>OX419626.1:14818748-16023435 GCA_948473465.1 Lithophane ornitopus
ATAAACTATGAGACGAGATAACAATAATTATATTTATTTTGTTTATCTGTAATTTGTCCATTTGCGTCATTTATTTATTAGTTTCCTCCCTTATTCCAAGACCATAACATTACCGCATTCATATTGTGAATGAAAATTCTCCCTGCTTCATCAAGGAAAGTGGTACTTATGCAATAAAAAACCGGCCAAGGGTTCCGTCAAAAACGCCGAAAAAAACGTTTCTTCTATGGGGCTGGAGTTGACAGATTAAAACACAGATTGTGTATTTCCATTGCCGCTGTAAAACAAAAATTAAATAAAATAGAAAATTAAAGGGGATCCCCCATACAAGAACGTGCTCAAAAGTATTCAAAATATATATTATTATATGTACGGTGGTTAGAAACCCTGTGTGTGTGCGAGTTCGACTCGCATTTGGCTGGTTTTTTATTATTGATGCAAAATCTTTGCAATCCCCCCCTTAAATCCAGATCCAATATACCTACCACTGTCTAGTTCTATAAAGGTCAACCTACTGATTAAAAATTGTCGTCACTATGTTATCGAGGATGGTGATAAGTATGATAGGTATCACTGAGACCTTGATAGAGGTACAAACAGAGCTGATAATATAATAAATAACAGAATTGGTAAAGGCAAACGCCTCATTGACAGTCATTCACAGAGTTTATTTTAGAACCTGCCTTATAGAGCTCTTTATTTAGCAGCTTATGAAATAAGAAAAAAAAATATTAGGACGTCTTTCAATGGATATAATGATAACAAATATATAGTTGACATTAAAATACTATCAACATACGAGTTTATCGCGATATTTACAAATGAGTTAGCATAATTTATGTAGCTACCGTAGGCTTATGCCACAGTACCTAATGCTATCAACAACACACACATAGCTAGGAAAGGTTAGGTTAGGTTAGATGAAAATTGTATGACCCGAAAAATAAACAAACACTTGATACTATATCGTATTTCAAAATAAGAAGGAACTTGTTTCTTACAAGATAAACTAGTTGCTGCAGTCAATGATGTAAGCGAGGGAAAAGGCAGTAAAGCCGATCTTATATAGTTATGTGACAATACTGCTTCACAGTCAATTCCAATTCCAACTTGTGTGAATGTGCTTTTTTCGGCGCACTTGCAACGAATCTAAACGATGGGGTCGTTTCGGGAGTGGCGACCGCGTAGCGTTGGAAGATCTCCCACAAAGTGGACCTTGCGAAGGCCGCAGGAATCCACTGGATGCGAGAAGCACAGGATAAGTCGATGTGGCGACCCTTTGGGGATGACTATTTCCAACAGTGGACGTCTTTCGGCTAAAATAATGATGATGATTTTTCGTTGCACTTCTGAATAATATACCTACCTATAGGGTTCACGAGGTGGGTATACCTAGAGCTCTATTCTCGGAGTAATCTTTCCCGAATATTTAGCAAGGAGATGACTGTAGCTAGAGCACGACTACTGCAGTAGTGGTATATCCTAGATTCCTAGATTTATCTCGAAAGTTCTCTCTCTATCTCTAGTATCTAAAATCTATCTCTAGTACAGGCGCTTAACAACGCACTTATTTCAATTTGAATCCAGGTACATGTGGCTTTATCTTACACTTATCACAATAACGGACCAACCCTCGAACACGATGACGTAATTAATACACTGTGTGTCAATAATATCGGACGATAATTCTGAATGTTTGAAATCGCAAAAATACTTGGCAACAGCGCAGTGAAGATAAATGTTAATGTTTTTGAACGTAATGTCTGATAAGATGTAAGAAGTACCTAGAGATAATGTTTCGTGGGTGTTAGGTTAGGTAAATATAATTTTGTATAATAGCAAGAAGCTTGAGTAAGTATCTCGTAAAACAAAGTGGAGGAGGAAATATAATTATTCTGGTCATGCGACGCACCCAAATTCACGAAAGACAATCCTCCTTGGACTTTATATAGGGTTAAACCTATTAAAACATGCATGCATTGAGATAAGGCGCAGTACAATGATGATGATGAGATTAAACATGTGTGTGAAACGTAGCTTCCCATGACATAGGTTCTGCGGAGGAATGAGGAAAATGTCGTGAGGAAAGTTTAAAGTATGAATAGGGAAACAAGAGTAGCGAAAGACCGAAGAAACGTTGGATGGACTGTGTGAAAGATGATATGGCTAGAAAGACTACTGACTACCGAGATAACGGCTAATAAAGAAGTATAGAAAAAAAAAACATGTTGGTTGGCCAACTTCAAATAAATTGGGGTAGTTATTACAAGAGAATGATGAGGTTCCCAGCTCTGGTGTCCATTTGTGGTGGGTGACACGGTTACTACACGGCATTTTTTAGAGCAATTATTGCTCTGCAACACGTGGATCAATCTGCAGCAATTGCGGCAATTGTTACGGCAATATTCTTTCTAATTGCTCCATTAGTCTAGCAGCCTCCAGCTAATTAATTATTTCTATTCATGCAAACTCAATTTATCTTCATTGAATTAACTGCTCACTTTTTTCTTCATTCTCTTTGTCTCGTTTTATCTTTTCTAGTGTTTGTTTAGCTGAGCTAAATCTGTTAATATTGAGATAAACAAACTATCTAGCGTAAAATAAATATAGGACACTCTTCGCAGACTTCACTTTGTTATTACCCAGTATACCCACATGAGTATATTCTGCACGCGAACGTCCTGAATATAATAGCGTATAGCTAGCATTTAGTGTCGGTCGACTGCATAGCAACAGTGGCGTGACATGTTTTTAAAACAAGTCATGCGATAGTCTCTTGACTTTGTCCGCAAAAACTGCATCATGAATTTTAAATGTTTAGGAGGTAACTCTATACGACTGTTTACTGCGAAGATTCGTAGCATATAGGTAAACATTGAGATACCTGGGTATGTTGCTACGTATCTTACCACCAACTCTTGACACAAGACATGGTTTGTTTTCTCCAATATTTAGGAAGACTGCTCGACTCAAACATGCAATTCCACCAGAAAAGTGTAAACACAAAGGCGCTGCAAAGTCATTTAAAATCCTCAATTCCAGTCTCTGATCAGTACATCTAGCAATTCTAGTAGGTAATGCGTTACCCTGCTTATCCTTCTCTATAAAATGTTTTTTCTCATTACAGTCAGAAAACTGGCGACAGAACAGATTGGTCCACTGGTCAAGAAAATGGAAGAAGAACACCGCATCGATGACAGCGTCAGACAACTGCTTTTTGACAATGGCGTGAGTATCAAACCTACAAAGAAACACTAATATACCTACAATGACTTGAGTACCGCTTATCGAACGAGCTGTGGGCCCGTAGAAGAACACAGTGTGGTATCTACCCTGAAACATCGAGAATGCTAAAGATTCCGTAGACCACAAAAGCGGTGACGAAACAACTTGGATGACTTTCTTGGCCAGAAGTATCTACCTAGCAGCTAGCGCAGTGATGACATGCATGACCGATGGAATGAATGGAGGAATGTCTTTGAACTGATGGAAGCTGAGGAAACTCAGTTGCAGGAAACGTTTTAGAAAGTATCTTTTCTCACAATATGTCATTCATCATTGATATAACGTGTTAATCAATTAACCATACAAATGATGCTATTGTGCATTACGATGTGGCAGTAAACACACAAACACACTGCTGTCCTTTACAAAGATATCAGTTTGACTTTGAAATGAACGTCAAGGATTCTTATTTAGGAATTGAAAACATGTTTGTGCTAAACTTTTTTATCTTAAAACCTACTTGCAGTTCCAACTCAAAATAGGTAGGTACTTACTTTAGGTGCATACTAGGTACTACCCTTTACGTACACTTACCTATTGCAAAAACCAGACATACCTGCCTAAATCCAGATTCCAGGTTGCTATTGAGAAAAAATCTCACAGAAAAACCAACACTTCCACGAGGATAAATTATACTTAGCTACATATATAACGCCTCACACACAGCTGTCCCGCTTGACCAACGAGCATTCCTACCTCGCTAAATTAACCTCATACTCATAAAACCACATTTTTTCTACACAGCTGATGGGCATCGAAACCCCCACTGACTACAGCGGCTCCGGCTGCGGGTTCCTCACGATGATGCTGGTGGTCGAGGAGTTGTCCCGGGTAGACCCTGCCGTCGCCGCCTTCGTCGACATTCACAACACGCTCGTCAACTCTCTGTTCATGAAGCTGGGAACTGAAGAACAGAAGCAGAAGTATTTGACAAAGCTGTGTACCGAATATGTATGTGGAATTTTGTAAACCTTTCTTATAAAAATCAAAAGTCATTAATTCAAACTAGGCTGAGAATCAGCACTTTTCGAACGTCAAAATTACATAAGACAGTCCCCTAAAACGCCCACCCTTCACCATTATCATCTGGTATCGGGTCAGTGCAATCAGTTGTGCATACAAGTGAGAACATAATGGGGGATATACTCGTATAACGATGAATATGTTCTGTGAAGATAGTTCAAATACTGAACTAGTTAAGTAAACTTATCATACGGCGAAATTAAGCATCTCCTAGCACTTAATTCAGGTCTTCAATATTCTTGGTGTTATAATCTCATAAGCAGAGTTCAATCTACTAAGTCAATGTTTTTACCCAAGAAACTATGAGACAGTCTTGCAAGATTCATCATCACTATCAGCTTACAGCAGGTCACTGCAGGCCTGTACAACAGCACTCAATTTAGCTGGAACCTCAACTCCTCTCATCTAGCCGCCATCTTATCACTCCACCGAGTCCTGTATTAATTCAACAAACGTCTAACCATTTCTTCATGTTCCAGGCCGGCAGTTTCTGCCTCACAGAACCAAGCTCAGGATCCGACGCCTTCGCCCTCAAGACTGTAGCCAAGAAGGACGGCGACCACTACGTCATCAGCGGCTCCAAGATGTGGATCTCCAACTCTGATGTCGCTGGAGTGTTCCTTGTTATGGCTAACGCTGACCCGTCTAAGGTAAAGTCTTGTGATCTCTACAAAATGTGTTTGAAGAATAAGTAATGGGAAGGAAAGTGGGTACCTACCTACCAAAGCTGTTTCTGATGGGTTCGTCGAGGGATTATTTTGAACAGGGTCATAATCCTGTTACTGTTACTCCTTTTCTATCTGACTCCAACAATAAATCATGGATCCCTTAATCTTGCAGGGCTACAAAGGCATCACCTGCTTCATCGTAGAACGCGACGCCCCCGGTCTATCAGTCGCCAAGCCTGAGAACAAGCTCGGTATCCGCGCTTCTGGCACCTGCATGGTACACTTCGATAACGTCAGGGTGCACGAGAGCAGCATTCTTGGAGAATATGGGAAAGGGTATGTATTGGAAGAACTGTTTTCACTTAAAGCAAGTCTATAAATGAAAACAGTTACTTTGTCTTTGTCAGAGTTTATGATTATAAGAGGTCAGAAATCAGACGCTCAATAGGATTGAGAAGAAGATGCTGCTAAACGAGTTGGTGAAAGAATTTCGAGACACGATAATTGTTGCCTTAAAAAATCAGTATCTTTTGCACCTTCATTAGGGATGTTTACTTTAAGCAGGTATGTCTGATTGTCCGGTGGAACGTGGGCAGTCAGCTCTATTGCCTAGACTGCTGCCTGTCTGCTGTTTTTATCACGGCTGCATGATGAATCCTCAGTTAAGGCTAACTCGTGCTGAAACAAGAGCCAACAACCCGTGCGCATTAACATGGCACCTGGCTCAATACTCCCCCGCTCCCCGCGCCGCGTCGCTGTGCGGGGAAGCGGAGGGAGTTACAAACTTCATTGAGCCAGGTGCCATGTTGTACCTATGCTGAGTATGCGCTTGCAAAGAATCCGAAAGTTTAAAAAACAGGCCAAACGAAGAGATGAAAGACAGAAAAGAAAGAGGAAATAGCATTTCGAAATATTATTACCAGTCAGACATTTCAATTCCTTATTTCTTTCCTCCCCAGTTACAAATACGCCGCTGGATTCCTGAACGAGGGCCGCATTGGCATCGCGTCGCAGATGATCGGTCTGTGTCAGGGATGCATGGACGCTACCATCCCCTACACGCTCGAGAGGAAACAGTTCGGGAAGAGCATTTACTCTTTCCAGGTAAGACTTACGATAGGCAAAGCAGATGAGATGCAAAGAGTCACAACTGTAGAAATTATATAACGATAGCTTAATTTTATTGATAAACAAGTTGTATTAGCTTTAGATTATACAAAGCATAAATTATTATAATAAACCACCAAGCAATGGTCCATAATAGCCCTGGACTAAAAAATAGTTAGCAAGTCAGGTGGGAGTAGCCTTTGCCCAGTAGTGGCATAACGTGTGCTGAAAGTGACAGTTACTAGTTAACTACCCACATTTCTGATTTCAATCTTACGACCCTAATTAAGACAATAACATTTTTTTGGCCAGTCTAATAGTTTTAACCATAAATTATTATTTCTTTCCAGGGTATCAGCTACCAGATCGCTCACCTGCAAACCCAGTTGGAAGCCGCGCGTCTGCTCACCTACAACGCGGCCAGGCTCAAGGAGAACGGCTTGGACTTCGTCAAGGAAGCTGCTATGGCTAAATATTATGCTTCAGGTACCCACTACACATTACGTTTAAGTCTATACTCCAAGACTTGCGTTGACAGTACTAAATATTTAGTCCCAATACAAACCTACATATGACTAGCAGTTATGTACACTACCCAACTAACAATAAGTCTCATTTTACAGAAATCGCCCAGAAGCTGACATCAAAATGCATAGACTTTATGGGAGGAGTTGGTTTCACCAAAGATTTTCCCCAAGAGAAGTTCTTCCGTGATGCTAAGATCGGCACAATCTATGAAGGAACCAGTAACATGCAGTTGCAAACTATTGCCAAGCTCATTGAGAAACAATACACCCAATAGAGATTATATTTAAGAAATTATTACATTTAAGTATCAATTAAAGAAGTGTACATATCAATGTTGATAGATGTCCGAATTACTTTGATATTATGAAAGTACTGGCTACTTATTTTTTAAAATAAGTGCTTTTTAGTGCATTTACTAAATGTAAATTTAGGTTTTTTTCATGTCATTTCATTTTATCATACTACTAAGTATACATACAATCCTTTGAGAGATTAGTCTTGAATAGTTCAAAAGTACATAAAATACAAGGTACCAATAATGTCTTCCCTTTTGTATCAAATACTAGGTTAATATATTTTATACAAATTGTATTCCAAAATAAAAGACTTTATAAACTATTAGTACATTTATTTACAGAAATCTAACACTACTTAAATAATGCTGGTTTCTATTTACGTTGAGGTTTGGGGTCATGAGGCATCTTGAAACCGACCATCCTTGCGGTCTCCTCAGTGCTACGTTCCCCCTTTCCCTTATAATCTGCATTGATTTCTTTGTACCGTCTGGAGTTCACAAGGTAATCGCAGTATGTTTTTGCCTTGTAATGCATCTCATCTACTGCCTTACAATGCTGTTGATCTGTAGTCTGATGCTTCCTATACTGATCAAATATGTACACAACCATTTGATTATCCGCTATTTTCTTTGATGAGCTTGTTTTGCGTATCTCTGATAGCAACAGACGTAGTGTCGCTAATGGAGGCTTTGTTGAAATGGATGCCATTTTATACCTTCAAACAAATCAAATTTTCAGGATCTGCAGTGCGTTATTTGTAATAAATTCTTCAATATTTTCATATGTCGGTTGTTCACCTTTCATCCAAAACTCTGAGTCAAGTTTTTCGAGATTTTCTTTAGGGAATGTGTGAATGGAAGTATCATTGAAGCAATCAGTGAATTTAAAATTGTTATTCAATGGTTGCTCAGATGTATGTGGGAGTATTTTGGCTAAGAATGGAACAGAGTCTGAGAGTAATCTACTGGGCTGGCTGTCAGCGAGGTTGTTAAAACTGTTACAAATAAGTATACAGTTGTGTAAATTAGGACCCCAGTTGCTCCAAAGGAAACTATTGGTCAACTGTTTCGAACAATGGGGAAAAAAAACTACAGTGGGTCCTGTATCTGATATTGCATAACAACCTTCGCTGTTTTCATTTAAAACTTCTAGCTGTAACTTTCGAAAGATTTCACATTCACTGTTATAAAAAAGAGGATCATATACTGACACTTTTTCGGGTTTAAAATGCTCGTTTAGGCACAGCAAGAGAGCTAACTGATACCTAGAAATATTGCACTCTGCTACATGACCTAGGCCTAGACAATAGATTTCTACGACTTTTCTGTCTTCTAAAATGCTACTCACGGATTTAATAACGTCTTCCGAGTATTTTGAAAGACGTAACTCTTCGACGCAGCTGCGGAGCCGCCTGAAAAATAGTAAATTACAAATCAATAACCTCAAAATTTAAGTGATGTTATTATTATATACAGAACAAGCACTGAACTCACTCAATCGTTTTGGCAACGTCTATAAATTTGTCTTTTTCTATTTCAACATTTAAATGTTTCAGTTTCGTATTGTGTTTAGTTGTATTTCGTTTATTTCGTTTTATTTTCACTTTCTGAAAACCATCACTGTCGACATCAGGTTTTGACATTTTGTTATTCAATGTTGCCAGTTTTCAAATAAATCAAAATTTATTGTTTTTTTTTAGTTGTCCACTTGTCCACAATCACAGAGCCTGTGGTTTGAGGTGTTTGGCATAAATAAAATCAAACGTTAGGTACGAGTTTGATTTCTGTGTAGAATTTATCCCACAGAACACACTTTACTATAGGATTTTTCCTTTTGTTGAAGGGTTAAAAAAATGAATGAATAAAAATATCTATCATTGATCTAGCTAGGGCATTCTAGGGAATAATATGTATTGTCTTATAATTCTAATAATTCTATTCAATAGGGGCAGGCAGCCACTCTTGCGTGAATGAAATAAAAAGATTATCCTAGCTATAGATACGTAGGTATCTTTTGTTTCAAATTTAATCTCCTTAATTATATATTTTCTAGTAGGAACATATCTGGCTGGCCTATAATGGCTTGGCTATGATGCGCAGCGTAGGGCGACCAATCATCCCAACTTATCCAGGATAAACTCGAAATGTCCAATCGAAAAAAGTACTTATGTCGTATCAATGAGGCTAAAGGGTAGCCACAAGCCCGCACAATTCCAATTTTCTTACGTTTTTTTTTTGCAATTTATATTTCAGTCATCAAGTTTTATGTTGATCAAAGCAACAAGCATGTAAGTATTTAACAGAATTCTAATAATTGAAATCATCAATACAACTCTCTCATTTCTCTCAGTTCAAATTACTCTATTGAAAGACTATTTCATAAAATCATGACCTAACTGAAAAAGTACCTACCTACTTATGCTTATTGCCTCCCCGGAGGTCTTGCAAAAATACAATACATATTAAACTGGTGTTATAGTCAAGTACAAGCCGGTTTCTGAAAAGACATCGGTATCGTAGACCACATCCAGACTATTCGGAAAATTGTACAGAAAACCGAAGAGTTCAACCAACCGCTGTGTATGGCATTTGTGAACTACGAGAAAGCCTTCAACTCTTCGAGGGCAGTTCTGGCCTCACTGCAACGATGTCGAATTGACTGGCGCTTCATCAGGTGTTGAGATTTTTGTTGGTTGGCCTTGGCATGAATGTCGAGTGACAAGGCGAAAGTCAGATAAAATTCACACGTCTTGCAGAGTTCAATCGATGAAAGGGTCGCTTCTTGAAGTTGTGAAGGAGTATAGTCTACCTAGGGCAAGTCATCCAGCTCGGTAGACACAAGTTTGAGAAAGAAGCCGACAGAAGAATCCAGTTGAGTTGGGCAGCTAGCATTTTAACTAGTAAGGTACATCTCTACACCTACGATGCGGTAGGTCATAATTTTTGCCCTAAAGTGGAACAGTCAACACTTCCAGTCAAAGAAATTACCCGACCCGCATTATAATAGTATCGAATGAGGACGCGTTCTAAATTGGACATTTAATTCACTTCTGGTACCGTTCCCACACAGAACACATACGTCCTTGATCAGGTATTTGGGTTAGAAAAATTACCTACTGATTAAACAACACAGAGGACGCGGTCGCGGCGCATATCGAGTACCTATTGTCCGTTTTGTATGGGAGGGACAATCAAAATCTATGACCACAGCATTCAAATCACGCACACGTATTCGTTCCAACATACCGTAATACGAATAAGGCGACAATTGTGCACCGAACGATACCTATTATTAACCGCGTAAGTTCAGCCAAAGGACGACGCTTCCCGGTCGGGAGAACGGCGCGAAAATTTTATTTTTAATTTTCCGCGTTCCAATTGCGAATTTAGGTCTTTTCATTACTTTCTAATGTTTACATGAGACGCAACCGTAACGGCCTCCTTAGTTGTTATTCAAAAGAGTCTGCAATTTAAATTCTCTTCGCTTCGTTACTTTTATATAACTTTATTATAATATATTGGTAGGTTTTGGTAGTTGGGATTTGTTTTTCTATGTTTTAGTTGTAACACATTCGCGGACTGAGCCCATCGTGTTTTTATTAGTGTGTGCGGTGTTTACGGATGTTGGATAATAAGTGATACATTGATCGTTGGATGCGGACTTAGAATGGAACGTTACGTAGTGAACCGGCGTTCTAAACGCAAAAGTGATGGATTTTTAACTAAATGGCGGAGAAAATATAGCATTTTGCGCAAGCGCTCTTGGATCACCAGCGGTTATGACTTGAATGTGAGTAATATTATCATATACATGGGTTATTTAGTATTTAGATTGGTCGTGTCTTGAAGTTAGGTAGGTACTGCCTATCGATGTTTAATAACGTAAGTTTTCAGTCATAACTTTAAATAAAAGGAAATTAAATAACAGCACGAAATGACAGTTGTTATACAAACAATGTCACTTCGTTGTCAAAACAGACCATATCAAAACACTTATATAATTGCAACAATACTTAATATAATTGAAATATCAATGCCTACTACATCGCAAATGATTGCGGATATTTTTATAGCAAAGGAATTAATTTAGTGAAACCGAAAATATTTTAGTACTTATCGTGTTACGAGGTTTTCATTTTAAAAACCTTGAACCAAGTAAATATTTGGGAATCCAAGCTACTTCGTTAATTGGTAGATACGTACTTCCCAATTGAATAACTCTGTCTTTACACGACTCTACGGCCACTAAAGTCTGTTTTTTAATCTCGTAGACTAATTTAACATGTCAAGGTTAATATCGTTTGTTTTTTCAATTTAGAGTTTGACATTTGCACCTGTCAAATTAGTCTACGAGATTTAAAAACACACTAGCCTTATTTTGAGCTTTTCTATTCTGCCTACCCTCAGCGTAAGCTCGTTGACCCATCTGACTGAAGATGACTCCATACTAAGTACGTACGTTGATATTCATGAACTGCCCTCCAGCTCAACAAAGACTGCCCTGAGCATCTTGCTGAAGAATAAACATTACAGCTTAATAAAATACTTAAGTACTAACATTTTTGAAACGCAAACATTACGCTTTTTACCAACCTTGGCTGTTTTCGAAAACATGAATCCTAGTCCAAAGTGTCAGCGGTCTCACAATGAGACCATTGACACGTTTGTAAATTAGTAGACTTGGCCCCCTGCACTTTACTCAAATAATAAATCCGAAGGGCACTTACTTTCTTGTCATCCAAGACCTGGAGATGCCCCTTAGACCAAAACTTGGAACTGGCACCATCAATTCGCTCTCTTGTCTCAAAGTTATTCATATTTGAGGACACGTTTAAACCATGCCATCATCGTATGCGTAATTGTATATGAACTAATGATGCAAAACATGACTATTGATCTCGTCGCGTCGCCAAAAGATCCTTATTTTAGCGAAACGAATCGACCATGCATATCCAAAATCTAACATTCTTTTCAAAGATTTCTAATTTTCAAGAAGTGCGACAATAGATACGTTTTTGCCCTCATTATAGCTCAAGTAAAGAAATAGCAAATTACGTAATACATAAAACTTTTTTGATGAACCATGCAAAAGTATTGAATGGCTTTCACTGATTCTTCGAACAATATTGTTTTGGTTAGCCTTCGCTTCGCCGAGCTTCGATACAGACATCACGTACTTCCAAATGCTTACTACTGTTAGGTACGTGACTTTCAGGACCACCATCTTGACCCTCTATAAGAAAACATTTGAAAGGAATAATGGATCCTGTTAACAATGTCCCATTAAGGATATAGGTAATAAAGATTGGTACCCACGTTTGGAACGATTCCTTATAATTTGAAAATAAATCATTTCACTCCAATACAATAAGCAATTAGGTATTGTTTTTTACAAGTCGTCAAATGAAATAGGAAGTACCTATAGTAACTGTAGTTAATAGGTACAACAAGTTATAAAAAAGGGAATTTAATTCGAGGGGCTAAGTGGAATTCCAATAGCAGCGAAGGATTCTAGATTAGAATCCTGAGCGGAGCGAGGGATACAAGGACCGAGATGAATTATTTTTGAGTTGTGTACTCTACTTTTTACCATTGGCTGCGAGAAAATAAATAGTAGTATAGTATTTATATTTTATCAAATTTTATTATCTAAGCTGCTTTAGAACGAAATGATTCCGGAGTCGGTGTCTCATTTTCGTCACTAGGAGACGTGCTTGTTCCAAGTTCAAAATGTTTTTACATACCTATGTTTTTATCGATAATTCAAATGCCCTTTTTTGAGTGGCAGTGGTATAAATAATAATTGTTTACCGATTGTCTGCATTTGTTTTCGATAAGACAACGACCTCACTCATTCAACCCAAAAAAAATAAAAACGAACTTCATAGAACAATAATTATACCTACCTACACCAGCATACGCGCATATTTTGGTTAACAATTTTAAATTCAAAACATATCAACACTTTCTCTTAGACAATAATATTGTCTCGTTTTGTCGGACATTAGCATGGACACAATACGTGTCGCTTCCTTACACGAGGCTGAATGCTTGACTCTTTTGCCAACTAATATGGCAGTCTACGAGTCCAGTGATGTACGTTTAGTATTCTAATTTTCGCTTTTGTTTTGACGAATAAATTCTTTGAACATTAGTCAAGTCATCAAGTCGTCAAGTGTTTAACATTATTTGGGCACCTTTACAAATTAGAAAAAAAACATATACACACATAAACTCACCCCTTCTTCCCATGGGGGTAGGCAGAAACCAGAACACTGAGAACACCACCTGGACCTGCACATCGCCAATAAGGTCACTATATATTATGTCTTCCTAGGGCGTCCCCTACATGCGTTTCAACTCACATAATAAAAAAACAAACGAAAATAACAATCAATAGGATTTTTAATCACGCAACATTTAATAATCCTAGTGGGTAGGTTCGTGAGTAGGTCTGGGTAAAAGATTCGTTCATCAAAGGAAAGCATATGCTTTCCACTTTGACGAACGAATCTTTTTCGATGATATCCATATTGTCCAGTCCAAGCACCCGCCATTCTCAATCCTCGAGTTACTCTCATCCAACCATCTTACCAATAGAATTGCTCCCTTAGCTTGGCGTCAGAGACAAAGGTATTTATTCGTAGGATATGGAATCCTATAGAAATCAATCTGCCTAGCCTTTTCCCAACTATGTTGGGGTCGGCTCCCAGTCTAACCGGATGCAGCAGAATACCAGTACCTATTTTACATGGAGCGACTGCCTATCTGACGTCTACAACCTAGTTACCGGATAACACGATACCCCTCTGGTACAATTGGTGACTTGCTTGCTTTCTGAGGCACGGAGGGGTCTCGATGTAATGGTCACCCATCCACGAACCGACAGTGGCAGTGTAGCTTAACCTTCGGTCTATTATCATTTTGCCGCCAGAGCCCCTCCACGATCTCCTTTCTATCTTCGAGAATAACCCAACCAGGCTCATGCGAAAAAAATTAAGGCGCCTGTCTGCCTAAATGGCGGGAACCCTAAGTGTTATTGACCACACTATAAACATCAACTCAAATGAAAGACGATTGATACAATTGAGATGACAGTATTCAACCAAGAGCGATGAGATCTCTTTGTATCGAGAATTGGGATGTATGAACATAAAGATCATTAATTTTTTACTTGTAAATACTAAGGTTCGGCGAATATCATAATGCAGGACTTATGAAACATAATATTCCCAGTAAGGAAACACAGTCTAAAGATAGCATTGCATCCAGTTAGTAACGCACCATTTTAGGCTAGCCTATGAGATCGCACTCTGATGCATAGATCCGACGAAATGAGGCTAATATGTGAGACATACCTAGCAATGGTAATATTTTGTAATGCAGGAAATGTAGAGACAGTCGTTCACTGCAATGTTACGAAAAAATTAAAGTAATAAAAGAGACAACAAGACACCACAGACAGACAAATAAAAAATCCGGAGTCAAACGTAATCTGTTAGATTTATGCCCTAACACGTGTGACTCCGGATTTTTAATTTGTCTGTCTGTGGTGTCTTGTTTATACCTTTTTAGTCGTAGTTGGGTTTAAGTTTTTTTTTTTAATTTTTTTCTTTTTCTTTTGAGCTTATAATATATATATTTTTGAAATGTGCTCATTAAGCCCTTTCATTTGATACCCAACATGATGACTATAATTTAATTTGACGTCACATCATCAGCCTATAACCTGCGGACGATCAAGACGCTTTCAACGATACCTCATTTGTCAAATTGTGATGAGTCGTTTGGAAGATATGAGGGAACAGATGAACATACATACATACATACATACCGGTCAAAATCATAACCCTCCTTTTTTCTTCGCCGTAGTCGGGTAAAAATCGGGAAACGATAGTCTTGACGATAGTAGGTACTAACTTCATATATTATCTTTCGAAACTAGGGTTATTGTCCGTGATAAGTTATGAAGAAAGAAAGAAAATACGTATAGTTGCGGTAAATATGACGCAAAGAAAGAACATAAACACGAAAAAAACAAGTTGAGGGAAAATATGCGTCACATCCACGTAAAACGGCCTTCGCTCAGCATAATGACGCGAGACAGAGCCTCGAGCGCTGGTGTTCTGTGACCCGGCGGCGTGAGGGGTACCCTTTTTAAAAAAAGGGAGACTTTTCTTCAAAGATTTCTTAAAAGATTATCACTGCTTGCATTTTCACACATTTTCATTGATAAGTAAGTACCTACTGATCTTATTGCGCAGATCTATCATTTAGGGATGCAGAAGACTGCATGTGAACAAACAATTAAATTGTTAAAGACCTTTAATAAGACAAATTGGTCAATTAGATAGCTAGGTATCAACCCACAATAGAGATATAATGCTGCGTATAAAGTGAGCTTTCATTTCCCTAAAACTAGATAGGTTCTATCCTTCAGGATAGAGGAGTCATAAGGGAACCTGAATCCTGAAAAAAGCAACTAGGGATCTACAACCTTGCTTAGGCTACATTTTCAGCGAGGCGGATACGCACTGGGAAAAGGGCGAGTGGGTGAAAAGTGAGGACATTTATTTTATTGTTACTCCTTACATGTATCGTGCACACCACGAATTTGGGCAAGGTATCCTAAGTGCGTGTCTACCTGTCAACGATTGAACAGGACACGTGTCTGTCAATCATTTCTCAAGGCTATCACTTGCAAACGATGAATAAACATACACTATAGCCAGGTACACCAAAATAGGAAAACAATGCAGATTGTGTTCTATATGAAGCCGATATCAATACTTGTCGATAGATACTTGCAGAGTTATTGCTACAAACCGCAGTATTGCGCATTTTCTCACGAATCTTATAGAGAACTGTGCCGTAACTTGTATTGACTAGGTTATAGCTAAGTATGTTTAAATTGTTGTATTGTTACGTAAGTTAATATCATCTTGAAGATTCAGGATCGATTGAAGATTTAACTTCAAATCGAGCTCGATCTTCTCAGAAATTCATGACCCTAACATAATATTAATTGTCTTTAAAAACCACTCTCACACGGACTCAATCAAGAGGTAAGTGTCAAACACTCACTCCCGTAGCGCCCTCTGGATCTGTCAACTATTAATCTGTACCTTCGAATCGTGATGAACACATAAACACGAAACCTTTCGTGAAACTGGAAGTAACGCTATTCGGAAAAAAAACGAGATACAAGCAGAACCACTATCTAATCGCTATGATCTTGTATATTTTATTCACACATATGTTTAGATAATTATACTTTACTAGCTGATGCCCGCGACGTCGCTCGCTTGGATGTCGGTTATTATACACTAAAACGGTTCTCGAGAACCACTCTATCCATTGGTGAAAACAGCATGAAAATCGGTGCAGTAGTTTTTGAGTTTATCGCGCGGCGGAGGACTTTGTTTTATAATATGTAAGGATATAGTATTTTTATAATTGGATCTAGTGAATATATCTGAATCTTTAGTGAATCTGTGTGGCTGTTGAATAAATAAAATATTATAAGTAAATTCTCATACATGTCAAACTGGTTGCTCTAAGGTTATGCACCTGGTAGTGTTTTGCTTTCAATGATATATGCTATCTTTTCAATAAAAATGCAGCTGAGCGTTCAGTTTAATTTGTATGGGAATACAGCTTGTTCTCTTTGCGTCTACAACTCTTTGCGGATATCAGGAGAATTTCAAACTTTAATGTGTTCGAACTATTTTATTTCCATTAGGTGCCTTGTTTGTCTCGCGGTCGCAAACGCGACTGCTGGATAGGATCATGATGGGATCATAGGGCTGATCGTCAGGCGCCAGAGGGCCTAGACAAGTGACAATCGCTTCGAAAGCGTTTCGTGAGTGACTTTATTCTTTTCGATAGCTTATGTCAGTCCGTGTATGTCAGTGTTGCATTTTAACCTTTCCATCATCGTTATCGCTTTTAGAATGTCACTTTGTCTAGGTCCTCAGGGTAGGTAGTGTTAAGTGTTTGGGAGGAATTTCCACTAAGAATTTCTTAGTAGCGATTCGTCTGGATTCGGGGCTGGTTGATGGGTTCACCCCCTATTACGTGTGAATTAAACCCTAGGTTAGTGAAGATTTACCTTTAAGAGTAAAGGGCAAAGTATACTTAATGATACTAATGAATAGCTCCCAGTTATCTCTATATTACACATAGAACTTTATTGACATTCGTATCAACTTGGCATCGAACTGTGATTGTGCACCTTAAAGCACCTTGTATAGGTTGAGTCGAAGGCTTTGTCTCCTTTTAAGGGAAACTAAAGTACCTACCTATATTATGGAGGTTGTGTTGAAATAGATTGATAAAGGACATTGATAACTATCGACTAACTACCTATATAGTCTAACTAGGTAGGTATGTAGTACGTACCGTAACGTACAGTCTTTTGCACATCAGTGGTATAACTTGCACTACGAAAATCGTCCTTACTGCTACTACATAAAGGTGCTGTCCGTATCATATTGTTACCAATGAGGTGAGGTTGACTGTACCAGAACCCGTAATATCTTCTAAGGTTGCGGAAATCAACCGGTAACTGGATAGTACGAATAAAAAGTAAAAAAACTCATCCGGAGGAATGAACTGGTCGAGCCAATGGTATATGGACTTCCTTTAGCAAATCAAGGCAAAAAGCTTCCTTTAAAAATACATAAAAGTAGATGAATATAGATTAGGAAGAGATATTAGTCGTTATTATGTATAATTGATGCCAAAATGTAAGTAGTCTTTTAAGACACCTTTACACGTAATTTTTTTGGTTAATATTTTAAAACTTTTAGCTGACTGCTGGCTTGTTTCGCAGTCTCCGATAAGCACGATCAATCTTCCATAATATGGACAAATTCTACCGGTACAAATTCTGTTCCATTTTGTTTTATATTAAAAAACAAAATGGAACAGAATTTGTACCGGTTAAACAACCCAATGGTGGTAAAACAGGCCACAAACTAAGATTTCATGCCGACAGTACTTACCAGTGCCGCACAAAACGCTCATAATTTAAAATGAAAACTTTTTCTTTTTTTTCACGCTTTTCTGACTTCGCCTTCATCATTAATTATACGGGTCGCCATCGCCATCATGATAATATATGAATGCATCCAAGTCCACTAGGTATCTACTATCGTAAATCCAATCTGCACGTATTGAACGTGTATTGCACCTAGAAATAGACAAAGTTGGCACTTGTAAGAACTCTAAGTACTTCATGCAATTTTATACCTTATCGCTCAAGAAATAAGAATGGTCAATGAATTTCTACGGCATCGCACTAATATTGCAATTGCGACAGTCCTAGCCAAGTCAACGTTTCTTACTTATAAACATTATGCTGGTTGCGTGGTTTAGTTGCCTACAAAGTGTTAGAAGGGAAAGGTTTGCGTACAAATCGCATTCTTATTTCTAATTTTGCCATAAATTGCATAACTTTGCTATCGATCTATCAATAAACAAAGGAATTTTAAGATAACATTTTAATTTTACCTGTGTATGAAAATTAATTAAATTGGCGCCAATTTAAAAAAAGAACGTGACCATGACATTGAGTTGTAAACAAAAACAAAAGTGATTTCTTTTGCCATAGACAAAAAATTAACAGTAAAAACTCGGAATCGTTAATCGATTCGGTTGACAGTTTGGCATTAGTGTTGTGTTGTGAAGTCAAAGGTGACATTATGCCCCAGATTTTCTTCAAAAAAGTAATGGTGGTGAGGGATCGAGCCGACTTCGAGGTGAGCCACTTTCACTTTCTGCGCCGGTCCGTGGCGTATTCCCCTTGTTATAGCTACCGTGTTGCTTATAAAAATATTTGGAGTTTAATTATAGGTTTTATACAAAACACTTATTGAACTAATTACTAACTTCTTTTTATTCGTTTTTTTTTTTGCAGTAGTTAGCAATTTGCTTTAATTACTTACTCTACCATTTACATAATTCAGCAAGTAGTGCAGTATTTTTGTATTGTAGGTACGATTTCTGTCAATCCTTTTCTCAATTACAGAAACCTTTATTAAGATAGTGCTATCCACGAAGACGCGCCCCACTCCGCTCCGTACTAAAGTAAAGCTGAGGTACATTACAGTAATCGTGGAGTGGGGCGCGTCTTCGTGGATGGCACTATCTGTACCTATAGGTACCTACTGAAAAAAAACATGTAGTGCTAAATTAAAAACCTAAGAATTAAACAGTTAAAATAATGATACTTAATGTATCGTTTAATAAATAAAACTTATATAGTTTATATTTTCTTCTTAGCGTAGGTACCGATGGCAAAAAGTTCAAACATGTTTGGCCCAAAATTCAGCTGCGCAAACTCCGCACACTATTTTAATACACCTGCTTAATTAAATCAATCGTTGGGAATGCGATTATGCAACACATAAAAACATTAATTAATATTCATTCACACACATTTTCTAATACATAATTTAAATATACCGTAAATATCTACGTATCTAAGTACCTACGATGAGAACTTTATTGCTAAATTATAGTAATAGTATTATAATAGTATATTGCTTCGAGCAACGAAATCCTTAATGACTACAAAATCGTACTTAGGCATAATATTACCTAGACAAACTTAAGAGTCCAAATAACACTTCACAATCTGATTAAAACAACGCCGATAGAAAGGATTGGGGTGCCTAGGTGCAGTCAGCAACAAAAGTGGATTAACAATTAAGTTTTTTTTTTTTTTTCATTCTTTTTATTGACCAAAATATCTCTATTTAAAATTGGAACAGAATAAAAAGCACATTTAATTCAATTGACGCTTAGCTATTATAATTTAAAAAAGCTAAAACGCCGTTTATCGATTTTGTCAATGTTCATATATATGAATTGTGTAAATTTTGATGCTAAGCAAAAGTTTCAGTTTCAGTGTTAATAATTTTACTGCTGACCGTACAACCTCTTTTAAATAAATTGCATATACATAATCTTCTTTGATTAAGAAGGCTGTTCCGCAGTTTACTCCAATATCCCTAAACATAATGTACCTAATAACCAATATTCATGAATAATAAATTAATAACCCAACATGATTTTACATGGTTTATTGGCGGAAGGTGATATAATTTAGAATTAGAGCAATAAATTTACAATTTCAATACAAAATGTTGACGACCTCGGAGTGCACAATAAATTACATCTTTGCTTAGATTTTATCTACTGCATTTAAATATTGTGTATGGTTTGATCATAGACAATATTCTTATCTGTAGGTGGAGCTAAGCCCATTGAAGAGCCTGCTATCTGTTCGAACTCGAACGTAATCTAAAATAAATAGAACTACAGATTCATTGCATGTTGATCTTATCATAGATTTCTTTACTGAAAGGAAAGTGGGAGAAATGGTAGACTTTTGTTCGAAAGGGTTTTGTTCCTTCCTTTCACGCAATAGTCTACCATGCTCCCACTTTCACCTACTAAACATTTTTTACAACATGCTTAATAAGCAAAAGTACAAAATATTACATATCTAATTCCATGCTCCTGACACTGGCAGTTAATATGGAAAAGAAAATGAAAAGAAAATGGCTGATAAAATTAAAACACATAGGTACCCAATTAACTAATTAATCAGGATGACTGTTTGTTTCAAAAAAACTTTTTACCGACTTAGAAAAAAACCTTTTTTTTTTTTTTTTTTTTTTTTTTTCACTTTTTAGTTGTGGTTCCTACCCCACACAAATTCGAATACCACTACCTGCTATGAAAATAGCAGTGACGGAGTCAAATAAAATATCGTCTACATAGACTAAGTGGGACGTAGTACGAAATTATTGAAGCTAACTCAAAAATTACGCAAGCAAACTTAATAAAATTTAGGGACCACCTTTGAAGCATGACCTACCAAACAAAAAAAGAATCGTCAAAATCGATTCATAATTGGCGGAGTAATCGCGTAACATACACACAAAAATAACATACAGACGAATTGAGAACCTCCTCCTTTTTGAAAAAGTCAGTTAAAAACAAAATGAAGACGCCACTAGGTACCTATATACTTAATCCCCTGCCCACACCTTGATGTTGCAATCCTAAGCTACAGCCAAGTTGGATCCTTGTCAGTAAGCGGTGACGGTGAGGCATCTATAAACCGACAAACAATACGTGCATACTCATTGAAGGCCTCGCAGTGATTCTCAACATTTAATTAGGTACTTACGTCTTAGTTTTGTAGCAACCACGAAATGGAAGACGTATGGATAGTCACACGTCTTGTTTAAAAAGCTTTAAAAAAATACTTAGGCTCTGTCAACAATTCTGTCTAATTCGGATACGACATCTTCTCATGAAGACTATAATTATTATTTTCTTTAGTTTTATAATTAAAAATTTAACTACTAAACTACTAAAATTTTCGAGTCAAGACATTTTATATTTTTAATCCCCGACGGAAAAACTGTGTGTCTGTCTGCGCCATCGTAGCTGCCAAACGGCTGAACCGATTTAGATTTTTTTGGTTTTGTTTGAAAGGTGATTTGATCGAGAACGTTCTCAGCTAAAAAAAAATCATTTATTAGATGCTTTGTTTAAGTCGGGGGTTTTTTAAATGTTTAATTTAATTAGCTTGTTATTATTTCATTAATTTTAAAATGTCGAATTACTCAAAAATGGTTGACATTGGCATAGGGCATCACAGAGCTCATTTGGTTGAAAAAACTTTTTACAAAAAACAAACAACCGACTTCCAAAAAAAACACTAAAAAAGTGAAAAATAACTTTAATTTCGGAAGTCTTTGCTTTTCCATTTCCGTTTTTTGCCACCGACTTCCGAAATAAAAGTTATTTTTCACTTTTTAACCGACTTCTTCAAAAAGGAGGAGGTTCTCAATTCGTCAGTATGTTTTTTTTTTTTTTTTTTTGTATGTTTTTACGCGATTACTCTAAAAACTAAAAAGTGAAAAAAAAAAACTTTTTACAAAAAAAGTTTTTATTTTTCACTTTTTAGTTGTGGTACCTACCCCACACAAATCCGGTTACCGCTACCTGCTATGTAAATAACAGTGAAGGAGTCAAACAGGATATGGTCTAGATAAACTAAGTGGGAAAAATACGTAATATTGAAGCTAACTCAAAAATTACGCAAGCAAAGTTAATAAATTTTATATGGGACCACCTCGGAAGCATGACCTACCAAACAAAAAAAGAATCATCAAAATCGATTCATAATTAGCGGAGCAATCGCGTAACAAACATACAAAAAAAAAAACATACAGACGAATTGAGAACCTCCTCCTTTTCCTCTCCTACATTCCCTCGGATAACCATTAACTCTGTACCTATATTTCCAATTTTGCAATCGAAGCTAATATTCGCTAGAGATGAGGCGTATCCAGGCATAGGTTAACAATCAATATGCGTCTAATTGAAGGTCTTTTGAGGCAAAGGTGCCCAACCTTTACCTTTTTGTATTAACCTACAAGCGTCTGCGGTGTAATTGCCTTCATTTTGACAGTTAAGTACCTACCTATTTACGGTGTTGAGTAAATAGGTACCCAAATTTTTCGAAATTAAGAAGCAATAGTTTAGCAGTATCCTT
The DNA here is from genome assembly GCA_948473465.1 of Lithophane ornitopus. Lineage (NCBI taxonomy): Eukaryota > Metazoa > Arthropoda > Insecta > Lepidoptera > Noctuidae > Lithophane > Lithophane ornitopus. The sequence continues at coordinate 14,841,235 of OX419626.1, forward strand.
TAAAATAATTCAGATTGTGATTGAAAGTGTGTTACGCATTTAGTGTGCTGGTAAGTATACTTATTTATCAAATTACCCCTTTATTTATAAACGTTGCTTATCGTTAAGAGAAGTTTAAACGTCAAAAATTTATGGTTAAACAGTCGCTTAATCATTACTTAATTTTAAGCAGCGTTTAACCCCTAATAATACACCATCTTTTTTCACCTTAGATACCTAATGGGCTGTATTGAAAACATTTTAAATTCGTCTATCATTTTATTACTTACTTCGAACTTATTTAAAAACAGTACCTATTCATGTCTGCAAGTTAGCACTCAAAGTACATTGAAGGTCGTTGACACGCATCGTATTTTGTAATCAGTGCCAAGTATGGATCCCAGACGGACAACGTAAGCATTCTTAAACATTATTATGTTATTTATGATTTAAATACATACACAAGCAAAGGCCTGCAACCTACGGGTCTCTGATTCTCAAAATGTATCATTCTGCCTCTCGCGATATGTTGTAGTTTTGAACATTTCTCCCTTTAAAAAAGTATTTTAGGCCAGCTTGCATCACAAATCATGAAAACCGGCCACAGACTTACGGAATTCCGTATCGATTCGGAATTTCGAAGGCAGCAAATCCATACAGGCGGATTCCGTTTCCGAATTTCGAATCGGCGAAAATATCGAACGGAGAACTTTACTGTACGTGTGAGATAGATCCTTGATTTTGTATGTACCTATTTGCTGCGTTCGAAATTCCGAATCGATATTTTGGAATTCCGTATGTATGTGGCCGGCCGGCCTAATCATTTCTGTCAAGTTTGAATTTGACTGGGACAAAATTATGTTTTAATTTTTGAAATAGTACTTTTAGTGTTAGACGCATTTAGTGATAAATGGTGCAAGAGGGCCCAACGCCGGGTTTCTGGAAAGAAAATCACCACAAAAATTTGCTGAAAAACTGTCTAGCGCGCGTAAACTGCTTGGATTGGTTGAATGAATTAGATATCAACATACAGCCAATCGCATCACTTGACTAGCGTTTTTCTGTACTGTACCTGTACCGCCTCAAACCTGCAAAGAATGAACACGTTATTAAAGTAGCTTTGATAGTACCTACATACTTAGTACACATAGTAAAATCCAAAGAATGTAGAATTCGATGTACGTAATTACATCGTACCTAGGTAGGTACTCTACGTTCTTTGTTCGTAATGCCAATTTTACGGCTTATTTCACGTTTAAGGAAATTATAATTAAAATATTTGATGCCATCGTTTTCTGCCAAGGTCAAGGTGTTGCGTAATCTTTAAATTACTTACTTAGTGGCCTGTCCAGTCTAGCTCCTGGTTTTCTTGATAATTTTTGTCTCATAAAAAAAATACAATTAAAATAATCTTGATTACAATGTCCAATTTCAAAAATTATTCTAAGTTTAAAAACTAGGTTAGATTTAAGTAGCATACAAAACATTTGTTAATAAGACTCATTACTTACAGAAGAACACACTGTATACAGTCTGAAATTTAATTCATTGGCAACCACGGGGATGTTTTAACCGCGTATTCTAACCATGATACTTTTTAATTTAGGCCGAAATATAAAAAAAAAAAACTGATAAAAAACTTAAATTACTTATCATTTATTCTTTACCAAGAAGTATCATAGGTTAGAATTTAGAATACGTGGTTAAAATATTGCCAATGAATTAAATTGCAGCCTGTATAATTAAAATAACCACAAGAATGTTAGGATTCGTCTTGTCTTTATTAGGTACTTCCATAATAAACTCATAACTGCAAGTTTCTCTGAATCGATACTAATCAGTGCCCATCTCTCACATCTCCATCATAGCTTTATATTTAGTAACAATGACTTTTCCCCTACTATTAGATAAAACTCACTTGAACATCGCATAAGCGATTACGCAATACCAACCTACCTTATCTAACAGCTATAAGTAGAATCTTGTATTGAAAATACTATACCGATTTAGAAATTATAAAAATGAAAAAAAACATAAGACGGGGTGTCTTATGTTTTTTGCATTTTAACTCCAGCCTTTTTCATCACAGTTTTATAAGTTCTATGGGTTTTATAAGGCTTTTATAAAGCTTTCACATGGCTCATGATAAATTAGTTAATTTGCCATTAAACACGCCTCATAACAAGCCATTGTGCATCGGTCGCATCAATCCTAATCCTAATCATAACTATCGTAATCCTAACTTAATACTATGTAATGTTTGTTTATTTGTTTGTTACGCTTTCACGCTAAAACGGCTGCACGGATTTGGATGAAATTTGGCACATGGGTAGATCATGACCTGGAGAAGGACATAGGGTACTTTTCATCCTGGTCCACAGATGGAGTCGCGGGCAACAGCTAGTTATCATATACATATATCGATAATTAAAAAGTTATGATAAAAAAAATCGTCAATTAGACTCGTCACACTACCTCATAGTACGAGGTGACAGTAGACGATGGTCACGTTCCATTAGCTGGTGAATCAGAGCGCGGCGGCCCCGTTGCGTAACTCGCCTTGAGTGATCGCTGGTGGGTGCTGGCTCCCAATCATTAGGTGGTAGGTATGGTCACGGGTGATTAGAACATGGTAGGCTGTGTAGCTTAATGAGTTTTAGGTTTAATTGGTCAATTAATGTTGCTTTACTAGCTGGTACACCGATTGTATGTACCTAGCAATTTCTTGATGGTATTCGCTGTCTCTGCTCCTTGAGGGTGTTCGATTTTAAGGCGAAGTGGGACTGACGGCCGGGGGGCAGTAATACCCCGCCCGCACGCAATTCTATTGCACTATGTTTACAAATATTTAATTTTACAATTTTATTTGTGTTTATATAGAAAAACTAGCTACTCGCCCCGGCTTCGAACGTGTAATGCAATAACTTCTTATCTAAGGCATTACATTATTGGAGTTTTAGTAAGGAGCCCTAATTTTTTTGAAAATATAATATAGCCTATGTCAGCCGGGGATAGTGTAGCTTCCCAACAGTGAAAGAATTTTTCAAATTGGTTCGGTAGTTTCGGAGCCTATTCAATGCAAACAAACAAACAATCAAATCTTTCCTCTTTATAATATAAGTATACATAAGTCCATAATCCCTTAAAGTACCTATTTAATAGTGAACACGTAGACAACATTTTATTACAATTGCTTTGATAACAATCGAATGGAATAGGTTTTTCTCTTTAAAAAAGCAGATTTTAAGGAAACTTTGCGGTTTTTTTGTATCGAGGAAAGTTTTGTCAATCGTGTTTCGGGCCTTATACTTCACTAAAGACACTCTTAAATTTTCGTAATAAAAAATAAAAAAACACAAATACGTTGTTTTTTTTTAGAGAAACATTGATTTTACGTGAAGTCGAAACGCGTCAAAACATCTGCTTTGGAACCATTTCACCTTAATCTCGTTTTCATTGTTCAGACAGCTAACAGCTCGCCTTGAGTGACCGCTGGTGGGTGCTGGCTCCCAATTATTAGGTGATAGTTATGGTCACTGGTAATTAGAACAAGGTAGGCTGTGGTAACTTAATGATAAATGAGTGTTGGTTTAATTGGCCAATTTATTTTGCTTTACCAACTAGTCCTTTTTTTTAAATCTCGTCGACTAATTTGACAGGTTCAAATGTCAAACTCCAAAACAACAATCATTTGAAATGTCAAATTAATATATGAGATTAAAAAACAGACTTTGGTAGGTACCTACTATGATTTGATGCACATAATTACCTACTTTTTGATGTCCAAATGAAGACCAACCTTCCAACGTTTATGGTTTTCGTTTGGATGGGTCAAACAGTACATAGTGGCGTGGTACATGGTGGCGCTATGTTCACCAAGCACGTCAGTTCACTATTACTTCTCTATTGAAACAGAGGAGACGGTTAGATTTATCTCGTTTTCAATTAATCAATCAAGTCACGGTGTGTGACTTAAACAACATACTACCTTCTGGTGATATGTAACGGCTTTAATCCGGAAACCCTGAACTACCTTCTTCGGACTTGTAAAATCGAGAGTAAGTTAAGTTTTTGTATCGATCATTCCGATGGCCCGATACAGTAATATCCTGCCTGACGAGTTTCATAGAAAGTCCGTTACGATACGTTACGGTAATACCGCTCTTGAATTTTCTTCTTCACGCCTTTTAGGGCTAGCTCATCAATGTAGGTAATTACACTAAAACTTATCTTATCGAAATAATATTCCAAAGGTCCTCGGACTAATAGAGAGAAACCCTCTTATATATTCTTTTTTGGTTCTTTAAATAAATAACAGGTTTGAGACCCTGCTGCGCCCCGCGGTTCCACCCATTCAGGATTAAAAGTATCCTATATCCTTCTCCAGGTCATGGTCTACCCCTGTGCCAAATTTCATCCAAATCCGTTCAGCCGTTTTAGCGTGATAGCGTAACAAACAAACAAACTCACTTTCGCATTTACAATATTAGTTGGATTAATTTTGTGTAATACTGAATTATAGAACCTATACATCCTGACAAAAGTTATAAATAAGAAGAGACCTAGTTACCGATAGGTATTCGTTTAAGTGTCACAACATATTACGCAACTAAATTGTCATTGGCCTCTCATCTCATCATGCCGTAGACAAAAGTTGTCAAACTTTTATAAGGTCTTATGAATAAATACGAGGCTTTTGGCTAATTTGTATATGTAGAATGTCATTCTTTATTTTGTAATGTGCGTTTAGTTTGTGCAGAAAAAACAATTTTTCTTTCTTTCTTTCTTTCTTAAGCTAAGTGTAACTTATTCTTGGAATCAGATTAACGGAACAAATCGCCGACGTCACCAAAAGGATACGTCTGCCACTTGTCGAATGAGTCACGGGCCAAGTCTACCACCATATGGGACCCAGAAAACCTTCTGTCGACATCGAAGCAGATCCGGGAGTAGATGGCGACACCTTGTCGCCTACAGACTGGATTGGTCCACACTAAATCAAGACAGAGAAGAGTGGAAAGGAGAAAAGGAGGCCTTGCCCTCCAGTGGGACAACACAGGCTAAAAATAAATAAATAAGCTTAACTAAACTTGCTGAGCTCATCTACCTTCGTAATACCAGCCACACGGGTCGATCCATCAGGTTAAGCTACGCTTGCCGGGGTTGGTCTTTGGATGGGTGACCATCTTTACATACCGAGACTCCTCCGTGCCTCGGAAAGCACGTTAAGCCGTTGGTCCCGGCGGTCGTCATTAGCCCGAAAGTCTGACAACCAGTCTTACCAAGGGGTATCGTATTACCCAGTTACTGGGTTTTGGAGGTCAGATAGCAGTCGCTCCATGTAAAATACTGGTATTCAGCGGCATCCGGTTAAAATGGAAACCGACCCCAATATAGTTGGGAAAAGGCTAGGCAGATGATGAGCATTGTAGTATAGTCACTCTAGTGTCCCATGCATCCCAATTACTCCCCTCTCTATAATTACTATATTCTATGGTGGGTGTCGGTCAGTCATTCGTGGATCTTTGAAAGTCGTTACGGGTGGTCAGAAGCCCAAAAGTCTGACAACCAGTCTTACCAAGGGGTATCGTATTACCCAGTTACTGGGTTGTGGAGGTCAGATAGGCAGTCGCTCTATGTAAAGTACTGGTATTCAGCTGCATCCGGTAAGACTGGAAGTCGTTCCCAACATAGTTGGAAAAAGGCTAGGCAGATTGATTGTACTAAACTTACGGGGGATTATATTAATCATCAATAACTCTTGGCGCCAACATTGCGTTGGTGTCTTAATAACGTGGTATCAAAGAGTTAAAAGCGCCTTTATCATTAGTAGACGACCTACGCCACCTACTGTACCATTAAATTAAACTGACAGGTGGATATTTGAAGACAGGTTGAGGATATTAATGTTCTTCTGCTTGGCAAACAATAAACTCAGGTTTTGTCAGGGCTAGACTGTCAAGGACATAATTGTGCGTCCTATCCTAACTTCCTAATCCCAACTAATCCTAACTAATATTATAAATGCGAAAGTGAGTTTGTTTGTTTGTCACCCTTTCACGCTATAACGGTTGAACGTATTTGGATGAAATTTGACGCAGGGATAGACCATGACCTGGAAAAAGATATAGGCTATTTTTCATCCTGGATCGCAGATAAAGTCGCGGGCAATTGCTAGTTTCCTATATTTTTCGATTGCTTCTACGCTACTCTGCGCAAGCGGTGCGCGTCAATGCTGAGCAGACTACGGGCTAGTCGCAACAGCGTTTTATGTATGATAGCCAGTAGACTTGATTGTCTGTACATTGGTCGATGTATTAATGCTCACATAAGTATTGATACTTCGACTCATGGGTCAGGCAGGGGGCGAGTAGCTTAATGTTGTATTACTAACACTAGTTATAAGTTATTGTACTACTAACAAATTGGATCTTAGTTATCTGAAATAAACGTTTATTATTATTATTTTTTAGTCTTTGACATTTCTCGGGACCCTGGGGTCCCGGCCCTTTGGAAGGCGTACGAGGGGCCGAAGCCAACTCGCAGAGGCCCCTTAGACAATTTTAAATGGAATGAGGCACCAACCGACGATTATCCCTGTTCGCACTATGCAAGTGCAGCCAAGGACAACCCCCGGTTGGTGTAGGACTATTGCAAAACATGGAAACAAAGATATTGGGGCTATGGGTTTGGGTGGCTTAGTGAACTGGTTATATTGAACTATGGAAAGGCTATGGCCCCTGCCTGATCAATGTTATGGTATACATGGATAAAATGGCAGGGGGTGACTTGCACACTCAATAATGGGCCCCCGAAAACAGTCGCTAGCACAAAGTGACGTAGTGACAAGGGGGCAACACTTCCTGCGGTGCTTGAGGAGTGGAGAGGTATTCCACGGCTTTCAGAACAATCCCAGAGCCCGGAAGATGGTCAAGATCCCTACGAGCACTTACTGGAATACTTCCTTCCTCCGAGCACGTTTGCTCTTACGAGTCTCCACTCAAGCCAGCCAATGAAGGCAAGAATGAGGTGGGAGCTCTGTTCCTCGTCAGTGTTCACTCCAGCCGGCCAATAAAGGCAAGCCAGAGGTGAGGAACAAGACTTCTCCCGGGGGATCGGGTCCGTGGGGTCGCAACTTCCCAACAGCTCGCCACATGCTGCCCTGCGGGTTTTTGTATCTCTCTTGGTCTGGTTCCTCACTCTAGACCCGTTCCGGCAAAGTAAACTCTACCGGCACAGACCTAGAGTTCGGAGCGCGCAAGCCCCACCACGACGTCAACGTAGAGATACGGCGGTGGGGTATTATTATTATTATATGATCATTTAGACACTGGTATTATACGAAGGCTGTTAACAGCGTCCAGTCAAAAAACAAAAACAGCAACTCAGCCACGTCAAAAAGGAAGTAGGTATCCAATACACAGTCTGTATTGAATGTGGTGATCAATGTTCCTTCTCTGTGCTTCACAGTCTAACAAATACTTAACAAAGAAAAAGGCAAATTCATCTCGGCATTAATTGTTGCAGCTGATAATAGGGAAGGCGTTATCAACAACGTTAAACGGGCTGTACATACATGCAACTCAAAAGTAAATCTTCTTCAACTGTTTAAAGCTGTCCATAATGGTATATCTAAAATCTATTTTAAAAAAAGTGAAAAATTAAAAAAAAACAAAAAAAGAACAACCGACTGCAAAAAAATCCCTATGAAGTGACATATAAAATTTAAAAATAATAATTTTGGGACCACCACGCAAGCTTCCTCTTCCTCAAATGAAAAAAGATTTTTCATAAGATTAAGATTAAGATTTTTCATCCGTCAACAATAGACGAAAATATCAATGGAAATACATTTAAAAACATACATACGCTACGAACATTCAACCTCCTCCTTTTTTGAAGTCATTAAAAATTAAGGACTAAAATCTCTTTAATCATTAGTTTAACATAACAATTCAAAGAACACCTAATTAACCAACAAGAACTTATCTGAGTCCATTACGAGAAGCTTCACTTAAAATACACAATGCACTACAAACAAACTACAAACGGATTCGAAACATTGGTATTTAGTCCTCCCTGCTCAAAGGTACTAAAATTAGTCCCTCCCGATCAGTCCCAACAAGCACTACAAGTACCGAGGTACTATTATTAGGAACATTCTGAAGTCCCTTCAGGGACATGGTTGAACAAAAGGGACTTGTGCCTCGTGAGAGTAAAACAAGTGTGATTTATGTTTAGCGACACTTTTGTCGTGGTTAAGGCGAATGGGAGAAGTTTCACTTGTTATTCAATTATTTTTACCACTACGTAGGGTTTGTTCAGCGTATCCGGTTAGACTGGAAGCCGACCCTAACATAGTGGGAAACGTCCTACGGCCAGCCAAAGTAACCTCAAAAAGAAACAAATTCAACCGTTTATTTGACTTTTTAGCGTTACTTTGGCTGTTACTTTTGATGAAGAAACTGGCTGTTAGAGGCAGATGATCAGATGATGTAGATTTTTTCAGGGTTCCATAGATTTTTTTTGACATAGGTAATCTTACTTAACCGTCTCGTTACAAATTAATACCTATAAGGGATGATCAAGATTTCTGATGACTTCTTCATCAACTGCCCATCGTAATTTGATACGGTGCATATTGCAGCTTTGCATCTTATCTCGATGAACATGTGCTGGTTTTCTGAAATTCGGTTGAATTTTCTATCACGATACCAAGTTTCACTACTGTCTGCTCATTTCTTGACGACCCAAGCTAACTTAGCTCCTAAATTATCAAGCTTATTTCAGTGCTCATACCATAACCAAGCACAATCCAAAACAAACTCTACTTTGAAGCCATAAGTTCCACTATCGTTTGACTTTGTAACAAAACGGATGTATTTGTGACGTCAAGCGGCGCCAACAGATGGCGCTTGCAAGTGTATTGCGCATGCGTCACTTGCTGATTGATTGTGTGATTCTGTTGCACTTTTTAGATGCCGGGAGCATTAGTCTTTGCATTTAAAGTAATTTTTTCCTGTAAATTCCATTTTATTCTTGGCTAAGTATTTACTTAGAGGAGGATTAATTCATGTCCTCCGTTATCGTTTAGATTTCAGTAGCGAAAGCTTTAGTATCTCAAGTAGTGTAACATCTTATTTATTTAACCATTTATGCACACTCGACAAGAAGAAAGGAACAGAAAAATACTTACAAAGGCCATGCTTATTTTTAAAGAAATCTCTTTGAGCATCCCTGCGATAGGAAAGTAGATAAAAGAGATGTAGATAACGTGTGTAAGAGTAGAAAAGAAACAAAATACATAAATCAAAAAACAATTCACTTATTTAAATATAAACATAAAATAAGAGAATAAACTTACATACTTCAAAAATAAATATAAAACCGTGATTAGTGTTATTATGAAGTAAAGACAACCCACTCAAGACTGCCCCGTTTTCACCAAAATATATTTGTTTGCAAATTACATGTAAAGATTCATCCAGTTAAAAGTTATTTGTGTTAAACTAACACATTGCTTCCAGGATAGCTGTACCTATTTTTCGATACAATTCGCAAATCACATAACATTTACAAACGTTCACCTCCCTGTCAATATCATTCGAGATTCAAAAGATCCTTTAGCACTTTATTCTGCTACACAATGTGTTGCTGACACCTGTTAGTTGGACAATTTGCAATAAGTACTAGTAGCAATAAGGATCAAATTCGCAAAACACATATTCGTTAGTATGAAATTGACAGGAGTCAAGAATGCATTCTCTCAACTCAATTACCAACTAGAAACAAAACACTATCTTATATAAGGTGTAAGGGTAAACACCGTTGTCACTCAAACCATGGGTTGACTTAAATATAAAAATAAATGACCGATTTGTCGCTAGCGAAATAGCTGACTGACTGAGGGAGGGGTCGCGCCCGCGGCCAGTCAGGTCACGTCCCACGCCACCCACCCGTGTTGAGACGCAAGTTCGTTGCCCTAGCGCCCTAGGGTGAAAGGGTGAAATACTCTTGTGGAAAAATGTAGATATTCTTTAAAAAAGAATTATTAAGAATTATAAATCATTTATAGAACGTAAAATCAATGGAAAATTACAACTTTTTCGATTGATTTTACATCTATAAATGATTTATCAATAAAACAATGGAAAATTACAACTTTTTCCATTGATTTTACGTTCTATAAATGAAACCAAACCACTGGTTTCAAGGATAACGGTGTTTAACCCTAACAACCTGTATTATTACTTATACCAAACATAGAAAAACAAGTGAAACGACCATGAATGATAAAGAAAGCACTAGCAACAAAGTACACTGCTCCCACACTAAGCTACGAAGTAAATATCGTAATTAACTTTTAAGTAAGTTATCATTAATTCAAGTTTATAATAATTATTTTGCCGTGAAAGTCTCAGTCACTTGCGTATTAAAATTTTTAAAGATGCATCACTTGTCAGCTGTCATATTTACCAACTTAACTTTTCACTCGAAAACGCCAGAAACATTTGAATATCAACCTTACTGTCTTGAATGTAGGGCCATTTTGAAACATTTTGAAGTGTAAATAAAAGTTGTAAGTGGCAGGTACTTTGGTTGAGAGGTTGTGAGAAAGGTGTTTGGTTATGCAATAGCTAGCTGTGGTCCAAGTCATAGGTTAAAGCGATTAAGAATTTTAAAATTGAATATTAATTAAGTACCTAAACTAGACTCCGGCATAATAATTAATTATGACCAATTATACTTTACATCAATCGTTTATTCAAGAGTAAATTGTACCCAATTTACATGAAGGTACGTAATATAGTAAGAATCTTTAGAATCGTACCAGAGCGGTGCACCGCTCTCGTAGACACTGTAAGAAAGCAACATATTTTATTTGGGACACGCACATTAAATACAAACAGTAAAAATAACCCTTCCTTGGCAGTCGGATAAAAGAAAAAAACTAACAAAATTAACAATTTATAAAAAAAAAGAAAATTAAAAATAGATTAAAAAATTTACTGACAAGTGCAAGGCCAAAAAGGCTCAATCTCAACATAATAGCGTGTACAAACTGTGTTCTTTGTAAGGGTGTGTTTTGACATTTATATTCGCTGTTCGCGTCGTCTTATACAAATGTTTACTAAGACCTGTAATATCCAATACAGCACGCTCCATATAAAAATAAAAGACGCGGATATTTGCTAGACAAAATTATTTTATGTAAACACTAGCTTACACCAGCGACTTCGCCCGCATGATATCTTTATAGAATATAACCTATGTTCCTGAGTAATAATATAGCATTCTACTGGCGAAATAAATTTTAACATCGGTTCATTACAATCAAAAATACAAATCTTTTCTCTTTTTAATATTAGTGTAGATAATTCTCAATTTCACTATCGCCTGACAAAATTTCCAATCGCTAATCTTTATCGCTCTGCTCCTGTCTTGTACCACACTTGAGGTCGAAATACTATCACGTTTAGTTATGACAACTTATAAAATAATAGAGATTTTCTCTTCTTGCACACGTGACGAAGCAATATTGTGCCTTTGTCTGACCCATGTATATTACGAAGATCTATGATAGGAATTATGTCTTCTGTAGCTTTCTTACGAGGGAATTATGCAAAGGTGAGGAATGTAATGATTATTTTTATGGGTTATATCATTGGTAGTCAGACACAGTTCGATAAAATTAGAAATTTTGCCGGTAATTGAAAGGGAGACTTATTAGATGCAATTGAAAATATTACAGAAGAAACTACAGTCTATGTGTTGACAGATGATGAAGAATCTGCAGATACGCTGGTGCCGCATAAGGGACTACTCACACTTATTCAGCTCTATTCGCGTTTCGCTGAACGATTTTGGTCACACTTATACTGGGGGCCTAAAACGGCCACATTAGCAATTCCTCTAAAAGCGATTCATTTCCTGAATTTCCAGCTGTCATTAGCAATTCCTCTAATTTGACACAAAAACAATTCATAATGTGTGGACCATTTTACGAATCTCCATAGAAAACTGTCAAACAGATGAATTATTTCGTAATATGAATCGCACGCAGATCATATTATGAATTGTCAGATTGTGACATTTTACGATGATTCATAATATTTTCCTATTATGATTCTGCCAAAGTGACTGTTTTAAGCCCACAGTTCTACTTCTATCAGCCGCGTACAGCGGCAGCGTCGTAAGAATGAGAAAAGCCGTCATAGCGTGTTATCTCCGCTGAAACGCTTGCTCCTTGTCGACAAGGAGTCGAGAAGCATCCGTGTACAGCGCTGTTCCGCCGCGTTCGACGCTGAATGCGGTGAAACAGCGCTGAACGCGGCAGAATAGTTGTTTTCTATGAGCATAAGCTGAATAGAGCTGAATAACTGAGAGTAGTCCCTTAAACTCTAGATAGGATAAAGTCGTGAGGCCACCAGGCCACAACATAGGTGCTCTATGGATTTTGATGCAATTTCGTCACCGTTCAGAAATTAACTGAAAGAAAAAATTGTGAGGAAACCGGTATGTCCTTGAATCAAAAATTCGAAAAGATTTGAAATCCACCACCTAGCACTGGGCCCGCGTGGCTGATTATGGCGTACTCTCACATAGAGGAGGCCAATGTCCCAGCTCTGGGAAACATATAGGCAGATAATGCAATGATTATACAGAATAAGGTCTTATTACTTAAATACACTACAATCTTTGGCCACGAATAAACAAAATCTCTATCCAATACTTTCATACAAGAGGTCACTTTTGCTCGATCCGGTTCTCGACCCGCCAATTGCCTAACAGCTGATACTAACTATGTAAATAGTAGTTACATTTAATTAGCTAAGGACAGGTCCAGTGGTAAAACAACTATCTTAGTAAACTAAAACTAACTAAGTGTCGTAATAACCGCTCTATATTAAAATTAAACTTGCCTTGAATGTGGGCTGCCGGATGGGAACGCGACAACGGCGTATTTTATTAGATGCTAGCCGCAGATATAGCTATTCTTGATTATGATTTTGTATAGCTGTTTCAAAACAGAACCGGTTTAAGTGGTTTTGTTTGGAGGCCTATGTCCAGCAGTGGACATGTTTCGGCTGAAATGATTATAGGCGTTTTAGAAGTGACCGAGAAGTTCAGGACTGCATCATCAGTCTTTGGTACAGAAATAATATAATTTAAGAACATCTTGTCATTGTCTTGTGCCTTTTTGGCGTACATGGATATGGTATTCGATTTTATGTAAGAATACCCACGTTTCGCGTTATTGCATAACTTTTTAATTAGTCGAGATTTTTAATTCATTCTATATGGCACCTCTTTAGGTAATGAGCTAACCGAATATCAAATAATATTTTGCCGAGGGCGTGAAATTTGATTCGCTGTTACAATAATAGATAGTCCATGTTTTAGTCAGTGCAAGATTAATTATCATCATGGGCCTTAATACCAGTCCACCTCTGACTTTTCGGATTCATGTGCGTACATCGTGAGGAAACCGGCATGCCTGAGAGATATTTCTCGACGGAAGTCAGAGGCCCTTGGGCGGCTTTAAAACTCTGACACCAGGTTAGTCACTAACCGCACGAAAAAGAAAAGAAGCAGTCCACTGCTGGACATAGGGCTCTACGATCTCACGCTATTATATTCAATTCTCATCTGCTTCATCCAGTTGCTACCAGCCACCGTCATGGTTTATTACCAGATGGTTTTATGCATAGTACATTAACGTTTTCTCGGCATTTCTGATATTTTGGCAATTTCACTCTCGTTGTGTTAGAACGAAATGCACCCTTGTAACCCTAAATCCTTAATCACCATCCCATACTTACTTTTACTTCCAAATTAGAAAACATTTTCTATTTCATCAAACGAATTTCAAAATAGCAAATGTTCAATTTCGCGCCATATTGGACGCTAACAAGATAGGCGTAGCAAACAGAACGGATCGGTCACCTCTCAATGGCGTTAAATTTAAAACAATGGCAGTGAGAGCGGCAGAATTTCACTGACACTTGCACTGATGACGGTTTCATTATTTGGTATTGTTTGTTTATGTTTGAGTAGGATGATTTTGCCTTTGAGCTCATTATTGGGTGCTTTGCCTTTGTTTGGTTATCCAGAGAATTCTGGTTCATCCATAATCAAGAGTAATATGTCTCCTTTCTGCTCAGAGATGTCTGTGTAACTTCTACTATCAAAATCAACGAAATAAGCCCTTTGATTTTTTGGATCTGCAATGGCTTTCATTTTGTCAGTTCAACAAAATTCATTGCGTTATTTACGTTGTTGAGCAGACAAATCTTTAGAACATATAAAGCAAAATCATTTAGATTGTAATCCTTCAAAATCATTCAGATTGTAATTGAAAGTATGTTACGGAATTAGGGTGCCGTTTGTTAAATCGTTGAAGTTCGCTACTTCCTATTAATGTTTCTTCCCTGCCTCAGTCAGTAACATACACGATATAACACTCAGGCATATACATAGGTAGTCAACTCTACTGAGCTTTGGGATAAAATCTTCTCTTGTTCTAGAAGCTACATGCTTCATAATACTTACAGTCACAACGTCTTTGGAGTAACGATTTCTTTTGGTCCTCTACATACACAGGATATTACTAAAAAAACATTCAAAGCAATGATGACTCATTATCATGAATAATTCACATAGCAAAGAGAGAGTACTTAGTGTTAACAAGTCGAAAATTACAACCCGTTATATCAATATGTAAATGTCCTTTCGTAATCAGTAAAAGTAAGAAACATCCAATGCAAATCCAACAAAACTACTTATATGATATTTGAAAACATACCAAGTTATATTTGCAGATTATGGAAGGTACCTTTAATATTGTGAACCTTATGTACTGCAATTTAAGATTGGAGCATTATTATGATGTTCAATTCATCGGCAAAAATAAACTTGTTAGCGCATATACCTCTTGACATATTTTGTACAACAGCAAAGATTGCTCACGTAACAATATTACGTATTTTATCGTCAATTATGAAGTAAACAAGAATTTCTTTAGTCGTAAAGAAATGTCGGAAAAAGCAAACACCTGTTTCATACGTACAATCAGTGTTTTGTTATTGATTCGTCTGCCCACCCTGTTTACTGTGAGATATACAAATATTTATAAGGAGTACACTACTCATTAAAATAACTTGCAATTGTTTTCATAACTCACTACCGTGCGTTTGCACTGGCGAAACATTCACGACAAAACATGTTGAAATCTCTATTTTCTGTCAATGTTCCATACAATTTTTGACAGTAACTAGAGATTTCAACTTGTTTTGTCGTGAATGTTTCGCCAGTGCAAACGCACGGTTAGGAAACATTATCTGCTATATTACACCTTCGTGACAACTGTCCGACTTCTGCGTCTTATTAGCCTTAATGACAATCCAGAAAGGAAGCATTTAAATCACACTGATATATATAATCGTTATTAGCGCTGCTGAATCAGTTTGAGAATATTCTATAAAAACTGACTAAACTACTAAACAAGCTCTGCAACTTATACCCCAACTTATTAACCGTGAAGATATCACACATAAAGACGGTAATAAAGCTGGTTCACGCACATTCGTCACAGATGGTGGTGATAACTTCAACGCCTCAGAACAATAGGACATTATTGTAAGTCTTTAGAAATATGACAACAAGTAGGCTAAACCAACAAAAAGGTTTGATATACTATCAACGTTGAGTGGAAAACGTCAATCATAAATGTGGAAATGAGCACGGAGAAAATCGTACTCAATATTTTGTAAATTCTTCTTAATCGAATCAAGTTATGAGCTGAGAAAATGATTGTGCTCAATGTTTTTCGAATTCTCCCTAGCCCAGTGAAGTTATGGGCTGGGATCTGGGATTTAGAACTAGCCTAATGCTTCCCATGATTGTCAGGTAATTCAAATAGATTCATGGCATCTAGACATGTAATATTTGCTCTAAAAAATCATAGGTCCTAATATGGATCCCTGAGGAATTCTTACAATTATATTTTGTTAGTGAACGCAATATGTCTTGATAATGTATAATTTATGGAAATTATATTTACATTTGTGTTTATTTCTAGTCAAGTCAGGTTACTTTGTTTGTTTTTGTTTTTATTAAAAAACATCAAATCCTGTACTTTCGACGCATCTTTCTTCGGCTATGTCAAATTACACAGGATTATGCACAATTCTATATAATGCTGTGTAAATAACTTTAATACCATCTCGTGATACCATTTTCTCATCAATCAACAATTAAACATCAATTGATGCGTGCTAAAACAAAAATGTATCGTTTGCAACGTTAATTTGACAGCGACCATTACTATTTTAACGTTAATTTTATAACAAGTTCGTAAGTTTTAATTACATTCCAGGCTATAGATCTCATTCATCGTGTGAAAGTATGTGTAAAAGTTGTTTCATATGCTTCCTAAACCGGCTGTCTCTCTCTGTCTTTCAAGGATTTATTTATATCGTCATCTCTCTCGCACAGTGCAATGTCGTAGTACCGTTGCGAGTAGTGTTGCGAATCGAGTATGTATCGAGTAATTTAATCGGTTGTTACGATCGATTTCAGACTTATATTTGCTTACTATCTATATCAGCTCTTGTCACGAAGTTAGATGTGAATGTCACGAGTCTAATCTGTGTAACGACAGGTGGTTTCTCTTAGCAAACAATACATCCGTCGTCTGATTTCTAATCTCCATTCGTAAATGCTTTTTCCAGACTTTATCTTCATCGAAAGACCAAGAAAAACAAAATTCAAAATGTTTTATTTGACATAAACCTACATGGGCAATTATGAAACGTCAGAGGCTAGGTGCACAATTCCAATTGGCCGTTTCCCATGGAGAAGAGCCGGCAAGAAACTCCAGGATACCCTCAAAAATTGTTGGCTTTTACAATGTTTACAAATTATAGTGTCCATAGGTATGGACAGTGAAGGACTTTCAACAAGTATCAGGTACTTAACAAAATAGAAAATCTAACAAACAGTGGACTGACAGTATCAATTTCTCTGTCCAAATCTATGCCTTTTTAATTATGTCCCCTGAATGTGTGGGAAAGATCGTAACAGAAAAATCTAATTACTAGTAAAAATTCAAAATCAACGTATGTAGGTAAGTTCACAGTTCCACAGACTGTGCTACTCGCTCGACTACTGAAGCGATTCCTGACATCTGATTATTCAAGTCGATTAGGAAGTCGATTCTCTCACTACTTCATAACTTGAGACATGTTTTTGCGGTATTATCATGATTACTGTAACACTTTGCTGGTATTCAGTGTTAGCATATATTTCTAATAAGCTTGCGGTTTTTTTGAGGTCACCCGTCGCGTCGTAAACAGCTGTTATGAAATTCCGTTTCTATTGTAGATTGTTATTTATTTGCTTTGATAGATAAATTATTGTTTGATTTTCTCTTCCTTGTATTTTGTACCAGTTTCAGATGCATCTTAGGGTGAAGAAACTATGCAGAGGCCCTAGACAAAGTGACATTCTATCAGCGATAACGATGATGGAAAAGGCAAAAATGTATGGGACTGACATAAGCTATCGAAAAGCTTATGTCTATCCTGCTGAAAGTCGTTGTAGAAATACGAAACGCTTTCGTAGCGATTGACACTTTGTTTAGGCCCTCAGGTACTGTTATATCGAAGTTTTACAGGCAATTTTACAATGTATGTTTTATGTACCTACATTTTAAATTTTCATTATTTTGAATTTCGGTATTTCGTGTAAAATGTGTCGCCTGATTTTATGAAGATAACAAGATGTTATTTCCGTTACAATCATTTTAGTTAATAAAAAGTCTTTTATTACAGTACAGATTCTTCTGTCAATTTATTAGGTCTGCATGCATAATAATTATATTACCCTTCATCGCAAAATTGATGAGCTTTCGAACAAAAAATGGCCTTATTTGAAACGCAATAGCGCT
The DNA here is from genome assembly GCA_948473465.1 of Lithophane ornitopus. Taxonomy (NCBI): domain Eukaryota; kingdom Metazoa; phylum Arthropoda; class Insecta; order Lepidoptera; family Noctuidae; genus Lithophane; species Lithophane ornitopus. The sequence goes on from OX419626.1 coordinate 14,859,164, forward strand.
CCGTTCACGACCTTATTTCTAGATTTATGATTCTGTAAATCATAACCATTAGCTGTTACGTTACGAAGATTGTTGTCTCCATAACATTAATCGTTCATTCAAAGAATCCATTGATTTATAATTACGGTTAATTATAATCTATTATAATTATAATCATCAACACATGTTACTTTGACTTTACTGTGGAATGCTGTCTTAACATGGAGGCATTCTTTGCAATTTTCTTTCTATTCTGCAAGAGATGCCTCTCAGTTCAGAAAACTTTTGGTGATTGCAGCTTCTGCTAAGTATTTCGTATGTTCCATTTTTTCTTTTGATCTTTACAGAACCGACTTCACTAAAATAAAGCCTTGGATGAAATAAAAATCCCTCTTTGTTAGCTTCTTTACTCATTCTGGGTTTTGGTTACCTTCCATTTCCTAATATATCTCCACAAATCTTTCTAGTCGCTCCTGTGGCCTTTACATATTATCCAACAGGTACAAACCTGGCTATAAAAGGGCCAATAATCACATAACCTTGATTGACTGGTCACTATGGGTACCTAGCGACAAGGATGTAATTATGCAAGAACGACAGTGAACGTTGAATTTAATAAGAAACCAGTAGAAGCCGGCCTTAGACTAATTTGCTGAATGGTGCAGACTTGCCATAAAGACATTATGTTATTATACACCTCAGCGAATGTTTGAGTTATTTGTCAATATATTTTAGTATTACGGCAGTTCTGACAGAATTGTGGCAAGGTCTTCCATTCGTTGGTGATTATTTCGAAATCGTTTAATGGTGTGATTTCCATAATGATATATTCAACTGAGAATCTTGGTGGTATCTTTTTGTTTATCTCGTAAGGTTTCTTATATTGCCTCGTTGGTCTAGTGGCCGCTAGCGCTACTGCTGAGCGTGAGGTCTTAGGTTCCATTCCCATGTCGGGCAAAGTGTTATTGGGTTTTTCCATCTGGAATTTCTCAGTAGCAGCCCGGAGTCCGCAATTGTGCCCGGTTGATGGATTTCCATCAATAGACTCTCTATTACATGGGACTTAAACATAACTGGCGAAATGTGGGTGTACTATATGTGCACCTCTGCCCTACCCTTCGGGGAATACAGGCGTTATATTATGTGTGTATTACATTGTAAAGGATGGCCGATAGGATCCATTTGTGAATTGCAATTGAATTCTGTTAAAGACAAATCGGGAATATAGTGATTACTGCAAGTTTAATATGATGAAAACAGTCAGTAACATCAAAGAACCACTTAGTATCAAAATTGATAACATCGCATATTGTTTTACCATTTAACCATAGTGTTCATACATGGAAAATCAGACTGCCCCTAGATGTTCATATAGACTAATTCTATATTAGGATACATCTAGCAATCATAGATTCATCTAAAACCGTACTGGTATCACGTTTGTGATTTCTTACATCATGTGTAGTTTGTACATTCGCTATGCGCTTGCGGTGATTGCCGCGCCAGACCTTGGCGTACGTTTCCTATACAAGCTAGCTGCTTGGCGCCGCTTATATACTCAACAAGTGCTTGCGACTTACTAATTGCTTGTTTAGAGATAAAGTTACGTTATGTAATGTTGTTAGTGTTAGAGGTCTGGTTTATAAAGGTATTAAATTCTAGATTGTATCCTGTTTCGATTTGATTGCCCAGTTCTTGCTTATAAGTTGTTTGTATCATTAGGTATAGACTTTTAACTGTATCCAACGATGCATAATTCATCTCTTCACCGGTTCCACTTACAAAAACTAACGTACAGCCTGAAGCTAGCACCAAAGTATGGTACCTTTATATAAATACCAAGAAGATAACAATTGAAACGTGTTTCAACCAAACAATCACACAAACGGCCACTTCTTCGGTATTTTATGATTTAAAAAGTTGAATGAAAACTTTTTTCACGCGCTCTTGGGAACGTCCATGCAAAATAAACTACAATCATTAAATAAGCCAGGTAAAACAATGATGCATATAATAACATCTTCCCTGAGAAAGGAACCGGTGATATAACCTTTATTGATGGACTGAATTTCCTATGTGCCGGTCCGCCAGTGTTCCTCCGCGCTTCGGTGGCGCGAGACGTACAGCCGCCATTTAAAAAAAAAACAGAAACGTCATCGTCATTTTGTTTATAGTTCGAAATTCGAAATTTCAAATACAGTTCTAAAACAAAAAGGTTTAGTTAAAAAAGTTATTGTGCTTTGTGAAATGTTGATAGTTTCGTCGCATTGTTAAAGGATTTGTCAAACGCATTGTTTTTGCGGGTAAGTTTATCAATTTTAATGTCGTAGGCCACATTCAGCATTGTTTAATAGTATACTGTGTTCAGTATTTAAATATCAAACAATGATGAATGTTTATTATTTGCGATTCATGAATTAGTGATAGTAAGCGATAGTTTGGTAATTAGGCATGAAGACTAATGTTTACCATTTAAAATATTTCCCATTCTCGGTGACCATAGTTATTCTTGAGCTCATACTGTACCTTATTTGCGTAATACACGAGCAATCAGAATCGGAATCAGTTTGAAACAAATGTCTAATCCATTGCTTCATAAGTTTGGAAAAAAATCTACTCAACAACCTAAATAACGCAATGAATGCTGTTGAACTGTTAATAACAAACAAATTAGTCTTAATCGGTTACGAAAATAAGTTACGCAATTAGATAGCTGGTCTCCTACAATGCTTGAAACATCGCCATGCCCTTGAATTTGTATAAAGCGAACGAAATTTTTAGAAGTTACAAAATGTTTTTGAAAGGATACTATCTTGCATGAAGGTAGATCCGTTTGGAAATATCTGAATCCTTAATCATCTCCCAAATAAAAAATCAAGACAGCGCTGCGAACAATACAGTGAAGCATGCCAAAACCACACCTTCGCTCTGAGCATACACGCTCAAACGCACACATTTACAACCATTTACAATCAAACTACACCTCACTAAGTGCATGTTTACGAAAACGGCCTCACGTCACTGTTGACAGCGCTCTGTTTTGGTTCATTATTTGGTCTGAGGTTTATGAATATTTTACCTTTATCTCAGTACAAACTTGTTGTTTCTGTCTCTGAACTGATTGTGCGCTTATCATTAAGGACACAATCAATTCCTTGACACATTCAATAGATATTTTTGACACCGTTTTGAAAGAAATCTACCGACACAAAAAACAAGATAAATAAGATCTTTATTCCACTAGACAACAGGAGCTTCCCAAGGTCGCTATGGTCAACTGTACCTCACAAATGACATGACCAGTAAAAGTATGGGCGCCTGCTTAGGTAGCGAAATCAATGTGCAGCAAATATTGTTTTATTTTTGCAATTGTTGTATTCTACAGTTTACAGATAAAAAAGTTTCACGAGTCTAAAAGACCTGGAAACTGATAAATAAAGATAAGTGGTCACTTAATAACTTTGCTTTTCGATATGAGATGGCGCTAGGCGTTGTGGTTGACAAGTTTTTGACATTGATTGTCGCTGAGATGAGATTGCGGGATTTGAACGTTTTTAGTTACTGGAATTAGGCAATCACCGCCACCCATAGACATCCACAACACCAGTGTTATTGCTGATGCGTTGCCACACTTGCCACCCTTTTCCAAAATAAACCCTGCTTTACTAATTTTTGCTGGCTCACATGTAATCGAACCGCTATGTCAGACTTTATAGCTGTCTAGTTGCTAAATAGTATTATTCCTATATAGTCATAATAATTCAACCACCGGACCAGTCTCGCTTGCATTAAGGTTAGCATTGATATAATAATACTTTTGAAACTGCCTTACGGATAGTCCACAGTTTAGGCACCTCATCGTAATATCCATTTAACCGAATCGTAGAGCAAAACACATTAATCCTTTAGCAATGGTAATCGGGTTTTAAAGATATCAGTTTGTAAAGAATAGCACTGGTCGTTAGAAATAGAACACAATAATCGCACAGTACCCAACGAACAAGTAAACACAACATGGGTCGGGAATTGCAATGAAACGCTAAGATCCGATGTGGAAGTAGGGATGGGGAACGGTGATCTGAGATCGATAAATGATAATTGATTTTTTCTCGAACCTCAAACATAAAAATCGTAATCATTTGACTGCCTCATTGATCTAATGGTCGCAAACGCTACAGCTGACATTGACGTCCTGGGTGCGGTCGGGAAAAGTGTTATTGGGATTGTCCATCTGGATTTGCTCAGTAGCTGCCCGGAGTTCGGAATCGTGCCCGGTTGATGGCAATAGGCTAGCCCCGTATTACACGGAACTTAAACATAACTAGCGAAATGAGGGTATATTTTAGGAAGGTACACGTCTGCCTAACCCTTCGGGGATTACAGGCGTGATGTTATGTTATGTTATTATTAATCAAACATAGGTAAAACGGTTATAATAAAATATCAATTTTTTTTTTTTTTTTTTTGTATAACCATTTTTCATGCTTTGACTCGAATCGATTGAGTTAGAGATTTTATGAAAAAGATTGCTACCATATAGGTAAATTGTGCCTTTGGTCCCGCCACTAATGTCAGATGCATTGTCAATTTAAAGAAATAACACTCCTTTATACGAATTGATTATTATGGTGTTCGATCTTCATAAATGTCAATAAAAACCTAATCTAACCTGTAGGCGTGTCAATAAATAAAAATAATTCTATACAAAACATGCATAGGTACTCCAAGTCATTAAAATTCACATCATCGAAAATAACTCATTCTTAGTTTACTTTTCCTATACTATATGAATGGTTATCGGATGATTATGGATACAATGGAACGTCAAAATTGGGAAGTGCTTATAGGGTGCGTTTTATCATATAGTTCCTATGCCGTAATGTTGGCACTTTAACAACGGACCTAATAGTTAGCGCCGTAACGTACAAATGTTCGTCCTACAACAGTGGAGCCAACATTACGGCATAGGAACTATTTGATGAAACGCACTCTAACAGAAAAGCGGAAGCAATTAAAATACTGTTTTTGCAGATATTTTAACCTGGGATTTATTCGGAATAATATAACCATGATAAATTAGATCTGTACTTTAAATCTTAGTGTATAAACCTGCACAAGTTCCCGAATTCGTAGGCAGAAAATGATCATCTTCTTTCACTCACCTATAGCTCTAAAATGTTCTTAAAAGTCGTCCTGCCTTACGCATTTTCTGTTTCAAGTGCAGGGGGCCTAGACAAAATCCCTTTTGTGTAAGCGCTAACGCCAACGGAAAGATCAAATTGTATGCAGTTGACAATAGCTTTAGAAATGTCACGTGACTGCTGCTGTCAACTCCATACAATTTGATCTTTCCGTTGGCGTTAACACTTACAGAAAAGGGATTTTGTCTAGGCCCCCTGGACAGCTCATGTTGCCAATTTACAACTCACATGAGTCAAATTCGCTAGACACTTCGCATGACCCATACTTTTGGCACAGATAAGTCTACAAAAAATTGGTGCGAATTACGATTAAAATTTCGACCGACACCCACCATAGAGTATAGTAATATAGAGAGGGAAGTAATTGGGATGCATGGGACACTAGAGTGACTATACAATGCTCATCATCTGCCTAGCCTTTTCCCAACTATATTGGGGTCGGCTTCCATTTTAACCGGATGCCGCTGAATACCAGTATTTTACATGGAGCGACTGCTATCTGACATCCACAACCCAGTAACTGGGTAATACGATACCCCTTGGTAAGACTGGTTGTCAGAATTTCGGGCTGATGACGACCGCCGGGACCAACGGCTTAACGTGCTTTCCGAGGCACGAAGGAGTCTCGGTATGTAAAGATGGTCAACCATCCACGGACCAACCCCGGCAAGCGTAGCTTAACCTGATGGATCGACCAGTGCGGCTGTTATTACTTATTACGTTGCCACGAGCTCCTCAGTGACTATACAAAACTATGGGTTACATTATTTACTCCTCAGAAGTGGTCATTAAAATAATATGCTAACTAAACAATCAACATATTCGTTAGTATAGAGTAACTATATTTTCAATCATGAACTATAGCCATCATGTTTTGCAAACAAACTAAGAATGTTTTATATTATGGTAGTATTCAACGTTGTTTTTTGTTATTGTGTAGAGTTGTAAATGTTATATAAGACATTCAATGTTTAAATAAACAAATACAATTTTTGTTGTGACTACGTCCATTTATTCTGATCAGTACCTAATGCCTTTTATTATAAAGTTGGTTTGGTCAAATCTAATTTTCAGTGTAGGAATTTCAACCTACAGAAACCGTATAATTATAGGGTTATTAACACTAACAACCTCAGGGAAAATTGTATTGTACTCATCATTATGAATAACTTTTACTACGGAAACAAAACTGAAATCGCGGCAAAAAAAAAACGTAGAAGAAAGCATTTTTTTTTTTAATGACGTGTGCAATAAACCTCTTCAGAGATTGTTAGTGTTTTACCAATAACCCAACATAGTAGATTTACAAACACCCACAAAAACTAAAAAAGCCCCTTATAGCACCGGGCAGTACACTGTAATCAAGAAAAATCGACACACATAATTGACACGATAACAAGCCACTGTCAGAAGCAAACCGTCTGACATTTGAAGGTCTAAACAGTCTGGCATCAACTATCGCAGCCATCGCTGTTGCAATACTCGTTGCAGACAGTGCACATGACGAAAACGCAACGATTTCCATATTTGCTGTTGTAAGATCCAATACCTGTACTTGTCCATTGTCTTATGTATGGTGTAATGGCGTAACAATGGTCTTTTGGTCATCTTTTTTAACAAGCGATGGTTGGTTTGATCTTTTGTCCATATTTGTATATGATTATGTCAAAATTAGGAGATGTCGGGGTAGAAAGTAAATAACGAAAAAAACCTTGATTTAAACTGGGGCTTTTAGCGAGAAGTTTAGTAGGTACTGCCCATCCTCTTGAAGTAACCACAGAAAATAGAAAAGTAAATACAAATTCAATAATCGTTGGAAGATTCGACAAACGAACTATCGTGTTAACCAACAATTAACTGGCATCTTAACACTCAATATTGCGTTTTGAACGATCAAATACTACCGCATTTCTAACACTTAAAAATCTGTTCACCCCAGAAAACAAAATAGCGTATCGTTAAATATTGATGTTGAAATAGAATTTAGGTTTAATACAACAGCTATGGAAATATCCAAAAATGCCAAGGGAGCAGGTCATAAAGGAATCAAAGCCATTCAAAGCATCAGAAGTGACTAGGAATAATTTAGTGATTTATCAACATCTAGGATTTATTACGGCACAACTGGCAGAAGGCCATGATTTCATAATTATTAGATAAAAGAAAAAATAAACAAATCAAGAGATTACTTAAAGAAACCTGTTCATTTGATTATATGCATAAAACTTTCGCAGGCAACACATAATAATGTGCCCTCATAATATTTGCGAAGTAGATGCTGTTTTCTTTGCTGATTAAGTTAATGAATATGGATGTTATTATCTAATACTTCCTTGAGGCATTTAATATACGGATTTTCTAATTTATTATCTTATAAACAGCTATATAAGGAACAAAATGAAACGTGTATGTCAACGTTATATCACGCAAATCCTCAAAACATGTTTCGTCACCATTGATTTATTGATACTGTTATTGTTTATTGCAACCGTAGGTATTTCTTTTCCTCTTTCTATAACTTCCTCATTTATATTACTTTCATCCTTTGTTTTGTTTTTATATTTACTATCAACGTCGTTTATTCCTCTACGCTACTTTATCGAAATGAAGCATTGCTGGTACAGCACTAATTGTACAAAATATTCTTGTTTAAATAATAGCAATAGTAATCTAATAATAATTTTATTTTAGTAGTTATCTTTCATTGGTCTAAGTGGCATAACAAAAATGTTAGTTATGTATTGCTCGAATAACAGTTGCACCTACTGATTTCGAGGTCTAATAACGACGTATGTATGTACATACTGTCTTCCAAAATTATCTGACAAAAGTAAAAATCCTGCACTCCACTGGTAAGTGTCACTACAAATTGGCATTCATAGGAACCTACATTTTCAGATTCATTTGTTTACATTTTAATCACATACTTTTTTAAACCGACCTTAATCTGCCACATACAGTAGATACTGATCATACAAAACATAAAGACAAAGACAAAGGTATTTATTCGAAGGGTATGGTACATATAAGTAAGAATACTGTTAATAATTCACCATAATAATCCATCCATCCACCATAAGCAGCAGATGATCATAACCAACCACAATAAACGCTTATCGTAACTGATTCCTGATGATTGAGACTAACTTCCAAGAAGTGCATAAATAAGCATGAAGTATTGCGCATTGATGAGCTCACAGTAATCGATGCAATAGTGCGTCTGTTCTACCGTGAATAAGGCGGAGAACTCACGGGTTGAATGCCGATATTTAAAACTGTGTATGGCCGTAATACACGGGAAGTATGGTAAACTGGTTGTGACTCGCACCGACCAGGGAAGCATGGCACAATAGAGGGGAGGCCTGTACTCAGCAGTGACTAATGATGAGACACAATCTGACTTATCTGACACGAGGTCATGCTATCACATTCGGTAAAAAAATGTAGGTATATTAATGTATTGAAATGACATTACTAAGTAACTGACTCAAGGAAGCATGGGACAAAAGACAGGAGGTCTTGTGCTCAGCAGTGGGTGTAAAAATGCAAGCAAGAAAATGATGACGCCAAAAATAATAATGTGGGTATGTGCATTATATAAATAAACCAGTCAGCTATCCATCTCCGTGTTTAATTGACGTCCCATTTGGCGACGAGGATGGGATATAGAAAGGTCACAGCAAAAATGACAAGTCCATAATTAAGCCAAAAACAAAAATAAAATCTGACACCAATTCGATGTTTTTCATACATTCCAGCCTTTTAGGTCATGGATCGCAGTACCCAAAAATATCCAAAGTCGAATTCGGTCAATTAACTCATAATCAGATATTGCGCTTACAGAAGCAGAAACTTAACCATCGCTGCCTGTTCTAGCGAGACTAAAGCTTAAAGCACAGTGCACACGTGCTGAATTGTACACACCATGATTTAAATACACAAAAAGAACAGGGCGGTGAGTCACGTCATTTTGGTTTGAATCTGTGAATATAGCACTTGGAACATCTGAAACTCTCACTCAGTAGTGAGGGATTCTAAGATTTCAAAGTTATATTTTCATGACAACAGTAAACGAAAATGTTCGAATAGGTAATGACAGTAGTAGCTCCGAATAGAAAGTTAATAAAAACACAATTAACTAGAAAAGATGCCCATAATTATCAGATATTATGAAACGCTTATAATCACATAAGTTGGGGGCATTGACACTTGGGAGTAATATGAAAAACTATGATAAAAGTTGAATATCTTGTGATACATAGGGTTTAATGGAAGAGTTGTGAACATACCATCCGCTGTCGAAGTCAAGTTTTGTTGTTTCATGACCCAAAATTCATGTTTATAACTTGCCTTCTTTGTTAAAAATACTAAAATTAAATTATCGTCGGAATCTGTATTACCTACCCTAGACTACACGCACAATGGTCCAAGTTAAGGATTAAGTGCGGAAACCAAACCCCTAACATAGATAGATACCTTCACTAGATGACATCCCTAACATGTCTTTGTTTACCTTCTTAGATCTGTATCTAAGAAGGTTGAAATTTTATTAAAAACCTATAGCTAAATTAGTACTCAGGTATCTATATACCTTAATACCCATTTAGCCATAGGTTTTAATAAATTTTTAACACCAGACACTGTACACCGCGGTTGATCTCAAGCCATGTGGGTCACGTGTGGCTCACAACGGTATTCTAACCAGTTCTAATGATTATCCTAATGTACGGCCATTGCTGTTGCACACTCCGGCTTAAATAACTTACAAATTGAATGTGTTAAGTTACAAATTGCAGTTTATAAGGCGAGAACTGAACTGAAAATTGATTTCGACAGATAATTAGAAATACAGTAACGAATCTTGGTGAGTTTGTAAATGTGTTTTACCATCCTGTTTAAAATTTACGTCAATGTTCCATTGGCCATTCTTTTTCTTAGTACCTTCTAGTCCATAGAGACCTAATCAATTGGATCTGCTATCAAAACATAAATCAGCATGTTTGTAGTTTTGATCAACTAAGCAACAAAACTTGTGATAAGACAAAATCTGACTTGTCAGACACAAGGGGTCATTATACTATTAGATACGGTAACATAACACAATCTATCAAGCTCCATTTAAATTCTATCTTAAAAGCACTACTCAATCTAAGTAGGGACATTAAATTAGTAAGTAATATCATTCTGTGTTTGATTCACAATACACTAACTGCATCAATTCTGCACTACGCCTAACATCATAGGTATGTAGGCCACTTGTATGGCTCACAAACGGTACTATTCTAACCAGTTGATTATCCTAATGCATGGTCATTGCTATTGCACATTCAGTGGTTTTAATGGCCGTCATTCCAAATCTTAATAGGTAGCATGATGTGGAGGAAAAATGGCGGTAGTGTAAGCCCCTGTTACTAGGGTCATCGGTTTGATATAGAAATGGTTATGCCAACCATTGTATATGACGGTAAGCAAGATAGTAAGTTAAACTAAGCGGTTGTTGTAACAGCCATATTATTCCATCATTCTAATAAAAATTGAAAAAAAATCGGTTCTTGTTACACAAAATTTTTATTTTCTAATGTTTCTTATTCTGAGAAAATTGCAGAGTACTGCAATTGCAAGTGCAATAGGAAACTGCTATCATTTATCTGAAAAGGCTTGTCTCATTCAGCTTCTGCGACACTCTTCAGACTCTTGAGTCTGAAGAGTGTCCTACCACCACCCTGATAGCAGTATTATTTTAATCTTAGAAGGCATAAATACTAGGGCACCAGAACTTCTTTCATGTAACTCTGACCTTGCATTTTAACTCTACGTACTGTGTCTTAGAGGGCATAGTCTTACAGATTTTTTATTTTTATCTCCTGTTTTTTAGGCTGTGCGTAGTCTGTCTTTGCGCCTACCCCAAGTAACTTGGGACAAGAGCAGGAAGATGATGATGTGCTGTCTGACTTTCAGACAGTCTATCGTGAAACTTTTTAGTATGCATCGAAGTTATCGAAGTCCAATGCTGAAGATAAGCATGTACCAAATTTTCCTCCACTTGACTTACATCCCTAAGTAATAATCTACTCCATACAGTCAGCAAAGCACATCTAAGCGATACGTGCGCTGTTTATCGTGAATGTACGTTATGGGTGTCTCAGATAATTGCGGCTCAGCTAGAAAGCAGTGTGGCACAGTTGCCTCTTTCCTGCACTAAGATTCATTCAAGGAAATGACGTGTTACTGTATTTTTAACGATTTTTGATACTATATTGCAGGTTTAACAATACTTCAATTAACGTTTTATCAGCATAACTTGCTGGCACATTTATTAAAACGTGTTACAGTGTTACTTGAAAAAACACTGCAACAGTGCTCTCATTCATATAGGTGCTTATTGTTTGCCTACATTAAGATCAAACTTATTTTCAGCTTCTACATTAGTATTCACTAAAATGTTTTACAATACTGGAATTTTGGATGACGTAGTCTTCTCCAGAACATCATCTTGTAGTTTGCCTATTGAGGTAAGGTTCGTATATGACTATATGACTGACTGACTGACTTATCATGAAAGCGACGAATTTCACGTCAACTAGCTCACGACAGCGGTCAAGATCAACCCAGAACATACATAACACAATGATGTTATATCACATTACACCTACCGCTTGTAATTCAAAGTCATGTACCATACAATCATACGAACAAAGCCGAACACACAATAGGACAGATTTATCTACGATTTTACGCCTTTGTTAAAGTACACAGAGAAGATATAATAATATGTAGTGAAAAAATATGTAGTGTAATGAGCTGTCGTTCATTCCGCGCTGATTTGCAAAGGAAGATACATAATATAGTCATTGACACTGCTTATCATTATATCGTACATAGATCTTAGATTGTAACAACGTATTTTCATTTGCTTATTGAAGTGAGAAGTAGAGAAAAACGTGGGACCGGGGATCAATTAATCAGTTGGTAAATGGAGATTAAGCTCCATATTGCAAATGATTTGGAATACAATTTAAATTATGTTTTTCGTTGCATGTTCAGTGAGAAAGGAATATACTATTTTCTTAAGAGTATGATGAAACTTCATACAGGGTAATTATAATTTTTCAAAATAATCATAAAGTGTATAGAAAAGTTATGCCAATATTCGTGAGGCTTCAATAGAGGAATGATCTAGTGCTTACCGTAATGTATGAGTAGGACATATAACCGGTTCCTCTCAAGTCAGAAGTTGAAATAGAATACCATGAAGCACCCGATATCGAAACCGTCCTATGATTCCCAGACCCACAACAAACAGTAAAGCTGAACTATAAGCAAGAACGATAACAACACAAGGCTAAGGTTACAACTACATAATAATATAATACTTATAAAGGATGTTACGAACAAATGCATCCGTTAGCCTTAGCCCACGCTTATGACCACATAATTTGTGCACATCGGTTATAAGGGCTAACCCACCAGCGGATTTGCGGTCGAAATCGCGTGTTGATTTGGCAGCCGCAAGCGCTACTTCGATTTGCGTGTTTTTGGCTTGAGTTGGTGTTCGTGCGTCATGTCTTTAAACTAATTCTAAGTTATTTGATACGTTTTGTGTATATATTGTTGGTGGGATCTTTATATCATGTTTAAGTAGCAAGTTGGTATTCATATTTCAACGTTTTTAGTCTTTTCAAACAACATATTCATATAGGAGGGCAATTTCTCGAAGTATGGGTATTATTTTCAGAAGAAAATAAAATGACACTTGATCATTAATAAATCTTGACAGTAACCATTTCTCAGATATAAACAATTGGCATAGTGTCTCAAAAATAAGTGAAACTAAAAATAAATCCCTAGCATTACCTACTAATGTAACAATGGCTGATCTCAGAACTGAGACAATACTAACATGACGAATAAGAAATCTTAATGAACTGGAAAGGAATGTTAATTAATATTGATTAACTAAGCGAAAAAAAAAGCAAGTGTAGCAGTGTAGGCGAGGCGCTAATGGAACTCCTTGTCTGGAATAAGAAATGTAAAACTATAGGGGTGGTCTTATTGAATGTTTTTCTAGAATGTTATGTCTTGACTAGTCTTACTAAGGGGTATCGTATTACCCAGTTACTGGTTTCTGGAGGTCAGCTAGGCAGTCGATCCATGTAAAATATTGGTATTCAGCTGCATCCGGTTAGACTGGAAGCCTTCTTGACTAGTTATAGGTATATTTTGAGCTGCCTTTTAGTAGGTATATCAATCGATTGATTCGTTGTTCTACATTATAATATCGTAGTTAGTTTAGAAATTTGGAAGCTATATGGAAACTAAAAAGTTGAGTGACCACTTTTCTCCCGATTTATTTTTCATCTTAACATAGACAAAGAAAGGGAGCGACTACTGAGATGACGACTAATAGAGAAGTATGGAAGAAAAAGATGTTGGTGTTGCGCCGACGACGCCGAAAAAATTGGGAGAATGACAAGAGACTGATGATAGGTTAGAGTTTCTTTATAAACAGAACTTCACGTTTTCCAAATCATTTTTCATCTAACGTAAACACGCAATATCTCGCAAAGATAGGGAGAAATAGATATTTCCGACACTATCGGGCACGTCAAATCTTATCGCAGATGTGAAGAATAACTGATAAAAAGTATTTCTTCACAGGTACTTGTAGATACGGATTTTCGTAATAATCTATGGGAGAATTGGAGTGAATTACACTATCATAATTTTACCAGGAAATTAGGTTTGGTTGATAAACTTGTTAAAGTAAAACATGATGATAAGGAAAACATTACTGAAGGAATAAAACATAAATAAAAGAAAATATAATCACAGAGTAACAATAATACAGTGTAAAAGAATAGATTTCTTTTGATAAGGAATTTAAGCAATTCCGCTCATTGTGAGCTTGTGACACTTCAAAATATTCTATCTATTATCACTTTAACCTACATTTTATGCTCATCTTGCAAGCTCAATCGCATTGAAAATACATCAAATCTAATCCAGTTTGTTTACTTTAACATAAATGCAACAAAGTTAAATTTTAAATGCAACAGTAACTACATCATTTCTTACATAGTTATCGTCAACCGTAGTCACAAGAATCAACCGAGGGAAACGAACAACTAACGGTTCTCTTTGATGACAAGTTATAAGCACAGCAGTATTATATAACCCTACCTGTGAACTTTTAATTAAAGCAATGTGATTGATGTCGTCTAGTAGCTGATATTGATCATGTATAGGCGTTTTTAATTCATCTTCTAAATTACGAATAACTTTTTATTTACTACCTGCCACACGCCAGAATCTATCTACTAAAAAATAGCCCTCTGATGAACTTAAAAAATAATAATATAGATAAATATAGCATAATTTCATTATTATTCTGCATTAGCTAAGTGTGGGCGGTTCCTACCACTTGTTCCACTTGTTCCTTGTTCTTGTTACTGTTAAAATCCTTTCCTTTTTCTAAACAAATACATATTTGTATGTATTTGTTTGTATTATAAATGTAACACATGCCTTGTACCTGTGTGCACAAATACACGTATTTTTTTACCTTTGAATGATTCGTATCGATGTTGATGTCGAAGTCGATCGCGTTTTGATGTTCACTAATTACCCGACTACGGCGAACAAAAAAAGAGTGTTATGATTTTGACCGGTATGTATGTATGTATGTATGTTCATCTGTTCCCTCCTATCTTCTAAAGCACTCATCACAATTTGACAAATGAGGTATCGTTGGAAGCGTCTTGATTTTCCGGTCTGGTCTGGTTATAGGCTATGTGACGTCACATTAAATTAAAAATGGCGGCCTCTAGAGAACATAAAGTCAGGAACTTAAAAAAAATATATTGTTTAATCGTACCATGTTGGGTATCAATCATGAAAGGGCTTAATGAGCACATTTCAAAAATATATATGTTATAACCCCAATATAATATAAAAAAAGTAATAAAAACTAAAACCCAACTACGGCTAAAAAGATATAAACAAGACACCGCAGACAGACAAATTAAAAATCCGGAGTCACACGTTTTAGGGCATAAATCGAACAGATTACGTGTGACTCCGGATTTTTAATTGGAGTCTGTGTATAGGTTTCTGATTTCGTTAACCTTTGTTGCAATCACAAAATACAGCATTATCTTTATGATGTTTATTTATCTTTGACTTGTTTTTGACTGTCTTTTGCGACTCAAGGCTCTCGCATACAGGCGCGACGCGATTCGGGTGGAACAATTTCCATAGAAATTGTTCTACTGAAGTCGCGTCGCGCCTGTTTGCGGGAGCCGTCATACAGCGTATTCTTTGCGTGTTTTCGTTAATAATAGTATTTACCTTGACGATGTCACAGGATTGCATTGAAGTGATTGTGCACATCAAGTTTGTTACGTGGGAACCTGTTTGTTCATAAAGTGCCGCTAAACGACGATTTAGCACTAAGATTGTGGTTCCAGTGGCGTGGGAGATGCGTACTGTGGATTATATTGTGAGCTACGAGCTTTTAAAGATGCTTTGTTTCATTTTGATTTTTATTTTATCAGTTACTTCACAGGTTATGCGTTTCTTTGGCTCTATGTATTTACTTTTAAGCAGATGCATCTTTACACGATCTTCAGGTGCTCACCGTGAGCATTCACCTGTAATGTAACAGTTCAACATCAGTGAGTGAGGAGAACCGAGCATAATTGGGCATTTTTGGCGCAGCCATGCTAATTCCCCTAATTTCATACATCGCATTTTTATACCATTAATTGTTTTCTATTGTGTTATCTGCTGTAATTATTATATTGTGTGCCTTTTAATCTGTGCTGAATAAATGTATTTTCTTTCTTTCATCACAGTGCGCAGTATTTCTAACATTACAGTAGTGAGTGGGAACTCCCGTCATACGATTTGTAACATCAATACGCATCACTTGTAATGACTGTGTCACGGCGGAGACTCAACAGTGACTTAGACTACCTCAGTCAGACAGGCCGTATTGTAACTCAATGTTCAAAATCGCATCTTGGTTTGTTACAATGCAAGCGAATGCTCCGGTGATAGCGCCTTTAGATTCTATGTCGCAGTAGGTATTTTATAATATAATATATATTTTATTATTCTTTTGCTCTAGTTACCTGAGAAATCAATAGCGATTCTTTAGAGAGATTAAAGCTAACCATAATATGATTGTGATGCTTATTACTTACTATTTATATACTAGTCAACTGCTTTCTTATACCATAACTTATGCCTTTCGTGTTTTTGTTTCCTTAAGTTACTTCATAACTTTGAAACGACTAAGGCTGCATTAAATGCACGTCATCGAAACACCCCTCCATCAGGAGCAGTTGTCAGTATCTCACTTCAACTTACATATAATTAAATTAACATAATTGAATAGCCAACGATCCTTACATATACAGATTACACTGTCAGGCCATTTTAATGGGTGAAATCGCTTGTCACTCGGGCCCAAGGAACACTGGCGTGCAAATTAAGAGTTTCTAATCTTATCTGTCGAGCATTTGCGTTAGATATATCACTAGACAGGTTGTTATTGTCATATCGTCATGTAGTGTAGAATATGCGTTATCGCTGACACGAGAAGGATGAACAGAATCAGTCTTTGAATATGTTGAGACGTAGTGTAAGTAGTTCTAGTAAAATTGATGGTGACATTGGCAGTGAATTTTGGAATAACATTACAAGTTTAGAAGTTTCTGTTAACAGTTCCATTATGATTGATTAATTTTCACGGTTCTGAGCCCCATTTACACAATGTAAGTATCTTGCCTGCATACAATAAAATTGAAGAATTTAGTTAGACGGTGCAATTTTTATTTTTGTTTTAAGTTATGGTATGTCACAGGCTTTAAGCTCTATATGTATATGTATTTAATTATATTTCCATACTGTACCTCTAACCCAATTACCGACATCTTTAATTTGGTTTTATTTCGCGATTAACTCACGCGCACTGTCTTCATTCAATGTGTTCATTCGTTATTAACAAGTTACTTTTGTCTGCGAAACATCTTTCCGGGTAACTTCACAATACAATCAATATAATTAAACAAAATTGATGAATTAACTCCGTCGCAATCCTAATAAGGCCTAAAGTTCAAACGTAGGTGAAACACTGAGAGGATAATGGTACATTGACGTGGGTTAGCGTAAATAGTTACACAATAAAGTTGATTAACGCCATTAACATGTCTAGCAAGAAATTAATCATGTAATACTAAACTCAAAAGGCTTCAGATTAATTTTACAAGGCCAGGCAAGGCCTTACGTGGGCCGATGACGTTGTGAAAGTCGTAGGAATCCGGTGGATGCGGGAAGCAAAGATCCAGTCTAAGTGGCGGTGCTTGGGGGAGGTCCAGCAGTGGACATCTTTCGGCTGAAATGATGATGATGATGATACATGCAATCAAGATGCAGGCTTTTTCAATTAGGTAAATACATAACAACAATATTTACATAGCAACAGCTATCTATCCAACCAAACTTAGCTTTTCAAAGCTTCCCATTATTCGTGACTCCAAATTAGTTTAGCTCCGTTTTAGAAAAAAAAACAAATGACTGCGCGTTAAAAATAAAATAAAGGTTACGACCGGACGGAATTGTAGTTCGTAAAAAGTAAGGAGATTGATTAGACACGGTTTATAGTTACTTACTGAAGAATTTGACTGTTAGGTGACGGGGGAAATGCTTGACATGACTTTGAACCTTGTTAAAGTGGCTATAGAAGTCTAATTTAAATTAATACTTTACAGTTGAAATTGCTTTTAAGTAGGTAACTACTACAGTTACAACTTCTATTGGGTTCATCTATGTTTATCAGCCAACTAGGCCACTGAGGTCGTGAGGAAACCGGCATGTCCTAGAACAAAAATTCCAAGACATGTGATATCTACCAGCCCGCACGGTAGATTATAGGCCTGTGTCCCAACAGTGGGAACATTATAGGCCGATTTGCATGGAAACAGGGCTGAAAAAATGTCATCCATTTATCCATATCCATTGTCATCCATCAGCACTTGTTTCATCTACTGTTCGTTCCCAGTGAGAAGGTACCAAATGTTCTTTATTATTCAAGTAGGTTTACCAAAAATAAAGTAATAAAGAAAAATCGGTAGCCCCATAAAATTATAACTACAAAATAACAATCTAAAATAGCTCCATGTTTCCTTCAGTATAATTTATGGCCATAATTATAAAAACATGTTCGTTTCCAAAATTATCTTTACGTAAATTCAAATCGCTGCAAGGAGCAATTTAGATACAGCAACAAATAGAAACTAACATTTGTCTTCAATCTATTAACAGATCCGTTCAACTAAAGTGAATTTTAACTTTCTAATTTAGATTAACCTCTGTTTAACTTCAAAGCTGGTGTTTAGAAGGGTGGTCAGGTTTAGTTGACGAGAGGGGTTTATAAAAATAACGTAATGTAAGGATTCAGGTGTAAATAAACAGATGGAGGAACTCTTATCCACCTTAATTTAATAGTTAAAAATATACAGGACGAACTGTAACTCAAAGTATTCCTTCTAGGACGTGATAGTGACCCGTTTGCAACATTTAAGAAGGCCATATAGCCTAGGCCACACTATCACGTCATCAACGCGTATTCATGCGCGACAGATTCACAATCCCAATTTGTCATTTAGTCTATTCTTCCGTCGACAAAACCCATTTCTAGGGTAGTCATGCTGGAAAGCATATGACATGTCGCATTATGGTAAGGTGTAATAATTATATACATATAAACTGTTGCGCCCAAAAAGGCTATCCTAAAGCTATATCTAATGCTCTCACAATACTAAGCATACAAGAAGATCCCCTCAAAAAAGTAATAATAACACTAACTAAAACCTTTGTCTTTACAAGAGTGTTGCATGCAGTATTAACAATCCCCCTAAACATTAATCATAATGAACACACTCAAATGGCTGTGGCTCTAATTGATCACTTCCCCAATGCTGATAAAACTTGTGAAGAAGAACAGATGTTTGACAAACATACAAGTATGGACACCAATTAAGTGGACTTGCATGTTACTGCCTATTAAACTGCTGATAACATGGAAGATAATCCAAATATTTGATATTCTTTAGGGTGCAGAGGTTAGACCAATGCAGCAGCATATATTCACATCAAAGTTTATGAAGAAGAACTTTTTGCTCTCATCTTATTGGACCCATGTTTCGCATTTGATATTTGTAGCCAGCAAAGATAAAGGGTGATTTTATACCTGGATAACCATAAATCCACTTAAGTTATTCCATAGACAAATATACCCTAGAAATTCCATAGAGAAGTCTTACGAAACATGGGTCCAATAAGATGAGAGTAAAAGCGGAAATGACATTACTGCTAAACTTAGTAGACAAATTAGCAGTTCTAAACATTAATAACAATAAAAGCCGTTATATAATTAACGCAGTTCCGGATTAACGGACTTCATGTGGAGAAGAACAGATGTTAAACGAACAAATGGATGACACTAATTAAGTGAACACTAAGATCAATAGAACTGCTGTAAACTTGATTTAATAGAAATATAAGGGACGATAGTTGAACCGGTCTTGGTGCAAATATTTTAAACCAATATAGGATCACTAATAACCATTCACCTTGGTGTTCATTTGTTCATATTTGACTTTCGCGAAGTTGCATAAGTGTTCCGAAAACCTGATATTTGTAAAGGTCAAAGTTTATGTAGGTGTCATCTTAGTTGCGATGCCTTAGATTATTTTTTCTTTTCCAAATGGGTCTTCGTTAGATATTGGTTTCCACTCTTTTACTCCTCATCATCATTCTTTTACCCTTTTCCCAATTTATTTGGTGTCGGCGCTTCTCCTTCCATACTTCTCTTTTAATTCACTTTTAGGGGTATGAGGAACAGGGTGTAAAGTTCACTCATCCACCATAGAAAAGGGAGGATCCTCCGACCAGACGGTTGTTGTGTCAGGCGGGCAACTGCCCAACGATTGATGTTGGATTTTTGTATATATGTCCATCGCACTGTAAACTCTAATTGCGCGATGCAGGATTTATGTGACGTCAGGATTTTGATGCGTAGTTCGCATGTGACGATGTAGATACCGCAACACACATTCTAGCCATTTCATCCCCTACTCGTATAGCCCTAACATTTCCATTCTTTTAGTCTTAATATCACTTTTCTATTTTAATTTTACCCGAAGCTGTAAGCATGCTACGGTCACGTACAGGAAATTCACTACAATATATCAGTGTTCTCGGTTCAATTTTGTTGTTTTTTTTTCGGTCGACGCCAGTTCTATAAATAAATGGTACAAACTCACGAAGGATGATCGGTAAGCTATAAAATTACCGTTTATTACCCGTTGGGAATTTGCTCCAGAATCTTCACACTTACAGTTTACTTATTTAACTTTTATGTCGTTATACCTACTTAGATTGTTCTTCGGAATTAACTATTCGGTCGTTACTTTTAGCGGTTTCGTTTGAATCTGATTCTATTTTCCTATATATTAAAATCCCTTACTATTTCTTGCCTTTCATCATAATTTAATCAACATTATATAATTCACCCAAGTCACCACTGTCAACTTCAGCTTCAAATAAAATAATCTTGAACGATCAAAACGATACAATCTCGGAGGCGCAGGCACAAGTAAATGTTAAGCCGTTTGTAGGCGAAGGACTATTCACCTGTCACTGCTGTTACGCACAAGTGACCTTTACACAGCTTATATTCAATACTGCTATACGCGGCAGCGGCTCTGATGCCACCGCGATAAGTATTTACCTTGTTAGTAAAATGGAGCGCGATATACGAAGTGCATTATAATGTGTTTATGTTTATGAACTGGCTACCATCTGCAAGGACTAAGAGCATTTGTTTAAAATACTTTTTTTTCTTGTTTCGAGAAGCTTCTTTAAATAGAAACGGATCACCAAGGCAAAGCGCTGTTTAGAAAAAAATATGTGCGATAGACTTTGCAGAAATGTCTTTCTTTGGGTGGGTTCAAGGTGTGTGTAGTTCATAACAAAGTGGGTTTTAAAATTGTGTGATGACGAAGCTCATAAGTATGTACTCTTCTAAAATAAAGGTTTAAAGAAAATTAAATTAAACAATTGTTTTTAAGTATTGTAAGGTCAAGGTAAACAAACTTTTATAAAAGGTTTATTTTAATTAAGATAAACTCGAACTGAACCCTTTGACCAAAATACTCGATGAGTCAGTAGATCAAGCAACTCGAATAAAAATTATTGCTCATTCCAACTTATTGTAAAGAAAACATTGGCTTACTGGGAAGCAAATATACTCCCTGCACTCAATAATATTAAACGTGACCAAAGCAAACAGCCAGAAAATCGTATCCTCAACACACCCCGAAATGCAGCTCAGTGATGTGGAACATAAAGGGGAACTTCTTACAAACATTTCTATTGTAACGTTAAAAGCTTTTTAGGAGTGGGTCTGAGCAAGGCTCACGATTTCTTTAATTGTAATGCTGTTGATATTTTAGTAGGATCCCTCGAAGCGGAAGAGTAAGTAAGTACATTAATTTAAGACAGTTTAAAAGACTTAAAAATAAATGTCTCTAGTATCCCGAATTCTGACACAAGGGTTAAAAGTAGAAGAAAATAATTAAGACCCAAACACCCATTCTCGAGTAAATCCGCGTAAATACTTTTTTTTTTTTTTTTGGGTTTGAAATCATCAAATGACTTCTTCCGCTCTGGGCGGAGCGGAAGGGCGTGTCAGACTCTTACTGACTAAAACCCACCCGTGTTCCTTCAATTGCCTGTTGCCAGGATCCCGGTATCCCTTTCGGACTATTCCGCAACCCTGGCAGGTTAAAATTTGTCCTGCTATCTTAATTTTACATTATTTCATATCACTTGGTTTAATTTATGTTCCTCACATCTTCAAATGATTTCTAACAGTTCAAAAGCTTTTCCATGGACACCAAGAATACAGGGTCAAATTCAAAACACTTTTTGTTATTTCAAGGTTATGCTCCAATCCATTATCACTGAATACCCTCTACACATTCCCCAAACGCTGTGCACTGAAGCATGACACAAGGAGTGGCTTCTCAACATTTCTTATGTGCAAGAGTCAGCCAAGCGTGATCTCAAACACGACCGGCTCTCCCACGGGAGTCGAGACGCAGGACATCCGTGAATTAATTTCTAAACGCCTCTCAAATGTGTGGTCTCATTAGTGGTACAGATGAGGTAAATAATTAATATGGGTTTTGGATTAAGGGGACAAGATACAGACTAAAATTGATGGCTCTATTCTAAGTCTTATTTTTAAAAGGATATTTAGGGACGTCGTTGATTTTAAAAATGATACAATGGGACGAGAGACAAAGATAAAAACATGGATATTAAAGTCCATTTGATTGCAATGAAAGTCGATTCTAAGATCCATAAAATAAGTGTAAAAGAAGATGCTAACAAAGCAACAAGAAACCTTTATCCACACGATGAAAACATTTCAATTAAAACAAACCAATAAAATGGCACTAAAAATCTTAGCAACATAGTGCTTTCTACGTCCCGCATCCGGGACTAAACTTGTTATTAAAAGTGCTAGAGCAGGACAAGAATAGTGTAAGAGGGAGAGGGCTGGGTTCGTCGCACTGTACCTGTTCCACAGGCACTCAATAGGCTATAAAACATAAGAAGCCAATGTGTTTCGTAATATCTAAGTGTACAAATTCTGTGATTTTTGAAGTACAAGCGGTAGCGATTTTGGAAGCTGTAGTCTCTGGAAATGTGCGATGTCAACAAATGAAAAATGATTGAGCAAGTGTCCCTGTAAAACGTTGGATCAAGGAAGCTTAAAGCTGAAGGTGGTGACAGGAACAAAATTAATGAGCAGCATAATGCTGCTGACAAGGCTGTTACTAGAACCAGTGATATTTATTGTGGACTAGCTTCCGCCCGCGGTTTCACCCGCCTGGTATGTCGATAAAAAGTCTATGTCCTTCCCCGGGATGCCATCTATCTCCTTGCTAAATTTTATCGAAATCCGTTCAGTGGTTGAGGCGTGAAAAGTAACATACAGACAGACAGACAGAGCTACTTTCGAATTTATAATATTAATATGGATTTTGATAATGATGAGCATCAAGAATGCAGTAGAATTATCAGGTAGCGATAGTCTTCTTAAAAAGATCTTGCTTATGCGCATCAGTCAAGTATAAAGGAGGGTTTAAACTCTGGATTTTTATTTATTTCATCATCATTTAATTAATCTAGAAATTGAACTTACTTTAGAACCAGAGAACTTGGTTAGATGACAAAAATAGACTTGGAATCAACGATTTACTTAGGAATAGATTAACTGTTCCACCTCTTAGTTCTTCAAGAACTATGTACATTCTTACTTAATGCAGTTCCGGTATGATCTAGGTGCATAAAGCATGATGCAGTTATTAGATTAGTCACACAGTAACAGCAGGGACGTGACGATAGTATAATATAGTGTTTGAAGCTTGTGTTACCATTGTCGTTATAATTTATTGGAAAATCATCGTTAGTCATGTTTAGTCCGTGTTTAGCCTCGTGTGTGACTCGTAGTATAATTTTTATTGTTTAAAAACATCCCATGGGGTTGGATAGGTTGATTTTTAGCCTTCGACCATCACCACATAGGTTCCTATACTTATTATCTTGATTATGATGATCTATTTTTTGTCAAGAAAACATAGGTACTGGATGAACTGAGAATCGGTACCTACTTACCTTGATTATGATGATCTATTTTTTGTCAAGAAGAACGTATGGGGCGAATTGAGAATCGTCACTTTTTTTTAAATCGGTTATTAAAAAGGTATCATGTCTTTATTGGGATAAATTCCCGTTTTCACTAACACTACCCGAGACCTAAATGTATTGTCTAACAGGAGAGCACTGTTGGATTTTCAACGCTCGATTTAGCGCTGAGAGTTTAAAATCCAACACTGCGCTTTGCGAAGGCATAAAAACCTCACCTAAGCTAGGTCCCTACTTATTGACCGAGCGAGCGTAGCGAGCGAAGCGTCTCTGTATCAGGTCTGGCAAAATCGGCAAGTTTGTCAGTTTGTACAGTCACGGACTTTAATTGATGAGCCACCTAGCACTGTTCGTATTTTAGCCGTGTAATTCAAATCGGGTTTATTCGGTTCCCGACACGAAAAGTCATAATGTCTTCGTATTAGTAGAAGAAAATTATATTTAATAACTTTACCGGTTGGCTAACCTGAGAGCCAGAACTACAAACTTGACAGCAGAGTGACTACCCAAAGTCAACCAATAGCAGGTCTAGCAACAGTAACCTAGCAACGATTGTTTAAGCGTAGCGATAGTAACGTTAGCGTACGGAGAAATATTAATAGTCATTTCGGCAACTTCGAAATTAACGTGTCTGACATCGACATTTCAACTGTCACTGTCTTCAGTTATGTTTTCAGAATAACCGAGTTAATGAGCTCTGATTCAAAGAAGGTCAGTATCAAATTGATTGGATAACCTTAATGCAACATTTTATTTATTTTTATCATTGAGAACTTATTAGTCAACCTCTATGGATAAGACTATTTCCGATTATAAGTCATTTATTTGTCATCTTGTTTACGTGCGTGCGGTTTGAGTTCGTGTTTAATCGTGTAATCTCGTGAATGTATGAAACTGTAAAATTGAAAAGTTTGAAGGTGGCTTATCAATTTAAGTTCGTGACTGTACGTATTCGTCTACAGGTCGTATTTTACAACCGATCTGGACGAAATTTGGTGTACAGGTATAACGAATTTTTCGGAATTTTTTGTCGTCGGGGATTTTTGATTGGAGGGCTACTTCCTCCAAAATGGGGCAAAAAGGGGGCTACTGGATATCTCCGCCTTAAGAGATCCGATAACGATGGTTTTTTTTTATATTTGAAAGGTTGTAAAGTTAAGTAGGTCTCAAAAAAAAATTGGTTAAGATCTGATAAGGATCTTCGGCATGATGAGCAGAATAGCTTACTTTGATACCTTGATTCATACATAAACTCTTGAGATCCGCACAGAGACCACGTGACTAACAGTGTGATTATTTTGGCACGACTACCTAAAGGTTAATCGTTGCGAAAAGTATGTGCCCGCGAGATCTACTGTTCGCAGAACTACTAGTTATGTACAGTCAAACCGACATTTTGGACGGAAACAAAAATGTTAAACCAAGCAGAAAAGACTATCTACTCTACCAAACGAGTTAGGTTCTGTTAGAACTGTGACAAGCCGCGCGCGAGCCGAGCGAGCGAAGCGTGTGGTGGCGCCGCAGCGGCAAGCGAGCGCTACTTCCTAGTTGGTCGCAGTTACTTGGCTATTTTAGTATTAGCGCAAAGGCATCCGGTTGCATTCAAGTTTGATAATTTTCCAATTGTTTATATGTATTTATAATCTCACGAGATAGATTATAAATCTAACGATGTTCACAACCATATAGTAGCGACATAATTATATTTTCATTTCGCCTATCGCTTTTGTTATGACCACACTCTTCTTCTCAAACCCAAAAAGAATGTGCATTTTGTCTTGAGACCAAGTCCGGGTATTAAAGTTTATTCCTACTGACTTTGAATTTATAAGCAACAGCTTTAAGTGGACACCTCAGGCAATATACGAGGCATTGTTCTAATATATTTTTTTTTTATGTTTCTGAGAACTGATTCCAACTCAAAAGACACTTTTTAAGCTTTAAAAAGTCAGGCGTTTCTGAGAAAAAAAAATCTTTTGCATTCGGACTTAAGGCTCGTGCAAACAGACGCGAAATCGCGGGCGCGACAGGCAGCGGTACCTTTGTCGACAAAGGTACCGCTGCCTGTCGCGCCCGCGATTTCGCGTCTGTTTGCACGAGCCTTTAAAGGTTCTAAAGAATAGTTCATACCATTCACTTGCCTGGCCTTTTCCCAATTAAGTTGGGGTCGGCTTCCAGTCTAACCGGATGCAGCTGAATACCAGTATTTTACATGGAGTGACTGCCTATCTGACCTTCATAACCCAGTTACTGGGTAATACGATACCCCTTGGTAAGACTGACTGCAAAGAATAGCTCATAATCAAAATCAAAATCAAAAGTCATTTATTCAAACTAGGCTGAGAATCAGCACTTTTCAAACGTCAAAATTACATAAGACAGTCCCCCAAAACGCCCACCCTTCACCACTTCCTAGTGCTTTAGCTGGGAAGAAGAAGTGGCGGAACAAACTCCCCAGCATAATGTGGTGGTCAAAATATTAGCAAGTCAAGTCGAGGCTAGGTGGTACGTCGATCTTCGCAGGGTAGCTGGTAGCAGCTGGATGGCCAGTCTGCGCGGATGTGACGCATATTTCCCCCAACTTGATATTTCTGTGTTTCTGTGCATTGGCTTTATTCGATTTGAGAAAGAACCGGGAAGAAGAATCACAGGCGAAAGCATAGACAAGAAGTTTTGTTACTACACGTCCGGGAGATAAGTAAAAGTTGTTGGCAAATGAACTGTTACATGCGAGTACCGTAAAACTGACAAAAACATTTCATCTCACGAAAAAAAATCTTAAAGCGGTAGGACCAAGTACAAAGATCATATCAAAGTTGCTTTGATTAAACAACGGTATGCATTATATACAATAACTTAGTAGGTTTAAAACGTATTGTTATGAGAATAAGAGTAATTACTAAGAATACATACCAGAACGACCCTGGGAAACATTTCAACAGTCAAATATAAACTCTATTGTATAAGTATAAGATTGTTTGTGGCATTGCAAATATTATGGGAAATAAGTTTTCGGCAGTAAAGGTCACTAAGAAAGCGAATATTGTTTTAATTGTATAGTTGTTTTGAGTCCCGTTTTCTCAGTTCCCATAACACGGAGATGAAATCATGTTTCCGATTTGGATATTTATAAATCCTAAAGTTTAATGAGTTTTCACATCTTCATGTCCGTCTATGGTACATGTACCTAGAGGTGCTCGAATGTATGAACATGCACATATAGAGGTTACCCCTTAGGAGGTAGAGATTTACTGAAAATTATTTTGAAGTCATTACGTTTCTTGTTGTCATCATTAATAACATGATGAAGGACATTCATTGATATCAAATAGATTCCCTTTCTATAAAAAATAGGTATTCAATCTTTGAAATTAAGCATCTATTCAGACGGTCGGGGTACAGCCTGTTTCTTTACTCACCTGAGACCCTAGACAAAGTGACATTCTATCAACGATAACGATTATGGAAAAGGCAAAAATGTATAGGAGTGACATAAGCTATCGAAAAGCGTATGTCAATCCTGTTGAAAGTCGTTGCAGAAATACGAAACGCTTTCGAAGCGATTGTCACTTGTCTAGGCCCTCAGGTACAACCAACCTTTGTGTTCCTAGCATTTATGGATCTTCTCCTCCAGAAAATTATTTCCACATGCAGCTTTGACTTTCCAAAATGTCTCGTGAATGATCTGGAAATATCAAAACATTTATAAAGTGTTAAAAAAATAACTTTACGAACTTTATGAGGTGCTTTAGATCATGGAACTGAATAAGCTTTACTATGGGACCAAGTCTGAAATCGCGAAAAAAAAACAACTGTCCCATACATTTTAGAACAGTAGTAATACTATGTAGTACTTAAGTATGGAACAGGTGATTTTTTTTTCTAACTTCTAAAGCACCTCATTAAGTTTGTAAAGTTAATTTTTAACACCATAGAGACTTAGATATAGTAACATCGTACATTAAAACAAAGTGCTAAGGGAAATGAGTTATTGTGTCGGAGACGATGATCTAACCAAGACTATTTATATACAAGTGTTGTAACTGAACATATAACACATGTCATTATGTGTAGGTATACTGCACTGCACGTGCCCTAAGTGCTCACTTTACTTTTCATTCTTAGGACTGAAGAAAATTATCACTCAATTATAATAAACACTAGCGTTTGCCCACGAATGCGTTCACGTGGAAGTCAGTAGGTTGAAATCAGTGAAAGATTTTTACCCAACTACGGCGAAATTAAAAGGAGGGTTATGATTTTTACCAGTATGCATTTGATCCCTCATAAACTTCTAAACCACTTATCATAATTTGACAAATGCGGTATCGTTGCAAGCGTCTTAATCGTCCGCTGGTGATAGGATGTGATGTCACATTAAATTGAATATAGCGCCCTCTAGAGGCGATAAAATTATGAACTAAAAAAAAAGGTACCATATTGGGTATCAAATGACTTTAAAGTATGTAATTATAACTCCAAAATAATTTAAATATATGTTTTTTAAACTAAATCCTTTTGTTATTGAATCAGTACTTCCAGAGTTTACCTCTGACAAACAGACAATCTTTATAATATTAGGTCCCCACCTATGAAATTGGTGTTTTGTATGGGGAATTTTAAAGAAGTTGCATTTTTCATAGCAACATTTTCTTAATTTATTTAACAACCATGAACACTAACGTTTTAAAACTTTTATGGACTAATGTTTAAAACTAAGATAACGTATGCCACTGAGATTAAGCGACAAAAATAAGTTATGGCTAAGTTACAAAAAAATTGTGGTCATTTCTGCTAACAAAATGAGGAGCCATTTTTAAGGTATTTTTTATGTTTAGAAAACTATAAGTAATAAGGTTTTTTTACTATTGGTAGTTGTCTATGATGCTCATTATTCGATATAATACCAAGCAATTGATGAATATTTTAAATCATAGAAGTGACGAGGTTCTCTATGTGTGAGAAAAAAACTCCAATTTCATAGATTTCAAGATTCTTCAAAGAAGATAAATATTATTTACTCGATAACAAGAAAGTAGCAAGTTTTAATTCATAAATCTCTTCTAAAATTGAACAGGCGTTTTAACTACTTTTTTGTCGACCGTCTGACTTCAAATTACTTCAAAATATTCATTCAATTCTCATGAACGGTTAGCAATCAATTAAATAGAATTTATCGCTCTATAGAATCTCTCGCTCTTGTTAAAACGGGGAAATGTTAAATTATAACTAATAAGTAACAGTTACTACCTAGTGTTTGTTAACTGCTGTTTACTCGATCTGTTTCTATACTCATCTCTTGAAGATAGACTTAGTATACGCTACATGACGGAAAAACCGTACTCTCCTTCGGTTACCTTTCAGAAATCGTTTTTAAAGGTTGATTGATCAACACAAATCTAACTCACAAGCTGTTCAACTCATGTTTACTGCTGTGATTGGATTACTGAAAAAACAGCCAACCAAATCACTAGACATGAGATTTGACGACAGATTTAATTTATTTATTTAAACATCTCGCACACAATAAGGTACAAAGGCAGACATAATGCCTTAGCATTCTCTACCACTGCCAGGGTTGCGGGAAAGTCCGAAAGGGATACCGAGACCTTGGCAACAGGCAACTAAAGGAACACTGGTGGGTTTTAGTTAGTATAAGTCTGACACGCCCTCTCGCTCCGTCCAGACCGGGAGAAGTCATTTGATGTATAACCACACTCAAAAAAAGGCATTCTCTACCAGTTAACCACGGGTGGTGAAGAGATAAGATGGCAGGAATTTTGAAGGCTAACAGAAACCGGAAGTCAGTGTTTTAGGCTTCTCATCATCAGCCTAGAGACTGCTTGACACAGGCCTCTCCAATTGCACTCCATTTAGTTTGATTCTCGGCAACTCTCATCCAGCTACTACCAGCCAACCTGTGAAGATCGTCTCTCCAAAAAACCTGAGGGCGTCTGGCGTTTATTAAATAAAATAAATAAATAAATTAAATAATTTTTTTATTCAAAAATAAAAGTTGGTAAAATATAGTGTAGGTAAAGCTTAGAAATAATGTAGGTATTATAAAGTATGATGCCTGTACTAGGATAAACCTGTATCACAGGCGGCATTAGTTCTTACGATTACTATTAGGACAACTGATTTCTTAACAATATTTAATATAAGTTTTAACAATAGTGAGATAACTAGTTAACTTAGTATGTTATAATTTACTTAAACACTAATAATTAAGTTAAATAGTTGTTAGCACTTAGTTACACGATTACGATTGCGTCTGCAGTATTATTAATTGGGTTAAAACAAATATTGCATAAATCAATCAAGGCTACATTAGATTTTTGAAGCGAAAAGCTTTATTAAGTCTTACGAGTAATATTTAACACAGTTTCCACTTATATAATATTCTCAGAGACAGGTGTGCGAATTTAAGGCGCTATTAATACATTTCAAATTATAAATAAAAAGTCTTAAGATTGATAAATAGGCACTTTCACGCAATTGATGACTGTGTCCTTTTAGATGACAGTGAAATATAAAAATATGTTGGTTTTATCACGTCATTTGTTTACACAACAATGCATTCGATGTTTTTATCCACACTAATAATAATACAAACTAAAACCCAACTACGACTAAAAAGGTATAAACAAGACACCACAGACAGACAAATTAAAAATCCGGAGTCACACGTGTTAGGGCATAAATCGAACAGATTACGTGACTCCGGATTTTAAAAAAAATCTTTTGGGGCTATAATATATATATTTTTGAAATGTGCTCATTAACCTTTGGTATGTCGGAACGTAGATCTCGTTGAGACACAATGGATTTTTAATTGTGTCTGTAATTACGACATATGACGGGTTAAACCCTTTCATTTGATACCTAACATGGTACGATTAAACATTTTTTTTTTTAAGTTCCTGATTTTATGTCCTCTTGAGGGCGCCATTTTTAATTTAATGTGACGTCACATAGCCTATAACCAGCAGACGATCAAGAGGCTTCCAACGATACCTCACTTGTCAAATTGTGATGAGTGAGAGCAGAAAGTTACATAATGTCGAGAGTACCATAGTGTATGTTTTAAAGTATACATGACTACAACACGGGCAGACGCCAGTAAAATATATTACTGTTGTAAATGCCGTTCTGCATACCAGATATAAATAAAAATTCTTACGAAACACCAGCTGATGGGCTGTGATTGTCATCATATACCGTAGCGTTAGCTAAATATATGCTATCATGATCTGTATCAGTGTATCGTTCAGTCACGATTTACCTTATTTACAGCAAAATTTAAACCAATTTCTACCTTATGGCTCTAGATTTAAGTTTTGAAATAATAAAATGTTATCTAATTGGCTAATAAAATTGCAACGTCTATTTCGTTTGATTAATGTTTTTTTTTTTTTTTTACAGGTAAGTGATGGGATTTGGAACAGATTACGGTAAATTGAAAAAATGGTTAAAGGCTAAAAAACAATTCAATTAAAATTGTATTCGGTCCAGATTTTCAAGGTATATGTGGAGATAAATAAGATTGATTGGATTTTAAATCTGGCAATCAAAGAGCATAGTGATTTATCTACAGAAATTCAGATATTTAAGGTCTAGAAAGGTTCTACAATTTACTTCACACCGCATATAATCTAATATAAATAACACTAGAGCTATTTAATTATAGGTACAAACATAGTACCATTAATCAAAAAATTCAATTAATTTATAGAAAAAAAAAACATCTAATTAATATTTAAATTAAATCAAGTCCGTTATAAATAACCGGAATCTATGATGTTACGTCACGCCACAGACACCGGATCCAGTCGTGCTATTGACCGGAAATAATCGACAAAATTAACAACTTTTTTGTTTAAGCTTTTAATTAACCTTCCTGCATGTGGTTTGCAGTAACTAATACCTATTATAAGTTTAAAAGTTCTACGTATGAATAGTTTTACACTCTTTACTTTTCTCACTTAATTAAAATTATTATGAGAAAGATTTCACAATGTATAAAATTAAAAGTAATGTGTTTAAGTTTCTCTGAATAGAAATATAACTGAATAGAAATATAGCTTGTCCACTCTGAAATGAAGGGCCCTCGTGCAGACTGACGCGACGCGATAGCGCGACGACGACGCACGACGCGATTCTAACAAAATATTTTTTTAGAAATCTTCACGGTGTAACAATTACCGGTGTCGCGCCAATCTGCACGAGGCTTTACCCATAGAAATCCGGACTATCCATTATACCTATAGCTTCGGTAATAAGGTTCACTTAAGTCAATGATTGAGAGCTTTCTGGAGTCCAAGTTTATTGGGCAGCTTTTCAGGGCTGACATGATTATAATTATAGCATAAGCATAATCAGCCTATAATGTTCCCACTGCTGGGACACAGGCCTCCTCTGTCTGTTAGAGTGAGTAGGCTGTAATCCACCGCGCAGGCCCAGTGCGGGTTCATAGATGTCACACATGTCTTTGAATTTTTCGTTCTAGTATATGAACCAGCATATACTAGAACCTCGCGATGTTTTCCTTCACCGTTTACATCAAGCCAAACCTATTGTCAGTTATGAACACATCCAACAGTGAGCTGAAATTGTTTTTCTAGTTGAAATTATCTACTTATGTCATCAATACATATAAAGCAATTCAAATTAAATTCCATAATACACCAAAAAATAATATTTGCCCGTATCGAATCGGATGGCACAGCTAACCGTCTAAAATGATAGTTACGCAATACAAATAAAACTATTTCGTAATATTGGACGACCGGAACGGCCACCACTGTGATCTCATTAGTTTTTGAGGCTAGAGAAAGTCGCAAGTGTTGCTATGCGAAATAAATTAGTTGTATATCTAGTAATATCTACTTGTCTCATACCTGAAGGCCAATTCCCGTAGGTATTTAAAAAATCTGTCAACTGCGAGAAGGACCTGCACACGAAGGGTTCCGTACTGCCGTATAATATTTACCAAAAAACACGTATGTATCGACCCTTTAATTTTTAACTTTATTTTTAATTTTTATCATTTGTTGTTATAGCAGCAATAGAAATACACAATCTGTGAAAATTTCAACTGTCTATCTATTACGGTTCATGAGATACAGCCTGCTGACAGACAGACGGACGGACGGACAACGGAGGATTAGTAATAGGATTCCGCTCGGCACCCTTCGGGTATGGAAGCCTAAAAGCATTTAAAATCTATTCGCAAAGTCAAAACATCAGAAAAACCAATTTAAAAAAAAATGGGGAAATTAGAGGTATTTTTACCCGACTACGGCGAAGCGAAAAGGAGATTTATTGACAGATAGACTATAACCAGCGGACAATCAAGACGCTTCTAGCGATACCTCATTTGTTAAATTATGATTAGTCGTTTAGAAGATATGAGGGAACAGATGAAGATACATACATAAATACATACATACATAAATACATACATACTTACATACATACATACAGGTCAAAATCATAACCCTCCTTTTTTCTTCGCCGTAGTCGGGTAAAAATACGGGAAAGCCTCGTCTGGTTAGAGGCCATTACTTGTGAGATATTTATCATCATCATAATCATTCAGTGAACTGATGTCCTCTGCTAGACATAGGCCTCCGTAGAGAACAGTTAAAGCGACTTGTTCTGAGCTTCTTGCATCTAACGGATGAAGATATTTATATGCAAAGTAAACTTACCCTAAGAACATCCCAGGATAAACTGAATACATATTATTATTATATTGTTATTTGTTTATAATTGGTATGAAGGCACATAATTACAAACCCAGGTACTGCAGTGCTTCCGAAATGTTTGCGGGAGCTTCCATCGATGATTTCTTCTCTATCATCAGGAAAAGAACCGCGTCGATGATGAGCAGGGTCCGTGGTAGCACCAACACTGTCCTCAGAACGTTAGTGTGCAAAATAAACGGTCCGTTTACTGTGTACTGGGCGAGTGTTCACTTACTCAGTAATAGGAAATAGACTGTAATATATATTTTATCTTGATTTTGTACTAACAAATTACTAACACCCTGTTTTATTTGTATTTTTATGTGTTCTACTAACAACCCTACTTATTATTTGTTCAAAATGTATGGACGTATGTCTGAAATAAAGATATATTATTATTATTATTATTATAATTCACCATGGTTTATGCAGCTGAGGATCCATAAAATACGCCCAAATTCAGTAGGTTAGTGAGTAGTGAACGGTCAATTAAACACGGAAAAGATGCGCGAAATTTCCAAAATGTACATTCTTTAAAATCAACTGCGGCGAAGCCCAAAAGGAGGGTAATTTCTGACTTAACAAGTCTGTCAACAGAACTTTCTTCGTTCAAATCGAGGACTTGAGTGAATGACGTGTAATTCGTCAGCCACACGTCATCGCCGTATCATAACATTTTGAAACAGTGCCAATCTTCAATCTTACTCATACACTCATTCATGCTGGACACAGCACTGAGCAAATATGAAGCGGGGGGAAAACGAAAGGTTTTCTAAAAACTATATTATAATGATTGTAATATTCTTTTATTCCACAAATAATACCAATTAATGGATTTATAACCTATCTTCTTTTTTTTCTTAATAATCTATTTAATTTGTAATAATAAGCATAAATTATTACGTTTTTACTATTAAAAAAAATAGGTACTTTAATTAAAATGTAAAAATCTCAATTGAAAATGATATGTAGGTAACTTATTTTCAAACGTCAATAATATCAATGGGTCTTTGTTGGTTATCGGTTGTCATTATAATATGCATAATTAGGTAGTGCCTCTATGAGCTTCCCTGAAATGATTTCACACACTTGACTTCACACTATTCGATAGTTTGACGGGACGTAATGGAAACAGAAAAAATCTAAACAGATATTGACGGGTTAATTTCTTTCAAAATATCACTTCACACATAACAGACAGTATAATTTAAAAACCGCCAAATATATCTCAGTTTTCCTTTCATTACAAACCAATCAACAACACGCGACAACTGTCCTTATTCCATTTTAAAAAACCACAAATTTGTACTCAAAACCAGCATCTCGCCAAATGTGATCGCATCCGGCTTTCCCGTTAGACTCGTGCTGCGCCCGCGCTTCCACTAAAAATATCGGCTCGGCTGATGAACCCACGACCGATAAACGTTTAATAACGCTAAATGTATGTGTCCGATTCCGTTCTAGTTATCGGTGGTCCCTTTTGAGACGGAATTCTTATGACTTCCAATTTCATTCACGGGAAGGAAGCCGAGTTCTGTTTCCTTTAGGCCTGTTCTGTATTGCAGCAGTTGTTTATAATCCCGCGGAAATATTAATTGTTCACTGACAGCTCTTCCTCGTTTTCAGTACTGCTAAGTCCCTATTCAATTCACTCGAGTATTAATGATAGACTAGATGACCCGACTTTACCGAAAGCTTGGCATTGATCTCTCTCTGCTTGTATATATGTATAAAAATACCTTACCATAAATTCAGTTTGAGACCTCCCAGGCAATGTCACGTCACTAGCATGTGTTTATATTCCGGTTGGCACCAAAACTTACCGGGAAGTCCCAATAGAATCCACAGGAGACCGTACTCAATAAAGGAAATTTATAGATTTCTATAAAACAAGCGGGAGAAAAGAAGGATAGATGGGGTTGGGAAAAAAAATGGGTTGGAAAAGATCTTGTATATCAGCTCATAGAAATATGGTAAAGGAACTCAAGAGAAAGGGCACAGAGACGATGATAAAGATGCTGATACTAAAGTCACGATTTAGGTCAGCAACCAACAGTAAAACAAATACTGTAACGTATGTCAAAATCCGAAAATGATCACGTATATATGAGTCATCCCTTCAAGAAAACAAACCACTGATACACGTGATAGTTTCTTTAATTCAATATCAACTGAGTGAGTATACTCCATGACTAATCTTCGAACATTAGCACAGGCAAGTGCGGATTCATCATTGCTCTCTGAACTATGAGTTGTCCGTCTGTTACAATCATCTGGGGCTCTAGAGTTATGAATTTATTTATATATACTTTATTGTACACCACCCAAATATATAACAAAAAAAAAAACAAGCACTACAAAAGAGTTACCCAGCAGTTAGTTTTGTAGGTAGGTACTTAGCTACATTTGCACTTTTGAGGAAGTGGTTATGAGTATCAAGGGATTGTTCATAATGATGTTATGATAGTACTCAGACCTAATAAAAACCAAGACAGAGCGTTGCGAACAATACAGTGAAGCATGCCAAAACTACACCACCGCTCTGTGCATACACGCTCAAACGCACACATTTACAACCATTTACAATCAAACTACACCAAAATATGTGCACACATGTTTACGAAACCGGCCTCACGTCACTGTTGACAGCGCTCTTCGTCTTGGTTTTTTATTTGGTCTGAGTGATAGTAGTTTATTATTTTGAACAGCTGAAACTGCAACGATTTTAACAAATGAAGTGTCTTGTGATTTGTCTTGATTTAGAATGTGTCCTAGGTTTCTTATTAGAAACGTCTTCATTTACAATTTTATGTTTTTCTATTGTCAAGTTTTATCTTTTACTAAATGAATTCAACCTATTAAGAACATAAAATATTTTTCAAACTGTATAACTAACTACACATGAACTCCATATAAAGATTTGTGTTGATTCCTCTCATTTGAAGTTCTGTTTATCGATTAACATCTTCAAAGAAAGGTAAACAGTACTTGCACACATCAATGATGAAGCCAAATAAACACCTCATAATTAACGCGAAAAGCAATGAAACAGCAACAACACTGCGAAGCACCAAATTATCTCTATTTGAAGCTACTGCTTAAGCAGACATTTCTAAACATGCCATAAACGATGACCAACACCACATCAAAACATCGTAAGAGATACGAGCATGATGCACCACATTAAAGGATTATCAGTGAAAAACATTTAGATTTCAGAAATTTGACCGACCCAAACGAGTATGTTGATATTTCTACCACCAAAATAAGCAATTATAATCTTACGATTTATAGGTAACTCTAATTTTATGGACAACATAATGTGTCTCGACGAAATAGCGGTCGCCAATGCTACTGCTGAGCAAGGTGTCCAGGATTCAATTCCCAAGTCGGACAAAGTGTTATTGGAATCAAGTGTTATCAGGAATTTCTCTGTAGCAGCGAGGAGTCTGTATTTGTGCTCGGTTGATGGCAATAGGCTCCCCCCAATTACAATAACTGACGAAATAAGGTACACCGGCTCTGCCTGATCACGATGATCTGAAACGTGATGTGAGTAGAGCTTTTACAAACCAACATTTAAACAATTTGTAAATTCGATTCAGTTTTTCTCTAGTACTCAACGACATGAAAATTGATAATGAAACTACCTAAAATATGTGAAAATGTCATACAATTCAATTGGTTACGGTCAAATTGTTACTGATAGTTCCTTACTTGCACTTTTATTTGTCAGCCTTGCGTTCATGGTCGCTTTATGATTTACTTTGCTTTGTTGACCATGTGGAACTGCTCAATAAATGTAACGTTTTATGTTTAGTAGTAACTACAAAGTTAAATTATTACGGAAAATTACATGCAAAACAGGCTCAGGTTCATAATTATAAATAGATAGACACGACCACAAACCTACTAATAAAATGTCTAGATTCTGCAAGCCACTTTTATAAATGTTATCATAGCCATTGATGATGAATGCTATAACCATATTATTAGTCTCAATAAGAACACGAATTTTGATTTATATGGTCACAACTCTCATACCTAAAAGGCTACATATTCTACAGTTACCGATAGTTCACTAAACAAGGGGATGGCTTAAGTACAATGAAGATTGTTATCTTTTTAAAAGACTCATATTAAATAGGCTGACGCATTGGAATTCATTATATTATAGAGCACATGACAATTCATCGGATCTTCATTTATATATAGATATATCAAAATTAAACTAAAATGTACTGCAAAAGCACATTACTCTTATGTCCATCACTCATCGAAACTAAATTAACTTTCTTATTCAGAACACTTGGCAGGTCAGAAAAAGCAAAAGTAATGACTAAAGCCACAGTTCAATGTTCAGGTTACCTGGTTTATTTAAAGAAGAACGGTTTTTAAAACGAAAGTACAAAAAGTTAAGCATAGGTAAACTTGCTATTCATTTGTCACTCACTGTTGATAACGATGTGAACGTTTTTTTGTGAGGGTCATAAAGTTGACTGGCTCTTATTTTTATAAACCAACTGCGACGAAGCTAAAAAGAAGAATTATGTGTTTGATTTGTATGTATGTATGTATGTCCGTTCCTATATTCTCTCGTAACTACTAAACGGCTGAACATATTTTTTTATTTAAATATTAGGCTGATTGAGCACATCACCATTCAGTACTAGTCATACGCATCTCTCAACATATGAAACTACTCTTTAACAAAGTCTTAAGTTAATCCTAAGCAAAATTTGACATTGTCTCCGAATTGAAATATACTATTTTGTGGTTAAAAAGTTTAGGTAATAACGATGAGGCGATGAGTCAGTCCATAAAAATATTCTATTGAGGTTACTTCATCCGAATCAAAATATCAGCGCAGATTAAACGAACTGTCTTGAATGATTTTTAGTGCAAGGTTAAGATCTTTAATTTAATTGAAATTTGCCAACTCATCCATTTCAATGAGTTCTTAGAAGCTTCCACCAAATTGAACCATCCACCATGCTCAATCCACTCTTACAACAGCTGGTCACATGCATGAAATAGCTGAGCCCACCTGTCTGTTAGTCGTGCCATACGATCAAAACAAAACATACTCTAACCGTGACGAGTCTCCAAAACAAAAAACAATTATGAAAGCGAAAACACATTAGCCAAAGATGCAACCGTATCTTAACGGTTTGTGCTCTCGACACACTTTGAGAACGTGAAGTTTGTCCAAAATATTAAGCATAATATGATATGTAGGCTAAACGAGGAGTCTGTGAGAGTTATGACGTTGAATCTGTGTTTCCATATGCTTATAACTTACGAGGGTAAGGTACTCAGCAGTGGAACAAGACTGCCAGAGACGATGACAATGATGATGATAAGATAGGAGTCCTCAAGCCTCGAGAAAAGGCTCTACCGCCAAGCGTGCACCATCGTCTACCGCATCATCGCTAACCATCAGATTAGATAGTGGTAAGGCGCGAATCTATTAAGTTAAAACATCGGCCAAATGCGAGTCGGACTCGCACACGAAGACCCTTCTGTTCTGGCAAAATAACCCTATTCGTTCTTTTCTAGGAACTAATTTTCCTCTCTGCCAAAAATTGTCATCTGTTTTTTCTTCGTGTTGACACTAACTATTCTCAAATAGCTCGGTAAAGATTTCAACCAGTCATCAGATTCGTCATCAAAATTAGTTTGACCCTGAAAGACTCACTTTCGCATTTGATTTGGATTACTCACAATAATATTGCCAGCTTTAGAAGTCTGGTCCATACACAATACACATATACAAATCACTGGATTTGGACAAATATACCTTGGTTCATTCCTTAATCCGCTGAAGAATTTTGTGTACGTGCGTCTGGGCTCAAATATATGGAAAATCTTAAGACCATCAGTATTTTATTTTATCTTTTACACTTAGTAAGCATGAAGTAACATGTGTACGAAATCTAACCCATGTCGTGACTCGTGAGTACACCATACAAAACTAATTTCCTTAGCTAATTGGCCTGCTCGAAATAAATACATGTTTGCGGTAACTTTGCCCTAAATGTATTTTTATTTTGCTCAAATTGATTTCTTGGTCTAAATGTTTGTTTAATGTTTGCGTTTGGCGTCAGTGTTTAACTTAGCTCAACTTTGATGTTGTTTAGTTGTTTTAGTTTACATCCATTTTTTAGGGTGGCTGTCTAGTAGGTCACTTGTCAACCTATATGCGACAGCCTCATATTTTTTTTATTCAGTAAGAGTTCAACATATACCTGAAGATAAAGCAAGTTACGAAATTGTTAGCTTATATTATATATTTGGCACACCAATCCGTTGACAGAAACTGCTTTAAAAAACAAGGGTAAGAATTGAAACTCCTTACACATGCCAACTTCAAACTTTTAAATACCCATTAAGACGTCCAGTTCAAAAATCCAACTGGTCAAAACCAGTAGGAGTTAACTCTAACGAGTCCCTACGAAGAAGCGAAGAATTAACAACATAGGGGCATTCACTTCGTCAATTGAGTAACATGTGGCTATCCGAAGGGAGCCCAACTGCGTGACAAATTGAGGGCTGACCCTTAACTCCTTAATTGGAAGTTAATACTTTAATTCTCGGTTAACAGCATAACTGACGGTTTCTTATGTGAATTCTGCTATAAAAGTTTGTTTTACTGTTAGTGGCATTTCTAACGGATCTGCGGTCTTAAGGCGAATAAGACTTGTAATTACTTACTTGGTTTATTGCTTTACTGACATTTGTTCGTATCTTACAAACTGTTTTTTTTTCTAGATTGTATGGCAATATTCATATCGTAGTGTGCAGACTTGCGGGACTGTTTTCTTGAACATTGATGGTGCTCTAGAAGGCAATTTTAATAAGCCAAGTCATAAAGACTTTAAGAAGGCTTTTAACCAAATTACCAACAGTTTCACCAGATGCATAGAAATATCAGATTCTGCGTAATACATATTTAGGGAAAAATCAGTATTGATCTTTCAAAGCCATTTTTTGATTTAGCCTTTAATCTCCTGGCAGTATTTAAGGTGAAATCTTGTCACCCAAAACCGTGTCAGAGATCACATTTATCTGTCTCCGTGTCGTGCCGGAAGCACACTCTGAATGTTTCGCGACACGGACGCCACTTTTTGCGTGCTCAAGGTATTTTTTAGATACTACAGAACAGCCTCCAAGGCTCAAATTAATCTTAAATGATAGTAGCTCGCATGATGTTGTAATCGATACGACATTGTAAGGGATCCAATAGAGAAATCCGTTCCCAACTTTGCAGATACCGTCAGTCTGGGAAGAGAACAAGAAGAAACACTCTCTTGAGAACAATAACTATACGGTGTTCCTACTTCTATCGTGAGTCGAACTTGGCAGAGCAGGAAAACAAAGCTCCAGCCTCGCCCCTAAGGGTGCGTTTGGCAAGTGATCCCTAGACAAAAATGAATGATCATCCCAACTTTTATGCGTCTTGTGTCATAAGAACTTGTAAAGAAATGTTATCAAATAAGTGACCAAGAGTGCGTTCATCATAATAATCAATATATGTACTTAATATCAACAACACTTATCGATACTGATAATGATAACAGCTTCTAGGAATCTTTAATTATTATTGGTAGCGGAAGTTAGGTCTTAGTCACTTCCCTTTCTTACTCCAATGTTATATCCTTGCATAATATTAGCTATTAAAGTTTTTTTTTACTGTTATCAAAACCCACTTACTATAATTTTTAATTAACCTTCTTTTAATATAATGTCATTCTTTTAATATAATATAATGTCATTTAGCAGTTAACTTGTTTTTTCACTATCTCCAAAATCTGTTATAGTTTCGAGTTGAAACTGCTTCAAACAGTTTTGGTCCAAAAATTAGATAGGCATATCAACAATTTCAATGTCATCTGTCGGTGTCAAGTTTTCTATTCGCCAGTACAAATATCCGACGCTCGAAATCCGACACTCTTATTGAATATCGCGTGACAAAGTTAATGTTGTGTTTTTGTTACTATTTGCTGTAGTTGCTTCGGATTCGTGTTGGTAATATTTTTTGTCTATCTTTACAAATTAATGAAACTGTACCAACTTTTGTTTAGTAATGCAAGTCATGTTTGAGTTTGTGATTTTTTTCTATAATGAATTCGGTATAGTATTCTCACACTTCTGATAACAAACCCAGTAAAAGCTGGCTCTTATTATAAACTCCATACTACTCTAAGTCAGCTTAAAGTTAGTGTTAAATGATAAAAGAGTTTCCACCGACGTACGGTCGACAGTATCTATATAATTGCTTTTTTATATCCTATTTTAATTTCTCCTTAGGAAAAATCAGGTCAACCAATAAACAGCCATGTT
Organism: Lithophane ornitopus; assembly: GCA_948473465.1. Classification (NCBI taxonomy): domain Eukaryota; kingdom Metazoa; phylum Arthropoda; class Insecta; order Lepidoptera; family Noctuidae; genus Lithophane; species Lithophane ornitopus. Next base: position 14,901,219 of record OX419626.1, read on the forward strand.
CTCTAGGTCAACTTATTATAAAACGTTGAAATATTTAAATTGATTCTAATATAAACGTTAACGGCTGTCAAAGCATAATAATCAAATAGATGCAACATCATTCACTACGCAATTTTTTGCTTACCATTTTTTCTAAAAGAGTCAGCAAATTGCTATACGTCAACTGATCGTAAACAAATTGTAAACACGACAACTCATCGATCCATTAAATACCGTAGCGTGATTAAATGGATAAGATCTTACAACCGAATATGAATCAGCATTCATTACGATCAATGTTGACGCTTCCAGACCAATCAGCCCCAAGTTTTTTCAAATCGTCAGCAGAATGACGTTCACTGCTGGACATAGGCCTTCTCGCGTTGCATCATTGACCAGTCCTGTGTTTTTGGCATCCAACGGACTCTCGCAACCTTTACCAGATCATTCGTCCACCGTGTGAGTTTTTTCACGAAAAATTGATAGAGAATTCAGAATCTTGAATTTGAAAGAATGTATAACCAACCATAATATTTCATAATATACCTAAAATCCAAATTCCAGTCCAAATTATTCTTCGGAAGCTATCATAAAGTCACTATTACATTTAATTTCACAGCATTCGACCTCCCTAAATATTTTTCTATCTCTAATTAATGTATGTAGGTAAGTAGGTAAGACTTCATTTGACGGGCAATTAAAATCTTGCTCGACATGTGAAGGACGGTGATACGATCTACTCTCGTATTCAGATATAGTACTGTGATATTATGCAAATGAACTGCTAATATGTATGTAATATAGATGTCGATATGATGAAAACAAAAATGACTAGAAAAATTAATGTAATTACCTCTTTTTTTTTTTTTTGATGTTGGGATATCATCAAATTACTTTTCCCGCTCTGGGCAGAGCGGAAGGGCGTGTCAGACTTTTACTGACAAAAAGCCACCCGTGTTCCTTCAGTTGCCTATCGCCAAGGTCCCGGTATCCCTTTCGGACTTTCCCGCAACCCTGGTAATGTACTTACCTAAGATTGTAAGTAGCCTGAGATGGGTGGTAGTACAAGACCGCAAATAATTGGGGTTGGTGATAATGATGATAATGATGTAGCCAGGGTTTTTATATTACTAATGAACTCTCACAAAGACCGTATGAAGGAACCACTTAAGTTAGTAGCCACAGATAAAATGACGATAGATGGTACAACTTCGAAGCTTCTTCTTTTTTGAGATCTCACAGAATAGACCCCATCGAACGCAGAAAGTTAGTTCAGTCAGAAGAACTTTGTGAATCTACCCAAAATCATAATCTCCAACAAGTATTTGAAATAATTTCATATTATGTAGCTATCTCAAATTAAAATCAAGCATCTAGAAGCATCTAAAACTAAAGCATAACAATGCAAGTTAAACTCAAACAACGTTTCGTTAATTTTCGTCATCTTTAACCATGTCAAAACATGATTTGGACATGTCGTTTGACATCCATTCTTCAATTTAACAAAGACTTCAGTCATCATGCACAATACACTTTGTTCATATCTATCTTTGTATTAGTCTCATTTACATAATTCTGAGAATGAAAAACAACTGCTGTATATCTATTTTTACTACATGTAATTTTGATATTTGTATCACTTTTATTTCTTATTGTATGGTCTTCTTCATTGGTGTTATAAAATGAATTAATGACCACGAGGAGGAGCAATAAAAAATCCATACTCGTTCTTTTTTTTTAATTCATCGTCATTTACTTAAGCACTTTGGGATCTAGGCTAGCTGAAGGTGAAATAGAAGGTTCCCGATGAAGGGGGTCTAGATTCAATGAAAGACCATGAAGGTCTTCATTCTCTTCAGAGAAGTACACCTGATACACAAGGATAACAATGATCAGATTATCCCCTAATTACCAGATCAGCGTAGCAACAATGAAAACTAAAACAATGTAACTATAACTTCGTTCCAAATAGAAGATTCATCCGCCATAGGATGCCGTCTCAGCGCGCATGTGCAACTTCCTTCGTTTCTTGTTTCTTAGTTTTGTTTGCGCAAATGTACCAGAACTTAGATTACGATCGATCGTTAGCGTTTCTTAGTACATCGCATTTATGTTCTCTTGGATTTTAATACTTACCTTTAACTCTCCAAATTGTGGCTGCAGTAAATCCAGATATAGTTCACGTTTTAGTTCTGGTTCGTTTTGAAATCCAAACTGGTATTCACCATATACAATAACTATTGAATTTGTGGTTTTAAATGTACATATTATAATAGTATCTTCGAAAACTGAACAGTATTTGAATAGCTTTGGAATAAGGAAATATTCCAGACGTGTTTCAACTCTCTGATCCGCATATAAATTGAACATTTCAAAAGCATTTCAATTTCATTTAGAAATAGGCTACATTCTAGATGAAAATATTTCACACTGAATCAGTATCTTAATGACTACAGCTCCACCGCTCCTTTGAGTTGGAATGCTTTTCATCTGTATGTACCATAACGGTATCAAAATCGTGACTCGCCCGCCAACTTGCGCTAACATCTTGTTTGGCCAAGAATTTTGCTTTAACAAGCCTCATTGTAACTGATTACTAAAACAAAATGACCAAAGCGTCCACTTAACAAAACAAATTAAAAGACCATTCGAAGGATGGTGAACGACAAAAGGTCAAAATAGTAAACAATGAACCGTCCGAGGGACTAGGACCGGCAAAAAAGGGCAAAAAGACCAGCATACGGAGTTATTGGGCACAACTGCATAGCATAACAACCATTCATAACGGCGAGGAAACGAGACGAACTGGCGTATAGGAGAAAACGCGCGCATGCCTGAGAGAGCGAGGGAGATTGCATTCCAAATACAAGCGCGAAGTCTGCGCCCGCACAGCCCGCGCCGCTCACTGACTCCCGCGCAGCGCTGCAATGCGGCCGCACGCGCACTTCAAATTCGCCCGCTCTCGTGACATCTCGCCATAATTTCGACAATCTCGTAACCGAATCGAAGATCTGTTCCGGTGATGTCATTATAAATAAAAGTATAGTGTTATGTTCAAAAGATCAATGGTGTTCCCATAGTGAAGTGTTTAGTGAATTGAGTGCACCAGACTGTAAAGGAGAAGACGCCGAGGATACTTTCACTGGACTGAAAGTTTTAAAACATTCTTACGGAGAACTTCTTAAAAAGGGACTTGACCTCAACTCGATGAGAAGGTAAATATTGATGACGATTACGATGAGACGGACGCGAAACCTGTTACCGACCAGTCAATAGATAAACATAACGGTAGCTTAGAAGCAGATTCAATTTTCGAATCTTTAGCAGGGTCTAACACCGACAGACTAATAAAAATTAAGACCTCAGATGTCTTCAAGATTTTCGAGAAGATTTACGGTTTAGCAGTCTTTAATTTTAAATAGATACTTTATGGAGTTTCTCAATACAGTATATATGTATTGAGAAGTCGATAAAATACAAAAAGCCAAAATTGGCATTGTTAATCACGTGAAAATGTTTTCTCTGTCAGCATTATAAGCTCAAGCGTATCGTTATCTCGCGAAGATATCTCAGTTTGTGCCATCTCCGGCGTGCATCTACAAGATAACTCTAGGAACGTCATGGAATTTATTTTTTGTTTGCACCGAGATTTTATAACCTCAGAAATACATGACCTCATGAGTTAGTTTCGTCAAATATAATTTTCAGCTAGAATTATATTTTTAAATCTTGATTGCAAAAATCATTGTTTTCCATGAACATTATATAAGTTTCTATATCAAAGATGCTTTAAATTCACAAAAAAATCGTTTATGTGATTTTCCAAATCATACATAACATATCTAACATAATCAGCCTATAATGTTCCCACTGCTGGGACACAAGCCTCCTCTCTACTTCTGGGAGGGAAGCCTTCCAAATCATGCTTAGTTAAAAATTGAAAGAAATAATTTAAGAAAAGTTTAATAACTTCGCTAGCTAGTTCTGATTCTAAGTCATATATTATGAGCGCACCCAACTCCTATAAAAAACTAAAAACCGGTTAAGACTAAAAATAATACAACGTGACTAGATACTGATTCTAAATTTTATAGACGAAAATGTCTGTCGAATATATTTTAATATCTATTAACTAAAGAAGAACTTACCTTCCACATGTAGGAGAATTATAAGAATTTAACTTATTTTTTATAAGTATTGTCGAAAATCTGTCAATAGATTTTAGTGAAGCTTTTAATTCAGATTCACAGCAAGTTTGAAAGATTATTGAATCTTCTATTGAGTATCGCGTAGCATGTATGAACTGTTGATGGGTCGCAATCATAATTATCTAATAGATTATTGGACATTGCGTGATTACTCTGTACGCACGTTTACACAGTGATTTTCTACTATTAACGTTTAATTCCTCATTAATCACTTTTAGTTTCTAAGCGAACGTACAACATACATTATGTCATTTTTCATAATCATCAAGTTTTCGTCGTTACAGTTTTAAAGTATTTGGAACATTTTGTAAATCAGGTTTAGAACTATCCGTGCGAATAAGTGTTCTAGCTGGTAGAGAAACAACTCTTTGTATATTTATAGTAGCAGTACAACATTAATCTGATCATTACTGCTACAATCAGTATAAAATATTTCATGACTAAGTTTTAATGCGTTGTCTATTTCTTTTACAACTGTAAAGCCAAGATCACAGTAGTAAAATAAAAGAAATATATGTCGCTTCTCTGGTATATCTATCGCAATATTTGATTATAATTAGAAAGGACCGTTCTTAGCCGTGGGAGGTTGCTGATTATGGTAATTAAGTTTAATCATCGGCCAAAAATAGTATGTGTGAATTTTATGACTAAATAAGGATAACATTTTGAATGCGATTATTATGTCATGGTGGGTTTTCAGTAAAATTAAATGGTATGTCATAGTAGGTTTTAATAATGTTCCACTCTCCTAATAACACTCTCCTAATTAATAATGTTCCAACTATTTTCCCATAGATATCTACTGAAATTATATCTAAACCTACAAACAGTATTAAGTTATTTAATGATGAGAATGAAGAACAACCGAGTACTCACATAATTTATGAGAAGTCCTTCGCACTTTTGGACATTAGAAATCATTGACTATGGACAATTTTCATGATTTGAGCTGCTTCTACATGCCAGAAACGGACAACGCCAGATCATTCACAATTTTTGAAGAGACCATTATCCATATCTATTTAATATCAAAGCAATACTAAACAGTGTTTAAATTCGAATTGAAATAACACCAAAACTTCGTTCAGTTTTGCATGTACGTGATATTATGCCAACTTAAAAACAGACTCAGCAAATAAACCGAATTGAATCATTCAATACCAACAAACGTGTTCCGACTGACAGTGACAATATGCCATTTTCGCTTACTTGGAAAGGTCACACGGGTGGCTAGCGAAAACTAGTTGTTAGTACAATTCTGACACAGTTTACAGTAGTTCGTGGTTTACCTCAAAACTTTCGTTTATAGCCTCACAATGACTAACTTTAATAGACTATAGACCATAAGACGTGGTTTATGAGACATTAGGCTATTTAGGTTTGTGTTGCGTTCAACGGTTTAATATCTGTATGGAGTGCATAAGTGCCATAAATTTTCAGCTTAGTTGGTTTTAATTCTGCTGTTTCTGCATTTCCTGGCATAGGAGTGTTTTTATACTAGTTGTATTGTGTTTTGTATTATTAGTATTAGGTATTCCAGCATTTTTTAGGGTTGTCTTTAGAGTTTTGTTCCGCTTAAAATTGTCTAAATGTTGATGAAACAAAATAAAGGTGTGAAACAGCGGTGTCCCTAAAGGCTTTAAAAAACTTGTTTTGCAACTAACAGTATTTCTAACAAACTTGAATATCTTCATATAGACTAAAACCATTTAACTTTAAACTCTTTAACTTTTAAACTCAGCACTTTTCTAAAGATAACTATGACAGTTACCAAAGCTCCCAGGTATTTCCGATCGATTATGCATTGGTAACTGTTCAAACATTGATTATATGTGTCTGACTGAGTTCATACGGGAAGTGGCGCAGGCGCTCACATCCGTTCTTACTTTTGATAAGTGTTCTTGATACTTCGAAAGATTTTAAAATTTTGTTGGAGATTATTTTTTATTTGATTACATAGTTGGTTGTATTTAAGTTCTCTTGTAATTGTGAAGTGGGTAGAACTCCTGACATCATGAACAGTGTTTTTGGCGATAATGTCAATGATATCTCTATTGACGATGTTGCTAAGTTAGCTTTTGTATTTTGAGTCGTGGGTTAGATTTCCTGCAAAGGTATTTGTATGGCCTACAGCTGCCTTGTTGTTACGGGTCACCTGCGTGTGTGCCTGGTTGTTGGCTTCGTGCCATTATGAGATTTGTATTTTTCAAAGAATGCACAGTATAGGATAAAATTCCTTGTAAGGTTGTGCCAACGTTTTTCACGAAGAGACATGTATTTCTGAATAACTTATAAGGATACTTACAGTCGTTTGAATTCTTTGACCTTTGTATACCTATTGGTCTACATTCAAGTGCTGCTCTTCTAACCCTTTCATCAGAACTATTATGTTATTATATGTATCTTTTACATTGTTATTTTGTTATCAGTCAGATATGGCATCACTACTACCTATCACATTATTATCAGCTCCACAATATGGCGTGTTTCTGATTTCAACCCTAGTCGGCTGTCTGGCCTTTGCTCCCGAACGGAAATGAGTTTTGTTTCAAGAGAAATGGGAGCCCTATTCTTAGAAGACATTTCGAACGTTGACAAGTGAAATGTCTGTCACGTTGTTAGGTGATAGATTTGTTTTAGGGTATTTTTAGTTTGAATTCAGAGAGACGATTCCCGTGTTTTTATGAACGTTCTCAGAATACATCTAATTTACCTACATTTTCAACTAGTTAAGACATTGATTGTTGCTGACATGAGATTGCGACCAGATATTGAATGTAACGTAACGTTTTGGTTGCGTTTGGATGTCATATTTAGTGTATATTGTTGATTTTCAATTTTAGAGTCTATTTTCTTTTAAATGTGACTCGTACGTCCTGGCAGAATTTACTATTAAATAAAGATTTGTATCAACTATCCATATTATGTTTAATTAACGTTTTAGCATTCTCATACAGCCCTTGTTAATCCTAAAGTACAAACACAATCTCACGCCTTTTTCTAAGAGGGTAGGCAGGTCCTATTTTAAACTATTTGATAGAAACAAAGTACTCTTTACAAAATTCCACTGGTGGGTTTTAATTATCGTTTCACGGATATTGACACCGGCAAGTCAATTAAACAAAGAAATTTCACCACAGATTTGCAGTACTTACTACAAAAAACTTTCTTAAATATCCGTTTAAACATTATTATCGCGACATTACTGATTGCGTAACTAATGGACGCTCCGGAGAAAGCCAGTGCTGCGCCTGCGCAGTCGCGAATATCGATGACTGATGGAGGATCGTTTATCAAATACATATTTATTTACGTGTACGGGTTTTTTGGTGTTGTGTAATTGTATGTAGGTAGCAGAGTTATTAATTAGGATTGAGTAAGATGTGTGAATTAATAGGTACTGTACGGATAACGATAATTAAGATAGCTTAACAATAGAGTTTTTTATTTTATTGTGTAAGTATCGTAATAGGAGTGGCCCAGTGGTGGATGTTTTTTGACTAATAATGATGAAGACGATTGCTGATATGATTTTTAATTCTGCATCATTCGGTAGTATAGTGAGTAAATGCACTTTTTTTGTAAAGAAAATTAAAACGTGTAACATTTAAAATACGGTCTTCTTTCGCCATTACAACTTTAACCCCCGTTGACCAGCTCAGGGGGGGTGCATCTATACATAATATGGATAGTTGATACAAATCTTTATTTAATAATAAATTCTACCAGGATGTCACATATAATTTCGAAAAATCTTTACTCAAGTTTGCAGACATACCTTTTTCCGGGTATTTCGTTACGTATGACGGTATGAGTCAGATCTAGTGGCTCTGTATATCTACCTATTAAGTTACATTCACATACACCCAACAATTTATCTCAAGATTCACCTCAAGCATAAAAAGTGTAAGTGGTACACAAATTACTATTCATGAATTATCTTCTCATATAATAAACTAATGATCATGCACTGAAACACAAACCCACATACTCGTCTATTTGATTAATGTTACCGATTAGGTACACCCGGATTCACATTGTGAATCAATTCACGAATTAATCGAGAAGTTAATGTTGTATCGATATGTTATCGCAACTCTATATCTTAGTGTTGGTTGTGTACCGCTAAGTTAACTCTAGTTAAACTCGGATTACTGCACGGTTTAAATGTAACCATTAATTTAATAGCTTTCTACTTTCTTGCTATTTAGAAAGAGTAGATAAATTCCCAAATTAAATTGCATGTACATTATTAATCTATTTATATAATACTTTTCACGTCCTGCTGTTTTTAGAAATGAGTTCTAAGTGGCCAGTTAGACTCATAGGTACTTGGAAACACAAAAAATACTTATTCAAAAACCTACAGATGTTTATGCCCGTTGAAATACATTCATTCACAATTTTTTGTGTCATACATTTCTACAAAAAAAAATGGCTTCATACTTTTGACTCACCCCCACAAACTAACTGTGAACTCGGCTAGGCATTTTTTCATAGAAATATCAACATTTCAAGTGTCCATATGTCGCATGTCCATCGTCCACGACTCTACTCAAAAGTAACGTGTTACAAAGAACTCAAATCGCCAATGTGTAGCCAGAATGTCACAGCACTAGTATTAAGGGGGATGCGATAAGGTAGGCCACGACATTTAAATTTTCTTACGGTTTTCGGTCTATAGGTCAGTGTCAGGATGTACTATGTGTGTATGGTGTATAATTATAAACTCAAACTCAAACTCAAAGCATTTATTTCAATTAAACCATTTACAGGCACTTTTGAATTGTCAAGCAGTCAGTCAGTCAGAAATATGAAGCTAGTTGCCCATTCCAAAGCGTAGTAGGTACCTATGGAGAAGAACGGGCAAGAAACTCCATGGACACTCTTTTAAATCAAAATATTGTTACAAAATATATTGGTTACATCATTCATGTTGAAATTTTACATGTGAGAACAATGTGGAAAGCACGTTAAAAGCGTCCGCAATTATAACATAAAAACAATTCAAAAATTATAATAAGCCATGGCAGCTAAGAGATCACAACTGACGGCGCCCGTTCACGAACATGACGCATGGATCAGCACCATTCAGCTCAACCATTTTGAAGGGAGCTATATGTCCAGCAGTGGACTGTGATAGGCTGAGTTGATTGACTTTTTTACTGTCACCATGTTTGTTGATTAAAATATGATTCGCGACCGTAACAAATATGGCTTTACAGAATTATAATCATTAGAATCAGCAATACAGTTCCTAAGTTAGAATTGCCCTAAAATGTCATGATTTCATGAGATAGTCATTCAATAGGGTAATATGAACTTAGAGAGTTGTATTGATTATTTTTATAATTATAATTATATAAATAAATATTTGATACGCCCGCGAGTCATATTGGGTCCGCGAGTCATAAGGTTGTATGTTGATCGAAATATGTAAATAGGTCCCCACCTATGAAATTGGCGTTTTTTTCTCACACATAGAGAACCTCGTCACTTCTGATTTAAAATATTCATCAATTGCTTGGTATTATATCGAATAATGACCATCATAGACAACTACCAATAGTAAAAAAAACTTATTACTTATAGTTTTCTAAACATAAAAAATACCTTAAAAATGACTCTTCATTTTGTTAGCAGAAATGACCACTTTTTTTTTTGTAACTTAGCCATAACTTATTTTTGTCGCCTAATCTCAGTGGCATAAGTTATCTTTGTTTTTAAACATTAGTCCATAAAAGTTTTGAAACATGAGTGTTTATGGTTGCTATATAAATTAAGAAAATGTTAGTATGAAAAATGCAACTTCTTTAAAATTCCCCATACAAAACACCAATTTCATAGGTGGGAACCTAATATTTCGATCAACATACAACCTGATCCAGACCTGAAAATTGCAAGAGAATTTCTCGGGGTACCCTGACGCTTTCGCCTTAACATTACCGTTTATAAGTACTCTAACGAACACTTAAAGAAGTGTAAAGTAAGGAAGTGTCAGTAAGTTATTTCGGTAGAACATTAATCTTTCGTCAAGTTAACGCGTCGCTTACATTTCTCATGTTGGCCCTTTGTAAATTCTCACCACGTGTTCCAATGTTCAACATATGTTTTAGTTTTGAAGCTTTGTTATGGCAGTTATTGTTTTTTACTTAACAACGGTTTATTATAATGGATGCTGTAATTTTCGGTATTTTAATTACATTGGTTATTTATGACTAACTAACTGTACCCCGCGGTTTCACCCGCTGTTTAATTTCGCCGTATATGTACGCAGATTAAAAGAAGAGCATTCAAAGTCTTTGATTTAGGATGACTGAAATGTCATCTTTAACATTGTTTACTAATTAGTGCCCCATTCATACTAATTAACGAATAATTAATTTGTATTGTAAATACATATGTGTAGGTATGATTATTAAAAAAAAAAATATTAAGTACCTACCATGTTCTCGGAAATAATTATAGATACTTACTTAAGTTTGTTTGTTGCGATAACCCTAAAATACCACATCAGGTCACGGCCTGAGTAAATGACAAATGGTCCAAGATATTATATCAAAGAACCCTTCAAACATCTTTGTTAGACGAGACTAGAAGGCTCATGTTCAGTAATAAGATTACTGAGGTTGATAAGCTACTGAACAAAATATCTTGGGATTCATTTTGGCTATTGGATCCTTAACAGGTGACAGACTAATGTTAACCTTAGTAGGAAACTAACTGTACCCTCTTGTATTGAAGTATTTTTTTTTAAGTGAAAACTTATTTAGGCTCGTTGAGCGATTTCATGTAGGGAGTAAACTTATAGAAACTAGATGGAAATAGGAAATGTTTGAACCAAGCCAATAATGTGGAAATAGAAACAGACACAGTAGAGTCCGTCACAAACACAATTGAGGACACGAAAACTACACAACAAACGAATAAACACTCCCATTTCCCACATTACGCGCGGCATCAATAAAAGCGCCAGAAAGCTGCATTCCATCCCACATCCGTTCCATTGTTGGCCCCAACATTTGTCGATGACAGCCAACACGGCCTGATTAACACGTTTCTTGCAACACATCCATTGTTTGGGCAAATGTTTGTGATTGTGGCCAACTTGGCCCAATTGGCACGTGCTTTTTCGCTGCGGCCATTGTCTTCTCATCGTGATCGAAGGCTCGCACGCTTCACGACGATGATTTATTAAACAATTGTTTAAAGTTCAAGATCGATCTTGAAATTTAAACAATTGTTTAATAATCATCATAATCAACCTCAAGTTGGAAGTTGTGACTTGAAAATGATTAATTAGTATCTTACCTACCTAATGTTAAAGGGTCGTCGGTGTGTCCTTGCAAATCTACTTAAATATGGGTAGATAATTCTAATAGTGATGGGCTGAATTCTGCCGACTGTCGAATTCGGCAAAACATTAATGTCACTACTGAATCTCGAATTCGGCCAAATATTATTTAAAAACATTGTGCCATTAGGTACTGAAGTTGCCGAAATCAAACCAACAGCGATTCGAATCATCGCTATAAAATAACTAAACCAGTGACATTTAAAAATAATTTCTGATACTACCTTATGTACACATTTAATCAGACTGTAGAAGCTCTCAAAAGCTGTGACGCACTCAATAGGATCTTTTACATTTGGCGGCCACATATCGACGTCTGCGTCATTAATTATGTAAATTAATGTCACTAGACAGTATACGCATAAACAGTAGGGACGCTTGAGCGAATGCATTCTGCGTGTCGACCACACGGATATCAACACATGTGCACCATATTAATATGGTCCTGTCAGCTCGAAGAAATTGAAAAGGATGTTTGTACATGTTCAATTTGTGTATGTAAACGTTGTATTCATAATGCAGGAAAAATCGTATAGTGTTGGGAATTTGAATAAGCAGATACTAATTTAAGTTATTTCAATGTCAACCTAGATCATCTTCTTGCCCTTGCCCCATCGCTATATATCTTTTTCGTTACGCCATACATCGTTTTCATCTGTCATCTCAGTGTTCACTTCATTCCATATAATAATATCTCTCATTCTCTCTCCATGTCACACACAATCCATCCAATTTTTATACCATCTACATCTCCACATGCGAACTACACATCACACTGACGTCATGCAAAATCCTGCATCGCGCAATCAGAGTTTTCCGCGCGATTAGCATATATACAACGTCCCGACATCAATCGTCGGGCCGTAGTCCTATTTATACCTATTAAATTACCATACTCATAAGAATCTTTTAGCAATGGTCGAACTTCATAACTCAATAAAATTGCCCTAAAAATAATAATTTCGTGCAACGGAAGCGTAAATCAATAACATAACAAACCCCGCATGGCGCGTAATAAAGTGCATACTATCAGAAAATATAAGAAGTACCATTCATAACCATTTATGTCGTTCCGTACGTGCATTTTTCTAACTTGTTTATAATTTCACTATGGAGTCCTTAGCCGAACTAGAAAATAGGTTAAACGAAACACCAAACCATTGGCACTGTGTTTACAAAACTCGCCTTTTATAGAAATAATAAATACATAATAATTATGGTGACATTGGTGCCATGCCAGCCAAATGTTTTGACGCTTCCGCGACCAAAACATTTTCAGGACAGGTCTGCATCTATTGACTATATCAACGTCCCCAGCGTTTAAAATTGAATACCTACTGAATCCTTTATTATTAAGTTTTTTTTTTATCCATGATTCAACAATCTGACAAGTTCAATGATAAATCGCACTTTGTCGGAACAAGTCTTCTGAAGACACTCATACTGTGGCAGACATTTCTGTGATAGGAGGGTCAGTTAACTCAGCTAATAATAGAGTAGTGATGTGCCTATATTTACCATTTACCCGATAGGGGGACGCATTACTTAGTGTGCCCTTTGAAATGCGAGACACTTCTCGAATAATATTTATTTTGTAAGAATTTGGGATGTTTGAGTACAGCTGCCAATCGATCTTGGGTTTGAAACCCGTGTTTAAGGCAATAATGTAGGGATTTTTAAATACAAAAATGTCCTGAAATTGAACTTAGTTTCGCAAAATAATGTTAGTAATTATTTGTCTTATTAACCGCAATGTTTGAGGAAAAGGTAGGTAGGTCATTTCTAAATAAGTTTCCAAATAGGGCATGTTATTAAAAATATAATGTTTTCCCGCATTGAATGCTTCAGCTTAATTAGTAGTAAACGAACGCTGAATTTAGTTATAAACACTAATAATAGGTAAGTATTCATATATTATTTACCTGTTATTTCACACGTATGTGTATTTTTTTATGTATTTTTTTTTTGTTTGTTGAATTTTCGCTTTGTTTGTGCAGAATAAACAAATTTCTTTCCTTTTTCTTTCTTTACGTATGTAACTATGACAACAAAGCATGAGTTTATGTACCAATGTGAGTAGTTTTGTAGTCGATTTTAAGGGAAGTCTTAAACATAATTTTTGTACAGAATGCGTTGATGATGTGTATTTTTATACCATTGTAAAGTTTGAAACTAAGGAGTAAAATCAGTGACCATATCAAATCCAAACCCGTCAAATACTTAATGCCACTAAAATTACCATATAAAATTATATAAACACAATAAAAAAAGATGACGTACCGAGGCAATAATGTAGATAAAACGTTAATTATACATTTTATCGATATCAAAGTAAACAAAACAAAAGGCTCGGAACGTGGTGATTTCATAAAAATATTATCTTTCAGTCCATGTCGTACGTTTGTTGTAACAGCTTGCTAGTGTCGTGACAATTATTATTTATTATTATTTTAATAAGTTCTAAGTGAAGTGACTGAAAATGATTAAGGATTTCTTTAATAAATATCTTGGACAGGTATGTGTTTAGTTATAAGTTATTTAAGGTCTATAGTAGGTTCTACCTCGTTATCGTGTTTCCCAGTAACTGAATTGTGGAGGTCAGATAGGCAGTCGCTCCATGTAAACTACTGGTATTAGCTGCATCTGGTTAGACTGGAAGCTGACCCCAATATAGTTGGGGAAAGGCTAGGCAGATGACGAGTAGCACCTTACATCATGGCCGAAAGTTGGTCGTACTTAAATGTAGAAAATCATTCGCAGTCAAATCATCGCTATAAATAGAAAAATGCTCAGAAATTCTTTTAATGTTTTGTAGTGTTGGCACTTTGAAATTTTCATCGATTGATCAAATCAAATCTTCATAATCGATTCCAATCTTTTACTTTGCTTAAAAAGTTTTTTTTTTCTATTCTCTTCACTTATTCTTTTGTTATACTCACCTTTCTGATTTAATAAGTTATGACTTTATGAGTCATGGCTTTAGTCAAAGCAATCGGCGGTCGCTCAGTAACAATCATACCTATTTCATTCGGTACCCCTTTAACATGACCAACATCCATTCGTAGTAAAAGTTGTAGCATTGTCAATTTACCTACAAGGAGGGAGGAGGGGCTCGTGGCTAAGTAATAACAGCCGCTCGGGTCGATCCATCAGGTTAAGCTACGCTTGCCGGGGTTGGTCCGTGGATGGGTGACTATTTTCACATATCGAGACTCCTCCATGCCTCGGAAAGCACGTTAAGCCGTTGGTCCCGGCTGTCATTTGTGGATCTTTGACAGTGTTTACGGGTCCTCAGAAGCCCGAAAGTGACAACCAGTCTAACCAAAGGGTATCGTATTACCCAGTGACTGGGTTGTGGAGTTCAGATAGGCAGTCGCTCCATGTAAATACTGATATTCAGCTGCATCCGGTTAGACTGGAAGCTGACTCCAACATAGTTGGGAAAAGGCTAGGCAGATTGACTGTGTTCATGACAAGGGAGCTAGTCTACGGGGCGGGGCTGAATGCCTAGGGTTCTTCTGATACACATATAATATGAATCGTCATCATCATCATCTTCCTGCCCTTGTCCCATGTTTCTTGGGTTCCGCGCAACACGTTTTCTTCTTCCATTCGCCCCTGTCAATCGTCACGCTACCATTGACTCCCTTTTCTTTAATTTCATTCCTCACGTAATACATCCATCTTTTCTTTGGCATACTCTACCACTCCATCCATCAGCATTTATATTCATTTCTCTTTTACTCGCATGCAATTCATCCCTATTCATCACCCATACCAAGCCAAACGATTTCCTATTCCTCTTTCCTCTTCTTTGTCTTTGAATCTTCATCGTGAAGGGCATATTAATGTACCGTCGTTTGACCAATTTTTATTATTTACACCAATTCGTCCACCTTTTAGAACTCTCTTAGAAATTCCATTTCCAGCCGTATAGCCCTACTAACCAATCATTCCGATGAGAACTACATTGCTAAAGCCTTAATCAATGCATGATCCATTGACAATGCCTAATAAAGTATGTACACAATGTAGTTCAGAGAAAGTTCGCATAAAAACAATCCTCGTACGTACCAAGCTACTAGAATGTAAGTGGATCGTTATGTGGTATTTAGCTCTATGAATGTCGTCAGTAATCATAATAACTGTATTTTGAGATTTTAGATCTCTAAACTAGGCGTATTTTTTATGTCTATCACCTTAAATTCTTCGTATACGCAAATCTCAACTTTCATTCTTTAACAGTTGGTATGAAATGGCTATAACACGGCAAATTGACGCAGTGTGTCAATTTCATAAACAATTAATTTCTCTGACTATATTAAAAAAAATATTAGAAACTGGTTCACATAAATTATGGTTTCAGTTCCTCTTAAATCCAAGCATTTCGTTTGCACATAAAATAGACTCATGAATATGAGGTGTTTTCGTTATTGCCATGGCCAATCGTATTATACCAGTAATGTAAAAGATAACAAAAAAACAAAAAGAAACTACAAAACGAAAAATAATAATTGAAAACCAAAAAAAAAAGTTAAACTGTCCGTTTAGTTAATAAGAAAACTGACCCAAAATAAGAAGTTTGTTTTGTCTATAAACAAGGTAAAAATATCATTATTATCAAAGTTTCCGGTATTATTATCAAATATTACAAAAATTCAACAACTTATCAATGGAATGAGTAATTTCTATTTTAGTGATTAATTTTTTTTCTGGTATCACCACTATCTGTGCGATTGACTTTTACTTTTAAATAACAGGTAAGTACGTCATTCCATCAGCTGTATCAACACAATTTGTATTTTTTTCATTAGCTTATCAGATTAGTACATAAATATATGTAGATAAGTCTGAAATCACCAACTTGTGTTGAGCAAGGGTGGAGATCAATGCTCGTGTCTTCTCTGTATGTGGTAATAATAGGCTCCTTATTATTATTTCCTTTATTTCAGACTAGACCAATATCGTCTTGAAATATTACATCATGCAGTCGCATTCTAACATTTCTCTTCATCTTAAAATTGTTTGACAGCCATTGTATCTACCTCCTTTTTTACCTTCGTCTCTTGAAGTTGTACAAAGAGTTTTGATCGACTGATCTATTATTTGGTTTTACATCATCATTGTCTATCATTCATCCGAAAGACGTCCACTGCTGGACAGAGGCCTCTCCCAAGCATCGCCACATCGCTAGGTTTTACACACATAATCAAAGGCATCTCCCAATATCCCAAATGCCACTAAAGCACGTTCTCCACCATCAACAGTTCCTTCATCCCAACTTCCCCCTTCCGGCCTTCAATCTGTTTCTAAAGACTGTCCATTAAGATAGATTGATCGAACATATTTCACTGCATAGCGTAGCATCCTATCGCTAATAGGAATATCTATCAGATTCATAAATATTTCAAAGTCGACTTTCCAAGAAATCTTTCCCCCGTGTTACAAACGATTTGTTTTTCACTCGTAAGTAATATTGATTCATTGAAATCATTATGACCTCAAATACCTCTTCTCTATCTTCTGGATCTTGGTTGCCTATCTAGGATAAGTGGTCACCGTTGACGACCACGTGCACCACTAACAAGATCACAATAGACAATAAATTGTGGCTACTCGTCTAGTCTATAATAACTGGCCTTTATGACAGGCACATGATGTTTGTTTTGACCTGAATTCATCAAAGTGGCTCGATCGATACAACCTTCTGTGTTTTCACATTAGTTTCATCAATGAAGAATATTGTCATACATAGTATAATTTTTATCATAAATTTTATCTCAATCAACTAAGGATCAGAAACCATAATCATAATCACCCACCATGTTCATGTTCCCACTGCTGGGACACACGCCTCCTCTCGTTAAGAGGGAGTGGGCCGTAATCCAACACGCGGACTTATCAGGATGCCATACCATATTAATTCGTGGAGATTTCAGTAATTTTAATAAAGACCAATTTTCTATGGAAATCCATTGCATTATTCAAGTTACCTGAGACTAATGCCATACATTTTGCGCAACAGACAGCTTCGTTCTCTTCAAGACACTGATAGATTGATGAGTTAAGCAGTTGTTTATCTTCATCTGTGTAGCCTTTTCCCAACTGTTATGGGGCCGGCTTCCAGTCTAACCGGATTGCAGCTGAATACCAGTCATTTACATGGAGCGACTGCCTATCTGACCTCCACAACCCAGTTACTGGGTAAGACCCTTTAGTAACACTGGTTGTTAGTTGTTAGACTTTCGGGGAGCTGATTAGTATTTCACATGGAGCGACTGCCTATCTGATCTCCACAAATCTCTCCTCCAAATACCAAGCGAGAGGAGATACCTGGTTGATTGGTTGGTAAGCAGTTGAAATCGTATGTTTTGTCAAGTCATAAAAACTGTGCGAAGCAGGGGTGAGTCGCTTTAATCCATTCATTACGTAGAACCCAATTATATGTCTACTAACAGCTTACCGTGGTTAACATCATATACCGCTACATTGATCGCTCCAAAAGCAATATAGTTATAACTCTGTCTGCGATACAATAATTAAACTTTTATGCCAATCCATTCCAACTCCATCATAATATAAAAAGCTGTACGCCATTAAATATCAATAGATAGATCAGTTGCGCAAGCACCGGCGCCGTTACAGCGCAGTTCCGTTAGAACATCCTCTCTCACGATATCCGAGACAGGCTTATGAAACTGTTACTTCATGTTCATTGCTCATTTGTTAACTGTATCGAGTTTGAGTCCACGGGAAACATTTTTATGCTGGTCCAAATTGGGTTTTGTGATTTCTAAAAGCCTTG
Organism: Lithophane ornitopus; assembly: GCA_948473465.1. Lineage (NCBI taxonomy): Eukaryota > Metazoa > Arthropoda > Insecta > Lepidoptera > Noctuidae > Lithophane > Lithophane ornitopus. Next base: position 14,919,565 of record OX419626.1, read on the forward strand.
TCTAGTATCTGATTAGTATAGATCTGCTGTCATTATTAAAGTTCTTTAGACTTCACTTTAAATAACTGTATAAAATATATGTGTATTTTATGAACTGTATATATAATATATGGTGCTAAATGTCCTATATATAGCAGAATAATGTTTGGTGTAATTAAAACATTGGACTTATCGTTCCTGAAAGTACTCACTTTTCAACAGAGGATCCATGAAAGGCAATTTATAGCCCAAAAGCCTAAATGGGCACTTATGAAACGTCAGAAGCTAGGTGCACGGTTCCAATTGCTCGTATGGAGAAAAGCCGGCAAGAAAATCCATGGTTACTCTTTTAAAAATAATTGGCTTGATTTGATTCATCTATTATTGTCACTGCGACTGCAAATTCTAATTTCAATTCTTCAACCTTTTATTATGGAACATTATTACATTCTACATTTACATGTCTAACAATAGCATGCAACGATACTGGATATTAAAATATTGACTTTTCACCGCACTATCACGCGATGTGCTCTTACATATTACTGTTGTGGGTAATCGTAACAATGATGGTCGTCACGGTATGATCACCGAAGGGTTACGCAGATGTTTGATTGTCAATTGTCATTCAAGCTTTGATGGTCAATTGGTTGCATTTGGTAGAAGAACTCATTCCCAAACATGCTTTGTCGGTTTTAATACTGAGTCGAATTAGGACTCCTTTTTTAAAAGCAGATTCCGCAGCTTTAGTAGCAGTTTCAAAAAACCCATGTTTGCAACGCAATGTTCGTTTTGAGAAACACCAAAACCTAGCTTTGATAGCAAATATTTATTGAACGTATTCTTCTTCTTTGAAAGAAAATCGCTTATATCTTCTCTGCATCGTTATTACCTTTACAACAATGATCATAATATTATATTAAACAGATATGTTGTGAGCGACAATCGTGAAGACTCGAAAACGTCCTAATTGGGACGTATTGACTTTAGTCTGCGACACGCATGGCGACGAGTAATACGTTTTAGTTGAAGCAGCAACACTAGCTGTCTCTTTTTTTCTTGTTGTTTTTATCAGGCCATCTCTTTTCTATCATTTTTACTTGTAGTGAAATGTAAAATGAATGAAAAGTGGGCTGCTGCGCGGAACACTTTTTCGGTTGTTTTGTGAGTGTATAACATATCTGTTAATATAATATCTTTGCTTTACAACTTATTAATTGTTTGTTATCTAGATAGTTAGTGTACATTAAGAAATACTTAATATGCTATGAATCTTAACTAAGCATGTCATGTTCTATTGTAAATCCTACTTCACACATCATACATCATATTTTTTGTTTCATAAACGCCCTATCATTTAAAGCCAACCATCCACATCCGTGTCGACACCTAATAAGTACAAAGCTGTACCATTCACGTTAACTTGGGGACGACCGATAAAAACTGCATCACCTTGATAATACCTCAGTTTTTTGTTCCGTGATTTCATCTCGAAAACATGCTGATAAAGATGTTTTTGTTATTCATCTTGTGCATACAAAAGACACATCTTTCTAAGGTGAAAATATGGAGTTGAATAAAAATATTTTTTTGGGTGAATGACAGTTCGTCGGTATTTTCGTGAAATATTAAATATTAAATTGTGTCGTTCTTCGAAGATTATGGTAATTTATCTAATTACCTCTGTGAGGTACATCTTTGGTTTAATTAAGTCGTTTCGTTTTTCAAAATCAAAATCAAAATATTTTATTTCACATAAGCCTACATGGGCACTTATGAAGCGTCAGAAGCTAGGTGCACGGTTCCAATTGGTCGTTTCCTATGGAGAAGAGCCGGCAAGAAACTCCACGGTTAGGTACTCTTTGTAAAAGAAAATAATAATTGGCTTTTACAATATTTTCGATTTACAGTGTTAACAGTTATGGGAGGACAGTGTAGGCCTTTCAAAAAGTTTCAGGTAGGTTAGGCTAAGCCTACAATGTTCTCACATTCACAAGGTAAAAAAGAATTTTGCTTTGATTAACGATATTGCTCCCTATATCTTGCATACACTTGCTTACTAACATTTTAATTATTACTGCAAATATTGTGTTATGATGACTTATGCTCTGTTATTAATCGACTACCTTTTGGGGCATGCTAAAAAATTGCAAGCGATCCACGACATTATAAATATCTACAAAGATGGATGCCTTTGCTGTAAACGACCCCACATTGCTTCAGCTGCTTTTCTAAACACCACGTACACGAACCAACAATTATTAGCAATGGTTCCACAACACAAACAATAACAACAGCTGACAAAATTCTGCAGTTTCAAACAAAAAGTACCCTTGGCCTTGATATCTCAGTTTTTGTGCGCTGATGTCACTATCAGAAACAGCTGTACCGCATCGGATGCGGTTTATATAGGGTGTTTTTTCCAGTTCTAAATCACAAGTCATAGAGAAAAACGCTGAAAGGAACCATGAGCTCGATTTTAAAGAAAATAAAATTGACATAAAACTTGTTAAAAAAAAAGGGTATTTTTTAAGATTTACTGTTTAAAAAATAAAATATTATTATTTAATTATTCTTTAACATTAAGCCCGTGGTTACCGTTAGCGTTTTTCTCCAGAATCTATAATACAGAATCTACCCACACTGGCTTGAAGATTTTATTCATCCTGTACTTATACGATAGCTGTTAATGTAGATCTGTTTTTATGATAACAGTTTGTCAACCTTCGGGATAACAAAGATCTCAGTAAGTCTGAGAGGAAGGACAAAGATGAAAGTAAATTGATATTTTGTGATGATTGTAATTCAAACGTGTTTCCGGGTAGCTGGATTCGATTAGGTATGTGAATAAATTGATCTCGTCTTTTTTACAATATTTTTCTGTGCAAAATGCATTAAATAAGGGATGTATTGATAGATTTTCATATGACAGTTAACTATACAAAAGCTTCTCTAAAACATTCTCATTATAATCACTGATCAAAAAGGCTTGCCAAACCAGTGACATTTCGTGCGGTTTTGCAGAAAACTTTGGAAGACAATTAAAATCGAGTTCACAAAATATTTTACTGCCAATTTATTACCTATTCCAACATTAAAACCATAAATTCATCAGATCTATTCTGTAATAATATAAATACGTGTTATTTCACAAAGTTTTAAGTAAATAACAGATGCATTTTATGCATCGGCGGCCATTATACATAAATACACACTATAAATAAGTTAAATGTCACAAAAGCCATTCACATTCCATTAGAAACAGGTGACTCAGGAATAAGTAAGAACGAAGATAATTGAATTCAACAAATTAGAAGGCTGGTTCAGTAATAATAATTTGCAGCTTTTAAATTGGTAGGTCCGTATTTGAAATCAATTTAAAGAGACAGACAGCTAATAATATGTGGCAGTGGGCAGGGCACTTTGCTCGCAGAACAGATGGCCGATGGGGCAGAAAGGTTCTGGAGTGGCGACGTACCGAAAGCCGTAGCATTGGAACAAGGTGGACCAATGACCTGGTGAAGGCCGCAGGAATCCACTGGATGCGAGAAGCACATAACCGGTTGAAGTGTCGGTGTTTGAGGGAGGCCTATGTCCAACAGTGGACATCTTTCGGCTGAAATGATGGTGATGAACATGGGATTTGAAAGTAGCGTGGTTGTGGGTTAAAATTCGGGCAAGTAGCAAAGTCACGTTTTCAATTCATATGTACTTTCTGAGTTTATCTTAACATCGGTGGAGGAAAATCGTAAGGAAACCATCGTAAGGAAACCTGGACCTTAATTAATCAAACTCAAACTCAAAGCATTTATTTCAATTAAACCATTTACAGGCACTTTTGTACTGTCAAGGAATCGGTCAGTCAGAAATATGAAGCTAGTTGCCAATTCCAAAGCGTAGTAGGTACCTATGGAGAAGAACGAGCAAGAAACTACACGGACACTTTTTTAAATAAAATAAAAAAATTGTTACAAATTATTGGTTACATCATTCGTGTTGAAATTATACATGTGAGAACAATGTAGAAAGCACGTTAAAAGCGTCCGTAATAAAAAGATAAAAAAACAAAACACAATTCAAAAATTTAAATAAGCCATGAGGCAGCCAAGAGATGACCTGTAAGTACAGTAGGTACTACTTGAAAGATGAGTCTACTTTAGCCATGCTGTTCATATAAGTAATGATAATTATACAGATTTCTCATCGAATCTACGCCACAATACCCGGTTTTCTGCCTTCCGCATCCACTCCATCTCAGCCACCTTGAAAATGTCGTTGAACTCTTGAAATAAAAGATTAATCTGCAACATCATCTATACCCACCTATTGAATATTTAAATAAATTGAACTTTAGTCTCTTTTAAATAGATTTAATCTATACCTGACTGTAGACTACAAAAAACCATTTAATTCTTAGTAACAAGGATATAACTTTATAGAAATTAACATTTAAAAATCACGTAAATGTCACTTAGGCGACACTTTAATTGAAATCTAAAGCTGTAAAAGACAAGGTTGAAAATTGTATGTGAGTGTTAATAAAAAGCTTACCCACGCCTTTAACCGATTTGGGTAAAGTTGTCCAATAAAAATGCTTCTAAATCCTCTTCATAGCCTCCATTCGTGACTTGGTTCTCGATATAAACGTTTACTGTTCTACTAAGATCTTTTATGTGTATAAAGATTACAAGCTAATTAAATAAAAAAACCCCCGACAATAACAAAGCAACTAATAAACGATTTTTTTACATAGCTAAGAACACTCTCGGTCAAGACAATACCAAAAAAATCAAAATCGGTTCAGCCGTTTGGCAGCTACGATAGCGCAGACAGAGACACAGATACACACGTTAAAATTTTAAAACATGGAATGCCAATAAAAAGTCATCAGCATTATCCGTGTTTATTTTTCATAAAACTTCAGAGTAATTAAGTTCAATAAAATTAAGTTCTTTTTTTTTTTTTGGCTGCGGTAAATCATCAAATGACTTCTCCCGCTCTGGGCGGAGCCGAAGGGCTTGTCAGACTTTTACTGACTAAAACAGTTGGGAACCTATGATTAATAAACAGTAAAACATCTAAGTACAAAAGCGGTCAGCACTGTGTCAACAAAACTTTCGTAAAAAGTGGAAAATAAGAAAGTTCGTCAACAAACATGTATTTTCCATGAAAAGCAGGCAGGACCTGTTTAACTAGTACCTACTTTTATAAAATATTGGGTTTCTACTTTACACGCAACGGAACAGCAGAGGAGATTACAGTTTTCCCGCTCTTTGGAAAGCAGGCCTAATATTAATAACTAGCTGATGCCCACGACTCCGTCTGCAATCCAAGATGAAAAGTAGCCTATGTCCTTCTCCAGGTCATGGTCTACCCATGAGCCAAATTTCATCCAAATCCGTTTCGCCGTTTTAGAGTGAAAGTGTAACAAACAAACTCACATAATATTACTAGCTGCGCGCTGGCAGAAATTGTACAGTCGTGTTGAAATGGTCTTCATTGGAAAATAACTCGTTTTTTTTTTGGCATCCCTATCAAGTCAGTCCTTCCTGGGTATCATCGTCAGGTTTCCAGACTTTTGTATATATGTAACCTGTACAAGATTTGTGTTAACAACCTGTAGGTTCTACTTGAACCATACATCATCACTGCTGGACATAGGCCTCCCCCAAGCATGGCCACTTCGACCAGTTCTGTGCTTCCCGCATCCAGCGGATTCCTGCGGCCTTCACAAGGTCATCGGTCCACCTTCCCGCTACGTCTTCCGAACCATACATGGAAATTACTAAATGTGATTCATTGTTTCTTTAAACCCCGGGAGACGCAGCATGCAAAATGTCAATTTACTTCAAAAATACAATAATACTGTATTACTAATAACCTTGAATTTTGCAACCCGTAAATTGGTTTAATTTTTAAGACAATCAAGTAAACGCGTAGTATATTAACATGAAATATGAGCCGAGTCGTATCAAGGTCACATTAGTGCTGGCGCTCACGGTTCTACATAAATCATGGCAAATCAACAATGGAAATCATTAGAAAAGGTTTAAGAATGCATAATCTTATCAGCTGATGAATCTTTGTGCGTTTTGTCACGTGCAAAAAGTAATGTTAACTTAATACTTGTAGGTGTTGAGTTGATTTACATCAAAACCATTTATTGTAATACTCATTAGGTACAAGGAAAATCTGTAAAATTAAAAGCTACTTGATTAACTTGGTTAAAAATAAACAAAATACTTGTAGTAAAGACGGCTTAAAATATTGTTTCGGCTGATAATTTAAAACAAAATGTTTATGATTATAACTCATTGAATAATCAAATAAAATAAAAACAATTACAACTGTTAATCACGTGTTATTTATAATCTCCAATTAGTTTTACATGACGAACAATTCATTAAGCACTGATAACGTGACATTAAACAATTCAATAATGAATAAACAATTGTTCTCGCGGTATCACTAACCATACAATTGCTCATAGTATAAACATTAATCCACAGATGCAAACTTAACAATAGCCTCTTCACAGATGGGTCAAATGTATAATGAAAAAGATATAAAATCCACTTGAAATAAATATATAAATACTTATAAATAAAAACCGGCTAAGTGCATGTCGTACCATGCACAATGAAGGGTTCCGTAGTTGGGATGAATTTATAAAACAAACTTAACATTGTAGTTGAAAAACTTGTTCTCCGATACAGAATGTATGGGAGAACATGTTTTTACAACTGCAAATTTAAGTTGGTCGATTATTACTCGGTAACTTGTGGAGCCTATGTAGCGGTGATAGTTTTCCTTTTAATTTCGTAATATATACTACTGCCATGAATTTTTTCACATATCCAAACCCAACCATTTAGCTAGGAGGGGGGGAGACACTTGGCTCTAACAAAAATTAGCACTTTAAAGCTTAATATTTCGCAAATGGATCCCTGAATCCAAAAATAGTTTCAACAAAATCTCATTATTTTTAAACGACCTTTCCAACGATACCCCACACTATGGGATTGACGAGAAAAAAAAACCATCCCCACTTTACGTGTAGGGGATGTACCCTAAAAAAATATTTTTTAAGATTTTTTCTTACCACTTCGTCGACGTTGTTTATATGTATATCCATACCAAATTACAGCTTTCTAGTACCAACGGTCTCTGAGCTAAGCCGCGGACAGACGGACAGACGGACATTACGAAACTATATGGGTTCCTTGTTGACTACGGAACCCTAAAAAAGAAGCATATCTCTATGTAAAACAGGTTCTGTTTTCCTACATTTACATAAACATAACATCACGCCTGTATTCCCCGAAGGGTTAGGCAGAGGTGTACATATATACATCTTGCACATTTCGCCAGTTATGTTAACAGGGGGCGACCCTATTGTCATCAACTGGGCACAAAACCGGACTCCAAGCTGCTACGGAGAAATTCCAGATGGGAAAACGCAATAACACTTTTCCCGACCCGGGAATTGAACCCACGACCTCATGCTCAGCAGTAGCTCTTACAACCACTAACCAGAGGCCCTAGACAAAGTGACATTCTATCAGCGATAACGATGACGGAAATGGAAAAAATGTATAGGACTGACATAAGCTGTAGAAAAGCTTATGTCAATTTTGTTGAAAGTCGTTATAGAAATACGAAACGCTTTCGAACCGATTGTCACTTGTCTAGGCCCTCTGGCTACATTTAATTCTTCGTATTCTTCTTTAAAGTCCTTTGCCAAGCTTTTTCCGAACCTCAAGAAATTTCACACTCTGTACTTCGTACATCTTTGATCATTCGCATAGCTCAGACATGTCATTTGCCAACGATAACATACTTGGCGCGCATTTCTGTTTTCACAACGTTCGGTCAATGCCCTTTGGCTTTGCCTGTTAATGAATTATTAGTTCTAGTACTTATCTTTGTTGAAGATAATAGTTGCCAGACCATTTATTAACAACTAGCTGCGCCCCGCGGAATATTGAGAAGTATCATATGTCCTATTTTAGGCCATGGTCTACCCATGTGCGAAATTTCATGTAAATCTGTTGAGCCGTTTTAGCGTGAAAGCGTAACAAACAAACTCACTTTCGCATTTATAATATTAGTTAGGATTAATAATTAATAAGTTAGGATGTGGCGGCATCTACATCGACACATGTGAACTACGCATTTAAAACCTGACGTCACACAAAATCCTGCATCGCGCAATTAGAGTTTACCGCGCGGTCGACAATACACAAGATTCTGACATGAATAGTTGAGTTGGGCAGTTGCCCGCCAGACACACCCGTCTTCGCTGGATCCACCCTTTTCTATAGAAGATGAGTGAACTTTACACCCTGTTCCTCATACCTCTAAAACAACATAAAATATGTTCATAACTGTGCATTATATCCAACCAACATTTTAAGCTGCGCTTGCCGGGGTCGGTCCGTGGAAGGGTGATCAGCTATAACATATCGAGATCAAGATCCCTGCCTCTGAAAGTATGTTGAACAATTGGTTTCGGCTGTCATTTGTAGATTTTTGACAGTCCTAACGGGTAGTCAGAAGCCAGAAAGTCTGACGACCAGTCTTACCAAGGTGTATCATTGTGGAGATCGGATAGGCAGTCGCTCCATGTAAAATACCGAAGCCGACCCAAACATAATTCAGCATAGTTGGGAAGAGACTAGGCAGATGATGATCTGCCCAACATTATCTTACATAATTTACGTTTGTATTAGGCAGGTGGACGTGGGTCATAATACAAGGTGGATTGTGTAAGGTGCCGTTAGTCATGACGGTTGATTCATACGTATTTATGGCCAGACTGTTCTTATATGGGTTAGCTAACTAGGAAATGGGTAAATAAATATTGTATTTTAAGGTAATTGACGGTTTTGCACGCTGCACGCTGTATTTGTATTGTTATTGGATAACTCATTTCTATTTTGTCCAAAGTTTGTTATGAACCTCCTAAAATTAACCATTTGAATCTTAATTACTAATTCTGTCATGCCTGCTAAGTAATAACAGCCCTTGCCGCGATTGGTTCGTGGATGGGTGACCATCTTTACATAACGAGACCCCTCCGTGCCTCGGAAACCACGTAAAGCCGTTGGTCCCGGCTGTCATTTGTAGATCTTTGACAGACGTTACGGATCGTCAGAAGCCCGAAAGTCTGACAATCAGTCTTACCAAGGGGTATCGTGTTACCCAGTAACATGGGTTGTGGAGGTTAGATAGGCAGTCGCTTCATGTAAAGCACTGGTATATACTCACTTGGTATATACTCACACCCCTTTAATTTTATGTTGTTTTAATTTATTGCATAAATTGTTAATGGTCAAAAAACGGGTGACTCCTGTAACACAGGTACTACCCAGCTCAGGAGTCAGGGCTTCAAATTAAAATGTAACACTTTTTTATGTCAATAAAACATTTTTACTATTACATTATTCATTCCGGTTAGACTGGAAGCCGACTCCAACATAGTCGGGAAAAGTCTAGGCAGATAATGAATTCTGTCATGCCTAGTAACCAATTTTCTCTTTGGCCTTCTTAATGGATTCTTCGCCTTGTCTAGACAATAGTTTCACATCGTAATGTTTTAATTATCATTTCACTTCTCCGCTACTTATTGGTAATTTCATTTATCGACTTTGAGTCGTCAAACAAAAATAGCATAGGGTTGCTAAATTCACATGTATAGCTGTTTTATCTCTCCAACAGGATGGTGTTGATACTGATGAGCTCGTGGCTAAATAATAACAACCGCACGGATCGATCTATCAGGTTAAGCTAGGCTGGCCGGGGTTGGTCCGTGGATGAATGACCATCTTACATACCGAGACTCCTGCGTGGCTCGAAAATTACGTTAAGTAGTTAAGCCGTTGGTCTCGGCTAGGCAGATTGATTGATTTTATCCAACAAAAATATATGCTTAGCTGGACTGTGTTTCTACGTTTAGTTTTGTATACACCACTTTGAAATCTCCACTGTTTCTAATTTCTTGCGACTTGTAGAGGAGCCAGTCATCTGAGACGTCATTCAATGGTTGGGGGTCACTGTGGACCCCTTCCTGATGTGGACCGATGATAATCAACACGTTCTCAATATAATACTTGAGATAGTCATCAAACGGCTTCCGATTGTTGTTCCTTCTGTTTGTTACGGTTTCGAACTCGGCACGCACTTTACTTTGTGTAATTAATTTCATCACCACACCGCTCTCAATATGGTGAAGGAAAACATTGTGAGCAAAATATCCTAGAACCGAAAAATCTGAAGACATGTGACACCTATTAACACGCACTGGGTACACGTGGTAGACTGCAGCCTCTCGAAGACTGGAGGCCTGTGTTCCCGCATCGGGAACGTTATAGGCTGATTATGGTATATCTGATATCTCTAGACTTTTGTCTAAATAATATACAGCTATTTGGTGTGAGAGCTCAGTAAAAGTTTCTAAGGTTTTTAGCCTGGCAACCCTACTCAAATATTGAGTTGTCACATGAGCACATACTTAATGCTAATCTTTTCTATTAGTGCTTTTAAGCCGTAAAGCTAGAAAGTTGTAAGTGAAAATATCTGGGCAACATAGTTTTCTAACCTGTCAAACGCCAAGGTTTTTCTTTTCAATACAAAACTGACGGGTTGAGTTTTCTCTATGGTGTCGAAGCTTCTAGTGGTCAATTTTTTCTGGTGTTTGTAACTGGAGACTTTTACTTTTAAGAAACTATAACCAGACCAAGAAACGTTAGAACAAGTAATACTTGGACTGTATTGATGGATAAATAGACCTCTTAATGGCTGTTGAGAGCACAATCTCGATCTTAAGATAAAACAAAAGTGTACTGTAGGGTAAGCTTTACTTTAAGGAAGAGGTAGATACTAAGGGAAAATTTTAAACGAATACAAAACTTAGGCTGCCATCAGTCGGACTGATTTTCAACTTTTTCAACTGCACTCCAACGGCTTTGCAGTTTGAATGCAGTTACCAATACATTACGAGTATTGCAGTTGTACTAAACTACATTCAAACTGCAAAGACGTTGGAGTGTAGTCCGTCTGATGACAGTCTAATTCGGTAAAAATAAGGTTCACAATTTTGTGCGTGTGTGAGTGCGATCTGAGAATCTTGCCCTAAGTAAAAGATACGAACGATACACAACGAAATACTCGAGAGTATCCAAGAATAAAATAATCTTATGTTCCCGAAACGACAAAATCAACAAAACAAATCAAAACATTACACTAAAAAGACTACCAAAAATAACAACATATTTTTTTTACTACTTCTCAACTTAAACTAATCACCAACATACAGCCGTAATAAGTAGATTAAAATTCCTTTAAAATAGTTTAATAGCTCTGCTTCTATTACAGCTTGGTTCTGTGGGAACATGCAACCGCGGCCCGCGGCTTGCAAGCAATTATGGTACGTGGAAAGGGCCTTTCACATTAAAAAAATACGTTAACGACCGTAGACACGTGTTATTTATGCGAGGTTAGGAAATAAAAGAGATGAATCCGATCTTTTTAAAGTGACGTGTCAATAATTTCGTTAAACTGTAATTCATTGCAAGATTGATTTATTTTTGACGTCTTCGAAAAGTATTTATGAAAGTAATCTGACAGCTCAAACTTGAAAAAGTAGCCCTGTATACATAACTATCATTTAAGCATAGGTATCACTATAGCTGTCGCTTTTTAGCATTGCAATGGCGGACATTCACCTACATTTTCTAGCATTTTTTTTTTCATAAACTGAAACAAAATAGTTAACGTCCTGAATCTATCGTGATCTTCAACATGCTCCAAAAACGAAAAACCATACATAGTTTATTGAATGGGTTCCCAGGGAGATATACTTATTAGAGAAAGTGCTAAGACCGCTATTGTAAAAGAAAGAAAGAAAAATTGTTTATTCTACACAAACAAAACGCACACATAGAAAAAGACAAAATAAGAAATGATACAAAAGTAGCCAAAAGCCACGTATTGTAGTGCTAAAACGCGACAACTTTAGACTCTTAATCTTAAATAATTAATTCATTTATAGAAATACTCCATGAAGATCTAATTGAAAGTCTAAGAAATCGAAAGAAAAAAAGCAAAGAATAACATTTATTTGGACACAGTTTTTCAAAATACAAATATATAAAAAACATGCGGGGCAGAATTTGGGGACTGCCGATAAAACTGAAAACTAAGTAACATTCATTCATTTCTTCAAGCGTTCGGTGAAGATGACGCGAGTTCCATGATTTTTGTTCACCCAAAAAGTGCTCAACGCGACTAAAGAAATTTTCACTTCAAAAACCAATCAAGTCAAATCGATTGGTAAAATACTATCTAGGTTTCAAATAAACTCGATGGGCCTTACCACAAACACTTAAACACTTATTCAACGCGTGTTTAATGTCAGTTTTATGTCAAACTCCATACAGAAATGTCATGTTTAAAAGGTGTTTAGGCTAAACAACTAATAAACACGGTTTTGTGGTAGTAAACCACTGCCTGTATAGTCATTGTACCAGACGAGTTAGAATCAAATTAATACACCTGTCACTAAAAATTAAACCGTCTAGTCGAGAAATCACATGATTTGGTCTATTCGAAATTACAGTGTTTACGCTGTCATAAAACTAAATTTATTTAAGTCAGGGATCGATTTTAATCGATGTTTAGATTTTAATCGATGCTTAATTCCGTGCTACTACTTTCACTTCGAGTGGAAGCAGAGCATTAATGTTCACCATCGACAATACGACTCGGTAATGATATTTTTGGGATTATTTATACATCCTGTTGATATTTTAACACTCGCTTTGAAAGCTATATCAAATCTTTAGAAAAAAAAAAGTTGTAATTGGTGGACCTTGTCCGAGTAGGTACCTACATATCTAATACAATGCTGGAAAATGCTCGGGTCATGGGACCTGAGGGCATAGACAAGTGACAGTCGCTTCCAAAGCGTTTCGTATTTCTGCAACGATTTTCAACAGGATTGACATAAGCTTTTCGATTATGTCAAACCAATACATTTTTGCCTTTTCCATCATCGCTATCGCTGATAGAATGTCACTTTATCTAGACCCTGTGTCTCGCCGACTGGTGGACACTTCACGTGACCAGCATTGCTATTCAACGTGGCAATGCTGCCAGTCTTCTGGGCACGTTTCAAGATGACAGCGATGCGGATGAGTACCTATACTTTGACGCCTCAGAGTCCTTTTGTTATTGTATTTATTTGTATACTTAATTAGTTACTTAGTCATTTACCTAGTCTAAATAGAGAGTTGTGTTAAATATAAAATAAATTAGGTTTTTGGTCCTTAATAAAGTAATCTATTTTTTTATACAATATTGTTGGACCTTAAAAAATGGGTAATTTACTATCTACTACATTTACTATATTACCAATAAGAACACCGTTTACAACGGGACCAAACCTGAAATCGAGAAAAAAACTTAGTAAACATACACACAATTTACGTTTTAGTTATACCTTGTATCAATGTAATATATATGTATAACCACTACGTATGTATAGGAACAACTAAAACAGAAATGTAAATAAAAAGGTAGGTAGCACCGAAATCGCAACTAAATAATTATAAAATACGTAATTAGGGAAACCGTTACACTTTCCTCTGCAGTTTTACTAATGTACTTTCCTAAATTATTCATTTAAATGACATCATTTGTATTATCTCTGAAATATTTTATACGTCACTTCTAATTTACACATACCAAATTAAGAGGTGTGAACTGTGAACCAACTCTGATTATTTGAAAATCATTTTCGAAATCAGTTAGTCTTTGACCTTTGAGTTGCATTATTTGCTGTTTGGTTAAATTGGCACATACCTACATTATTTAGTCAGTTTTGTAACAGCAAGTTCATAAGTGACGACCCGAAGCTACGAGGAAAGAAAGTCACATATCGTCATAATTATTTAAATAAAATGACATAATATGACATACATAATAAAATTATGCCTACTCAAAGCACCTGACAATGGACTATAGACAGGTTTGGTATCAATCACAGATAATATAATACTATACGATGTCAATCTAAGTCCAGGAACGCACGGGTGATTTTTTCCTGCGGCGATGTTCTAACGCGCACCGGATTTTCAATGCGGAGAGCATTGAAAATGGAAAATTAGGGGTAAGAGTTGAAAATCCATCAGTGTCTTTTTTCAACGCGCTGAGTTGGATTGTCAACCCTCGGCTCAAATACGAGAGTTGAAAATTCAATGCACGATAAAATACCGCCGCGATATTTTTACGTCCTCCGTGCGAACGTGGGCTAATACAGCCTTTAGCAGGTCTACAGCTAGTCAGCACATACCTACTCGTGGGTTGTTCCCAATTTGCGTGAAAAATATGAAATAGTTCGTATTCCCCGGAAAATTTTTTGACTTGCGAAAGACTAATGGCATTCGCTGCATACTATTTAATATTTTTAAAGTAGGTATTTAAATCCACAACAAAATTAATAAGATAAATTAATGTAAGCAATTCAAAAAGACCCAAAGAATTATATTTTATCCAAACAGTTGAAATGAAATGAAATTGTATAAATAGGATATCGGAATCAATTTCATACGACATATTGAAAAAATGAATAAGCTAGATGAGGTCGCAGTTTCCTATCTGACTACTCTGAGAAGAAAGGCCGAAACAAACTCAGAGGTCATAATCTTGGTCAGGCCATATGAGGACCATGTTAATGTCTGAAATGGTCTTTTGAAGCTAAAGAACCACACAGATTTGAATGAACCTGTCCAGTCAGTGAAACCATTTGTCAGTAACCGAGGAGCTCAACTCAGAAATAAAAATTCAAAACAAAAATACTTATTACGTATAAAAATTGTATTGTATGCATAAAACCAGTCAATCATGACATAACTAACACAGATGAGATCATCAGCACTTTAATACTGACTATTTAAGGTATTGTTTCGTTCGACCGGTACTCACTTATTCAGGCTTTCAAGGTGATACGGACGAGAGAAATGTCTGGCATATGTAAACTCGCTTTAGTAGGACACTATTGGATTGGTGTGTGTTGAGAAACGGATACTTTATCGCTGTGTAAATAACGTTGATGAATCATGTGGGTTTCTCTTCTGGCATGAATATTTTAGGTCCTCATTTAGTTCGAGAGAACCCCAGGACCTCTCTTTGTTAAAGAGTAGTTCTGGGGAGTACCTGTTACCTTATAAAGTTATAAGCCACCATAACGATTTGTCTTGACTTAACAAATTGACACATGGAAGTTTTTGCTGAAGCCAGCAAAAGATTCGATACGTCAAATATATCTTCTTAGGTTTGCAATGTCTATAGACGGCGCCACTGGCGCTAATGGACCTTTGTTTGTTTATATATACATAACATAAAAACACATGTCATATTCCAATGATAATTATTACTGTACATTTAAAGGTCATGCTAGTAACCGCAATTCTCCCTACACGTCGCAAATCCACCATAAATGCTGATAAAAACGTTAGTACATAAGTCATTCCTTCATTTGATTTGAGTAAATTACTGAATTTTTTTATTATAGGTTTACTAATACACAATATTTACTATTTACATAAAAAACTAAAACTAAAGGGACTAACTAAATAAATAAAAACAAAGGGACCTTTAGGCGTCGAAGTATTCGTCCGCATCGCTGTCATCCGGAAACGTGCCCAGAAGACTGGCAGCATTGCCACGTTGAATGGCAATGCTAATTCTTTGGCCAAAGAACAAGCCAGCCCTCTGGTCACGTGAAGTGTCGACCAGTCGGTGGGAGATTTCCTTAAAAAGGAGACGCGCACTCGGGCCCCATGACCCGAGCGTTTCGACCCCAAACGGCTCAAAACTGTAGCCTATAAGGTTACAGTATTTGCGCCGCTTGAGGGTCTCAGCAGCCGCAGCTGAATATTTGTTTGAATTTATTCATTTGATGGCATGTCTGTACTACATCCTTAAAGACCACACTTTTCTTATTCATGCTGTATAAACGTAAGCGTCTTACAAAGAGTATAATTACAAACACTCACTTACACAATCTTCTCACCATTTCCCTCTCAAATTAAGGGCAACTAATATTAGAAAACACAAGAATATCCATCAACGCCAAACCGCTTCCGTATCGAGCTCAAAGACCGCCGCTTATGAGCAATAAGCGCCAAAACGGTTCACCCTAAACTTAGTTCACGTCCATAATTTGCTTTAGATAATAGGCTATTTATAGCCTATTGTAGACCGATAATTAGTAATATTGTCTTGTGTATTGTATCTTTGGTCTGCTCCCAATACAGACTGATATTAAATCTATTTATGGTGTATCTTTTCATAGGTACACGAAATCTCTTTAGGGGTTACTCATCATTATGAACAACTTTGTTATTATGCCTATCAAATTGGACCAAAACTGTTTGAATTTGAAGCAGTTTTTAACTCAAAAATATAACAGATTTTGGAGATAGTGAAAAGAAGTTTTAATACATTATAGAAAAGAAGATTAATTAGTAATTAAATCCCTGATAATCAATCCTGAGCGAAAAAAAATCATCTATTCCTCACTATGTTCGCAGAGTTCGTCAAAATATAATGTGGTATGAAAGTTATTCATAATGATGTATGAAAAGATACACCTTATATGTATTTTGCATAGAGCGAAATATCTGCCAGACTTCTCAAAAAAATCTTGAAGTCATGAAAGTGGCCCAAAGATCGAACTTCTTATCCCTAAACAAACAGTTGAAATGATGGAACAACACTGAGGTGAACCGTAATAATTATGGTAGAGCCGTATGTCCAAATGGATACTGAGAAGGTTACCATTCGTTGGTATAACAGTCGCCAAATGGGTGAATAACACTCTCAGACCAAATAAAAAACCAAGACAGAGAGCTGCGTACAATACAGTGAAGCATGCCAAAACTACACCTCCGCTCTGTGCATACAGTCTCACGCGCACACATTTACAATTAAACTACACCTCACTAAGTGCACACATGTTTACGAAACAGGCCTCACGGATCTCTTGACAGTGCTCTGTCTTGGTTTTTTAATTGGTCTAAAATTACAGTGAAAAACTTCTTTATACCAGCGCTGCGGTATATATTTTATAAATTCGCAGCATTATGCTGAGATGCAGCATTATCCTTTTTTGGCCTCGCACAGGTTGTTATTAAGTATTTTGTTAGTTTTAAATTACTCTTTTTTAGTTTAATTAAGTTTTTTTTTATTACTGTTTGTATTTCCTGTGCGTGTTCTATATACTTAAAATATTTTTCTTTTTTCTTTCTGTCTATAGACAAGATCTGACACGACAAGAACTACAGTAGTCTCTTGATAGTTACTCAAAATATTTTTTACAAAGTCAAGTCAAACGTAACATTCCGTAAATGGGGGTCTGTTTGGGACACCCACATACGGAAACAAAAACAAACTTATTAATATTTCTGCCGCATCCGAAACCCTGAAACACTGTCACGCTGAAAACATCTGCCATAATACAACTAGGCCAGCCGTATTGTCATATACATACAAATAGCAATGATATAGTAGGTACATATAGTTATGTTTGCGAAGGTACTACGTGCAATTTTCACCTCGACCTGGACCGGTTACCGGCTATTCTGACCTGGATTCCTAGTGATACAGTTTTTGATGCGTTTCAAATCAATAGGTAGCACATTACTGAACGTATTGTCAATCAGTGCCGACTTATTTTCTTGAAGTATAACGGAAGAAGAAGGTAATACCTATACCACTTATGAGAATTACGTGTTGCATTTATTTCGTTTGTCCCAAATGCATGCTTTTAAATTGGGACTATGGTCACCGACGTATCCCTTTATCTATGGGCTCAATTTTGCTCAGTTAATAAATCAGCAAACAATTTGGATCTCGAGAATTCTTGGAACGTATCTTGTAACACTCAATCACAATTTGAGGCTAACAATAACACAAAATAATATTCCTATTTGCATAAAATTCATTAATTTAATTAATATCCACAACCAATTATAGTCGATTTCCAAAAACGCTTTGTTTAAAAATATCTTATAACAGCCTAGTCAGTAATTAAATATAATTAAAATCAGCCGTAATAGTCAGGCAAATAATTTATTGTAAAGCCATACATCACTGTTCAAATATACTTAAGAAATATCGGGCCAAGGGAACTAACTATTATCTTGTCTACACTACACCTACCTAAAGATCTGCAAAATATTTGCACTATGTATACTTTATTTTAAGATAAAAGATAAACTAGATCGCAAAGATAAAATGTTTAAAAATAATCACGTGTTTTGGCATACTTTTATAATGGCTTATTGGTGATTCGCACGAACTTACTCGCTCGAAACGGGCGAATCGACACTTTTAATTTTTTTTTTTTTTTTTCTTGAGGCAATTTGCACGCAAAACTATGTTTGGCTACGTAAATATTATGATGAGAACTGCTGTCCCTTATCCACTCTATTGTAAATTAGAGAATGAGTCACTAATCTATCATTTTGACGATTTCCATGATATTTTCCACAGATTGAACTTCATAACTGTAAAAGGACATTATGATACTTTTCATCCCAGAAAATTCAAAAGCTTTACGTCCAAGGGAATTCGTTGAGCGCAAATACAAAATGAATAATTGGTCTAGAATTCTATATTACATTTGGAAACTTTAATGAAATCATGTCTATTTCATTCAAGTGACCAAATGGAAACCAATTTTCAATAATGTTGAGATAGACGTAAAAGAAAACTCCATAACATCTAAATGCGTCACTCTTAATTTCTTTTTTAAACAATTCTTACCCTGACCTAATGCCGGTTCCACCTCAAACAATACAATATGAAATAATAACTTGCCAATAAAACAAATAGTAGTAAAGTGGAGCGGTAACAAAAACAAACACTAATGTACCACTTTCAGGTTGTGTTGAAGGACGCAGTTCGTGACCTCGCAAGACAGCACTAACTGCTAAATATAGCTCCAAACCAGAAGTACCACTTTTAACAAGTCCGACATTATCATTAACAACATGTCTTCTTCTTAGCACATCTCTATTAGCCGTAGTAGTTATCACCTTTCTACCACGTTTCACATAATCCATCCATTGTTTCTTTGGCCTTTTTCTACTCTTATAACCATTATCCAGATGATAATGGTTAGCCCAACCTAGCCTTTTCCCAATTAAGTTGGGGTCGGCTTCCAGACTATCCGGATGTGGCTGAATACCAGTATTTTACATAGAGCGACTATCTGGCCGCCACAACCCTCCAAAACAATCAATACAACTCTCTAAGATCATATTACGCTATTGAATAACTATTTCATGAATTCATGTGAGGATTATTCTAACTTAAGGTGGATGCGCTAGGGTAGCCCGCGAAATTCAAATTTTCTTACGTTTTTTGCAATATGCAGGTCAGTATCAGGTTGTTTGTTGATCTAAATATTATTAGCGGCCGTAACAAATATGGATTTACAGAATTATAAACATTAGAATCAGCAATACAACTCTCTAAGTTCATGTAAGTGTATTGAATGAAAATTTCGGAAATCGTCAGACAATACACTTACATGAACTTAGAGAGTTCTAATGTTTATAATTCTGTAAATCCATATTTGTTACGGCCGCTAATAATATTTAGATCAACATACAACCTGATACTGACCTGCAAATTGCAAAAAACGTAAGAAAAAATGAATTTCGCGGGCTACCCTAGCGCATCCACCTTAAGGAGTTGTATTACTCATTCTAATGATTATAATTTTGTAAAGCCATATTTTTTACGGTCGAGAATCATATTTAGATCAGCATACAACCTGATCGGCAAATTGCAAAAAACTTAACAAAGAATTTCGCGGGTGACCTTAGCGCATCCCCCTTAAGGGTTCCAATTCAAATCTTTATTGCATTTATCTCATGTGTTCCTTGGAACATCCTTCCATTTCTTCCACATAAGCCTCTCACAGATTGCGCTATCATTTGTTTTATATTTCGACCAAGACCTAGGTGGTTTTTTTACGTCATTAAACCTCATTTCAAGTAGAACTTTTGCATTAACTTTTTGTAGTGTAGTTACGCCCACTTACATACATAATGAAGTATTGTTCAGTGATGAGCTCGATTGATACGAAGATGGTGGCAGATACATGTATAAGTTTATTAGCTGCCGTATATTAGCACAAGATTTATAAGAAAATACTACGTGAGAGAGCGTTAGTTTTCCAATAGTTTATCAGTGTATGTTGATTTTCGATCAGATCAGCATGCGATGTCCCGTTACTAGTTGGAATGTAAGCTTGAGGTGCATCTACAAAGCCTCCATCAGTAACGATACCTACTTACTTAAGTTAGTCTTGCTACATTGCTTGCTAAGCTTTTCACTTTGACCCAAGTTATTCTTGTACAGAAGGCCTAGACTCTAGACTAACGGCCAAATCCAATAACCTTTAGTTGATGGTAGACAGTATAATTCTATCTGTCATTGTGTCACATTTCATAAGATTCCTTGTCTCTGAAAGATTATTGGGACGTTAAAACCATAGATAGGGTTTTCTTTCTCGCCAAAACTAGTGATAGGTTATTGGGTTCGGCCGTAAGTGAAATTCTATCAGCAATAGCGAAGATGGACAAGTCAAAATTGTAGTGGATTGACGTAAGCTACCGAAAAGCTTATATCAATCCCGTTGTTGTAATACGAAACGCTTTGAAAGCGATTGCCATTAGGCCCTCAGGTCAAACCAGAGAAGTATTTTTTTGCCAAAAATAAAATGCCTGAAAACGGTTGAAAACGTTGGTTATGTGGAACCTAATAAAAAGCCTGCCGAAAGCCGTGTATAAGTCACTGAAAGTCAACTCTAAATCAAACTTTTCTGAACTTCGATAAAATGAAAATAAATGATTGGAACCTCTTAAAAGTGGGAATCAGCATTAATTTCTCCCTAATTATTAAGGACGTGTTGTAGTCGCGAAAACGCCGTCTTAAACTACAATCGTTTACAAAACCATGTTAACATTATGTAAACATCACTCCACTTATCTTCACGCTCTGTTTGCTGCGGTGGTAAGCACAGAACTCGGCGTATCTACT
The DNA here is from genome assembly GCA_948473465.1 of Lithophane ornitopus. Classification (NCBI taxonomy): domain Eukaryota; kingdom Metazoa; phylum Arthropoda; class Insecta; order Lepidoptera; family Noctuidae; genus Lithophane; species Lithophane ornitopus. Next base: position 14,940,661 of record OX419626.1, read on the forward strand.
CGTTACATCAGGGCCACGAGCACGTAATGTATCGGAATCAGGTTCGCACATAAATATTGATGGGTAGTTGCTATTCTTACGTGTACTGCAATAGTTTAGAAATCACTTTGTAGGTAGAGTAGAAAGGCAATTGGTTTTAGGACATGATATTATGAACTATTAGATAACTGGCGAAATGTGATGTGGAAAGTTTTGGCATGAATTTGGATGGCTATAAGAGTAGGGGACGTCCAAAGAAACTATGGATGGTATTGGCTAGCAAGGGGTGACTACCGAGATGACGACTAATAGAAAAGCATGAATGAAGAAATGTTAAGCCGATCCCAAATAAATTGAGATAAGGGACCCCAAATGAATTGAGATAAGGGACCCCAATTAAATTGATATAAGGGACCCCAAATAAATTGAGATAAGGGACCTCGTATACATTGAGATAAGGGACCCCAAATAAATGGAGATAAGGGACCCCAAATAAATTGAGATAAGGGACCCCAAATAAATTGGAACAAGGGACCCCAAATAAATTGAGATAAGGGCAGGAGAATCATGATGATGAGATAACTGGCGAAATGTGTAGGCACACTTCTGCTCTAGCCCTAAGAGGCAAAAGGCTTAATGTTATGTTATAGATAGGTTCCACGTCATACTGCACATGCCGAATCTCAGAGGCACGTTGTATGCTTTATAAATAATCCTTAAAAGGTGCAAACGTGCATCAGAGCATGTCATGTACAGACAAATTACATTACAACTGCAAAATGTAGATTAATTTAATAACATTAGCAGTTAGATACAACCAGGCAACCATTTGATACTGACATAGATTTCGAATGCATGAACAATGCTTGAAAATCTAATCACATATGCATATGAAAGACATGACATCTCTTTTCCCCTAAAGGGGTAGACCTAGAGGTCTACTTACATAAAGGTGCCTATTTAACCGGTAATATAGCACACATAGTGTGCTATTTATATAACCCAGGCATGAAAACAGAGTCTGGGCTACTTCTGCAAAATAACTAATGAAAAGGGGCTCGCAACTCTCTAGCGTAGCTACGCTTGCGACCCCTTGTCATTATGGGTTAGGGGGCAACTCGTCAGTCAGCAAAAACTATATTAAATCTAAAGACTAAAGAATAGGTATAGACATTAAAGATGTCTTACGCATCCAATACAATAATGTTTTTAGGATGCTGTTGAAACTGCCCCGTTTCTGTAGCGCGTCGGAGATGTTTGCTTAGGACCGAACCGGCGGCAAAAAAATTGCATCACTGATGCGTAGAACGCGGGTCAGTGACAATAGCATCCTGAAAACAGTGGTGGAGAGCCCTTACTCGCCTTTTCTGAGGCACTATGTGGGGAGAATGGTCAGGTAGCATATTCCTTGCTAATCATTCTCTGCAGATCGTGTCGTAGTCACCAGATTTTGCATGTTTTGTGTAGTACTAACTACTAAGGATAAGGTATTTCTACTAACAAATTGGACCATATTGTTGTCCGAACTTTTATGAATGAATGAATGAATGAAATGCACCGACTCCAGCGTGGCTTAACCAGACTCGATAAATCGAATGAACCCCAGGATTTGCACTAGCCCCTAAAGCCTCATGGTTCATGTGGTTTCAGAGGCCATTGCATATCAAGAAGTAGACCGGAGGGCGCGAGTAATGGTAGGGAAGACTGTGCCCGTCGGGATAGGGGGGGATTTGCGAGCCTACCGGATATGCATCCTTGAGTAAGCAATGGACTAGTGGAGAGACGGGTAATATTTATATAAGGATGGGCATCTTTTACGACGTCGCCGCCAGTTGGCTCCGTTCAATCTTCACCGTTGAATCCGTTGGCGGAGATAATTATGCTGTGTTCTCGGCTCTTTTCTATCTCCTTGCTGTGCTATGCTACAATTTTCTGTGTCTTCATCCGAGGACTCGCTGCTGTCCGTTTCAGGTTTCTTGTATATCTCGCTGGCTGCGTTCTTAATCTTGTTTCGATCTTCCGCCGCGTCCATCCAGAAGTCGATGTCCTTTTCAAAGCGCGCCATGTCCTGTTTTAGGTTGTCGTTCCATGTGTAAATCGGTCGGCCTACTTTCTTGGATCTGGCCTTGTACTGTATTGCTGCATATAATAGGTGTGGTTTGCCGCGTCTGTGAACATGTGCGAGATAACACATCCTGTGATTCTTGATGCGTTTAGTTACTGTCTTTCCGTCTAAGATTTCGTGCATTTTCTTTGATCTTGGTTTGTATAAATAAATAAAATGAACATAAAATTAATGAAAAAGTGCCATCCTATATTAGCCTTGTTCGTACAGCGATAAAATTCGATCAGCTGACAATACTGAACGAAGCCATATTGATTTTATTGCATGAGTGATACGGCCGTCAAACGCCAATGTGTTTTATTTGATAGTTTCTAGCATGAATGTGCATATTGTCACGCTATTTAGGTAATATTTAATAAACACGATACATGGTCACTTGAATGAACTTGTAGACCAACGGCATTGAAAACATTTCTTTTCCTAGTCATGTTTCATACTAACGCCTATTTTATCCCGAAGGGAAACAGAGTTCTTACCTACATAGTACAACCACATTTCGCCAGCTATGTTAAAAGGCCCATTTAATGGGGGTGAGCCTATTGTCATCAACCGGGCACAAATACAGACTCCTCGCTGCCACTGAGAAATTCCGGATGGAGAAACCCAATAAAGCTTTGGCGGACCTGGGAATCAAACCCAGGACCTATATACTCAGCGGTTGCGCTTGCGACCACACTAGCTAACGAGGCAATGAATGTTTTAATTATCACATCATATATTCACATCCGCCTGAAAACTCTCTTTATCTGTCCGATAAACTTCTTTAATGAATGGTTAAATTAAGGAATTTTCATAATCACCTTATCTACGCTGAGATTGGACGGGTATCATGTTGGATCTTACTTTAAATACTTGTAACAGCTGATGTACACATGAATGCAATAAAGAATTTGAGTTTGAGTTTGACGGTATTTGCAGTATTTTCTTGAAAAAAAAAAACATTTCATAAGTCATCATCGTTTTCATTTGTTACTAACAGTAGGAGTCCTAGTTGAAAATAAATGTTTTATTATTACTATTATAAGAGAATTTACCTATCTTCAATCTGTGCATACTTTTTAACCCCCGACGGAAAAAGAGGGGTGTTATAAGTTTAACGTGTGTATCTGTGTGTTTGTCTGCGCCATCGTAGCTGCCAAACGGTTGAACCGATTTAGATTTTTTTGGTTTTGTCTGAAAGGTGACTTGATCGAGGTTGCTATTAGCTATAAAAAAATAGTTTCTTAGTTTTTTTTTTAATTTTTAATTTACTTAATTAGCTTGTGTCTAACTGTAGCAACCACGAAAACAGAGGAATGCTTCCATGCTTCTCTACTCCACTGTCAATGATGTCCAAGGTAATCTTGGACATCATCCAGAATCCAGTCAATTCAAAATGCCTTTATATTAAATACAGGAACTTTTTTTAAAACCAATCGGTATCATTGGACATGAAACGATTGAACCATAATAATTCAAAATTTAAATTCTATGTCCACCGATTTCGCCATCAGCAACTACATTATACCTATATTAAATGGTACACATTACAATGTATATATATAGACGGTTTCCACTATTCAGTCGTGTTAATGTATGAATATTTGATCAGCACTGTGTGGTGACATCCATACTCGGTGTTTGCGGAGAAAGCACATACTTGCCGCTGTTACGCATATTACCAACTCAAGTTGTAAGCGAAAGCGGGTAATGTAATAGGGATTATGAATGTTGAATTAGTAATGTATTATGTTGAGTTAGATTTTGTTCACGTCAAGGGAAAGAACTGTACTTTACAAGTGCAGAGCAATGGCATTTTCTCATATAAATACAGCTGGTCAAACCTGTAAAAGTCTCCCCCTGAAAACTTAGGTGAAGTAAGCTTGCAGTGAACTGTCATTCCACATGCTATAAGGATTGACACTATTGACAGCTCACTTCACCTAAGTTTTCACGGTGAGAAACTCACAGAATAATTACAATACAGGTGATCACCTGTACAAAGTGAAAGAACAAGGATTGCACGTTTGCTCATAGCAATGTTGCTGATTTCAGATCGTAAGTCCGAATATATCCCGTTGTTTTCCTTTGAAGTTTTTTTTTTTATGGGGTAAAAAACCAATAATCTCAGTTGCAGAATTCTTGTAACCCCGTAAATCACACCAATTTATTAATTTATAAATTTTTGAGATCGCATTATGATTATGTACAATAATTATTATAAATATTTGTTACTGGTTACATCATAATTATTTTTATTTAGCGACAACACTATGGTTTGTCTCGTAATAATTTAATAGGTTGAGTAATTGGTAGCTGCAGCAGCGTTTACGCACGTTCGATTAATTTATATAAACATGGCATTTTATCTATGGAAAATTAAATAAAAAAAAAGGTAATAAAAAATTGAGGGAATGTTTAAAAATATCTGGAAAACACGTCAATTATTTCAATTAAACCATATAAAGGTACTTACTTTAGAAAGTAAACAATTATTAAGAAAACAATACACCAACAAAACCATTTAATTAGTAAGCAAAACAATTATTTAAAATTGATTGATCTAAAGAGAAACTGATGCGCTTAAGTTATCGAAAATTAAACATAGTTTTTTTTGCATTTTTAATAACTCTATACCAATTTGAATTTCAAAACACTATAAGTTATATCACGATGTCCACTTCCGTAATAACCCCGATTGGATACAATGGATTATCTAAGGGGTGTTTACATAAACTCATAAGTTCATAACCTAAAACACCGTTTAAAAATTACCTTATTAACCATGCTTATCTTATGTAAAGGGGTCATAATCTTCATCAATCAATCGGCTTAACCAGATGTTATTTTTTTTGGAATAAATTATTAAAATAAACAGCCGCTTTATCTTCTATGCAAAATTTTACGTAATTATTCAAATGCTAATTAAGCTAAAAGTAATTGTTGGTTAATACTTAAGTTATTAATCTAGGTATACTTTTCGTCAACATTAAAAGTAATTTTTGTACACTCACATTGCTCTCAAGATAGGAAAAAACCGGACTGAAACAAATAATAATTTGTAATTACTAATTATGTTAGCGGAAAAAGGGAAAAGCCCATTTCGTTTCATCAGTACTTAAAGGTCTATTGATGGACTAATAAATAAATAAACGAGTTGACTAAAGATTCTGGATACAAAATGACTTATAATAACAATAATTTCGTTGATTTATCCGTCTTCTCCCAACTTGCACCACACGCCAAAACGTCCACTAGGGATTTATTCCACTTCTCGTATTCCAATTCGATAACCGAACGTGACTCGTTAAAGAATCGCTAATCGAGTCCGAACAGGTATCGATTATTCCCGATTAAACTCGAGTGTTTGCGTAAGATTCTGATCAATTAGTTTGAGCACGCACCATGATTATTATGTAAAGACTAGATGGATATGTAATGGTAGTAAATGTTTGTAAATGGCAACATTTAGTTCCTTCTATTTGTTTAGTTAAATACTTCTTTGTATCCAAGCTAAATCCGCTTTCTGAATGCAGGTCAAGCTGCGAACCTGTAATATTCTGTTTAGTTCACGTCGTGAAGACAAAAACTTATTTTGTTTGTTTTAAGTAAAAAACAAAACTATCAATGAATCAACACGTAGGTATATTGATCGAGTGACGCTACTAACGGCGCTAAACTCGTAGCTTTGCCATCGACACGCTTTGAGGAAGAAACTAAATGCTTATCACAGTCCTCTACAACGCATAGTCCGTTGCAAGTCCGGCAAAGGTGCAACCTTTACACAAACTGTTCCAAGAATTGACTGTAACGGCTCTTTTTGGTCTCAATCGTGAATGCCCTATTACAGAAGGCATGTATAGGCAGATTGTTAGCACTAAAATTAGCAGTTTACTATGAACTAACGGCACAACAACGGTATAATATTTGTATCTCAATCTGTCTGTCACAACAGGCGCGGTCCGAGGGGGGGGTACTGGGGGTCATGACCCCCCCCCCAAAATCATTCAAACTGTCGAGAGACTGAATGATTCACATGTTTTACTAACTAAAAACTGTAGGTACTTGAGCCACAGTGAGCCCGATGGGCATATACAAAAAAAAGTTTTAAGAGTACTTATCAATAGATAGGTTATTTCCCTAAAAATATTCCTCGGCACCAATGGTAACCCCCCCCAAAATCTTGGGCTGCGACCGCGCCTGTGTCACAAACATTGTGTTTTACACAACACAAAGCAATGATTACTTTTTCTTCTTTCTTGTATGATATTTGTATGGGAAGCTTCCGTAACACCTGTGATCTTTCCCATGCCGTTCCCACAACTATACTTGATGTTATTTATGTTTCAAATTATGCGAACTGCAATTAGAATTGTGCTAACTGCATTATGGGTTTTCTAGATGGAAAAAGCAATATTGCTTACAAAATCTCTTCCTTCTATCACTAATAGTTAATAAGCTATGGCGAGTTTTACATAATACAGACTTATCAATTACCCTATGTGGTAACAACTCCTGTGATCTTTCACAAAGTACTGCATTCGAAAAATACTAACGTTATCTTTTCTCTCCTTCCAGAATGCCAGTTACGTGATCAACAGACGATACTCGAAAGACAAGATGTCACCGGTGTGCCACAACTTCGTGCAGAACGCGTGGAAGAAGGACTTCTGTTCCAACTGCTTCAAGTCGCGCGAGGAACACGTCAAGCAGGAGCGGGTGACAGACGGCGGCAAGTACCTCGCCACATCCTTCCAAAACAGAAGCACCTACTTCAAGAAAACGCCGCCAAGCATACTAAAAATACACCCAAAGAAGAAAAACAAACGAAACGTCACCTTCCCCGAAGAAGTATGCAGTGTTATAGGCTTCGGAGGCGACGATTGGTCTGATGGAGAGGAGTTCGAAATGTCAGAGGAAACTGAAGAGGATGACCCATTCCCAGATACAGAGGAAGAGAGAGAACTTCACAAAATCACTAAGTCCAACACAGATTTCAACACAGTTAAAGCTAACTTGTTGGCAGATTCTGCAGCAAAATCTTACACATCTCTGTTATTGGGAAAGGTGCAGACAGACTCAGATGGCAAAAAGAAGACTCTGTTAGTATCTGTCACACCTTTCGGCTCAGAGAATAAGCCTAACCCTAAGTCACACGTCCGAAAACCCGCCGTAATACACGTATCGGAAGCACCCGTCGAAGAAACGTGTAATAGTTATAAAACTAATATAATTCTATCTTCGTATAAAGAAACAGAAACAATCATAAGTGCAGACAATACCAGTCGAACTATTTGCACAGAAAAGTCATTGCTAGAAGAGATATCAGAGACATTAGAACAAAATAGAATGTCTAACGGCAATGATAAGCATATATCGCAATCGCAAAAAGATAGCAATAAACCTACAGTGGTTGATGAAAAGATGAAAGAGAGTATGCAAGATGAAACAGAGAAGAAAGAAATGTGTGAAATCAAGAAGAACGGTATTGTAAGACAATCGCCATTACAAAAAACTCATGAAAGGCCAAAAGTAAACTTAGGTCGGTCAGAGTTTAAATTCTGTAAGATCAATATTGAGAGCAGCAGTGTTGATTCAGCTGTTAGCACTTTGAACTCCACTGCTAATAACTCGCTAGCCTCGGACGACGAAAGCTTTAGTGGGCGGACAGACTCGGACAATGACGACAGCGGACATTTTTCGGAAACCCATAAATGCGAGGAAACCGTTAAGATTAAAGTATTCAGCGAAGGCGATAAAAACATTAAAATGTCTCCAATTGGGCAACTTAGAAAAGTGGATGGGCAAGCTAACAGTGGCTATTCTACATTCCAAAGTCCGATCATTGACATGCCGCCGATAATACCTAAACAGCCAGATAATATTTTTTCTGCAGATGCCAGTCGCGAACTGGCAGGTGAGCCAGACGGTAGAGCCGACCCGGACGATGCCACGGAAGCACCAGCTTTGCCGAAAAGCCCTATCCCCACTCTAGACCCACGGCCATCTTTCTTGCATGGCATGATAACTGACATATTGCCTGCACTCAAACCGGCTTTACCAGAAAAACCCAAACTACCAGTCAAGCCAGTTATCAAACAGACAACAAAAAAAAGCGTTATCACAACAAGCCAGCAGCAATCAAATATGTACATACATACAAAAAAAGAGGAAGATGAGAAAATTATTGGATCGTTGAGTGAGGAAAAAAATAATGAGATAACAGAAGTGCACGAGGACAAAGCGGAACCGATTTATTATGCCCAACCGGTATTGACTAAAGAGGACAGTGACACATCGCTCAGTAGTCTCGGCAAACGCAAAGCGCCAACACCGCCATCATCGCCCACGGTTGAAGAGTATCCTAATATTTACCAAAGAAACTCGACTGGGTTCTTGAAGTCAGACGCACCGATTGTGAGGGAATTAGAAAAAAGAGAAAGGGCTACTGGATCTACGACAAGTAAAGCTCGACCTGCAGAAGAACCCATTGAGATTAAGAAGATAGATGCAACTCCAGAACCAGCGCCACGGAGAAACATATCCCTATCCCACGACAACTTACTATTGGATGACAAACGCAAAGGAAAGCTAAAATTCTCAATCAAAAAGCTACTTCGGATAGGCTCATCAAAGGACCTCGACAAAAAGGAGCTTACGGTTCCAGCAGTAACAAAAATGTCAGGCAAAACTGAAGAAATATACGATTTGACCCCAAAACCGAAACCGCGTCTTGTGATCATACATCCTTTGGACATGAATGGATCTAACGGAGTGGAGGTTGTGAAATCGAACTGTGAAATCTCGGTAAATCTGCGTCGAATGAGTCACGATGACGTGTCTTCGATATACAGTGGTTCTAGTACTGCGACGGAGCCGGAGACACCTAAGGTAGTGAATAAGCCTCCTCCTCCTCCGAGGCAGTCGAGTGAGGAACATAAGGCAGTGTCGAGTGTACCGAAACCCGCACGACCACCGCCTCCGAAGTCAGCTGCTTTGCAGAAGAAGCAGAAACAACAGGCGTGGGCAACTGCTCCCAAACAAAGTGATACTATTTATGCTAACTTAGGTGAGTTGTTCTACATTCATTTCTCCAAGTAGTTATATTTTGCTTCTCACCCTACGATTCCGTCATTCCCTGTAACTAATACCTTATTATTGTCGAAAGAATAATAAAAATACTGTTGGTAACATTAATCTCAATAATTTAAACTTCACAGGTGAATAAGGGAGCTGATCAACACTGACAAATATTATAATTTTAATGATAATTATGAAATTAATTTAACTAACAAAAATATTCAATTTTGTAGGAGAAATTAGATCTGCTCTAGCACCGAGAAAACCGGAACGGACAGCGAGTATGCGCGAAAGAGAAGCACGTTTGGAACTACCCAAACGTAGGAATCAGATAGACGACGACAAAGACGAAATAGACGATGGACCACAAGAGCTGGTGCAAGCCACCAACGACCCTGTCATACACAGCTACGACGACGTCTACAACTCCGCTAAATACGATGAAGAAAATTGTGATTCGGCCAAGAATAGCGACAGCGATTACGAATACGTCCACCACGCGAGATCAAGCTCCCCTGAATGCGACTCTGCCATAAAACCAAGAGAAGCCAACTCACAAATAGAATCCAGAAAAAGCGAGGAAAGTAACACTGAATACCCGAAATACAACAACGGAATATTCAACCGTACATCCCTTCCTTACTGCGGCAGTGAGACAGAATCTGAAATCTATTCTCCATACAGCTTTTACAGCTCTAACGACAATATGGATAGTCCTGGGAACGAAGATTATCAGAACGAGATGAGTCCAAAAACTACAACAAATAAACTTCGAGTAAGGAAAGGGCGGAGCGTAGTGCATAGAAACCTAGAGGACAATTACGGAGCAGTCGTTATTGCGAATCACGAAGCGCTCGCGCAAGTTCTAGAACAGGTAATTTGTTTAGCTTACCGCAGTACTGAGATTGCATAAAGTGGTAAATCGTTTTGCATTTCGTTCGCAACTTATGTACGAACGGTTTAATTTATGGAACGGTTCAAGTGAAGTAAATCCTTAAAGGTATTCGTGGTCTCAGATCTTGTTTTGGTTAAGTGCTTTGATTAGTAACATAAGTCAGAAGTCACATGCTCCTTGTACACTTCATATATTTTGCGATTGATATACTTATTCCTATTTGATTACGCTATCTAATAGAATTCGTCTCCTTGTGCTCAGATACCCTTCTTTCTGCTTCATAAATGGGGAAATCTATGTACCTATATCATAAACGAATAATTCCAAATTATTATACAGGTTATACCCAGTTCTTATAAACAAAAACGTTAAACGCTTACGTTTTGCCAAACTGGCCATCTAAATAGATTCGTAAGCTAATTTTACCTGTGATAGCTACTTCCATATAGGACGCCTGCTGCAAAGCTGAGGTCTTTGTTTCATTATTGGTAAAGATACAAGAGTCTTAATTTTAACCAAAACGGTCCGTAAATTATAAAAGTCAGCCATTAGTAATCAAATTTTTTAGGAGCTCGTGGTCAAGTAATAACAGCCGCACGGGTCGATCCATCAGGTTAAGCTACACTTGCCGGGGTTTGTTCGTGGATGGATGACCATTTTTACATACCGAAATTCCTCCATGTCACGCACGTTAAGCCGTTGGTCCTGGCGGTCACTCGTAGATCTTTGACAGTCGTTACAGGTCGTCAGAAGCCCGAAAGTCTGACAGCCAGTCTTACCAAGGGGGATCGTATTACCTAATTACTGGGTTGTGATGTCAGATAGGCAGTCGCTCCATATAAAATACTGATATTCAGCTGCATCCGGTTAGACTGGAAGCCGACCCCAACATAGTTGGGAATAGGCTAGGCAGATTGAGTAATCAAATTTTTATCATATTTCCAGGTTCAACAAAGTGCCACAATGCAATCATCCCTACGGGGTCTAAAGGCATGCACCAACCTAAGGTGGAACGACTTTGCAATCCAGCAACCTAAGCCAAGCTCAGTGAAAGCCGGCAAGCGGTTCTTCTACCCAGCAATCTGGAACTCCAACCAGGGTCCGGTGAACGTGACCCTGATGGTGTATAAGGAACAGATGGCTTCGCAGATGGTATGCCAGCAGTCGGTCCAGCCGCAGACCTTGAGTTTGAACGCTATTACGGAGTTCTGTGACTTGGTACCTCTTCAGCAGTTTGGAGAAGAGGGCGAGGATTTGGTACAAGGTAAATATTGAATTCTTTATTAATTGTATAATGACATTGTTGGAGTAGATCCTGCAGCTGTGTAACTACATATCTCCCGTTGGTTTCGTCCTGGGTTCGATTCCCGGGTCGGGCAAAGTGTTATTGTGTTTTTCCATTAGGAATTTCTTAGTAACAGCCCGGAGTTTGGAAGTTGGCGGTGTGACACCCCTGTGTCGCCGTTGGCCTTGCACCTGATCTCCCTCCGATCGTGTCTGTGTCACACACTTGTGCACTATAATATCTCCCGCTCCGAAGGCTGGTCTCCGATGTGATTGGTCGCCTTGGCCGAAAATCGGTCTGGAGGACTATTATTATCATCTTAGTATATTTAACTTCACATTTTGAATTCATTCTCTTTTAAATAAGTACCTATGTAGGTACGAGTACCGTTACTTTAGTTTGCGTAGGCCCATGGTATCTAAGTTATTTAGGCCAATACACACAAAGTAAATATGTAAGTAGTTCATCTAAATACATAATCCAATGTTTATTAAAACTAGTTTACTATCTGAAGTTGTTCGACCACACTTATTAGTTATATTATTATGACATGAATTCCTTTCGTAACCCAGATATTCAGATTTAAAGCCATTATTGACGAGCCCTGGGGCTTGTGTTGAAATCTGTGTTTTTCCGTAGTGGTCATGGTTTAATTTCAAACACAGATAGTAGATACGGTAGATTATCCGGCCGTGTAACATTTCGAAAGCATTTCGATAATCAGAAGATAAAAGTCTAACAACAAACTGATTCAACACATCACAAGGATGTGCTCATCCGCTCATAGTGTTTCCATTAAAACCAGGTTTCAATGATAGGATCAAAGATTAAATAGAAATCATTTTAAAATAAACAGGTCATAGTGGTGTACATATTTTCATTGGTCCACATTACGGTAACGAGAATTCACCGTCCCATCACTGCCAAAAACCATGCAACAACTTAAAATAACCACCCTTTGTTTCTCCATTCCAGCCACAATAGTAGTGCTAGCCCACGCCCAAGTGGACACCATCCACTCCTACGGCGAGAGCCTGCACGCAGCCGAAGGTCTGACCACAAAAGAACACCAGCTTGTCCAAACGGAACAGATCCATGAAGCCATCTTCATGATGCTACAAATGATTAACGGCCTCAAGTGTTTGCAAGCGCGAGGAGTGGAAGAAATCCCTGATTCCTTGACGTCTTTCATTGCCCTGAAGGAGTTGCAACCTCAGCAGTCACATGGAAGCACTCTGAACCTGCCTTCGTCGCCTGATGACAGGTTGAACTCTCTTTGGGCGCCGAAAACGAATTCTTATGGCAGACTCTGCATATTACAAGGGTGAGTTTCGGTTCCTGCAACATTTCTTTAGGTATCTCTCACAATTACACAACACAATCTTGGAGAATTTTTTTGAAGGATGCAACATGCGAAGGTTTTGATTATTGCGTAAAAATAATGCTACTTAATTGCAATTACAAACACAACCAAAGTATTGCAGTGAACTGAAAAGTAACATCACGCCAGTTTTCCCCGAAAGGCTGGGCAAAGATGTATGTATAGTAGGTACCTTACTTACACCCACTTTTCGCCAGTTGTGTAAAATTACATTGCCAATAGAATAAATAAAGAAAACTTGACGTAACCGCGACACTACCTACACATTATGCATTCACAAAATTGTCTATCTTGAAAACTTTCTAATTAATCTTATTTATCTCCTTTTCCAGATTGAGCGACGAAATAAACAGCAAATCGACAGAAGAGGGTCATCTCAATTCTTTGTGTAAATGTGCTATCAAAGCGACCGAAATTCTTCTCCCAGGAGAGAAGCTTATCCCCCTTCTGAAGGAAATACTGCATGAGGAACGTGCTGTGTCCCTGAACCAGGCGAAATCTGTGCTGGAATTCATGCTTTGGGGACCTTTGGATGTTGTTCAAGGAGTCCCGGTTGAAGAACGGGAGCTGTCACTTCAAAGATGGCTGGATCTGGAACGGGCGACGGTCTTACATGGACTAGTTAGAACAAGAGTCCAGCTAAACGTGTTTGAACAGCTCCATCTCATGTTCTTAGTTCGATCAACAGCTAAAGCCATGTGCGATGCATCCGTGCTCCTCGAAAAAGCCAATGTTTATTAATTATTGTAAATTTTTAAGCTTACTTTTAATGATGACCTCTACGTTTAAATGATCCAGTTTTGACTTGTATTTATTATAGTAATTTTCTAAAGTTTAATTTTGTAATTATTTCCAAGTAGTAATTTGTTTTTTTTTTTGTCGTTTGGTTTATTTTCATAATTATGTAACGTGAGAGGCATCTGTCTTTAATGTAAAACTTAGCTTAGTAGGCGTAGGCACCTGAAGACTTGATATTTTATTTTTAGAGTGATGAATAATTCTGTAATGTTGGGTATGGGACATGATTGGAAAAGTTTATAATTTTAATACTATATTCCCTTATATAAATATCAGTAAACATCAATACGATGTTAAATATTGAAATTGTGTATGTTAAATTAAATATAAAAGCTTACTGCCATTTTATGGGACCAAACTGCAAAGGACCTTTGGTCGTCAATATAGTTAGAAATCACTATGTTTAATCGTCCAATAAGGCCAAATTATGCAGATCATAAAGATATTTAATAACGCATTTTAGCAAAAAATCGAGGCATAAAACGGAGGAGGCAATTCTCAGCAAAATTGCTAATAAATATAATCAATTTTTTAGTTCCGTTCGATCAGTTTTGGCCAAAAATCGCGCATTTTTTCATCCAATCAATGTCTAGCAAGGTGCCAATACATAGAACTGAAGGTATATACTCATGTACTAACTCCGGTGCCTTATATTGTATTATATGTAAGTGCTGTATCATATCGAATGTAATTTATACTTTATATTACGAACTCCGTTAAGATATCGAGTTCAAATTATTAATTTTACCCTTTGTAAGAATTCATCGAATATAAAAATACATTATTTCTTACTATATTTTTAGTTGTTTTATTCATGACTAGCTTCCGCCCGCGTGATATCTTTATAGCCTACTGGCTGCGCCCCGCGGTTTCACCTGCATAAGACTAGATCCCGTGAGAATATAGGGATAAAAGTATCCTATGTCCCAATCCAGGTCATGGTCTACCTATGTGCCAAATTTCATCCAAATCAGTTCAGCCGTTTTAGCGTGAAAGCGTAACATATAAACAAACAAACACACTTTCACATTTATAATATTAGTTAGGATCACTAGTGTCAGAGGCGGAATTTCACCTTGACTTGGAGGACATAGACGGAGTCGCGGGCAAAAGCTAGTTAAAAATAATTTTAAATTGTTAATTTCTTTTCATAGGTACTTAAATGTGAGAAAAGCAACAAGAAAACACATAAAATTGTTTCTAATACTTTATTGTCTCACGTTTGCAACAGACGTTCCACTAAGTAGGTACTACAACTAAAATACTACCTACACAATAACAAGGAAGCTTATAAATAAGTAAATAATACAATCACTTCATAGATATAGTTTTACAAGGATCTATTGACGCGTGGCCGAAATTAGAACTAGCGCCGCCATCTTGGTATTCAATACAATTTCATGGAACAAAAATGCAAATGTTTACCAACAGCGCCCTCTTGTCAATGTCTCGTCGCACTTTATAAATGGCACAAATTAAGAAAAGCTTTGAAAATGCAAAAATTAATTATCTGTCATATTTACTGCCTTTTATATAGAATATTTAACAAAACTTAAGTTACAAAACAACGCATTTTTTATTTATTAATTAAAATTACCTGCCTAGTCTTTATCGTTGGTTACATCCAAGTTGATACATTCTAATATCAACAGTACTTTATAAGCCGATCAAGATAACTAGACAAGTATTCAAAAAGTTCTTATCGTGTCAGGCCGAGATCTATAAACGTCACACTGTGTGTCCATCGCACAACGTCAAAAATATATGTATCGCTTCGGCGCCGTCATATCGTTCTCGTTGGACAAACAGCCTTACTTGACACGTACTTAGGCGTTATTCCTGACTTTGTCGCACAACTATCAGACTACAAGAGTAAGATAGAGACGGAAACATGTGTACGTCAAAGCACATGCTACTAAGTAACATTTATTGCTGTCTCAGACCCCACGTTTGTCTCAGAATCATATTGTGATTACTGCCCGTTCTAATTAAGTTGGCCGGCTAGTAAAGAAGACTCACAGTTTGACCTCACCACTGTACCGCGCCTTAGGAACGTGTGACGAGGCGGGGGGCGGGGCGCCGTGAGCGTTGACGAATAAGCAACGCACTGCAGGCCCGGGAGCCGCGCACAACATAGCTAAGGCGTGGTACAGCGGTGAGGTCAAACTATAATGCTCGTTACGGACTTTCATCTGCTCATTTCATTTTTCTATCATTCGGTAAGCGAGTGAAAGATCCAGTGCCAAAACCCAACATCCTTGAATCGGTTCAATAATGAATTCATATTTCACTTTCGATTCAGGGTATGTAGGACAAAAATGAAAGAAAAGTGAAGCGAATGATATTTGCTTGACTTTTGTCAAACATATATCGTATAGAAAAGTAAACTGAAATCTAACGACACAATCGGCACACATAAGATAAAAAAAAACAATAATATCAATGTTTGTCTTAATCAAATCAACTAAATTTGAGCGTAAATAATATCGCTTTCAAGTTTAAAACTTATAATAAGAAATACATGTCACCCGCCGTCGCTTGTAAACGTTAAATGATATATTTTTAATCATATTGTTATTGATCTTTAGTAAATTACTGTCGAGAGTTTAGAAGCAATGGCCAAAATAAAAATACACAAAATCCTGTCCGATCCAATAGGGTCGCCTAAGTACCGACATGACATTACTAAAAGGTAACCAACAATTTTTTTTTCTGTATATAAGTTATTTACTGTTTAAAATTCACGTTTTTAGTATAAAAATTACCCTCATTTCATTATAAATTAGCAAATTTTCTACAGAGGTCATAAGTTATGACTTGTAGATGACCTGGCAAACACCGGCCGCTCGCGCTCCATGTTATTACCCAGTAAAATAACCCATTGCAAAAAAAATTGGTCAGTCCTGTTGAAAGTCGTTGTAGAAATACGAAACGCTTGTCTAGGCCCTCTGACTAGTTTCGGTCTCGAATGAATCTATACTGGAGGAACTCAACATTACCAAGCGGCTATCTACTATATGCCAGGAACGTGCCCTCAGCTTTTTCGGACATATGCGTTCACCTAAGCATGGTCTGGAAAGGCTTTTGGTGCTGGGCCGGGTGGAAGGAAAACGCGCTCAAGGCAGAGCACCGGCACGATGGTCAGACGCGATCAAGAAGGTTGTTGGAGGTAGCATCTACCAAGCGGTCCACACTGCAGAAGACCGCATAGCTTGGAGACGCGTATATGTGATCGCGATTCTCACCATTGAGGGAACGACGAAGAAAAAGAAGATTCGATCTCAAACAGATCCTATTGTGTTATATTAGGGTCAGCAGAGATATAGCAGAAAAATCCTGGATCAGTTTTTTATTGATAATGAACTAAATCTCAACTCAAATAGAGTTCAAAATAGCGTGCAAGGGAAGATTCCCTGTGCCTTGTATTTGCGCATGCTCAATAATTTCATTACACTATTTGCTTTGACCTTTATGCTATTGCCACTGCCTCAAAACCCAGACCAAATACAGGACTAGAAATTAACATACAAAAATATACCTTAAAACAACGCAAAAAGCAACAAAATAGTAAAAGCAAGCGAATCCGGAATGTATACAGCACGCATAAAAAACACAATTAAAAATAATTAAGTCGTTGCACATCTCGAGCGCACGTCATGTAACCTTTATGCCAATTGAAATAAGGTTTAAATTACAACGAGACGCGCGCTCATTAAATTCAACAACTATACTAAAACATTCCAAAAGAAAACAGATCTCAATTTTTAAACTAAAATAAAGTTGTAAAAAAAAGTAGGTATACTTATAAAGTGTAAAGCATTCGATTTTCAAACTATACAATGATACATGAAGTTTAATATGCGCAAGATTCGCCGGTTATGTTAAGTCCTATACAAACAGGAGGCGAGCCTATTGTCATAAACCGGGTATTGGGTACAATCCCAGACTCCGGGCTAGCACTAAAAAATGTCTGATAGAAAAACACAATAACATTTCGACCGACCAGGGGTAGTATTATGAAGTATTAATGCCATCATTATTCCACTGCGAAAACAGGATGGTGCTAGCGGACTTGTCTAGCTCCGTCTCTCTCTCACACTGGAAAAATGGTGGCATTAATACTTCATAATATGGCACCTGGGAAACCAGAACCTCGTTCTCAGTAGAAGCGCTTGCGCCAACCAAAAACCAAAGAGGCATGAGCTGACTAGGTTAGAAGTAGCTATCTAAGTCAGGTGATGAATTCATCACAGAATGACTTATTTTCCTATAACTCGTACCAATAGGAAAACACCAGGATTCATCCTCCCACAAATATTCGAAATCCATGTATCATTGCCTAAATACAACTCACGTGTAAAGAAAATCAATATAATTATTTTAAAAATAAAACCTCAAATAATATCTTTCACACGTCTGTATCGAGTATCGATTGGGAAATAATAAAAAATAATACAAAAACAATACCTAATTTTCCGATTCAATAATTAATAATAATAAAAATATCGATTCCTTACGTCCAGTGGTTTTATAAATTGACTTGATACAATACCACAGATGAATACAAATGATTCACTCCGCAAAATCAATTAAATAAAAAGCGACTCTTGGTACCACACAATAAAGTGCAATACCCACAATTATATTCACCTGTTGTCAACAGTTGCCTCTCTTTCTATCACGTAACTCTTATATCTTCTAACTACGTTACACTCACTGAATTGGCCCGACAAGACGGGCCCGCCGCGTACTTGTAGTTGCATAACTAAAATGCGGAGTGAACCACATGTATTCATCTATGACAATACAGTAAAATGGTCAACAATAATAATTGATTGTTAATCAAGCCATTAAATTTTTTCATGGTAATATGACGTTACTAGCTTCTGCTCGCGACTTGGTCCGCGCGAAATTTCTTGTTTTAACATAAAACATATCCGCCATGACAGTCGGCTATACCACGATGAATAATATTACCACAAAACGGCGTTTATCAGTTGTTTAGCCTAAACACCTTTTAAACATGACATTTCTGTATGAAGTTTGTCATAAAACTGACACTAAACACGCGTTGAACAAGTGACTAAGTGTTTGTGGCCTATAGAGTTTTTGGTGGTGAGAAACCTTAGAACGGAGTCCGATTCAAACTTGGCCGTTTTTGGGGTTCCGTACAAGAACGGTGCCAAACAGAACCCCTAATACTAAGCTTCCGCTGTCCGTCCGACTGTCAGCGGGCTGTATCTCATGAACCGTAATAGGTACACATTTGATCTTTTCACAGATTGTGTATTTCTATAGCCGCTATAACAACAAATATTAAAAATTAAATAATGTTAATAATTAAAAGGGTTCCCCATGCAAGAAAAGTGTTTTTTTTTTCAGCGTTTTTTTACGGTACGGAACACTTCATGTGCGAGTCGGACTCGAACTTGGCTAGTTTTTTTCATAACGTGACCGAACTCTTGAATACGCTCGAATCTTATACTAAAAAGACGACATATTATTTTTGACCATTCTACTCCTCACTGGGTATTATCCTTACTACCAAGTTATAAGTTGTATCTCCTCGTAAAGAGAGTATTGCACTTAAATACTAATAGTTTACAATCCCTTGTTGAAGTAAACGTATTCTGGCGGCTTGCCGTCCGTATTCTTTAAGATTTGTTCGTAGTTGTCTTTCTCGAACCGTTTGATTGTGTCTATGGACAGTTTGCTGTAAAAAAAAGGGTTTAATAATGTATCTGTTTGTCTCTGCATCACCCAAAGGTTGACTGGTAGAAAATGCCTATGGCATAAAGTCCGCCTCTGTACATTTGCTTGCTTGAAGTATTCAATAAATAAATATAAAATAACTAGCTGTGCCCCGCGGTTTCACCCGCGTAGATGTCCATCCCGTGGGAATATAGGGATAAAACGTATCCTATGTCCTATTCCAGGTCATGTCTACCGGTGTGCTCATCCTCTCCTCTCTAAAGTAGGGAACGTCGCGGAGGCGCGGCGCCGGCGTCGAACGGTTCGCGTATTGCATTTTTATATCGTGATATCTTCGAAATTAAATGTCCGATTCGAATGAATTAAAAAGTATTTTACTGCTACATAAATACCCTTGATGTTAAAACTATTTATTTGAATAAGAATTAATATTGTGTCGATAAAACTCCTTCGCAAATAATGCATTAACTTCGAAAAAAATTGATTACCATAAAAAAGGCTATAGTGAGTCAATCTTAAAAGATAGACTTATGCTGTCGCGGACTTTTTTTTAGTACTTTTAAAGAGGAACAATTCCATCATACATGATATTTGCGTAACTTAAACCGTTTACGCAGCGTACGCAACGGAAGCTCTCAAAAAGGAATATTTTTTCCCGTTTTTGCAACATTTTTCATTTATGCTCCGCTCCTATTCGTCGTACCGTGATGTTATATAGCCTATAGCCTTCCTCGATAAATGGACTATCCAACACAAAAATATTTTTTCAATTCCAACCAGTAGTTCCTGAGATTAGCGCGTTCAAACAAACAAACAAACATACTCTTCAGCTTTTTATTAGTAGTATAGATAAGCACTTGTTTTATTAATTTTCTGTTGGGTTTTCAGTAAATTCATAAAATGTTTTTTTAGCAGTAGCTGTGTGTATATTTAAAATATAAAAACCGCTCTCAACTCAAATACTAGAAATATTAACAAAAAAATACTTTAGTTTATCAAAGACTTTAAAAAAATATTGTATATGTTACGACTACGACTTATGAACATTTTTCGTTTATTATTGAAATAATATACATACCATCTCTGTGGGAAGATCGCACACGCGGTCGGCACCATAAACGTTAGGCTGTAATGAATAAGATAAGAATTAAGTTTGACATCTACAATTCTACATTCTTCTGGCTGTCATTCGTAGATCTTTGACAGTCGTTACGAGTCGTCAGAAGCCCGAAAGTCTGACAACCAGTCTTACCAAGGGGTATCGCATTACCCAGTTACTGGGTTGTGGAGGTCCGATAGGCAGTCGCTTTATGTAAAATACTGGTATTCAGCTGCATCCAGTTAGACTGGAAGCCGACCCCAACATAGTTGGGAAAAGGCTAGGCAGATGATGATCTACAATTCTACAGCAATTTCAGACCATTCGCCTCAAGTTTGTCAATCGTGGATGAACAGTTTTAGCAATAACAAAAGAGTTCCCATGTCCGCAAATACCAGTGTCTCCAATGCTTCTAAAGAGGTGTTTTCATACCCATTGAGCTGATTTCACAGCGTACTATTTTCGTAACACACTTTCAATCACAATCTGAATGATTTTGTAGGATATTGCTAATCCATTTCTTCATTTATGTTCGAAAAATGTGTTTGCTCAAAAACGTAAATAACACAATGAATGTTGTTGAACTGTCAAGATTGCTACATTATGTGTGTTACGCAATTACCCCGCAGGTCAGTAAGGCTGAGGCATAAGGCTAACAGGAACTACTTTTATCTACCTCCTTGTTGATCCCACGAGTTAGGACAGTCGCATTTCAAGAAAGCTAATCTTGATGATAGCGATACTCACAACATGCCGACGATAGCAGTCTGTATGCCGATGTGCGCCCACCGGATCCTCTGCATCCAGGGTCTGGGCTCCAGACGCTCCATGATGACTGGTAGCAGCAACATGCCAGGGGCACACATCACGATCCTGGAATTCAAAAGTATAGTATCAGTCTCAACTACTTTCAGTCATACAATACAAAACTTCCAAAAAAATACACTACAAAGTGTATTTTTTTAAGTGAAGTGAAAAATAACTTTAATTCACCTACTATTATTAGATACTAGATACATTAGGTATTTCAAACAGGTAAACCGTTAGGTTAAAACATACAAATATGCGATTCGGTAATCTTCGTGTTTCCGAATTAGCACGAATGTCGCGTCACAGAGTAACCCCCCAAAGAGCCCCCCCCCCCCCTTATAAGTTCCCTTCTATGCAAGTTTGTATGAAGTTTTCTTACTCAAAACATTTTTGTAGTTTTTTGGAATTGCATAGAGTTGTTAATCTATAATTTTTACACTTTTTAAATGTGAAAAAAATAAACTTCAATTATTTACAATATGGGTATCCAATGGAAGGCCTTGATGAGCACATTCCAAAACTAAACTGTCACTATAATGTATAAAATAAAAATAAATAATAAAAAAAATTAAAAAACTCGTCTACCCCGCTAAAAAACGAACTAAAAAGTAAAAAACAAGATGATAAAATTGTCATTGCAGTCGGGGGACCTCTTAGATTAAAAAGTGTTCCACAGAACGGTCTCCCGACTGCAATAACAATTTTATCAACTTGTTTTTTACTTTTTAGTTCGTTTTTTAGCAGGGTAGTCTATTTTTTTTAAACATGGTTATGCAAAATAAGCACTTCCATGGTTGTAACAGCTCTATTATAGATCTCATACGTTAGTATTTCCGAAGATAGACGATTCCCGAAGCACATACTTTTCTTTGGAAAACTTTGAAAAACAAGTCATTATTCGACGTTGTTCTTACCTTGAGGTGACCACTTGAGATATGCCCTTTGCAGGCGCGATTTGAGACTTTCCTATCACTTTGCCGTTTTCATCAGTCACGTCCAAACCTGGAAAATTAGAAGTAAAAGAATTAATATGATATGTAGTAAATTGATTCAGGCATGACTTTGCGGAAATTCATTATAAAATACTATAGACGTAGATATATTTAACCTTTTCCGCCACCCATAGCGCCGCTTAGTGGGAGTGTCGGTCAGTATGGCTCACTCTGCGTCCAGCGCTCGGTGTGGCAACACCTCGTGTTCGGGTTCGCGACTGGTCAATCGTCATCCTGAGGATGCTTCGTCACGTGTCGATTTCTTACAGGGTTTTTTATAACTCTTGAGGAATAGATTACTAAATATATGTAATGAGAAATTATGCTAGTAAAGATTATTCTATATTGCTAGGTTGGATAACCTCAAAACTCAAATTACTGCCTCATTGGTCTAGTGGTCGCAAGCGCTACTACCGAGCATGAGGTCCTAGGTATTTATTAGGTTCCTAGGTATTTATTTGAATGTTACACAATTCAAAAAAAAATTTAAACTGTTATTAATTGAGAAATGTTTTTATACTACTGATGATTTTTTTAATGATGAATTAATGTAGACCTATTTATTTACTTGACAGGACATTTTATTTTTAATTTTTTATTAATTAACTGAATATTGTGACAAATTGTAATTTAATAAGATTATTTACTTATGCATTGACTGTAGAAATTATTCTCATTTCGCATGCAACCACATTTGTACGCCTCTTGGCATAACATAGCGACCTATGAACAATAATTTAAGAACTGTATTTACTACCTATGTTACACAAATAAAAAAATGATTGATTGATTGATTGATGATTGATAGGTACGTCTTTCATTGACTTGAATGTGCCCTGGCGGCTGTGAGTATATCATGCTCACTTTAATGTCTCGCTGATGGTGGCGTGTGTGTTGGATCATTAAGTTCCCTTCAAAATGGTTGAGCTGAATGGTGCTGATCCATGCGTCACGTTCGTGAACGGGCGCCGTCAGTAGGGACTGGTCATCTCTTAGCTGCCACGGCTTATTTTAATTTATTTAAATTTTTGAATTGTTTTGTTTCTCACTCACATGTATAATTTCAACATAAATGATGTAACCAATATATTGTAACAATATTCTGATTTAAAAGAGTGTCCGTGGAGTTTTTTTGCCCGTTCTTCTCCATAGGAACCTACAACGCTTTGGAATGGGCAACTAGCTTCATCTTTCTGACTGACCGACCTCTTGACAATTCAAAAGTGCCTGTAATTGGTTTATTTGAAATAAATGGTTTGAGTTTGGGTTCGATTCCCAGGTCGGGCAGTGTTATTGGGCTTTTGCATCTGGAATTTCTCAGTAGCAGCCTGGAGTCTGGATTGGTGCCCGGTGATAGCATTAGGCTCGCCCCTTGTTACATGGGACTTACAACATAAATGGTGAAATGTGGATGTACAGTCAGGCTAAGTGAATCATGACCCACTTTGACAATAAATCGTTTGAAACCTTCAAAATAACAAAGATGGCAGATGAAAAATTCGTTACCAAGGAAATGTATATTTACGCGAATGTCAACTTAATTGTATTTGAATGTCTGTACGAAAATAAGCTTATGGTGGGTCAGAATTAAATTTTTTCGACTGTACTATGGGTAGGTACACCACTGTCTAACCCTACGGGGAAACAAGGCGTGATGTTATTTATTTTATGATATGTCAAATGAAATAAAAAGCTTGTTAATTTTACTATCTATGTTCTATGTTATGGGGTTAGGTTTCTCTCTTAATGTGGACCATCATTTATTTTAATATCTATTATTGTAAGTTTATTAAACATGTTTTTTTTATTTTATATATGTAGTCAGTCCTTTTAACCATCCGTATCGGCCAAGACGCGTATCGACGCATCCCTAATCTCAACTTATAATTCCTATGTATTATAAAGACTAGCGGCGCCCCGCGGTTTCACCCGCGTAAGTCTCGATTCCGTGGGAATATCGGGATAAAAAGTATCCTATGTCCTATTCCAGGTCATGGTCTACCCCTGTGCAAAATTTCATCCAAATCCGTTCAGCCGTTTTAGCGTGAAAGCGTAACAAACAAACTCACTTTCGCATTTATAATATTACTTAGGATGTAAGTATATTTATATCATTGATCATTGGAACATGACACGCATCTCGACATCACAATATCTCTTTCATTGCACGCACAATACGAACGATGAATCATGACCGGTGCGAACTTTGCGCAGTGGGCTGCGCAATAACATTATTTAGGACCCAAATTGTGAAATGGGGCGAGTGTGAGTGAGAGAACATGCGCGAAAGTTCGCAGAGGATATGTTCAGACCGACCGTATTGTAGGCTGGGTGATCAAAAGTAATTAAAGATTGTATGAATAACGACAATAATAAAGTGCAGTAGGTACTTACCTAACAGTATCTCATTCTGCCTCATTAACGGAATGTTTACCCAGTTCGCGGCCGCTACAGCTACGAATGGGACGAACCGCTGGAAATAAACAATTTTATATGTGAACCGTAGGTATGTGAAAAATAAAAAAATATCTGCTGTTCCATACATGTTCACTTAAATCGACAAAATGTATTGAACAGCAGATTTTTTTTTTGCGATTTCGTAGTTGTTCCCATAGAAAAAGTATATTATAGATGCCACCAAACCACTAGTTTCAAGGATAACGGTGTCTACCCTAACACCCTGTATTTTTGTTCCGCGATCTCGCTTGGTGGAAAGCCATGGATGAGGTCTATGATGGAACGAAAAAGCCCAAAAAATGTCTGTTCACTCTGCTTTGAAGGCTGACGGGTTATACGAGGAAGGGAACACAAATGCTGACAGAGTTCCACATTTTAGCCGTGCGCATAATAAATATGGAAGAAAAGCTTTTTCACAAACTTCAGAACATCATCTGCAAGTTAAAATCCAATAGACGTAGATATATGTAGGTACCTATTCCACTAGACTATTCTTCATGATGACGCAAAGACTGGACTTTGCGTCCAGCGCTCGGTGTGGTAACACGTCGAGTTCTGGTTTGCAATTGGTCAATCGTCATCCTGAGGATGCCTAGTTGAGAGTTGAAACACGTGTCGATTTCTTACAGGGTTTTTTATAACTCTTGAAGAATAGTCAAGCGGAATAGGTTACTAAATATATCTACGTCTATTGTATTTTATAATGGATTTCCGCAAAGTCACGCCTGAATCAATTAACTATCTGCATGTTATAAAAAAGGGATTCAAAATTGCCACTTTAGAGAGGGATTCAAATTGTCAAATTTTAATGACTGACTCATTGAACATACGATTTTTCCGTCCCTTCAGGCTGACTCATTGTAGCAGCTAAAACGATGCACAATTTCTTTGCAAAGGAAAAGGTGAAAAGAAATAATATATCTTTACCGAATAACACATGACATAATCTACCTAATGTGGTAAATAATAAGGATGATATTGCCACCCAAGCTGATTCAGTTTACTATGACTGATCGTATGACATCGATGGCGCAGACATACGGTTCAAATAAAATGTATGAACGCATCATAAACAAAGGTGTGTCCAAACATTGAGCGGCAAGGCCGGCAAGAGCGCGGCAGCAACAAGCGGCGTTTCACAGTATTATTTTTGCCTCGAAAAACGGACATCTCCCTTTTTATTAACTTAACCGATAGAACAGGTTATTTTAAAAGTAAGAGTAAAATACCGATGTGCCAATTTTATACCAAACACGAGTAAAAAATTATTTTATAATTTTTGGAACTTTTCTAAATTAATTAATTACAAACATGATACGCATTATTTTACCCTTTTCTTTATTATTTGTAATAAAACCATATTAAATATATTGGAAAAAAAATACAGGCGAGGCAAAAATAATACTGTGCGTTTGCAGGACACAATGTTAGAGCGCAGCAGACAGATAAGTAAAAATATTTGTGCGCGGCAGGTAGACAGAAGCGTTCGCGGGCGGCAGTAGTCTAATCACTAGACATAGACACTAGATTGCCGCTTTATGTTTGGATACACCTTGGGACAGTAGAGCGCACGACAGTGTTAACGAAATCAGTTTAAGCTGGCATCTTAATGCCCTATCTTACCTCAAATTGCATAGCATGATCCTCCGTTATGCCGAAAAGACTGCAGCATTCATTTTAATTACCTAAACTATTCGAGGTTTGAGAGCCACCAGCACTCCACTCTGTCTCGCTCTCACAGCCCGCGAGTTGTATGGTGCGAGGGAGATAAAATTTGAGGTAGGTTAGGGCCCAATTAAAAATCCGTAGTACATTAGGTCAGCACAAGGTCAAAATGTCACCACCTATGTGCGGTCGACTGCACTTTCAGTAACTACATTATCTACCGCACTTTGAAACATCCCGACATTGAAATAACAAGGGATTCAAAATTTAATCTAGTAGATAAATAAAACATACGTAAATAGTACAAATATTGAGGTATAATCATATCTTATCAATAGTAATAATGCCTTATCAATGGCAATAATGACTTTAAGCTGCTATAAAGATTATCGGATAAAAGATATCGAGACATGTTTACATAAACATATTATTACCGTAACTACATATTACAAAATGTCAAAAGATTACCAAAAATAATATTTCAAACAAAATGTAACTTTAAAAAAATCAAGATTATTTGATTGCCTTCAATGTGGATAGCACTTGGTTTTGCGCAACGTAAGTATGTCTATAAATAACTGCACCCACAATAAAGCCTGGGATACACTAGGGAACATTTTGTCCCGCAACATGACGCACAACACTCAATCTACGTGACGCTGCAACGTTGCATAGTGTCCCGAAACATGCCCCGCAACATTCTACGTGACGCGGGGCATGATGCTTGCTCCCGCCTCGAGAGTGAGCGCACGTGTCCCGCGTCAGTGTAGCGCCATCCGACATTCGGAGATCATTTAGAATATTAACTCTTCTTTCTCGTTGTAGTAAGAAATTCCGCATCCACCACCTTCTCTTTCTCTTACGTTTCAACACACTCGATATAATTACTATTTACACAGCACTAATAGCCACAACCTCCACGGGCGACATTTCTTTGAGCACTTGACTAGTGTGGCCGGCAAAATGTTCCGCGACAATTGTCTCGGGACACTTCACGTAGTTGTTGAGGGACATGTTCCGCAACATGTTTCGTCATTTGCCCCCTAGTGTATCCCAGGCTTTACGGAGACATCTTAATTTAGGACACGTGTTATTTTTTATTCGAATATAATATCAGTCAGCTCATTCATTGTATCAGCTATAAATGTATGTAGGTATAGAATAATATGATTATATTAGGGAATGCGCTAAGGCGCTACGGAATAGCCGTATGTATCGCGGTTGTAGAATGCCCTCTAAGATCCGTTTAAGTACTTAACAAGCTCTAAAACCTGCTTGTGCTAGTTTACGCTATTTCACGCATGCACAATTAAGTGCACAAACCCACCTCACAAGTGAATAAAATTTACATAGCGTTGATTTGCTAACATCAAAAATTCATGGCGAAATTGCAGAATGTGAATCTTAGCACCTCTTGGTTTTACCGATTTTCAGTAGCAAATTTATATCGTATGACATAAATTTGCTAGTGAAATGCTTCGTGAGAAGTTATCTGAGAAGTGCAACTCTTTAATCAGTCTTTTACTCATTAATTAACATAGACAAAAAATCAACTTACAGCAAGAATAGGATTCTTCGCACGTTTCTGCACGCTGAACTTGAAGATCAGCGCGGTGGCCATGGCGGCTGACGTAGCAGACACGTATGCGACCCCCATCTGTGTGGTCGTGAGGGGGGAGTTCGCGTTGCGGTTGGTGTAGTTCACCAACGCGTTGAACGACTGGTTCACCCATTGCCAAAAGACTACTGCTACTGGTGTTCTGCAAGAGAAATGGTTTGTGTTATGTTTGCTTATTATTAAAACCTTTATAATTTACAAATCGTCAATTATGAAGTCTGAGTAGAGTATGCAAGGATCGTAGCAGATGACGTTCTGTAGTTTCTGCCTACCCCCATGGGCAAAACAGGCGTTATATCAAATATATTTTTTTTATGCAAAATTGCATTGGCAACGACTGAGCGACCTGCACTGCCAGAAACGTGTGGCTGGTTGTGTCGCCGTTGATAGAGGTGTAACTAATATATTCATAATAGGTACAGGGATTATAATACAAGCATGTATATTCATATTAGGATATGACAATATAATATATTAGGTTACCAGGTATTAGTCAAATATTAGGCACGGTAATCTATCACGATCACCATTTGCCGACTGCGATCACTAAATCACTACGACGATGAGGGATCGCGTCGCGATCTCTCACATCTGTCGCACTGTCACTAGCAAATCTAATCTAATACGAATATTAGTTTAATATTTGTGGTGACCGAAGCTCACAGCGACTCGGCGACTCCATTATTATTATGTGCACGCAAGCAGTGAATGGCAGTGATTGATTATTACGGCAACCTCTACGTGTTTTTAATAGAATATTTCAGTTTTTGTAAAATAAAGAAAAAAAAAATAAAAATTACCAACATGTTGAGAATTACGGGTTTAAGGTCATTATAAAGGGGGTCGAAATTTTCATTTTTTTTGCGATAGTACACACCGTTTTCGAGATATAAGCAAAAGAAAAAAAAAAAAGATACAGTTCCGTTTTGTAACTGAATTCGAGGTGTTGGTTAGAATTTTACTTCATGACATCTAATTTTATTCCACACATTTTTAATCGCGATTCAATATTAGCATGTATCAATATTAGATTGTGTAGCTAATAATGAATCAGTTCACTAATATTTGACTAATATGGGTAATAGTTATGGGATCATAATATGCGAAAACTAATATATTCAATAATAGTATTACCTAAAAATTACCCTAATATCTCTAGCCGTTGAAAACTAGTTGTCGATAAGTTGCGTCGTGTGAGACCACCATAGAAATGCATGTGCTAACGCGATTGGTTGCGTCGGTGTTGAAAACTGGTTTTATTTTGGTCTTCTTGTGTGAGAATGGCCTTAGAAGAAGAAGGGTAAGAGGCCTGAATTCACCCTGTAATATTCGTCCCACTAAAGAGTGAAGGCAACTTGCCTTGCTTGCTCACTGTGTGTTATATTCAATGTAGGTACAGTACATTTTTTTTCTTAATGGCCCTCGGCAAACTTCGTGTTTCGTCAGTCGTCGGATTTCTATCAGTTGTCCTTTGCACTTGGTGCAGACCGGACGCTCTCAATCGACTTGGAAGTATATAGAGTTGGTAATACTCTTTTAACTTAATATAATTTATTTTTAAAATTGGAGGAAATAGTTTAAGTTAAATAGTTTTACAGCTCTATATAGTCCACACGGAAATCAAAACAAAACAACAAAAAAGTACTTAGTTCTGAATTCAAATTATTATACACGATAAATCTTAATAATTGATGGACATGGAAATTAGCATTCGTTTGTATTCGGAAATGCGATGATTCCCGAGGGACATTAAGAACTTAGTTTTACTGTATCCTCATGCTGCCTCAAAGCTGGTGGTGATGGGCAAGGTAGATGAGAAAAGACCTCGCGGCCGGTAACAAACCGCTGCACTATGGAACGAATAGGCCATTTGCTGCTAACAAATCTATAACTTTTTTGTTTCTAAAGATAAAGACTTGAAATTTTGCACAAGCATATAGTAAAGAAAATTTAAACTTATACATTTATTAAAAACTAAGTTTTCACGCGACTTCACTCGCGCACTCACTTTGAATTTTTTATTTCGTCCAAAATTTTACATTACTTAAGTTTTGTATATATATTGCTCATTTCTATAAATTATTGTAGAAAACGTTAAAATAAACTTTTACAAAGGTAGAAAACATTTTTTTTGTTTTTATGTAGGCACGTTTTGCAAAAACAAAGTAAGTATAAAGTTGTACACATTTTTATCATATAATCTAATCTGTGGTAATGAAAACTTAAAAAAATATATTTTATATATCATTTATAATATCATTTCGATGTTGTTTTCAGAATGTTTATAATTTTCACGTAAAAATGTTGACAGAGCCGACATATTTTTTCAGTTCTCATTATAAAAAGTAACAGTTCACGTCTTGAACAGTTAAAAGAACTGTTATTATATTATGTATCACCCAGAAATACCGTTAAATAACAATTAATTGTGATGGAACGTTGTTGGGGAAGTTTGCAGAGCTAAACCACAGTAAGGGGCTGCGCAGACGACACACTTTTTGTGCGATCGAGTCTGTGGCGCACGCGTTACTCCTAAGCAATGATATGAATTTACTATGCAGTAACGCGTGCGCCACAGACTCGATCGCACAAAAAGTGTGTCGTCTGCGCAGCCCCTAAATGTTGTAAAGCATATATTATTAGGAAGGTATATAAAGTAAGAGTGTAAAAATGGAGCTCCGTACAAAACTATATGGCTATTTCAATTTAGACATTTTCTATCTAGCCAGTAGCCAGCGTTAGTACATGGAGGTGATATATCTTCAACAAACGTTTGTTGTGAGCAAGGTTTATAAAAGAAAATAAAATGAGGGTAGTGTGCAAGAAAATAATGTACTTACCTTCATTTGCTGCATGAGTGCAAAAAAATATCAGTATCTACTCAGAAATGCACGCAATATTGATAATACTGTCACAAAACAGTTATTTATTAAGGTCCCATTTTGGACGCCTCACCACTTGATAGCTTATAATTTCGAAAATCGCAATAAGTAGCAGCTGATTCTTACATATATAATAGATAGATAGTGTGTGCATGGTATAAAATAAAATTTATATTTTTTACGATTTTTTTAATAATAATTATGACAGCAGTATATTACATCCAAATTTAATTTAAAAAACTGTTTTTAAATCTACAAAACATATACTTAATAAATAAATGTCAAACAATACAGCTTTTCTTTGAAGTAATGCTCGAAATCTAACTCTGAAACTTCGGAACTGCCAGAAAAATTTCACAGTATTTCCATAACTTCGAAATCTAACGTAATTTCCTCTATATTATGTGTAGTAAAAACATAAAAAAAACTAAGTGATTATGTAAGTACAACTACCTAACAATAAAATAAAACCGAAACATACACAATATTCAACACTTCAGAAAATGTATTTGTTAGCAGATCTTGTACTACCGCGTTCCATAGTGTGCTGGTCAGATCAAGTAACTGCCCTCACTGGGCTCTCTCTTACGACCGCCCTGAGAGAAGAGGAGAACAGAACGAGGTGGAAGATCATCATAAAGTCACGCAGGCCTTTCAGGGACACGAACGAAGTACGCGATCAAGAAGACATCCTGACTAAGCAGGTAACGTGAGTCTGCGAAGCAGTGATGCTCGCGAAGGAGGAGGCGGAACGCGTGAGGGAGAGGTAAAGCTTGCGCCCTCACGCCCCTAACCGCCGCCGCTGGAGACACCCTGGGCGTCGGGAATCCCAGGCGGATTCCCGGCCACCACCGTCCCGCCACCCGGCGCGGGCTTGCAATGGGTAGCTCGCCGTCCGATAAGGACCAGGCCCGGGTCGATGGCGCGTCGTGTTCCACGCGCGCCTCATTGAGATGTCAGCACACTTGACGGGGTCCGTTAGGACCGATGCCTGCCAGGGTTCCGGAATAGTCCGAAAGGGATACCGGGATCCTGGCAACAGGCAACTGAAGGAACACGGGTGGGTTTTAGTCAGTAAGAGTCTGACACGCCCTTCCGCTCCGCCCAGAGCGGTTAGCAGTCATTGGATGATTTACCACCCACGTGTAACGTGAGTTTAGTCAGGGAACCATTGCAGGTACATATAGCTTTTAGCCAACACAAAAACATAAGTTATAAATGCTCATTACCATGGCAACGAAGATATTGTAATAAGTCGGCGTACTTACATAATCTCTAGTTAAAACCTTCTATACATAAAGATCTCTGAGCGAGTGAATATAAAGGGAAATGATCTTTTACATCACAATGCTCTGTTTGTAACTCAGCAGCACATTATGTTATCCTCATTAGCATTTATGAGTAACAATAATATATTTTACTTAAAAACATTGTTTTGTCTATTGATGACTACCTTATTTTCACGTGTACGGTTATTTTACTACCTATCAGTGAGTAAGGTGATAGATACATAGAGTTTCATGAAATATTTTTAAGGAAAAAGTTTAAAATTAAAGAAAGGCCTATTACCACAATTCTTTTAGAAATGCTACAAGTAGGTCAGGGCGCGTTCACACTATGTCGTGACCATTAATTTAACGTTTAATTTTGGTTAAAAAAGTCGTGGACGACAAGTCCCATTTATGCGAACACCTCCATTTCAATACAAAAGCCACGACGCTTTAAACGACACGATATAGTGTGAACGGGGCCTAAGAGCTCCCACATATAACTGCGAATTCGCAACGCAAACGCAAAAATCAGCGACGGTACCCTAAGATTTTCTTCTGCCTAGCTTCTGCGTTGCGAATTCGCACGAATTCGTAGTTTTGTGTACAAGCCCTAAGGTCCACGTACCTCGTTCCTTATGGCATTATAACGCTAAGCAGCAGAAGTATAAACTCTGTAATACTCTCTATTAATTAAATAAAGTTGACGAAGAGAATGTCCATAAGAACAGAAAAAGTGTTATTCATGAAACGCAAGTTTTGAAAGCATAAAATCGCTTGTTGACAAATTCCTCGGCACTTGGCAACACAATGTTCTAACATTGACTTTAAAAGTCATTATTCGGGCTTTACTGTTCAGCTACGTTATTTGAGTTTTGACCTATATTGGCCGGTTGCCATTGCAACTGCATTTCAAATGCACTTTAGTCCTTCAAATTAATGGAGGTCTTTAAATAAATTTGTTTTGCTTACATTATTAATTTATCAAGAGAAGCGGCTTTTCTCTAGCCATGAGATATTCTTCTTCTTGTCGTGTTGTTATGACTAACCTGGTGTCAGAGTTTTAAAACCGCCCATGAGCATCTAACTCGGATTTACATGCCCTCGAGAAATATCTCTCAGGCAGGTTTCCTCACAATATTTTCCTTCACTTTTTTTGAAGCAAGTACGCACATGAAAAGCCAGAGATGCGTGCCTTGGATTCGAACTCGAGACCTATGACTTGGCAGCCGGATGGTCACCCAACTAGACTATCACACTCTGGTGGGATATTACAAGCTAGAATATAATAGCATAATCAGCCTATAATGTTCCCACTGCTGGGTCACAGGGCTCCTCTCATAGAGCTGTAATTTAACAGGCATGTACATCTACCAACAAAAGGGTTGGTAGATGTAAAAATGCCTTCGAATTCTGGGTTCTAGGGCATGCCGGTTTCCTCACAATGTTTTCGGAAAAAATCGTAGTATACTTGGTTACCACAAGTAAACCGCGCGTCGTTTCGTGAGATAAAAAAAATACTATACATAAGACTGCAGAGAAATATCATTTTGGGTAACTAAGCCAAAGAAATATGTTATATAAGTTTAATGTTTCACATACCTATACCACTGCAACATGGCTCCAGTAATAAGACAACCTCCTGGCATTTGGAAGGACATTCTGCCGAACACATTCTGAAGTTCCCCACTATCGGGGTGGAAGGCAGATTCATACAGCTGCTTGGCTCTTACTACTTGCTCGTACTTTGTGCCTGCTGGCTCTTGGCCTAATCTGGAGGAAAATGAAAAATATTACTTTAAATAATCCAAACCAATATTATCTAAACTAATATTATAAAGAGAAAATATTTGATTTTTTGTGTTTGTTTGTTACGCTTTCACACTAAAACAGCTGAATGGATATGGATGAAATTTGGCACAGGGGTAGACCATTACCGGGACCCTGGCAACAGGCAACCGAAGGAACACGGGTGGGTTTTAGTCATTAAGAGTGTGACACGCCCTTCCGCTCCGCCCAGAGCGGGAGAAGTCATATGATGACCCACCCAAAAAAAAAAAAAAAAGGGTTAGACCATGCCATGGATTAGGATAGTCTATGTTTCATCCTGGATTGCACACAAAGTTGCCGGAAACAGTTAGTAATAATAATTATATTATAAAGAGAAAAGATTTCATTTTTTGTATGTTTGTTTGTAATGGATAAAGTCAAAAAATTCTTAACTAATATTAAAAATTCTTTCACATATAGAAAGCTACTTTATCAGCAAGTAACATGGGCTATATTTTATTTTTATGTTTGACATTACAAACAGACACTTCAACCTTCTGCCTTTGCTTAAATATTTATATAAATATACTAGCTGTTGCCCGCGGCTTCGCCTGCTTGACAAATTATATACTAAAACCTTCCTCGAGAACCACTCTATCCAGTGGTGAAAACAGCATGAAAATCGGTGCAGTAGTTTTTGAGTTTATCGTGAACAAACAGACAGCCAGACGCGACGAGGGCTTTGTTTTTTAATAATTATGTAGAAGTGTA
The DNA here is from genome assembly GCA_948473465.1 of Lithophane ornitopus. Taxonomy (NCBI): domain Eukaryota; kingdom Metazoa; phylum Arthropoda; class Insecta; order Lepidoptera; family Noctuidae; genus Lithophane; species Lithophane ornitopus. The sequence goes on from OX419626.1 coordinate 14,975,227, forward strand.
ATAATAATAGACAAGTTTTCCTTCCTTCTTTCTATGTTGTGTTACTTATACTTACTTATACTTCAAATAAAGGTCTTTAGCTGCATGCAGTTCAGTTTCTGAAGCCAGTGACAGTAGAGGATTTGAGATGTATGCAAAATGCTTGAATCTACCCACAAATGTGCTCTGATCCCACAGCGGCTGGGTAATGTCTATCCTTTCTGTCGCCATCACCTGTTGGGATACAATTTCAATTAAGACATTAACTAATGAATAAGTATACAATGTTTCAAACATTCAAGCCACTCCAGGAAAATTTTCTTTCCGGCCATTGATTGAAATCACTGATGTTTATTAATAACTAGGTAAAAATTTACATTGAGTAATTCGCATAAATAAAGATAGAAATAGTAATGAGTTTGGATAGGTAAAATGGGCACATTTTACTACATTTTACTGCCTATAGTTACAATATTTATTTTAAGCTCTCAAGGACTTTTGTAAAGAATGTTAAGTCTTATTAGGTACTTGCCGAATTTCTGCCGTTGTAAATAATAACTCCACCGTCGACGTATTTAAGAATAAAGTCCGTACAAAAATGTATAGTAGTCAATCAACTTGAGACAACAACAAAATTACATTACATGGCCTTGAATAAACGATAGTCAAATAAAACCATGGCAAAAACTGCCATTTAGCAAACAAGAAAATATAAGCAAAATTACTTCGAATAGATTATGTAAGGCCGCGTTTTAAAATTATATATCTACAAAACATTGATATATTTCACGTGAAATGACCTGTATTTTACTTACTGCAGTATTTTTTAATTTCCTGAAGAGCGAAATATAATTTTAAGTAAATGCTATTGATACAAAAATATATAAAAAGAAGTGCGTGTTTCGCGAACTCAATAAAACAACTGGAAAATAGTCTCGTCGCGTTCGCCTTTGCGATCGCAAACTGGAAATGTCAATCCTGTCATCCTGTGTCAATCTGTCATTCTGTCAACTCTGTGAAGTTGTGAAGAGTTATGAACTCGCGGAAAAGTCCGGAAAACGGTAACTCTGAACGAAAACAAAAACCAGTACCAAATAAATTATTAAAAAAAAAAACAACTCCTTTTTCTAAGGAATATAAATGACTTTACTTTTCACCTTTTCGATTGATTTCGACAACGTTAAATGCCGTTACTGGCGAGGGCGACACGGATCATTTATTTGTGAAAATAAAAAATGTGGTAGTAGATAGTAGTTTTCAGTCCATGGAAGTGTTGCCACCCCTACTGTTTAACAGAAGATCTACTGTTTTTGCAATGGCGTCCCTGTTTTCTGTTTGGTCCATCATATTTCTGCTGTTTTTTGCACTTTATTAACTTTATGCGTCGGATTTTCAAACTTTTTATTATTTTTCTTATGTTTGTTAATAGAATTTATTCTGAAATTACTATTTACTGTTTTCTACTGTTTTTTTTAATGGTTGATATGCTGTTTTTTCATTTGGTTAGGTTGGCAACACTGGTCCATGGTTTCAGTTTTCAACTTTGTCTTGTCTATGATTTAACAAAATATGGCGGCTGTCGTAAGAACAGCCGATATGACGATTCAAAAGAATTCTCAGATTCTAGTAAATGTAGAAGAAGCCCTAGCCGATTTAATTGTTGTATCGTATTGCTCTGACGATAAAAAGTTCCAAGGTGTGCTTCTGGACTCCAACAAGGGGTAGGTAACAGAGACATAACCGAATGTGTTTTTATCGATTATTGAAAAAACTCTTGATATTTACATTAATTTGACTGTATTTTTGCAGTAATTTGCCTTTCGGAGTTTATAGCCTCAACCCAGCATTCTCCAAACAGGCTGTGTCTACAAATGAAAGCGATAAGTTGCATTCCGTTAGTCAGAGGTTCACTTACCAAGAACCCCAATATGAGAGTGAAAACTCACAAAGATCGAAGAAGCCTGCTGCTAAGGGCAAACAGCAGCAAAAGATGACCGTCCGACTAAGGCCTCGGAAGGTCTTATGTTCTAATTGCCAAGGGATTTGTAATGAGAACAATGAAAACGTAGACGTGTCTAAAAAACGTAAGTTAGAATCTGATGACGATACACCACACTTATCTGAGTCATCAAGGACAGAGAAAAAGTATTTGATGGGCAGCATGCTTATACCCAAGCTGTCCAGGCTGCAGCCCAGCGAAATTTCAAGTGCTGTAAGGGGTGCACCGAAAAATTCCAATAAGGTTATTGAAAAACAAATTAAAAGTGAGAAATCTAGTAACGAGACCGTGACACAGGAAATGGCTTTTGTCAGTGTTTCTGATGACATGGACGGCGACAAGGAAGAAGACGTAAAAGACGAAAATGAAATTTCTTTTAGTTCAATGTTTTCAAGTGCTAAAACTCTTAAAATATGCTTTGGGGAAGGTGAAGGAACAGTTGTGAAGATACCACCACTTACAGGAGATTTTAATGAAGATTCAGGTGTCTCCTGTGACATGGGAAAGCCAACAAAACCAGATTCTAAAGCAGCTAAAAAGGCATTGAAGAAAGCTAAAAAGCAGGCAAAAAAAAGTAGCTCAATAGAAAAAAGTCAAAGTATGCTGTCACCAAAACATGTTGGAGCATTATCACCGCATAACAATGCATTGAGCCCAACACTGGACCCTTTAGAGAAGAAACACAAGCACAAGGTCAAACATAAAAAGAAATACAGGAACCAGAAAAAGCGTGATGAAAACACAAGTAAATGTCCTGAAACTGGATCCGTAGACTATTTTAGTGATATTAAAGAGCACTGTATGAATCAGAAGCTTTCTATAAGCTTACGAAGACTTAGTAGTAATTCCCATGAAAAACAGAGTGAGAATGATCATATAGAAAGTAGTTCAGAGGATTGGGAAAATGAAATGGTACCAGATTTCCCAGCGAATGGTACAGAACGTGTTGGTGGTAGGTTATTACGGGTTTCGCCGGGAGATGTGGTGTGGGGTAAGGTGACAGGGTTCCCATGGTGGCCGGGGAAGGTCCTCAGTGTCACTCCAACATCTAAAGCACATGTGGCATGGTATGCTTCAACCACATCATCACTGATGCCATGTGATAGCTTGAGTCCATTCTTAGAAGATTTTAAGGTGAGTTTATCATTGCTTTTTCATATTCCAGCTGATTATCATAAATAACAAAGTGAAGTATGTAGACAAGAAAATCTTACAAGGTCATTAATGCACAATATTAGAGTTTTTGGGGTCCTGTATCTAGCCAATTTAGGGGCTATATAGCCACATACACCAATTTTATAATGTTTACTTAACAAGTTTTCCTCATAGCATTACAATATTTAAATCACTACATACAAAGTCCTCCGCCGCGTCTGTCTGTCTGTTCGCGATAAACTCAAAAACTACACTTTTTTCAACAATGGAATGATTCTCGAGGACCGACATCCACGCGGGCGAAGCCGCGAGCATCAGCTAGTTTATAATAAAATCAAAGAACTATATAGTATTTCTTGGAAATTTTTAGGGTGCAGTCCCTATGAATGTGCTGGCTTCTGTTGTACAATTAAATTAACTCGTCATTTGTATCTTCCAGATACGATTCCTGAAGAAAAAGCGGGGAGCATACAAAGAGGCGGTAAAACAGGCGACAATTGAAGCTAAGAAAAATGAATCTCATGTAAGCGATCCACTTGCCAGCCCTACACACAACCTGGCAACGGTTTCACCCCGCCCCATCGATGTGTTCTCGTAGACTTAAGGTGCATCCGAATTTATTCAAAGTCATGTGATATTTTATAATTACTTGATTCGTCTGCACAAATAGTTTTTAAATGGTGTTTAATTGTTTAATGTAAATGTCGATTAAAATCTTAAGAAAATAATTGTTGTAACTCAGGACAATTCATCAGATAAAAAAGCAAGACTACTAGCTCTTTACATGTGATCATCATGTGAGCTAATATTATAAATGCGAAAGTGAGTTTGTTTGTTACGCTTTCACGCTCAAACGGCTGAACGGATTTGGATAAAAATTTGCACATGGCATAGGCTACTTTTCATCGTGAAATGCAGACGGAGTCGCGGGCAACAACTAGTTATTAATATTTCCATTTTCAGTTGTAACAACTAATTAAATAAATGTAAACCAACAATAAATTAGTATGTTGGTAAACCCTCGAATTTACGACCACGTTTTGCGTTGATCTTGATGAAAAACGCCGCGTAGAAAAATAGCCCACGTGATTACGAATTTGCCACCTGATGCTACCAACATATTAAAAACTCAACTAACTGCAAAGATAACATTCTCTAGTTTCAATGTAAAGAGGTGTTTCAATAGGTTTGGTTTGATTACCTGCCAGGTACTATTAGGTATAAGTATTTCACTCTCGGACTTTAAATCTACAAGAGATGAGCGACTCTAACGAAAACAATATTCTTATGTACAAAAGTGAGCCAATAAAATAAACCCAGCCATTTTTGTCTTCAGATTAGTAATTAAAACAACTTTGTATGTGATTGTGATACTTAAGTTTTAATACGCTTGACGAATTACTTCTCAATTAGAAACTTGTTTGTGATTGATTTATAGACTACTACATATGTATTTAACTTTTTTATTTGAAAAAAAAGCAATTGGTGGGCTCCTTCACTATTAACTTCATTGTACTTGTTACGTATTTTTGTGAATGTGCAATAAATATCTATTTACGATCCGTGCTTGTTACACTGTAGTAACACTGGCGCATTTTCTATGTATCTAAACAAAAAAGGCTTTTTTCATAAAGCCAAACCAAAATAGAGCCTAATATTTGTAACAAAAGACTCAACATTTGCAATAGTTAACTTATACATTCTGTTTTCAGTGTTCAATAGTTAAATAATAATTGGACTTGAGACCAAATGCTATAAAACATTTTTTTTTCATGCTAGAATAGTGTTCAATTAATTATGTGAGGTGACAAAGTTATTCTACGTGTTCATTACTCTTAGTTTAGTCAGAAAAAATTCACTCCTCAGTCATTCATTATTCAGGGGGCTGTGGCAAATAAAATATTAGGTGGGGAATGGTGGCATAGAGCCATAGACATTGATAATAGTGTTGTGAAAATATTCACCAAAGGATTTTCAACTAAGTATTTGACCTTTTTCAACTTTAATAATGCTATTTACTTGGAAAATAATTAATGATAGAAAATTATGTGAGTAATTATTTTATTATATATTATATTTTTGTTTAAATTTTTATGTTTCTGTAAAAAGTTAGGTACTAATGGCCATTCCTTTTATAACTAACTCTTGGTTTTGAATTTCATTGTAACATATACTTGTATATTTTTTACACTAGAAAACTTACTGTAAATATTATTTTATAGTTCGATTTTAAAACCAAGAGGAAGATTTTGTTATTTACTTTTTAAGAGGTATTTTTTATTCAGATGAAAGGTTTTAAATACATTACTATGGTACCAACAATTGGTTGCTATATTAAGATATTTTAGTTTATAACCAGAAATAGTTCAAATGCTGTTGGATTTTCCAGTTGTTCTTTATATTGTTGCATTCTTCCATTAATTATTTTGGGAAAAGCTATTTGTTTTTTTTTTTGTGTTTAGGGCATTGGTTTGGATCTATACTTAAACAAAAGACTATAGCTGTTTTTTTATTTTATTCGTTACAGTTATTTGAAGATACTTTTACCTAAAGCGCTAAGGTGGCCCGCGAAATTCAAATTTTCTTACGTTTTTTGCAATTTGCAGGTCAGTATCAGGTTGTATGTTGATCTAAATATTATTTGCAACCGTAACAAATATAATCCATACAGAATTATAAACATTAGAATCAAAAGATTATAATTCTGTAAATCCATGTTTGTTACGATCGCAAATAATATTTAGATCAACATACAACCTGATACTGACCTGCAAATTGCAAAAAACGGGCTACCCTAGCGCACTTGGATTAGAAATGCTTAGATTTACTTAAAATTATGTGACAGGCTGTTCTAAAAGTTGTGTATTTTTATATCTTCAAACTTATCCAAGGTGAGGTAGTCAGAGGCACTTGTAAACGAAAGGAATTCTGCCAAAGATTAATGATCTTTGCCCAACTTGTGGTGATTTAAAAATAATTGTTCATAGTTATAATTATTACTGTGTAAATATTCAGAATAAAGCCGTATTTTATTAGTGTAGTCTGCTACAGTGTATCATCTTATCATTACAGGAAATGTATTTTTAAAATATAAACTCTTCACAAATGCTGTCTTTTGGTTTTCTATGATTCTTTGACAACAGACAAAGACTCATTTCATTGTCTGCTTGTCAAAGTTTCCAAGTGATCCCTGCTTTATTCATAACCTGGCATCTATAAAATGATAAATAGTCTTCCAGACCGAATTTCGGCCTTAGCGACCAACTCGGCGGGAACAAGCCACACAACAAGCGCACAAGTGTGTGCAGAGAAAGGTGCACTCTCGTGGCATTTTTAGGTCCTTGTAACATAACGGAGGCTTCTGCACTATGGTACAGGGTTCGATTCCAGCCCAAAAAAAAAAACTAATTAAGTAATCAATTGGGTCCACAATAGTATTTGACATGGAGAAGAATACTAGTTAAAAAAACAAACTCGGCCAACCCAGCAGTCTTATAAATGATAAGTAACTGATTTTCATACTGCGCAACAAAAACCTACCGTAACAACGCTAGAAAACGTGCGTAAATCACGAAAGAAAAACTTCTTTCTATCCTTCGTAGCTAAAAACCCATACCACGTACCCACACTAGTGCGGCAAAACACAATGCCGTGTTTCTGCAAACTAACGCGAGTGCGGCAAAATAACTATGTGTTTCTGCAAACGTAAAGCACGTGCGGCAAAACACACCATGTTTTTATGCTGGTTTCTGCAAACCTAATGCGAGTCTAGCAAAACACATGCCGTGTGTTTCTGCAAAAGTAGAGTCCGCGCCAGCACCACTGAAGTCCGGCGGAAAATTGTGGAACTACATTTTCATCCGATTTGGTGTATTACCGCGTCAAAAGGATTTCAGTGGTGGCGCGGACTCTCTTTAACACGAACAGTTTAAAAACTTGAATAAAAATAATAAATATACATTTTTCTTTTCGCATGAAACCCAAAACAAGGATCCAAACGAACTTAACATAACAATTTTATTTTTAAATCTTTTCTTGAGAGAAACGTCATTACGTCAAGATAATTGTTGAATCAACTGTCAAATTCTGTCGGGCGTTTTTCGGTTTGTCATTTCAAAAGTTTGAAAAGATGTTAGTTTAATTTAGCCAAACACCTAGTTTATTTATTTGTATGTAGTGAATTAGTGTATATAAACAATGAGACGAACATATAGGTCTAAAAAAGATACCGGGGGTGTTCTCGACCGCAGAGACTTGTTGCAAAACTTGGACGAAAAGAGCTCAGCTTACGATGCCTTTTTCATCCAAAATATCAAACAAACCAAGCGAGAATTATCTTGTGTTGGATCTTCTAACGCTCAGGGAATTGCTTCTAACCGCGTCCTCAAGAGGAAATATGTAAAAAGGATAGTAAAAGAAGTAAAAACTCCTTGCCGAGAAAGTTTATCTCGATCGGCGTATCTGACTCCAGATAAATCTATACGAGTGAACAAACCGATGGATCCCTTCGATATGCTGTTAAATTCTTCAAATGCATGTACAGTGGAAGTTCAACCTCCTAAGACTGAGTCTGTGACTAGCAAGGTTGCTCTGTTTGATAAACTTGTGCAGAAAAAGTAAGTTAAAAACTAACCTATTCTTTCAAGCAACTGACCCACACTCCAATAAAGGCTTCTTTAACTGTAAATATCACTTACTAAGTCCGAGAGCAGTGTTCACTATTTTTGATTACTTAGTTTCTTATTCTTCTGCAATGACGAAATGTTATACAGAAACAAAATATATACCACCAACCGCCTCTGTGGTGTAGTGGTAAGAACACCTGTCTCTGACCCAGAGTGTTCGATTCCCAGTGAAGGCAAAATTTTCTGCTGGTTTGGTTGGTGGTAGGGCTTGTTCTAAGTCCGACTGGCTAGCTACCACCATCTTATCTAAGTCTGTCGCCATAACAACAATGATAACAGTGTTATGGTGTTTCGGTAGTTAGGGGTAAGATAGTCAGTTCCTCTGGGTGATGGTCGCTTCCACGTCGTCCTGATCATAACTTACCTTCAGGTGAGATGAAGGCCAAGAGCTTCCAGGTTGTGGTTGAAAAAAAAAAACAAGAAGAAATATTGTTTCAGTCACATAATAGTTACAATGTGGGCTGTACATAACTAGGAGCACTGTAAGCTCCCTATAAGTTTTGTGTAATATGAATTCAAATATTTTATTGATGGTTTCAGAGAAGGGAAAACTTATACTAGGAGAAAGCCAGGAAAACCCAAAAAGGTTAACTATTTAGATAGTGACAGTTCTGGTAAGTAAACTTTTTTTAAATATATTTAGAGCAAAGGAAATTAATTTTCGTGATCTTCCTATCCACCATGAAAATTAATTTCACCTACTTGTACCCTCTGAATTACTATGGCAAAAATTATTGCAGGCTAAACTCTTTATTATTCAATTTCAGATTCTGATAAAGAAAATTCAGGTGAAAATATAACAAGAAATACGTCAGATATAAAAGCGTACGAACTACTTATAGAAAATGAAGCTAATACAACTCCAAAGAGAATCAATGACTCTATCAATAACATAGTGAACAATTTATCTCTACTAAATAAATTTAAGCATAAGAATAGCTTCAATGATTCTACGAAGAAACCTCTAAGTTACTATAAACATAGACTGACTAGAAATATACAATCTCCAATATTACAAAAGTCACCATTATGCAGTACTCCATTCAAAGTTAAATATAGAGGGGAATCTATTTTTAAGTTCTCTCCAATTTCCATTACAAACAATGATAATAGTCCAAGGTATACAACTATTATTGAAGATAATGATAATAGCAACAATAGTATAGTGTTCTTAGGTAATAATAAAACTCAAAGGCATAAATATTCTAAGGAAAATGCTCAGATGTCTGCTGTAGATAATGTTCCCAATAATAGTATAAAATGTTATATAGATAATGAAGGTTCTTTGCCTGAAACGGAAACAAATGCTGAACAAGTCTTCCATAGAGATAGTACAATACAGGAAAAGAAAACTACTGAAATTGTTAGCAAAAGCAGTGCTACTTCTAGTGTGGAAATAAGTTCCTTACAGACTACAGAGGTTGAACCGTTTTTAGGTTTTCCCAATGATGCCAGTAGAGAAATTATTACTAAAGATATTAGTTTACACAGAATCTCAGATTTAGATGAAATAGAGCCTAGAAATGGTGTAACTGAAATTGAAGTCAATGAAAATGAAAATAGTGGAAATATAGAAGACCGGCAGTACAATTTTAGTGCTGAATCCAATAATATGAAAGAAGATAACATTACATTATTAGAATCTGAGAATGATGAAAAAGATTCGTTATATGACACATGCAATAGTGAACAAAGTTCTATTGAAGAAAAAGAAGTGATAAAAGTACCTATAGTAAAGATTCGAAGAATGAATGATTCCTCATTTTTGAGGTATTATGAAAACATGAAGAATTTTGGATATGAAGCTAATGAAACTCATGAAAGTCTGAAGGATGAAGAAGAAGATAATACAGATGATTGTAATGATAGTCTTGTAGAAGAAGTTATTGACGACAGTAATATGAGTTTACAAGATGAAGAAATTTATGAAAATAATGTGAGTAGAGATGAGGAAATTGATGTAAGTGATATGAGTAGAGATGACGAAATTGATAAAAAATATGACAGTGGAGAAGAGGACGCAAATCAAGAGAATAATGATAGTCAAGAAGATGAAGTTCTTTCTCAAGACGAAGAGTTTGCTAGTTTTGACAATAGCGATGCTTCAAATGAACAATCATCTGAAAGTGGTTCTAGTACTGATACGAATATGGAAAATTCTTTAATAGAAAATGAGGCTAGCGAATATATTGATATAGTTTCATCTAATGACGATGATGGAGAATCCAATGATGAAGAGAAATGCGTCAGTTTTGTTACCACAAGAAGAAGGAATGAAGTCACAAATAACTCAATGATTTCTATCTTTAATGATTCTTATGGATCTTCTAGTACCGATTGTGATAAGACTGTACTTAGCAATAGCAGAAAAACAGGTAATGAGATTAATAAAGAAAATATGGATGAAAATAAAACACTAAGAAACAAAAAAGTTGATAGTGATGATGAAGTATTAGAATTAAGAAAAGATGTTGAACATGAACAAATCATAACTAACTTGCCAAATTGTGAAGAAAAGGAAGATGCCAGAATATCATTTGTAACTACTAGAAACAGCAATATCACTGAAAGGAAAAGCTCTGTAAGAAATGGAAACAGTTCTATTAAACCCAGGAGAAATACAGTTTCCAATCAAAGAAGATCTAACTCGCCTAGAGAAAGTATGACACATAGTCCAGAACCTTCCAGAAAAACATGTTCCGAGAAACCAGGCATAGTTCTACAGCCTGGGAAGAAATGGGAGAGGTCTTTGAGTATTTTCAGAAGAATGACTATGATGACAGATCATTTTGATCAGTCTATTCTTGACGATGAACCTACAGAGAAGAAAGGAAGGAAATATAGGCAAAGTGTTATTGAGACTATGGAAAGGCAAGAACTAAATGGTAAGTACATTTTGGTTATTTAGAGGTATGAGGAACAGGATGTAAAGTTCACTCATACTCCATAGAAAAGGGAGGATCCTCCAACCAGACAGGTGTTGTGTCTGGCGGGCAACTGCCCAACGATTGATGTTGGGTTTCTGTATATATGTCCACTGCACGGTAAACTTTAATTGCGCGATGTAGGATTTATGTGACGTCTGTCTGACGTCAGGTCTTTGATGCGTAGTTCGCATGTGGCGATGTAGATACCGCCACAGTTATATGGATATTTATCATCACATAGATGATAAAAGAAACTTCATGAAAGTTCTGCTGCATTAACTAATTGCGCCTATTTCTACACTACTATTTTTTTACTACCATACTACTATTTCCCTACGCCACCTATGCGCCGCCGCGCCGTGCCGCGATATTATTATATTTTTTGTTAATATTTGCCCTGGGAATCAAACCTAGGACTTGGTGGCTCAGTAACCGTGTTTGTGCACACTTTTTTTAAAATAGATTATTATGAATTTTAATATTGCATTTAAAAAAAAAACAATTTATACAATCTCTTTTGTGTAAGTGCGTACTGGCTGGCACATAGCAAACAAAAACAAATATACAAAAAAATGGAACAAACTTGACACTTCCATCCAAAGTTTCAGTGTAATGTCAGGTTTGTGTTTTTTTTCTGCGAGAAAAAGAAATTAAAGCTGTGTATTTTTTTCACTACCTATATGTATTGAATTATTGCAGGTTCCCTACACAATGAATCAATCAATAGTCGCAGAAGTACATTTGTATCTAAGCCGTGTCGATTTACAATCAGAATTGTGAAAGTGAGTAATAGTAGAAAAACGGTTACTAAGGGTCAGTTCACACAGAGACGCGTCGCGACGCGCACTTTTTTATGATCCGATACAATATAGAATTTATTTACTACACAATAAGGTACACTCGCTGCGCTGCACCGCGCATCTCGCCGTACTTTGACACGTGTCAAGCCTTGCACTGAAATTATACCTTTTGGTGAAGAAAATAAGTTCGATAATTTGTTAAAAAGTGCGCGCAGCGTCGCGTCGCTTCACGTCGCGTTCTGAACTAACCCTATAATAAAGAAAAATAGTTTTCTAACTCAAGAATGTACACTTTTCTTTTCAGGATCCTGATATTTCAAGGCAAAGTCTATGCAACACAAGTGTATTTGATGACTTGAAAGGTATATATTGTTTTTCTTCTATATAATCATTTATTTTATAAAATCTAGTACAATAATTGTAAGTAAGTATAATCAGTAGTCTTTTCATAGTTCAAACTCGGGCTTGAAATATGCTTGAAAGTAAGAAAATTAAAAAAAAAAACAGCTGAAATTACATTACACAATTAGTGACCTATCATTAGTTTCATGAGATTATCACGTGTAAAATTCTAAATCTTGATTTCATGAAATAAAACTAAAAATATTTTCGTGCCTAACACGATTTTTTAATAAAAGTAACGTCGCGCAACTAATTTCACTGTCAAATGAGACGTGAAACTAGTATCGCAAAAGCACGTTTATACGATAATATTGTACATTAGCTTTTGCCCGCGGCTTCGCCCGCGTGTATGTCGGAAAATATCCCACGGGAACGTACTACCGGGATTAAAAATACCCTATGTTAATCCAGGTTATAAACTATCTGTGTGCCAATTTCATAATCCGTTCAGCTGTTTTTGCGCCAATCCGGAACATACATCCAGACAAACGGAAAAATCTAAACCCGATATTTTCGACATCAGACTCGTTCCCATACCTCGTAGCAATTACTCGTTTAAAAAAAATTCTATGTAGTTTGTTTTTTTTTTTTTTTTTGGGTGGGAAATCATCGTATGACTTCTCCCGCTCTGGGTGGGGCGGAAGGGCGTGTCAGACTCTTACTGACTAAAACCTACCTGTGTTCCTTCGGTTGCCTGTTGCCAGGGTCCCGGTATCCCTTTCGGACTATTCCGCAACCCTGGCAGGCTACAGTTTTGACTTAAGAGAGACTTAAACATTAGAATCAGCAATACAACTCTCTAACTTCATGTAAGTGCATTGAATGAAAATTTCCATGAAATAGTCATTCAATGCACTTACATGAACAAGGAGTTGTATTGCTGAGTCTAAAGATTATAATTCTGTAAAACCGTTGTTACGGTCGCCAATAATATTTAGATCAACATACAACCTGATACTGACCTGAAAATTGCAAAAAACGTAAGAAAATTTGAATTTCGCGGGCTACCTTAGCGCATCCACCATATTTATACCCGACTGCGGCGGAGCCAAAAAAGGAGGGTTATGTGTGTTGACCTGTATGTATGTCCGTTCTATGTTCCCTCGATAACTACAAATAGGCTGAACCAATTTTGATTAATGATAAGTCGTTAGATACGTCTTTATTGCGCGAGAGTCTCTTTAAAAGAGGTCTAATTTAAAATAAAATAAAAATGGCGGAATTTTGGCGCCAAATTGTTTAAGAAATCTTCCATTTTCCGTTCAATGTTTAGGGTATCAAATTATAGGGGTTATTAAGTAATTAGGGGGGGGGGGAGCTCGTGGGGTTTAAAAGGTGATTCCAAAAATATATACAAGTTATTTATGTAATTTGAATTGAGAAATAATAAAACAATCCCAAACTTTTGACGTAAGTAAGTGAACAAAATACGAACGATTATCTTCTCTTCTTCAAAATCATGAATTCAAATTTGGAACCATGGTGATACCGAAATGATGGCCAGTATGTCGGCTTCAAAACTGCATAAACTTTTTCTGTGTCCTATCCTATCATTACTTTTATGTTTTCGGCCCTTAAACATAAAAATGCACGGTGCCTCGATTTAGAAGTCGGGAGTGTTTATTAAACACTTGTAGTAGTATTATAGTATTTCCTTTATAGTAAATGGGTCGCTCTTAGTTTGATGCTAACACAATCGATCTTATTTAAAAAATAAACTACCATTTTTTCGAATAGTACCATAAATTAGCAACACTTTTGGCAGTAGGTTTTTTTTATATTGTTATGGTAACACTCAAAATCTTGTAAAATATCTGAGGTTCTATTCTAGATTATCTGTGGCCGTTCTGTGCATTTCGTGGAAGAAGACGCTTCGTGTGGTCTTTGTCCATAATCATTTTTATTTTATTTTTTATTTGTAACTGCGTGTTTCAAATTTAATAATAGTGAACTTTGTATTTAATACTATTACAAGATAATAGTAGAAAGACATTTTTGAAAGTGACCATTTGTGTTTGAACGCTAAATCGTATAATTGTGCCTGGTGTCTGCCATTGCGTATCCGTAACGGGATAACAGCTTGGTTCTACGCCCTTTGTTCTAATAAAGTGTTAAATCAGCCAAGTGCATGCATCTTTCCCTGCAATACACAGGTTAGTTTCAAAATCGTGATGTTCTTCGCTCCTTTTATTTTGTCGTAGCGTGATTTCGTTGCGTCAACGAGACGATTACGCACGGGGGGAAAGTACGTTCAAGTACTTCCTACTTTGTGTAATGAATGTCATGTCAACCGTGGATTCGTGAATGACGCATTGTCTTTTACAGGATTTTTGAACGAGGAGTGTGATGATACGATTATCGAATTATCCAAACTCTCGATCGCTGATCAGACGCACGAAGTCACTGTACTAGACACCTTCCATGATACTTCGAGCCGTATAGCTACAGCAAGGGACTACGTGTTGCGTCGATGCAATCAAACGGACGCAATACTATTTGATGAATGCTATCCGGACACGTGAGTACCCTATTGTTAAATTTACTTATCCCCTCACAAAATATAAGTTCTAAACTAAACAAAATTGGCGGTTAAATAGGTCACGCTAATACAAGATGGTGGCATTGTTATTAAACATGAAAACATCTGTAACCCGTAGGTAGGTAGGCGTCGAGACAGATAAGTTGTATGAATGGCTGTGTCCTACATTTTAAAACATTAAATTCAATGACATATCAATACGAGTATTAGGTTCAAATTGATCAACTGCTCTACTTTTGAGCAATCAATGTTAACTATTTTCATAATTTGTCTTTAGATAATTTATATATTTTTATGTCATTGGAACTAATAATGCCAATCTGAAAACTACTGAAGTTGTAGCAAAAAGTATTTATGTAACTGTCACAGCTGAGTGACTTAACGAGATAAGTAAATTAAAAGTAGTTAGTCAGTTGGTTTTATTTATTTAGTTTATAACATCAAATCTTTTACAATATACAGGGTGTTAGGATAGACACCGTTATCCTTGAAACTAGTGGTTAGGACAAACCTTGAAATCGCGAAAAAAAAATCAGCTGTTCCATACATTTGTGTTCACTGAAATCAACAAAATGTATGGAACAGCTGATTTTTTTTTCCCGATTTCACGGTTTGTCCCATAGAAAAAGTATATTATAGATGACACCAAACCACTAGTTTCAAGGATAACGGTGTCTACCCTAACACCCAGTATAATTAAGTCTGGGAAACCTGCTTTAAATGAGTAACTCCTGTACAGTAATTTGATTCATTGAACCTACAAAATCATTGAGGACTTAATGAGTCATGGAGTGAATGTTTTTTAAATATTGACCTTTCCATTTCATGTTTGCTTTATTTATCTACTTCATTTACCAGCATACTACAGTTTGTTATTGTTTATACATTACTCACAAACTACGAAGTAAGCTTGAAGGATGTTTTTTGTTTTTCCCTCGAAAGAGGAAAGACAAAGAGTAATATACATGGCCAGGGTTATTCCTTGTGTATTTTTGGATACTCGTCAAATGTTTGCAATTTTATTATCTATCTTCAAGGAAAAATCTTCATTGTCTTATTTATAAAGATGCTTTAACTAAAATCTCTATAATTCTATGCTGTCTCATTTATGAAACTGGCAGGTAAGATTTGTTGAGTATTTCTATTTTTTGGATGTTTTTATAACAAATGGAGGTTTACCTTAAATTCATTTTCTATCACACAATGCATGACAACTTATCAAGTTTTAGTTATATGCATGAACATTGTGTCCAGATTGGCAGTGAATCACTCATAATAAATAAGCATTAGTCAATGTTGCTGCTAACCTATATTCATTATCTCCAACGAGTTTCAACTTTCATGTACCCTTCAGTACGAGTTATTGAAAAACTCATTTTCATTGAAACCTCAATAAGTATTTGTTCTGATTCAAGGTTGTAAGTGTCACAAGACGTAACCTTGTCAATTATTCAACACTGAACATCATATCATGTTCAATTTAGCAATAAGATTTTCAATAATAAAATGGAAGATTCTTTGAATCAAACTCAATTTGTTTATACAATGCAAGGAGTGAAAGTTGCAGAGTTGAATATATGTTTGGCATAATAATCATGTGGTCTTATATTTATAAAAGAAACCACAGACTACAAATTGTATACATTAGAGAGTATGTCTAGTATGACTGTATGAGTGATTGTATAAGGTTCATTTTGTAGCTTTGTCAATTAATTTGAGTACCACTTATGTTCATATTTGCTTCTCTGAATAAATAGTTGCCAACTTGATTTTCTGTGTCACTTAAATAACTGAGGATTTCATAACACATTTGTAACTGATGTAACATACCTACTCAGTTTATACATTAATATCAATGTTGCACTTTTGTTAATTGAATGCCCATACTAACACTGATAAAGTTTTGCATACACTGTTACGCAACATTATCCAGCCACTCCAGGCATTTCAATATGCACTCAATTAAAATGCATGAAATTACATCCTACCAATATTACTTTTGGTTTGCCTTTAACACCTGTGTGCTTTTATATTTTTTACAAGCACTTACCCCTTGATTTCGTGCGCGTGAATTTGGCATTTTCTCCAATTTCTCCTACAAACTCCAACACCCCTTCCACCCCCATTAAATGAAAAGTTATGATCATAATCTTAATTATATTTTTCGACGCAATGGCCCGCCCGCGCTGCTTCGTTTTCGCTTAGCAGTCTTTCTAACTTCTTATCTTATTGCTCGGCTCCTGAGGATCGTACCGTGATGTTAATGCCTATACTTTCCTCAAGAATTGGGCTATCAAAATGCAAAAATAATTTTACAAATTCGACTAGTAGTTCCTGAGGTTAGCGCGTTCAAACAAACCCTTCAGCTGAATTATACTAGTAATAGAGAGATCTGTCGAGTTTTAAAAGGAGCTGGAATTTATATTGTAATATAAAGTTTCATCTTAATCTAATCAGGAAATGAATGTGTAGTGTATTCTGCTTCATTTGTTTACATAAGACAATGCTTATCAAGTAGCACAGACTTATAAATGGTAATGGATGTTCTAGTAACATTTAAAATGAAATTTAGCTAAGCATTTTAGATTCAGTATGGCTTGAAATTTCTTAATAAGACTATTGCAATGTGTGTGTGATGTTACACTACCATTTTTATTTTGTAGTGACCTACAGATATGCTTGACTTGTATGATCAATATTGTTAAACCGAAAACCCAAAAAAGGGGTGTTATAAGTTTGAAGCCTTTGTCTGTCTGTGGCATTGTAGATCGCAAATGGATGACTGTATCATTTTCAATGCTGTTTTTTGTTATGTTATGAACTTATGATAGATGTTCAGTCAAATGCCCCTAGATGTTTTCTGCTGAAGACATGTTCTTTACACATATTGTTTTAAATCTAATACCATTAAAGTCTAGCATATCTGGTAAGCTAAGTCGCTGTACCCGTTTCTATAACAGCATCATAATTATAGGTTGTTGAAGAACTGCCACAAAATCGGCGAAGGGGTGTACGGCGAAGTATTTCTGTGGCGCGCCAGAGATGGTCGTGCTCGCGTACTGAAGATCGTGCCTATAGCCGGCACGCTCAAGGTCAATGGGGAGAGTCAGAAGGACTTCCACGAAATCATATCTGAAATTGTGATTGCTATGTAAGTATATTTTTTGGTCTTAATCAACTTTATTAGGCTTTTTATTGATTGAGTCACCTGCAACAGCGCGATGTCGGCTAAAGAAAAGGGTTCACACGTGACCTCCTTTTTGTCGCATAGTAACACATTAAAAAAACACCACCCCTGTTTTCTCCGAAGAGTTCAGCATAGCAATAGGGGGCGAGCCTATTGAAACGCGGCTTTAGATAAAGCCTCACATTCAATGAATCTTAACACAGGCTATAAATAAACTCTGATGTATTTGGGATGCCACACAAAAAGGTTTTTGCTGAACGATAGTTACTAAAAAAATAACATACTAAATTCGCTTTGGAATGGCCTCGATATGTTGACATTGCCAACTTTGCTTTTTAAACTAAGTAGGTCGCACAAACTGAAAACCAATAACTTTTAATAGGACAATGCGGATTCTGTTCACAAACTAAATTTCAGTTCAGTGCATCTTTTTCTTTCTATTTCATTATGAAAAGGACAGAAGATAAATTTTAGTTTAGTCCTGTCAAATTAATCAGCGCCTGACGTAAATTGACGTAATTTTAGTTAGCAAGTTTTTAATCGCGTCTCAACTTTATGGAGTAGTGACAGTTTGACAGGACTACACAAAAATTTATCTTCTGTCCTTTTCTTAATGAAATAGAAAGAAAAAGATGTACTGAACTTAAATTTAGTTTAGTTTGTGAACAACAGAATCGGCACCATTGCCAACTTTGCTTTTTAAACTAAGTTGGTCCCGCTGAAAACCAATAACTTATAATAGGACATTGATAGATTTATGTACACCATTGCTACATCCTAATCGTCTCTTTTGTATCGTTTTCTCTGCCAAAACTACCGCTGTGACCTTTGTCATAATCATAACAGTCTGTTAAAGTTATACACACTAACATCCAGACCTTGCAGTCTCCCTCAACGGCTATTGTATGGACATTTGTCACTCAATTCAAGGTTTTCACTGACTACGCCGAATAAGGGCGACACGATCCTGTCTCGAATTATTTTAATTCTTAAGGTTTCGAGTTCAATGTCGACGTAAAATCGGATCAAATTTTGGTATAATTTTTTCCATTTATTTTTAACCGACTTCTTCCAAAAGGAGGAAGGAGGTTCTCAATTCGTCTGAATGTTTTTTTTTTTTTTTTTTTTGTATTAGATGATTCTTTTTTTGTTTGGTAGGTCATGCTTCCGAGGTGGTCCCATATAAATTTTAATAACTTTGCTTGCGTAATTTTTGAGTTAGGTTCAATATTACGTATTTTTCCCGCTTAGTTTATCTAGACGATATCCTGTTTGACTCCTTCACTGTTATTTACATAGCAGGTAGTGGTATTCGGATTTGTGTGGGGTAGGTACCACAACTAAAAAGTGAAAAATAAAAACTTTTTACCAAAAAAAAAAACAACTGACTTCCAAAAAAAACACTAAAAAAGTGAAAAATAACTTTAATTTCGTGTAAAGTCGGTTGTTTTTTTTTTGTAAAAAGTTTTTATTTTGTATGGTAGGTCATGCTTCCGAGGACTACCCAAGCAAAGTTAATAAAATTTATATTTACTCCTTCACTATTATTTTCATCAGCTAGTGGTATTCGAATTTGTGTGGGGTAGGTACCACTACTAAAAAGTGAAAAATAAAAACTTAAAGTTATTTTTCAGTATTGAGTGTTTTTTTTTTTTGGAAGTCGGTATTTTTTTTTGTAAAAAGTTTTTATGTTATAAATGACTAGCTTCTGCTCGAGAAATCGCTTGCAATAATAATGACCGCGCTAT
This sequence comes from Lithophane ornitopus, assembly GCA_948473465.1. NCBI lineage: Eukaryota > Metazoa > Arthropoda > Insecta > Lepidoptera > Noctuidae > Lithophane > Lithophane ornitopus. Next base: position 14,994,648 of record OX419626.1, read on the forward strand.
TGCTTCGTTTTCGTTCTGACTTTTTTCGTTTTGCTCGGCTCCTAAGGGTCGTAGCGTGATGTTAATATAGCCTTTATACCTTACTCAAGACTTAGGCTATCAAATGTAAAAATAATTTTCCAAATACGACTGGTAGTTCCAGCAAAGCACGTTCAAAAAAAACAAACTCGTCAGCTTTATACTAGCAAAGCAACCCGCCCCGACTTTACATGAGTAAACCTTCCTCATGAATCACTCCGTCAATTGGTGAAAACTGAAAACCGTATGAAAAACCGTTCGGTAGTTTTTGAGCTTATCGCGTTCAGACAGTCGCGGCGGGGGGAACTCTGTTTTATAATATGTAGTGTTATAGATTGGAGTAATTTTCGTAAGACAGACCAGACTTTCACTTTCAAAAATACACCGTCGTTTCGACTCGAAATGAGTTTGCCACAAAATGATTATGACACCGTTCGACGGGCCTTCATGTCGAATGACTCAAATAATATTAGGGGAAATATAGATTTGGTTTATTGAATTTATCAGCTACCAAATAAGCTTATCTAGTCTGACGACCATTTATGTAATCTATTGCTATCAAAAATAGATAATTTTTGATCATAATATTAAATGTCCTTGTGCGTATATTTTGCGCAAACATTAATTTCCTAATTTAGATATCAATCATAAATTGTATCGAGTACTATCACAGACAACTCTGTGTAATTAACTGATATAAGTATTCTTTGTTTAATTATGTAAAATTTTGTTTAATATCACTACACATATCGCTATACTAATTAATCTGGGTCAATTTATCAGCGTTTCATTAGCGTAGTTGTAAATTCTACTACAGCTTATAAGCATAATTTATGCCAAGCAAATATCTAATAACATATCGTGGAACGAAGTGCTAAAGTGACCCATTTTCCTTGAAAATAAAACACTGCGTCTAATTGCTACGATCTTGAGCGAAACGGGTCACTTCCGCAATTAAACGATGAGTTAGCAACACGTTTATATAACAATCATTGTTCAACTGCTTATGTACTGATTTATTGTGTTTCAATTACGTAATTGTTTTCTGTACAAGTTCGGCTTCCCTCTCAAAACTTTTAGAGGGAGTTAACGTAAAGTCTTACGCAGTATAATTTTGCTCAAAGCTTTTCTTCGGGGTAGAAAATTACGTAACAAGCTCGCAAAGATTGTAAGGGTCTTCGGAAACTGCTTTTGTTAAGTAATTTTACAGAAAAAAAGTTTATAAGACGGTTAACATGTTGCAAAAATGTGGTATTTAACGTACATTTTCTTCTACAGGGAATTGAGCGCACTACGCGCTCCCATAGCCGAAATTGATCGTCACTTTGATGAAGGGAAAGACGTTGAGTCGCTGGATCTACATGCTATAGAGAATGCCACAGATATATTCAATGAGGTGAGTGAACATAACTACCATCGTCAGCCTATAGTAGTCCACTGCTGGACATGGCCTCTCCAGCCTCCCACAACTACTATGTATTTGTATAGACGTAAGCTTGAAGATTTTGTGTTATATCCGCAGTCGACAGCGCAATCGATACGCGAGTCCTTGACACTAGTCGGAAGAAGGTTTTAGTCGATAGGATTCTGACGTAACCCTAGAATTATGTAACCTTAGTTTTCTCCGAAGCGGAGGGTATCCTTGACCATTTTTTCTTAGGATAAAACACTTGTTAGTATCGGAGTGAACGAATACTAGCTTACTCACACTTTTTCATCAACATTGACCTCCAAGCATATTTTGTTCTGTCGACCAAAGTTCAAGAGAATAATATTCTTCAATAAATCTAACACGCAGAAAATATTTAGGTCTTACATCATTTGACATAACCTCATTCATACTCTTTGGTTCATGAGTGCAACCCAATGACAATGAATGATACGCGAGACAATGGGTAGTTACGTAATGGTATTGTCCGAGATGTGAATTATTGGAAACTGATAAATGACGCGATCCGACCGAATGCTTAGCAACAGAACTTGATGCATTCTTAGCTGCCTTTTATAAGATAATAAAAAATAAATACGTGCTTAGATATGTTTAACGTTCAAAGGATAAAAGTATTCGGGGAAAAATCACGTACGAAAACATCTCGATCCTAAATATCTGTAGGTCAAATCAAACAAATATTTATCCCGATGAGAAAATGAACTCTCACAGAATGCAGACGCCGCTCTATTTAGGTCAAATAAGTCAGTCCTCGGAAAGGTTAAGAGTCCAAACATCTCCATTCAATTTTCCTCTAATGACTAATGCAAACAGCTCTGAATTACGTCCATACAATTTTCCTCCATAACTAGATCAGTATGAAACGTTCTCACTGAAGGTGAAATGAAAAACACCAGCATAGAGTATCATCCACGTGTAAATGAATGATAATTTGCGCCGTAGTAATTTGTGATAGTACGATCAGAGCTAATTGAACTGCTATATCTTATTGTTTGCGTTGATGTTATAAATTACTGGCGATGCCCCCGGAGTTTCTGAGAATAATAATATTGAAACGGGCAAAAATATTGCATGAACTCTATTGTATTTTCTAAGGAATTATTTGTTTTTCCTGCATTCCTGCTATCACGAGGATGGGTTTGCAACATTATTCTAAACTCCATGATCCGCTATTTAAATAAATTAACTATGATTTTTTTTTCTTAAAGACCATTCATTAAATAAATGTCATACTAAAATCGAATTGTTAATCATTTCCATTTACGTTTTGGCAATAACAACGTCGTTAGGCATTGTTGATCGATCGTGAATATAATCCGTATTCAAGTCCTAGGCCCTACGCTACCTCAAATTTTATCTCGCTCGCACCCTCGCGGCCTGAGTGAGAGCGAGACGCAGTGGGGTGCTGGCGACTCTCAAGCCTCGAATAGTTTAGGTAATTGCTTTTTACGGTGAAAAAAATGGTAATTTAAAAAAAAACAAAAACGACCTGCTTTTATAGTTAGTTCAGTTATTGTGCAAAGTTTCATGATCTAATTTGAAGTATTTTTTTAATACCAGCGGTTTATAGTTCGGTTTAGATAGAGGTAACTTTGGTTTTTTTTTCTATAGAGGTAATTTTATGTACTTAATCATGGTTTCGCCAAACATAGGACCTAGCATCAATACTCAACTTGAACACATATTTATTTCAAAATTAATGCTGCAATATTTTCGGCATAACGGAGGTCATGCGAAGCAATTTGAGTTAGGGTAGGCTCTTAACTATCCGACATTTTCGGAATCCTATAGCTACATTCCTAGGCTTCCAAACAATCTTTAAATTCCGAAACAAAACTGATATCTGCTTTGGTATCCACAAAACAATTATCCACTTACAAAATAATAACGAGACGATCAAAATTTGGACGACTTGTTGAATTAAATTGTGTGTAGTCCTGTCCTTGTTCCTGGTATGTGGGATCTTTCTACCTGTTAAAAGATCCCCCTGATTCTTCTTTCTATAAAATAGCTTGGGGTTATTTTACCTGCGCTAAGTCGGCTTACCTACGTCATCTTTGCCCTACAAATAGAAGTGGGTGGCTTATTCATCATACTTTTTTATCTGCCAGAAATAGAGAGCATCTTGTTTGATTTTTTTTACTGTTGAAATATGCTTTATCTATGTTGCTAAGATTAATTGTGTAAAAGTCAACAGAGTACAACGGATTATTTAATCTTTCATCACGTTTGTCGATAAGCTTTAGAAACTCGCCGTTTATGCATGCAATGTTTCTATTTAATATGCGGTTGCTATACGGAGTTCTTGTACCTATCACTATCACGATAAGTTTCCTTAAACGATTCTGTAAATCGGACTACACTTATTAATTAGCAACCTTATCCTTACGGTTATAATATGCCATTTATCGCAAATAACAACATAGTATTAGCCGCATTCGTCAAGCATTTAAAGCTAATAGCCATACAAAATGAGGTCATTACAAACGCGCGTCACGGAGCGCTTCTAGGAAAATGAATCACCTTTTTCACCGTACGGCAGAACACGTAAAATTTTACTTTTGGACTAATTTATGAATCATTGTATTCACGAAAACGAACAGTGTTTGTTTGTTTGATAAACTAACTAGGTCGCTTTATTATCGGAACAAGACAACCTTATCTTGTCGGTACCACAGGCACAGCTGGCATTACCCATTTATTTAATTTCTTTCACAATTACTCATTGTCGTCGATTCATTCATTATGTGTGCGGTAGGTAATCTTTACAAAATATGCTTTGTATGTATGTGCAATTTGCACTTATCTCTAGACAGATTTTTTCGATTATGGCTCCTGAATTTAGAGGTCGTTTATACGATTATTACAATAATCTTGATTTTTGTTATGAAGCTTTGAAGAACCGCGCTTATTCGCGTTTCAAAGCCATTGTATGATAGCGCTGACCTTTGTCTCTCTTATCGATAATCGATCGTCTCGCTGCAGGGACGAATAAATAAGATAGTCCTTTTACATAATTATTTTATATAATTACTAGCGGACCCGGCAGACGTCCTGCCCGAACAGCGCCACCTACCTATCGGGTTCAATAGTATTTTTAAACCATCCAGGGATCCACTTAAATATACACACAAAATTTCAGCCAAATCGGTACAGCCGTTTAGTAGGAGTTAGCTAGGTGACAAACACACGTACAGAATAATCCTTACATATTATAAAACAAAGTCCTCCGCCGCGTCTGTCTGTCTGTCGTCCTGTATGCGATAAACTCAAAAACTACTGCACCGATTTTCATGCTGTTTTCACCAATGGATAGAGTGGTTCTCGAGTAAGGTTTTAGTATATAATAACCTGACTACGCCCGCGTACATCCAGGCGGGCTTCAGCTAGTTGTATACATATATAAAGATGTAGTAATACTGCAGTTAAATAATACATGCATCACAGCAAACAACATCATTTCCATTTTCCTGTCAGTTAGAGAACCATCTATACTGGCATTTTACCTCCATACAGGATATCTATTTTAAAATTCCGCATGGCAACAGGTTGCAACTGTTGTAAGCCAACAGAGGGCACATGCTACTTCCTTTTATCTCTAAACACGATAAATACGAGCAGCTGCTGCATATTTTTTGTTCTGGCAAGTGGTCTTTACGTTTTATTGGCGAGCCATCGGCCATTGCCTTGCATTTATTGAATGAAATGACGGGCTTATAATTGAACGCTTTGGCGCACATTACGTCTGCCGTTTGACCGCTCTGACTGACAAAACATATTTTTGGGGAAGTCAGGTTTTCTTGGAACGATAAGTAATATCTATATTGTATGTACTGACGAATTCTGTTTCGTCATGGAAATCCCAGATTCATTGGAACAACTGCCAGAGAAAATAAAATGAGCTAGAATCGTATTTATAAACGTTCATTTTAGAGCTTCCTGTTATTTGTTCACTTGATCATTGCAGTTGCTGATTTAAAAATAAAAAATAAATTAAAGTAATAAAAACTATAACCCAATTACGACAAGAAAGTCAATCAACAATAAAGGTATAAACAAGACACCACATACAGACAAACTAGACAACGATAATATTTGGACAGCTCTTCTTAAAATTACGCTCGCAGGCGCTACGTTGAGATAAGCTATCTTGTGACTTGAGACCACCCAGAGATATAAACTGATAACAATATCCTCTATGTTCTTAGGTACTAGCAGTAAGGTGCGTATACGGCAGCTACCCTGCTCGCTTGCTTGACCTGTGGGATCTCTATGACGAGTGCAAAGGCTCGGAGAACGATAACCCGGCTATATTGCCAGCTGACCAGCAGTTCATAGTACTGGAACTCGCCAACGCGGGCCAGGACTTGGAGAGCTATCAGTTCAATAACGCCGAACAGGCTTATGCGTTGTTTATGCAGGTATGTAGTAGATTGTTTTTTTTTTTTTATCTTGATGTTTTTTAGGCATGTTGTTGTTTTTTTTAAATTTTATGTTGTGTTTTTGTCTGCTAGTCGACCAAGATAAGATAATTAGACATCAGGGTGGAATGCGGCCTGCACGCGAAGCATGACCACAACAGAAACGGGTTTTGTCGACGGTAGAATAGACAAAATGACAGATTGTGATTGTGCATCTTGTCTATTCTTCCGTCGATAAAACCCGTTTCTATGGTGGACATGCTACGTGCTGACGGCTCGCATAGTATCTCAGATTCTGCGTTAGCATCGTTTAAGTAATTGTTATTAACGATATTAAAACTAGCGCATGTTATTCATGATATATTTGCGAATAATTATAATATTTAATTTGTGGAAGCTTGTAAATGGCAATTGTAAGCGCTATTGTACATAACCTACTTTAAAGATATTAGACTGTAAGCTTTCTGAAGAATAAATAAATAATGTTACGGATCACGAATGACAGTTGTCTATCTCTTGTTGTTGTCTTAACTTGGTCGGCTACCGTAACTTGTGTAAAATTGATGTGAACGTATTAATTTTTTTGCGTAACATTTGTGATTACCAATTTCATTTTTTTGTTGTTGACATTATAGAAAGCGACTTTCATGAAATGATTAATGGTTTTCTAAATAGAAAGTCAGGACCTGCTTTCGTACATTAGCAACATAACCATACTCAATTTTTTTTTCTGACAAATAACGATAACCGTTATTTGTCTTAAAGTAGAAAAAAAAAACTTTCGTTATTTCGATACAAACGTTTATTAAACTCCGTTATTTCACGAAAAATACAAAGCAAATAATCTATTTCCCGTTTAAATTACAAAAATAACTTTATAAAGTGCAGTAATTTCAACAATAATTATGATACAATTATTTAGCCGTTATTTGTCTGCTATAATAAATGGAGTATAGGCACTTGACGGTTTTATGTTGCAATCTCGAAAAGTATAATTATGAGAACCGCAATTACTCCTTACGATGGCTTCTTTACATAATACCATCATTGACCATAATCAGCTGTTCCCAGCAATGGGAACATCAGCTGATTATGGCACAGGCCTCGTCGTTGTGAGATGGAGTGGACTAATCCACCACGCGGTCCCATACACAAAACTTTATTTTCATTTATTTAAACGATGCATGAAAGATGGACTTATGTATAGTGCATTTTTATGTTTGATTTTGTTTTTTTGTTTAATTTTTTTTTTTCAGTGGCTCAACTGCATGCAAGCAGCCTCCACGGAAGATAAGCGATATTCTAGTTCAAGTTGATGACGTATCTTGACTAGATTATCACTTATCCTCTGAGGTCGCTTTCGCGCGCTTTTCATGTGACACCAGTGTGTGGAATATTTTTTTAAATCATTCTTTTAATTTTTATCTTTTTGTGGCATGTGTTCTTTTTCTAATTTTGTTTTTTTTTTGCATATGTCTTTTTTCGTGTAGCTAACTTTGATTTCTAGAATGTTAATAGATTCTTAATGTAATTTTGTTTGTATTGATATTTTGTGTGTATTGATTTTTGTTATTCATTGTTCAATTATAATTTATTAACTTTTTCTAACATGTTCTTTGTATTACCAGGTTGCGTATGGTCTGGCAGTTGCAGAGGAGGCGTTCCAGTTTGAGCACAGAGACCTGCATTGGGGTAACGTGCTAATAGCGCCGACAGAGCAAAAGGTATGTTAAAAAAAAATTCTCACTATGAAACTAGACGCTTTAAGTACGTAACGAGTAACAACACTACTGCCAATAATCATCATTTCACCTCCACGGTCCCTTACGTTCCTCGTCATGAGTCAAACGACATAATATTACACAAATCATGGGAAAATCTTACAAGAAAGATCTACTTAACAATTGGTTATACACTTGTAATTTAGACCTTACGTAAGCTGTATGACGATCGATATAATACAACTGCTAATCAAACGTATTGTCTATGAAAGTTGCTCTAGAATTTGTCGTTGACGGTGAATACAAAACCACTAAAGCAAAAAGTTGGGTGTTAGGATGCGTATAGCATAAGCATAATCAGCCTATAATGTTCCCACTGCTGGGGCACAGGCCTTTCCTCTTTGAGAGGAGTGGGCTGTGATCTACCACGCGGGCCCAGTGCGGGTTGGTAAGTGCATGTCTTCATATTGTTGGTTCTAGGAGCATGTCCCGGTTTCCTCACGATGTTTTACTTCTGCGTTTTGAGAGTTTAGGGTGCGTATCCACGCCTGTCAGTGTTGCGGGAAAGTCGGAAAAGGATACCGGGACCTAGGCAACAGGCAACTGAAGGAACACGGGTGGGTTTTAGTCAGTAAAAGTCTGACACGCCCTCCCGCTCCGCCCAGAGCGGGAGAAGGCATTTGATGAGTTCCCACCCTCAAAAAAATAAAAGGTTGCGTATCCATCAGTGATTTGCGTGGATGCGTAGCGAGAAATGTCCGTAAAACTAACCAATAATAACGCTAGCTTAGCACAAAGTATGTCAATTTGGCGATGTTATTGGTTACAATCCCTCGCGACCCTCGCTCATCTCTAGTGAAAACGCAGCCCTATCCATGACAACGCCACCATTGTCTGTCCATATGATCGAGATGGCGATGGCGCTCATTGTGGCGCGACGGCTCAGTTATCGAGTGCCATCGCCAAGCCCACTAATGTCGTGGTGCTGTCCTCGATCAATTGTCTTAAGTATTGTCTTGCTATCTGATGCTTCAGCTTCAGTCAGGATAAGTGGAATTAGGAAGAATTACATCCCACTAAGTAGTTACAGTACTTAACTATTGCTCATTGTAAACTGAAAACAAAGATATTGCACCACTTGTTCGCTTGTTTGTTGTATCATCATAATATATGTTATAAAAATTCACTCAACAAGTATTGTGCAATGTGTAATTTGTGAAAACAAACTGTATTCAATATCGTGCAAAGTTCATCATCACAAAGTTTATTTGATCAAGATCCGTGAAGAAACAAAGGATACCAAAGTTGCCGAGAGTTGTATTCAAATAATTATTATTATTTACATCGTTATTCTCTTGGGAGATTCTCCTTTCTTTTGTCTGGCCTGTGCCAAATATTACATTCGTATTATTCTTTGTTTGAATATTGCGTTATAAAATCTGGTTTAGCTATTTTAGAGATCACAATAACAAACATTCACTGACGCATATGACCTGCTTACATACATACATTTTATTTTATTCAATAAATGGATTTTATATAACGAAATGGAGTTTTCCGAATAGCGTCAACAAAATGTTTTAATTATAAATTATCGTATCACGACACCAACCCAACGCCAGATAGTATTGCCAAGAATGTAAATAAACTGTGTAGTGAAAAAAAAAAAAAGAATCCGTTGATTTCCCTCGGTAACCGGCACATAACAATCACAATTGCCTGAAAAAGAAAAACAATCATACCACGTTCGAATTACAAAGTACGCGCCAAAACAGCTGCACTACGTAACTATTGTATAACCGCCATTGTACTTTGCACTCGATATTTCTACAACGATTTTAACCTTGCCGAAAGACCAGTCACCCCATAAGGTGGATGACTTTGCGGACAAACGTCTCGTCTACTCGAGGTAACGTCCTGGGGTGACGGGTTAACGACCTCGTCCAGATAGCCCGGGCGAAAATTTTATCTGTAGGGGACGCGACTAAGTGGTACCTGATGGGTTTCGCTATGCTACTAAGTTAAACACTCAAATAGCTTTAAAGGGTTTATTGAGATAACGTTTAGGCTATGCTATCGCTAAAATTATGGAAATGAATGCACCCGGTCGCTATCCGTTATGCACTGAGCTCAGGGCGCACTCAATGCGGCCGCTTCGTATTGCTAGGTAAGCAAAACGTGGTTGATTGCAATTATTGCATCGAACATGCTCCCGAGGGGACGAGATGAGATAATGAGCTTAAACACAAATAAAGAGTTAGGTGAGTGTGAGCTTAAAATGCTAAGGAGTTAAGACATTATTAGATGAGAAATGATTGACAAGATGATAGAACAATCATATCATGATCTTATAGCTAGATACATATATGCTCAAACGGTTGAGTCATTAATCGAGAATACTGATTGTCTTTTAGCTAAGGGAGACGTTGACACGTTTCGCCTCTTTGAACGCAAACTAGACCACCGTTTACAAAAATTTGATACGCGCGCACCATCACTGACACTTGGCTCCTGCTCGGACAGGGGTCGACTTCGCGCACTTGCACTAGACCTTTGCTCTCGCTCAGATTGGTTTATACACACACTCACACTCGCTGGTACGCTCTGATTTCGCCCTTGGATGGGCGCACCACCGGTTCGATACTTCCTCCACAGGAACCACAGGAACGCTGCGATAGCTGCTGCTAATAGGCTATACAACAACACATACTGATGTATGTCATGTGTCGTTAAAACCTCTGTCTGCTCGGCTGATTTTTTCATCGATTGAATTTGCTCACCGAGATGATTTAAAGAAACGTTTATCGGTGTGGTATCTTCGTTGATCATATAGTCTTGGAAAGTTTTGATAGGTAGCGTAAGATTACTGTTGATACGATTTATGGGAGTTAATTTCATCTCGAGTATATTTGGCTTGAGATTAAGCGTATTCTCTAATTGCTGATGAGAGTAAAGTATTACATCGTGACCCTTCGCAATGCATTGCTTAGTTAGTTGAATAAGTCCAGCCTTGCTGACTTCGCTCGCTTGTAGGTCGTCGTCGCATATAACTCTCAAAGAGTATGAGTCACAACAGAAATACAAATAGGTAGAAAAGTCGTGTAATGGAACCCATTTGTTTTCACAGCTAGATTTGATGGTCCTGCAAGTGGATAGCTTCTCTTTTTCGCAGAATTGTTCATCGGGACCTAAACTCTGGACTGGCCCTCGAAGGCGACAAAGGTAGGTTTCCGCTTGGTATTCACAACTTTGTAGATCGCTGACGCTAGCTGTTACGTATGAATCTCTTCTCAAGTTTATCGCTATGTATTCAGACGCTGGCTTGATGCTGATCATACTTTTATTAATTTGAACCGGTACTGGTATCAAATTGTATAGCTGGAACGTATCTCTGCTAATTAACGGTAAGTTAATTTCAAATATGAAATATTCGTCCGTCATCCTTGCCTTAACTTTCAACAGTTTGTAGATCTCATATAGGTTGAACTGAACGTTATCTATAGGTAATGCTAGCTCTTTCGATATTTGACTAGATATAATCTGTAACTCCCCACGGAGTTGTTGTGGAGTCAAGAGATGTAGATTGATCTGACCATGATAGATCTCAGTCATTGTGTCAAGAAAGGTGTCCTGAATCCGCTTTAAATTCTGAATCATATTTATGGTCGCTAATGCTGCTAAAGAGAAATCTTGCTGAATAGACATTACGTCGATCTCCTGTTGCAATGTGTTGGTGACGCTGTCTAAATAATTCAAATGTTTGTTAATTATCTTATGCTGCTTTTCAATAGTCTCTTCTGTTCTTTTTAAGATATTATACTCCGCTTCTATGACCGATGTCTGATTCCTGTAAAGCTGATTAAGGTGGTTTATATTCCTATGCACAAGTTCAATGTCACACTTGTATTTTTCTGCGAATTCCTGATCCAGTACTCCGAACAATGAATTAGCTATGGTGCCGACAGCGTTGATAAGTCCGCGTCGAGTTCGCGAACGCGATCCGAAGTGCTGATTGAGCAACAGCTGATTATAATATTGTAGTTCATCGTACGCGTGTTGTATTTGTAGGATGATAATTTTACAATGGCTCTGCTTTTGAATTTTCTCGCATGTTTGATCAAGATATTGCGAAAATTGAGTGACCGCTTTGTCTCCTTGCCAGTAAGGAGACATATTATAATAAGTTACGATTTTCCACTGATCACGAATAAGATGCATTTGTCCTAAAGGGTCAAAATACAATGTTTGATTGCTATCGAATGCTGTTACTTTGTAAGATGCTTCAGTGGATAGTACAAGGTTCATAAAAAATAGTAATGCTAATGCTATGTTATAAATTTTAGGACCACTGCCGGTCTGCTTGCTCGCTTTCTCTTCCGCTTTTACTTCATTGCTTTGCAGATGCTGCTTTTTTGCCTCGTTTTCTGCTATAGGTAGGATAGACAGCTTGATAATGGGCCGCTTTATGAAACCATTTTTTGTTTTTAATGTCACCACCCGGACAGCTTCATCTTTTCCTGGATGGAGCTCTACCACCCGACCGACAGGCCATTTTCCCGGGGGTAAGTTATCGTCATGAATGGTAACCATATCTCCTATCTCTATATTCTTCTGTGGTTTTAACCACTTGCTGCGTATCGATAACTGGCTAAGATACTCCGCTTTCCACCGCTTCCATATATCTTGAAATGTTTTATTCACTAAATACCATCTTGTCCTGGCATCTTGTGCCGTGTCTATGACAGTAAGACCGGCACGAGTAGTTAAGAAATGTGCTGGCGTGAGAAAATCGATATCATCGGTATCCTCAGATATTGGGCACAGCGGTCTTGAGTTAAGGCTCGCTTCAATTTGAGCCAAGATTGTACAGTATTCTTCAAATGTAAGAGCTTGGTCTCCTATTACTCGTTTGAGATGTTGTTTGAGACTCCGAATAGATCGCTCCCAGATACCTCCAGCACTCGGCCAAGAAGGGCAGTTCCAATGCCATTCTATGCTCATCTCCGCTATTTCTCTGTAAAATATGTCGCTAAAAATACGCTCAAACTGTTGCTGTTCCTCCTGAAGGATCTTGTTGGCACCTACAAAGTTTGTTCCATTATCGGAATAGATGTGCTTTGGAGTCCCTCGACGTGCCGCCATGCGACGTAAGGCTGCTAAGAATGTCGAACTGCTAAGGTCGGAGACTAGTTCTATATGTACCGCTTTTGTGACCATGCAAATAAACAAGGCTATATACCCCTTGTTTGTTTTAATGCCTTTCCCTTTATTTGCTTTTACTCGAATGAACCCTGTGTAATCTACACCAGTATGATAAAATGGAGGTGCTGGATTAGATCGACATTCAGGCAGGTCTCCCATTATTTGATGAAGCTTTCTTGGTTCTTGTTTTTTGCAGGTCACGCATTTACGAAGCTGTTTTTTGGTAGCTCTATTTCCTTGAATTACCCAATATTGCTGTCTCAATAAAGACAAGGTGAGTCGAGGTCCTCCATGGAAGGTGTGTTCATGGGCTTGCTGGATAAGAAGTTCCGTTAATCTCCCGCTATATGGGATTATTATTGGATATTTCATATCAGTACTAATATTAGCGTTTTTAAGACGTCCCCCGACTCTTAATATGCCGCTTTCATCTAAAAAGGGCTGCAGATTTAATAATTTGCTATTTGAATTAAGTTTGCTATGCATTAAACTCTCGATATCCGATGTAAATTCACTGCGCTGTGTGCATTTAATTATAATTAATTTTGCTTTCCTAAGCTCTTGTAATGTGAGATATGTCGGCCTTTGTTTACTTTTCCGTGCAACTGCACGTAATAACCATGCTACAATTCGATTTATTTTTACGAAAGAGCTGTGGCGATTTATTAAATCTTCGACTACGCTGTCTTCCGGATTGCTATTTTGGACGGTTATAACTAGCTTTCGGACCTCTTCTTCCGTCGCATACTCTGCTTGCTCTTGCTTTGGCTTAAAGTCGGGTGTCGAGAGCCAAGCTGGGCCTCGCCACCACAACGAATGCTCTATTAATTGCGTAATGGATTGTCCTCTGCTTGCTGAATCGGCTGGATTTTCCTTAGTTGACACGTAATGCCATACGTCAGGTGATGCCACGCTAATAATTTTCTTCACCCTATTCGCTACGAATGGCTTCCAACGTTCCGGATAGCCTTGTATCCAGCTAAGGACGACCTTAGAGTCGCTCCAAGCAAAGATTTCGTAATCCATGCTACTCATGCTAGTGACTACTTTTGTTAATAGTCTGGTTAATAGCTCTGCTGCACATAATTCCAATCTAGGAAGCGAAACGGTCTTGCTGTTTGGTACTAATCTTGTTTTAGCTGCGACTAGTACTACCGATACTTCATTGTTCGATACTATTCTGGCATATACGACACATGCGTATGCTTTAATAGACGCATCACTAAATCCGTGTAACTGGATAAGGTCACCTCGTTTGCTTTGCAACCATCGTGGAATTTTGATTTTGCTAATACATCCCATATTTTTAGTTAATTTGATCCATTCATTGTTGATCTCGGCTGAAACTTCATCGCTCCATTGAATGTCATCTAGCCAAACCTTTTGAAACAACAATTTGAATTTTGTAGTTAGCGGCGCTAGCCAACCTAGAGGATCAAATAACCTGGATATTTCCGACAGAAGCAACCTTTTTGTTAGCTTCGTAGTATCCGCTGATGAATTATATTGGAAAGTAAATTCATCTGTTTTTGGATCCCATCTTAGGCCCAAAGTTTTCGGTGTGTTTTCCGTTTTGAAAATAAATGATGGTGTATGACTGTTTTGCTGCGATGAATTTATTTCTTCCAATAGCTTTTTTTCATTTGCTGACCACTTTCTCAGCAAAAATCCGCCGCTGCTTAGACACGAATTTACTTCCGCTATGCTGCTTTTCCCTTCATCCATATTATGAGCCCCCGAGACTAGATCATCCATATAGAAATCTTCTAGTATTATTCTTGCTGCTGCAGGAAAGTTATGCTTCTCGTCCGCTGCTAATTTTCTAAGGGTCATCATCGCTAAAAAAGGGGCTGAATTCGTTCCATATGTAACAGTCGTTAACTGGTATGTCCTAATTGGTTGTCCAGTTTGAGCTCTCCAAAGGATTTTCTGAAATTTTTGATCCGACTCGTTTACTATTATCTGCCGATACATTTTTTCGATATCGGCAGTGAATACGTATCGATACTGTCTCCACTTAAGCAAAAGTGCCTGCAGGTCTTGCTGCAAGTTAGGTCCTCGATGCGTGACATCATTAAGACTTAGTCCCGAAGATGTTTTTGCGGACGCATTAAATACGACACGTAACTTTGTAGTGGAGGATTCCGCTCGCTGAACCCCATGGTGAGGTAGAAAGCACTCTATTCCATCGCTGCTAAGAGTCGCTAACTTCATATGTCCCAAGTCTTCATATTCGCTTAGAAATTGCTTATATTGCTGAGCTAAAGATCTTTGCTTAGTAAGCTTTTTCTCTAGATTCCTAAATTGCGCTAGTGCTATTTCCTTTGACGATCCTAACCTTTCTATCGCTTGCTGCTTCATCGGCAACCTAACTTCATAACGACCGCTTCTAAGTCGTTTTGTCGTTGATAGGTAATAGTCGACGCATTGTTGATCTTCCGCTGATATTTCATTTTGCTCGTGAATATCCTCAATTTGCCAAAATTTGTGAATATCCGCTATATTATTAACGATGACGTTACAATGGAACTGTGGTTTTACGGTTCCACATAGTACCCATCCTAGCTGGGTTTGCTGAGCTAAGGGCGAAGACGAATCAGGACCTCTTATCAAACCATCTAGTATGATAAGAGCATAGGCGTCTGCTCCGAGTAACAAGTCAACTGGGCGACTTGTATTAAAATCTGGATCCGCTAAATTAATATGTTCCAAATGCGACCACGAAGGCTTTCGGAACGACCGATTTGGTAAGTTTTTGATAAGACCTTTCATAATCAAAACATTCGTATGGAATTTAAAACTGGTGAACATAGACTGGCATGTAACGCTTAGCTTGCCCGTACAGCTAGATTCCTTTTCTCCTATTCCAGAAACGGTTCCATCAAATTGCTGTCGTTTTGAACCTAACTGCTGAGCTGCCTTCTCCGTAATCAGCGATACCTGTGAGCCCTGATCGATGAGAGCTCTGAGGACAATCTGTGTGCTATCTGCTGCTGTCACCCTTACTAACGCTGTAGCTAAAAGAATCTCAGTGAGATTTTGCTGAGATGCATGAACACCATTGCCGCTGCTTTGCTTTGAATTCTCTCCTTGCTTGAGATCTTCGTCATAGGTATTTTGTTTGCTCTCAGCATAACAATCATGCAATAACGTATGATGCCTGCCTGAACACGTGAGGCATCGTTTTTTGGAATGGCATTTATTACCATTGTGATTATAAATGCAGTTAATACAACATTTTAGTTGTTTGAGGGTTTTAAGTTTCATTTCCTTCGGCATTTGCCGAAACCTTTCGCAATTGTGTAATTTATGCTCAGCAAAACAATGAGGACATTTGATTTCCTGCACGTGCATTGCTTTTGAGTTCTTCGAACTATTATCGTTAAAATAATTGTTGTTGAATTTTCGACTGTTTGCTGTTTTTGATGAACCCGCTTGTTGCTGTGATTGCTGCGATTTTTGCATGGTGTCTTGTCGTCGGCGAGATGTTTCTAGACTAGTGAATTTATTTTCTAGAAACTCTAAAATGTCTTGTAGGACTGGTAGCTCTCTAGGGTTTTTTAACGACTCTATATACTCGGAATAAGATTCACTATCCAACTTTTGCGATAAGATATGTGCAATTAGAGGGTCCCACGTGCTAATATCTACACCTAGGTTTTTGATGGCGTGAAGACTCTCTATCGTGACGTCATGCAATTTTTTAAAGGCTGAAAATGGTTGCTGCTGTATATTGGGAAGATTAAGGAACACATTGGCGTGCGCTGTAAAGATAATCCTCTTGTTATCAAATCGATGATTTAGAATCTCCCAACAAACGTTATAGTTATCGGCACTGATTGGAAGGTGCTGTATCAAACGCTCCGCTTCACCTTTTAACTTGCTTTTCAGGTATTGCATTTTTTGAGCGTTTGACAATGTGTTGTTCTTGTGGATTGCTTCGCTAAATAGATCTTTGAAAGGCATCCATTGCTGGTAATGTCCTGTAAAAACTGGAATATCCATTTGAGGAGTGGATTTCTCTCGATATGATGTTGACCACATCTTGGAGTTAATAGCCTTTTTCAAGCTATTAAAAGTACGCTCGTGATTGCTGAAGCAATACTCATAGTCTTGTGCTAGATCTTCTCCCGATTCACCAATGATCTCCCAATGAAGGTTATCAATAGTATTCCACCGATTGTGTAGGGTTCGAAGGGCATCTTCGAACTCCCACTTGTCAACGATAGTTTCGACATCAATATTGTCGACTGCTCTAAGAAATGCTTTAAAATTGACCGACTGCTTATGGAGCATATCGTCAAGCTTGCTGTTGGATCCTCTTGATTCGAAGGTCGGTCTAGCTGTTGTTGGCGGTTCCGACTGACTCGCTGAAGTCCCGGGCGCCTCTAGCTGTGCTGTTTGAGGAAGATAAGGTGCTTTCTGATCTTGCTGCATCAGCTGTTCTTTCCATTGACTAATAAGACCTTTCGCTGTTAAATAAAGCTGTTTCGTACTTTCAAATTCAGACTTAGTAAAATATTTATGATTCGTCTGTTCAAAAGGAAGAGTCTTCTCATGATTCACTTGGAAGTCCTCCCAGTACTTCTCAAGCAACTCGAGTCTACGCTTACAGTAATCTAAAGTTTTACGCTCTACGCTATCCTTTTTGAAATTGACGATGAATTTTCTAATGCTCTCTGATATCTCAGATTGATTAAAATAAAGGCTCTCCATCTCGCTGCTGGTGTAAGAAAAATTGAACGATCTTACTTGGAAAAATCCTTTACCGCTGCCAACCTGACGAGGTTTGTTTCCCACGCCAGTGATTCGCTGATGTCGCTAGTGTGAGCTGTGAACTCACTGCTGCTGGAAGGGCACTTGTAGAGCACCTCTTTTGCTGCTACCGCTGAGAGAATATAATGGGCACTCCTACTCAATATACTCCCACCAAAGTCTCTCATAAAGCTTCGCTGCTAAGGTGTCGCTGCTAACCACAGTCACTGCTAAGCTAAGAACCGCCGCAATCCAAAGTGTCACTGGTTCAGTTCAAATTCACTTCACGACCCTTCAGTCCCAAAAACTAAAGTCCGACCGCGAAGTCCTTTTTAGAGGCTCGAAGGACCAAAATGTAGGGGACGCGACTAAGTGGTACCTGATGGGTTTCGCTATGCTACTAAGTTAAACACTCAAATAGCTTTAAAGGGTTTATTGAGATAACGTTTAGGCTATGCTATCGCTAAAATTATGGAAATGAATGCACCCGGTCGCTATCCGTTATGCACTGAGCTCAGGGCGCACTCAATGCGGCCGCTTCGTATTGCTAGGTAAGCAAAACGTGGTTGATTGCAATTATTGCATCGAACATTATCCATAACAATATTTAATTTGAAGTTTAAAATCTCGCACCTCAAATATTAGCGTGCATATTAATTTATTGAGGTAAATAATTATATAATTTGTGCGATATTTTTAAGACTCGTGATGTTCTTTCAGTGCGTTTATAAAAAACAAAGATTTATTTAAAATTGGCTGTTTCTTTTTCCAGTATTTATTTTAGTCCATAAGATTCTGACCACAGTATAACGTTAGGTTGATAAATATCAAGTCTACATAAAACACCCTATTTCAAAATTAATGTTCATTTATCTTGTCTACACAATTTATCGCAAGCTCAGATAGGTATAAGTCGGTTCTTTGCGCTGTTGTTATTGTTTTTATAATCGCTAATCATGCAGCATACATGCATCGAAATCCTGCGACAGATTTTATCGAAAAAAAATCAATCGATTATCTCCATCTGTTGCGATTTATTTACTACCTATCAAATCAATGGCGACCAAAACAGAATAAAATAATTTAGATAATTCAATTTATCAAATTGTGCCATTTCCTGTCATGTAACATTTTGATAACCTTGACTAAGACCTATATATCTATTCTAGAAGGCTATTTAGTCACGATTTTATGAAACTTGATAAGAGTTACATTAGTATGTTTCAGTGTTTGGAAGTGCTTTCAGTGTTTGGAATTTTATAGTTTTAAATCTCGATTTTACATGTTATGAATAACATTGATACTATTAACTTTAATGGTGCAACTGTGACTGTAAAATTTCTCAAAATCTATAGACAGTCTCACATTTAATTATTTGTTCACGGCTGTGGTTAACAAATAAACACAAACGATTTTCGCGAAAGTCACCTAGACCCAACCTTTGAGGGTCGAGGTTAAAGGTTGCAGCCTTACAGGTTCAAGTTCTAGCCTCAGACTGAAGGTGATTCCACTTGATTAACATTTGGGGGTCAGTAGAAATAACGTTAGGAATGTGATAAATATATAATCAAATAAGAATTGACAGAAGCGTCAACCGTTTATAATAATAGATCTTACGAAACGATCGTGGGGCAATTTCTGACCTCGTTGCGGGCAAAAGCTAATCGGGTTATATTTCCCTGCTAACCCAATGTATTTTTGTGGATATTTCGCCGCCATCGCCAACGAATCCCGTGGCAGAACAATACTCCGGAAATGTTATGCTAAACAAGGAGTACACGAAACCAGAGGCCCTAGACAAAGTGAGATTCTATCAGCGATAACGATGATGGAAAAGACAAAAATGTATAGGAGTGACATAAGGTATCGAAAAGCTTATGTCAATCCTGTTGAAAGTCGTTGCAGAAATACGAAACGCTTTCGAAGCGATTGTCAGTTGTCTAGGCCCTCAGGAGTACTAGAGTGTCCAAAAACAATATGCTCTCTGAAAACAAAAGTAACATCCAATTTTTCCCCGCAGTACTCGACGTTCGTGGTCCGCGGGCGCGCGCACCGCGTGCCGCGCTGTGGCGTGGCGGCGACCATCATCGACTACTCGCTGTCGCGCGTGTCGCTGCCGCTGGGCGGCGAGTGCGCGGCGCTCTACAACGACCTCGCAAGGGACGAGGAGCTGTTCGGGGCCGTCGGGGACTACCAGTTCGAGGTGTACCGCCTCATGAGAGACAAGTTGGGGTAAGGAACCGCTCATATTAGACCACTGTTGTCTATGATTAAAATATTACTGTTATAAGTGGTTGTGGTAAGCCAGCCCCCCGATCAGGAAATTAGCTGCTCTCAAATCTCATGTAAGAGTTCCTCTTTTTTTTCTGTGAACCAGCTATAAGTATGGCCACCATGATGCTTTGCTGGTGCATTGCGACACCGTATTTCCCGTATGGCATTCAGTGCGTCTAAAACAGAGCGATGCGACTACGCAACGAAACGGCAACGTTTTGGTTCACAAAATAAAAGTCGTTGAACAGATAGATTTTGAACACCAGATGCGTGGCTGTAGATTAGTTAATGATCTGGCTACTGCATTCAGTTAATACTTCCTCGTCATTAACATTCATTTTTACTAGATAGCTATAAAGCGATTCCAGCCGGTGCCATTGCCATTTGTTTCTGGCATTGTGCCATCCAGACTTGGAATCTTCAATTAAGAGTGAAGTGCTCCACTTTAAGATCATTTCGACGCTAAAAACAGTAATCAAAAAGGACAATCACAAATATTCGTTCTTGACGCCAATCTTCCAAAGGTCATTTTATTTTAATGTCTGGGGAAAGCCCCCCGTTGGCCATGTTTTGCATTATCGAGTTCCTGCTCGTTTCCCCCCACCACACGTAACTCTGATATGCTATGAATAAAATATGAATTAATAGAAGCCACGTGTCACAACAATTTATTCAGACACGTCATACAATATGACGCAAGGAATATTAAACGGTAACATCTGATAATATTGACTAGAGAACTTTGCTTCGGGTCAATATTTGTAAATGTTATCCAAACTAATATTATAAATGCGAATGTGATTTTGTTTGTTACGCTTTCACTGCTGCTTAACCGATTTTGATGATATTTGGTATGGGGGGGGATACTTCAAATCCTAGGGAATAATTGGGGTATGTCGATAAAAAGTCACGCGGGCGGGAGCTAGTAGATAATAAGTAATTTAATTATTTACAGACATAATAGTGGGTATTATTGTTATAGGACTATTAAAGTATCTAATGATTTAACAAAATAAACATTCCTGTTTTCTCTCCCATGTTAATATAACCACTTTTCAATACTAATGTTGTTCTATCTTCTTTACAGAAATGATTGGAAGAACTTCGCACCCTACACAAACATCCTGTGGCTGCATTACACTGTTGATAAAATGATAACGGCCCTCCGCTACAAGAGGATAAACACAAAGATTCACAAGCACTACATTGACAAACTGAAGGGAATCAAGGGTAGAATACTGGAATACGGCAGCGCGGCGCTATTCGTGCTCACAGACAACGAAATATAAACGAACAAATTATGATAATAAATAAAACAATTTCATATGTAAATTAATTCAAACTAGTCTTAACAATGGTTTTAATAAACTACTGCTATTACTATAAATCTGACATGACAATGAATCGCATAAATTATAATAATGTAAATAAAGTTTGCTTTGATAAATTCGTTGAAATGATCGACGCTAACAGAGTTATTTACAAAGTTGTTGCATTATTAGAACAGTATCAGAAAGGTGCCTTTTTAGATAAGGTAGTGCCTTTGTTCACATTAATAAATTCATGTATTGTGTTCCGAAACCTTGGTTTTATTTTGATTTTGTGAGGTCCTTTATTTCCACACCTAAGGGCCGAGTCAAACCGGAATGGCAGCGACGCGGCGAGCACTTTTAGTGTGAAGGTCGCGAGGCGGACCGCGGTGCCGCGAGCGGCCTCGCGTCGCCGCCGGCAGAACCGACAAGTGATACTGGTCTACTCATGTATGTAGATAGTTTAAAATTATTTCACACTGAATGTGCTCGCCGCGTCGCTACCGGCCGCTGCCATTCCGGTGTGACTCAGCCCTAAGTCTCCAGGACATTATACACGATTGGCCCAGCCCACGCTGCGTTCTTACGACACACCGATTTATAAAAACAAAAATCCTGTTGGTGATCGTTATTTACCATTTATCTTACGCAGGCGCAACTCTTTGTTTTCCTTGTTCCGAGAAATAAAATAGGTATATACTACAATTTCATTTAGTCTGGATGTCGTTATGGGATGAGAGTTCATGAGAGCTACTGAGTGGACACTACAGATGTGCGATGGTCTTAGGCCTTGTTTTCGTCAACGGCTGTAATGAAAATCTGTAATTTTCACCAGTAAGAGAACAGTATCACACTTTAATCGGCGTAATTTGAAAAGCCGCTTACTGCTTCCTCAGGAAACCAAAGCTTTAGGGTCTACTGAGACGGTCAACGTTCGAACTGCAAGCTAGTTTATAAATAGCTTTGGATGTAGTTCCATCATGAACTTATAACATCAACGAAACAGTGGACGAAGACCTGACTGTACGTTAGAACTGCATCATAAACGTGTAGGTAGCATGGAAACTACTATTTTGCAGCAAACTTGCAATTCAAACCACAGCCTGACAATAGAATTTCTCTACCCATTCCCAAGTGATTGAAGGGATGTAAACAGGAGACCGTAGACAGAGGATGCTAGGAGACGATGTGTGATGTGTTCTCAATGAGAACTTCTCATTTTAATCCATTGTACTATAAGCTAGGCACACACGTATTACTTGTGTTCATAAATGTGCTAGGCTAGGCTGTACTGTAGGATAGGATAGGAATGCAATAGTCTTCACCACCACCACTGGAAGAAATTGAAATTTATTATTTCGGTGCTCGTATTCTTTCAAAGAATAATTAAAGATACTACTTAATCTTTTACAGGTAACAGCGATTTTATTAGCATTATCTGGTTTCGTTGAAGGCCGAAACATTGCGCTATTACAGGTAACATATATTATATAGTCTATGGATTACTGTGTTTGGATTTCCGAACGTTACACAAATGTCAAGTTGTCCAGGTTGTCCTTGTCAAGACAATTTGTCTGTTTGTCAATCGCAGTAGCAGATTCATTGCAGTCAATCGTTATCAGTTTTCCATTTCTTTGCTTGAAATCTTCAAAAATGTATGAAAATAGCAAGAATACAACAAAAAATGTATAAATACGAATTTACACCGTCTCTTTTTATTGGTTCTCGACGTCATTCGTAGATCTGATTATTGTTGAGTGTGTAATCTTCCCCGTTTTAAATATTAATTCGAAGCACCTTATTCATGAAGTTATCTGGTGGCTGGTGATAAATAGACCAAATGAAAAGTACATATAGGATAAATATGGAGGCAAGCAATGATTCTTTGTCTGGTAAGTTGCGCACAACGGTTGAAAATAGTTATATAAATTTGGTGTGTTAAATCGCGTGTTTTGGTGTAATTCAGTATTATCTCCGCCGTTGACGGGGTCTGCTGCCGTTCTTCTGACTCCAGGTCGGACGAGGAACATCGCACAGGACATGGAGGCCTTAAGACTGTCGCGACAAGACAACCCTTATCTGCAGGTGAGGTTTATATAGTTTTAAAAGATAATTGCGCCTAGTTGCGGAAATATTTCTAATGAGATGCGTCTTCCGCGTAGATTACATGTAAACATTACAGTAAAAGTACAAGGAAGTGCTTGTCATACATGTTTTCTAATGTTCTTGGTATTGTTTCGTTATTTATTAAGTGGGATTATGAATTTATGTTTAATTATATGGTTTTGAAGGCAATATTTGTAATGAGTGCTATTAGAAGTTGTTGTGTAATGACTACATAGGAATTTCTAGTAATTAGTTGTTTACATAATGTTATAGAACATATTGTATCCTACGATCTAGCAATGTATTTTCCAATGAGCTTACAATTTTGTTTGGCTGTTTACATCCAAGATATTGGTTTCCAAGCTGCAACTGAAAATACATGAATGTCCAATTTTATAAACCTAAGTAATAGTTATGGAAATGTATTAATAATGGAACAGTAACTGTGGAATTTCTTGCTAGCTCGTTTCCTGATAGAAAAATCCTCCTCTTTGTAGAAAAATCGTGTTATGCGCGCTGTGTATTTTTATGAAGCTTCTAGATAATTCTAGAAGCTTTGCCCTGATTCGCCGAATGGATTGTGGCGGGAGCGGTTCGTAATAAGTTCCGGTTACAGTGTGACCTTATAAATGACACAGTTATATTGTAAACGGCGACGAACTGCACCGTGCCGTAGTGCCGTCGTGTCGTCGTCAAACTTCTATAGTGATCCATAATCCATACAACACTGATGAGCATGAGGCCCACACCACAAACAAATACCATAGATTTTCATGGCAAGAAAAACATGTGTGTACAAAGGGCCATAGGGGGCTTATTTGCTAGTGTCCTTTTATAACAACCATGGTCAGCAAAGGGGTGCCTGTAATTCACAGATTTGGGTAATTTATTGATTTAAATTTTTTATTTCCAGCAGGTTATGGCAAGCAGAGAGAGTCTCATCGAAAGCCATGCCGAGGACTGTGAGTCAGATGACACCATACTAATGTCACAGGTAAATACCACAGTTTATTTGTTTTATCTTCATGATCTCAGCATCGTTTTCAACCAGCAAGAAAAATATTTAGCAAAACTCTAATGCCAATTACCAATGTGGATTGCCCTATTCAGAACAAATTGATGCATTAATTGAAGGGTGTTGACTAACATAGTGGATAAGATTTTACTAACACAATGGGTACCTATAATTGTAATAATTCATTTCTCTATATTATATTTATTTCTCTGTATTTTATAATTTGTCTTTAGTACAAATTATATGTTGGATAACAGATTGTTATTATATTTTGTTTTTTTATTATTAAAATTTTTGAGAAGATAAGCAGTAGAAATACTGCAGAAGACTGCACACACTCTTATGATATTTCTACTGGATAATCATAACATAAACATTACATCACACCTGTCTTCACTGAAGGGTTAGGCAGAGGTGTACCCTATTGTACATCCACATTTTGCCAGTTATGTTTAAGTCTCATGTAATAGAAGCGAAGCCTATAACTATCAACTGGGTACAAAACCAGACTCAGTGCTGCTACTGAGATATTCCTGGTAAAAAAAAAAAACAATAAAACTTTGCCCAACCCGGGAATTGAACTCAGGAGCTCATGCTCAGCAGCACTTACACCCATTAGAACCATGAGGCAATTCAGTTAAACTGCTTATCTTCTCAGAAAATCTAGAAGAGACCTGTGGACACATACCCAACAATGTAAATTCTTTGCCACAAGGAGTTTTTGATTTCGCATTCCCTGTGGTCCATATACTAGCTAGGGATTGTCTAGCATCTGGCAAGGAACAGTATTCTGTCTGCTCCTAAATCAAAAAGTCATTTATTCCAATTAGACTGAGAATTAGCACTTTTCGAACGTCAACATTACATAAGACAGTCCCCCAAAACGCCCACCCTTCACCACTTCCTAGTGCTTTAGCTGGGAAGAAGAAGTTGCGCAACAAGCTCCCCAGCAGCACAGCTGTCTTTTATGTTAGAACTTGAATCTATACAATAGTATACCATCGTTAAATGTAAGTTTGAATAGGGATAACCTGACAAAAATTCAATTCAATGTCTAATATCGGATGTGATTGCTTTTTCAGCAACACAATATTTTTTATAGTACCTATTTAATCCTATGCTTATCTCATTGAATCATAAAAGTCACTACAGGAACTGAAGTAAATTAAATGTTATGCAGCATTGAATATCATTGTTGAATCATTCAACAGATATCTATTTAGTATCTAACTGTGCGTTTGCACTGGCGAAACATTCAAGACAAAACATGTTGAAATCTCTATTTTCTGTCAATGTTCCATACAATTTTTGACAGGAACTAGAGATTTAAACATGTTTTTTTTGTAATGTTTCGCCAGTGCAAACGCACGGTTAAATACACACATCTGTCTCAGATATTTATGGCTAAAGTCAGTTTTAGCTAAAGAGTTTGACATTTGCACCTGTCAAACTACAAATTGGAACAACTGTATAACTCTACTTAACGGTTCATGAGATACAGCCTGGTGACAGACGGACAGACAGCCAGACGGACGGCCAGCAGAATCTTAGTAATACGGTCCCGTTTGACCCTGTGGGTACGGAACCCTAAAAACCAACAACAATCCCTTGAAATGTCAAATTAGTCTACGAGATTACAAAACAGACTTTAGTCAAGCACATCTTTTTAATTTTTTCGACATTAAAGTCAATTTATCTTTGGTACCCATTTTCGTTTAAAAGTGACCAAACTTTGTCTAAATATCTTAACACTAGCTATTGTTATTACTTTTCAGGAATTTGGAAGCACTGCCCTAGACTTTATAGAAGACGACCCATTGACCTTGAAGGAGGTCCATGAGCATATGATAAGGTCACCGCCGCCAACCAGTTGCTGGCCACACGGTAAACAACCACATTTAAAATTTAAAAACAAATATAACCATCCCATAAAATTGGTTGCAGCACTTTTAAATAAATTAAAAAGATACATTGTGCTAACTATTTCTAATTTTTTCGAATGCTACTGTTCATGTAGTAGTTATAATCATGTTTAATTTGTTTTTATTATTACTACATATTAATTTTAATGATGGTGATACTTTTCTATTGTACAATTTGTAATATCTTTTTTATTCTTTATAAATAAAAGGTTTAAAAATAATAATTCAATTTTCTTTTTTGTAAAAGTAGACTAGTTATATTCAATTTGAATTATTTCAAATGGAAAAGTGTCAAAATTACAATATATTATAACCTATTTTGAGATTTAAGGAGGATGCGACAAGGTATCCCGCGAAATTCAATTTTTCTTAATTTTTTTGCAATTAGCATGACATTGTCAGGTTATATGTTGATTAAAATGTGATTCGCGGCAGTATCAAATATTTATTTATAGAATTATAATCATACAAATCATCAATCCAACTCTCTAAGTTCATAATAATCGTGACTATTTCATGAAATCATGACATTGGAGGATTATTCTAACTTTAGGAGTTGTATTTCTGATTCTAAGTACAACTTGATACTGACCTACAAATTGCAAAAAACGTAAGAAATTTTCGCGGGCTGCCCTGAAGCTTTCGCCTTAATGTCGACTTATAAGAGATTTTGAGGCCTTGAGGCCTCTGAGAAGAAATGATGAAACAAGCTCAGGGGGAGCTTGTTTCATCATTTCTTCTCAGAGGTAGTCAGATAGGAAATGTCGACGCCAATTTTTTTTTAAACCATACACCTAAGTTTAAAAAAAAATAGATATCTGTTTAACCCAATAGCGCACTAGCGATAGCGGCCAGGTCGATTTTCGCTGCTTGCTGACCGCGTGCACCATGGCGATTTCATACGTATGTAGCTATCTCGCTGGCCGCTAGTGCGCGCCAGGCTATAGAGTTTATCAATCTATGCCATTCGAGATGTCATGTAGCGATCGCATAAAAAATGTGACTGCTTTATCTACTTATTAGTATGTAGGTCAGACCAGGTGAATGCCAGATTAGCTTGATTACCAGGTTCACACAGCATGTTACGTCGCTATCAAATTATATTGTTTAGATAGCTAATCATTCTTCAAAGTCTGGCGCGAAGTTAACACTTAAAACATCTGAAAATCATACCATGTATTTTTACTTTTTAACCGACTTCTTCAAAACGGAGGAGGTTCTCAATTCGTCTGTATGTTTTTTTTTTTTTTGTTTATCTCTTTTAAAATAGTAGAAAGATTTTATATTAAATAAAAAAGAATAGAACGAGATTTGCGCCCTTGGGGAAGCTACTTATGGTTCACACGAATATCATGCATAACTCAAAAGGAACGAATCCTATGAGTAATAACTTTAATTTCGGAAGTCGGTGTCTTTGCTTTTCAATTTCCGTTTTTTGCCACCGACTTCCGAAATTAAAGTTATTTTTCACTTTTTTAGTGTTTTTTTTGGAAGTCGGTTGTTTTTTTTTTTTTTGTGAAAAGTTTTTATTTTTCACTTTTTAGTTGTGGTACCTACCCCACACAAATCCGAATACCACTACCTGCTATGTAAATAACAGTGAAGGAGTCAAACAGGATATCGTCTAGATAAACTCAGTGGGAAAAATACGTAATATTGAAGCTAACTCAAAAATTACGCAAGCAAAGTTAATAAAATTTATATGGGACCACATCGGAAGCATGACCTACCAAACAAAAAAAGAACCATCAAAATCGATTCATAATTGGCGGAGTAATCGCGTAACAAACATACAAAAAAAAAACATACAGACGAATTGAGAACCTCCTCCTTTTTGAAGAAGTCGGTTAAAAAACAAAGCTGTAATGAATATGAAAGGGCAAATAGAATCCGTTTTAAATTGCATTTTGTGAAGCCTTTCAACAAATTCCAACAAAATCTCCATTCGATGTTGTGATTAAAAGCAATGAAGACAAAAAAGTGCTAAGTACATTTCGATTTTCGTTTGTTATTGCTCTAGTATTAGTAGCGATTAGTCAATTTGTAACCCAAGTCACATTCAGGGTTATCAAAGTCAGTAAAATAAAGTTGATTCGAGTAAAATGTGCGCAGTGAGCAGTGTTGACCCAGTGGTAACAAACGCAACTTAAGAGTTGTAAGTCGTAGGCTCGAAGCCAGACAGGCGCTTTACGTTGTATAAATTGTTTCATCCCCTCTGCTCTAAAAACGGTGAAGGAAAACATCATGAGGAAACCGGCACTGGGCCCGCGTGGTGGATTCCCTCTCCCTCCTGGCCCACTCCCTCTCACCAAAAAGAGGCCCATGTGTCCCAGAAGTCAAAAGTCATTTATTCAACCTAGGCTGAGAATCAGCACTTTTCGAACGTCAAAATTACATAAAACAGTCCCCCAAAACGCCCACCCTTCACCACTTCCTAGTGCTTTAGCTGGGAAGAAGAAGTGGCGCAACAAACTCCCCAGCAGCACAGCTGTCTGTTTAGTTAGAAAAAAAAAAATTCTATACAATAGTATGCTAAATCATTCACGTTACGGAACACAAACGTAGGAACATTATAGGCTTATTATGCTTATCCTAAGTAAAATGTGATTCTTTACACTTATATATACCCAAGTATTTATTTTTAAGTCAGGTAACACATGGCTTATCAAGATATAATCAATTCATATATATAATCTAATATAGTATGTTATCAGTATAACAATTTCAGGAAATACACACTATGTAGTTAGAAGATAAGATTTCGCTTTTAGTACAGTTAGCAACAAAAGTATGACTTATCTAGGTATCTGAAGTTTCAGAAGACATTTATAAACTTTTTTGGAGCAAAAGCTCTGTGATATAATAACTTATCAACATTCTGAAATTATCATCGACTTTTGTTGCTGACTAACTATAGGTAAGTACTAAACGCCAACGCTCCTGCGGTCAAAAAATGTGGGAGCAAGATGACACGAGACTCAATACAAAGTTTTTAGTAAAATATTCGCTGTCCTACTCGCACGTTTTATGACCGCGATCGCCGCGAGTATAATTCTAACCTCAAAAATAATTTCTCCGTTTCCCGCTCTCCATGAAGACTCGCTGTCGTATCGTGCGGCGAGCGCGTTTGACTTCGCTGCCGACAGTCCCGTGTCGTTCAGCGCTTACTCTGTCAATTCGCAGGAAAAGGTTACTAACATTACTTTTTAAGCGTGTCCTTTGTGTTTCTGTGTCATCACTGTTTTGCTTGTGTGCACTGATTTTTGTTCTATTTTTAATTGATATTTTATTTTTAGTTGTTTTTATTATTTTATATTAGATCATAAAAATTACAGCTTAGTTTATACATTATAAACTGTATATTTTTTTGTAATTTTTTAAATTGTAAGTTTTGAGCCGATTCCATATTTATTTCCGTTTGATAATGTTATTTATTTTTAATTTTCAATATGTTCATTTCAATCAATTATACTTTTTTTTCAAATACATGGTGTATATATGCTTTAGATTATTTTATCATATACAGGGTGTATATATTTTTTTGGAAATAATTGTATAAAAAAAATACATTCTGTTATACATATATAATATATACAGTTTGCCAAAACAAAACATCGATCTACCCAGTACATATACAGCTACATTCACGTTACAGGAGCTCCTAAGCGGTAGATCTCCCCGTCGCAACACTCGATGCGATGAGTCCCGTAACAACAACACTTCGAGCCGACCTCGTTCGTCCCGCTCCGCGTCTCCAAGGTCACATGACCTCACCCTCTGTGGACGGCCATTGTCTTTACCAGGTAATTAAAAGATCATTAGGGGAATATTTTTATGGCTATCTTTCATTTGAGTGCGTTTGAATAAATTTCTCCTTGTAAGCTGTCTTATAACTACTTATAGGTGACTTTAGTCCCAGCTGAAACTATATAATAATAAACTTTATTATTTACTGGAATATTGAACTTTATTCCGGCTTAAGTAAAGTTCTTAATGCGTTGACTTTAAAATCGAGTCTAAGTTATCAATTTGGTATTTGGAACCTTTTCTTAGTCGGATTAAAGTTCAAAATACAAAAAACTGGCTTAAAGTTTTAAGCTTAGTCTGCATCAGAACCTTGTGGGCTCCATCTGGGTCGTGTACGGTCGCGGTCTGAGAATGTTTACCACCTTAAGGTTTATAATTGCATGCACATATCTATGTCACAAGGTCGATGACAATATAGTGATTGTGCTTAGGTATAGAGCACACTACTGAGTTTGTTTCGGCCTTTCTTCTCAGAGTAGTCCGTATATTAAACGCCGACCTCATCTAGTTTTAAAAATGTGATTGACGTGTAAAAGTGTTTGTACAAACCTACTTACAGAAATAAATCATTTATCATTTAATATTTTATCTCAAACAAATCTTTTTTAACCAAGCGAGGTTGAACTTGTTACTAAAAATTCAAAAATAGAAATTAATAATCAAACAAAAATTCAAAACATTTTATTTTTTTATGGAAATTATCAATAATTTATAGTTTTAATAACTAGTATAGCCTCCATCAGCAGCTATGACGGCACGTAGTCTATCTCTCATAGATGAGACAAGCCGCGCGCATAAATCAGTCCCCCTGATATCATCCCATACCCGTGCACAATGTGATCTAAGAGCTTCAGGGTTTCTTTCGCTCTGACAGTCCCAGCGTTGAACCATTATGCCCCACAGATTTTCAATCGGGTT
The DNA here is from genome assembly GCA_948473465.1 of Lithophane ornitopus. NCBI lineage: Eukaryota > Metazoa > Arthropoda > Insecta > Lepidoptera > Noctuidae > Lithophane > Lithophane ornitopus. The sequence continues at coordinate 15,025,567 of OX419626.1, forward strand.
CATATCTGCTGAACGAGCAGGCCATTGAATGAGACGAATGTCACGGTGCATGTTGAACCACGCCATAGTAGCCCGGGCCTTGTGTATTGGTGCATTATCCTGAACGTAATCAATTTGTGGGAATTCTGCTGCAGGATACACAAAGCGCACAGTAGGCAGCATCACCTCTTCCAAAAGTGACACATAATTATTCGCAGTAACCCTTTTTTCTAACGAAGTCAGTTCTCCGACGTCATCGTGGCTCATCCACCCCCATAAGTTGACTGTTATGCGACCAGATTCATTTTGAGGCACGATATGAGCTTCATCATACCGAGTGCGATTATAACGCCATAAAGTCAATCTTCCAATTTGACTCGATTTAAAAGTTTTTTCGTCGGTAAATATAACATTCGACCAATCAAAATCAAGATATTGTCGCGCAAAATGAAGTCAGGCAGTTTTGTGGTGACCTTTGAGTTCCACTTTAGTAACATGACGTCTGTAGTGTAGCCCTGCTCCGTGCAAAGCTCGTCGAATCGTCCGAGGACCCACATCATACAAAGCAGCAAAATGACTAGTTGGTGTGAACCCGCGCTCTTCGTAATGTCGAACCATATCAGTTCATTACGCGGTGGTTAGTATCGCCCGTCGTCCTGAACTGCTTCTATGATCTTTTAGTTGCCCTTCTTCGCCATGACGCCGAATCCAAAATCTCACGGTGAATCGAGATATATTGAGCTCTCGTGATATCGCACTAATATTCAAGCCATCTTCGTGGAGAAATAATATTTCAGCCCTTTGTTGCAGGGTTATACTAGCCATTTTATTTCTATCAATGTATAATTACTAAAATTCAAACCTACTTTCTTTGTTAAATGTCATTATGGTAATGTGTCAACAGGTGTCAACTTTAAAATTATGAAATAAAAGTAATATGAAGGAGGTATAACATTTTATGTCATTATGGTAATGTGTCAACTTTAAAATTAAGAAATAAAAGTAATAAGAAGCAAATATAGCATTTTAGACTTTACTGCACACAGTGTGGTAAAGAAGCTAATTTGAAAACTGATAAACATTTTTAGACCGCGATAGTACATCAGAGCATGAGATCCTCCATTATATAAGAAACCAATATTCGTCCAGTCCTTGACGGGGTTGGGAATTCAGATGGGAATCGCTCCATAGTTGGGAAAAGGCTAGGCAGATGTCCCAGAAGACCCATAGAACGGAACGCCCCGACCCTGAAACGTTTGGGTTCTTACGATATTATGTAGATTCTTACGACGATTACATTTTTTATTTTTAAAGTGAGCCCTCGAAATCTTATGGTCCTCAAAGAGTTTCCACGAGTGCCCAAGAGTGGTGATACTAAGGTACGTCTGGCGTATCGTAGGCAACCAGTCTCGCTACATGCTGCACCTTATCCTTTCAACACCATTCGCTATTTTATTTTAGGACCATACCTACCAAATCTTAATATAACAACGTATAATTGGGCATATATCGATTAAATTCCTTTCGTTATGTCGAGAAAGAACGAGCATTCTTCACCTCGTATGCCCACTGCGTGAATTGCATGTAGGCTATTTCAGACCATTCAATCTTAGATGTATTTACGACTCGCCTTCGCACGGGTGGTATTTAATTATGTGACGTTGTGAATGTATTATACAGATAAACCTTCCTTGTGTTGTTTTAGACTATTAAGAGATAGATTGCTATCATTGTAAATCGGTGTTAATCCTGCGATCTACATTAGAAATACATATACAGTACAACTAGTTTCATGACTATATCTATATGGTTACTTGGGGCAAATGATAGAAATCCGAAGACTGACGAAACACGAAGTTTGCCGAGGGATATTAAGAAAATAGTTGTGGTACAGTACAACTATCATAAGTTGACAAAATACTTATAAAGTATTCTTAATCAATTACAGGAGAAAGTCACCTCCGGAATGCGCTAAGCAAAAAGCAAAGCGGCAACCAAAGCGAGAGGTTCTCCCTCCTACAACACCCGCGACCTCTGCGGAGGCCCCACTGCAACAGACGGGATGAAGACAGCGTCCAACTTGTGCCAGATTGCGATAAGTAATACCACGAGATATTATCTGTACCAAAAATACAGAATCTAAGGTTTAATCGGTGATAAAAGCTATGTCTGATATTAATCAGGCATTTACAGGCGATTTTTTTTCGATGACCTTGACCTTGTAACCGAAAGTCATAACGAACAAGTTATAATTTCTCGACTCCAATTAATAAATTCTTCCGCAAGGTATTCGGAAAATATTTGCTTGTAATACGATAAGTGTTCGATGACCTTGGATGGAGGTTGCTGTAAAAGTGTCCAAGGTCAAGTTTAATAGTCCGGCGTTATTTCAAATGTGTACGGAATTGAAGTGGAATGAAAATTGGCGGCAGTTCGGCTATTGGCGTGATAAAGGTTTACGCACACTTATAAGCATAGTAACGCTAATTTTTATGCGTTATTGTCGAGTATTATGGTTATAATATTTATCTAAATTTTCGGGGTAAGGCAAGTATGATAGTATAAAATAATAGTATAATTTTGTTGTTTTTGGAATATGCCTAAGCTAATAAGTCTGTGTCCACCTTTACAAGTAAAATAAATGAGATCGTTCTATGGTGTGTACTCTTTCTAAGTTACGGTTATTTAAAACGAAGTAAATGTTACTAAATTCTATCACGAAAACTAAAGTTTACTATTAATAAAAGTATTGATTTATATTAAGGAGAAAAAAAGTATTTGAAAATTTGAGAGACATTGTCTGTTTTGTCTTATTAAAAAATAATGAAATTGAAAAAAAAAAGATCGGCACATAAAATAGAATATATAGGAAAAAAACACAATAAAATAGCTAGAATATTAGCCTGTTTTAACTAGAAACACTGTTGAACTAACGTTAAATCTAAATACCGTTTCAGTTAGTACCTAGGTGTTCAAATTACATCGAGTAATAAAACGTATTATAAATCATTTTAATATTGACGAATTAAATTGCCGAGTGTCGCTGCGATATTGCCCAATAGTACCGTGAAATGGCCGAGCGGTGCACTAACGTGGGCAAAAAAATTGTGCAATTCATGCCAAACCTATAAATTCAAAGCGTTTATTTCAATTAAAGCAATTACATGCACTTTTGAATTGTCAACGAGTAGGTTAGTCAGAAAGCTTCATCTTTCTGACTAACCGACTCGTTGACAAGTTGCCCATTCCAAAGCATAGTAGGTACCCATGTAGAAGAACAGGCAAGAAATTCCTATTCAATCATGGTATTCCGTAAAATAATCGGTATTACCGAAACATATTACATTCATATTAAACCACAATTGCCAAGGATTGCGCAATTAATTCACTATGTGCTTAAAGTAAAAGAAAAGTTACGCGCATCTTAACTTTAGCCAAGTATTATTACCCCGAAATAGCCAAGTATGACGCGATAAGTCAGACTATTACCGTGATATTAATTACCCGAGTATAACCGTGGTATTGTCCGATTATTACCGCGGTAATGCCCGCCCGACTATTACCGCAGTATTGCCCGATTTTTGCCGAGGTATTGCCCGACTATTACCGTAGTATTATCCGACTATTACCGTGGTATTATCCGACTATTACCGTGGTTTTGCCGAAATTTTACCGCGTAATTGCCGAATATTACCGTGAACGGGACACGAAAATCACATAAATTCCTATAAAATGCTCACTGTAGTTGTAATTCGTTGTCCTAACCAAATTAGGTGGACTTAGACAATTAGTTACTAGGTAATAGTATTATTGTTACTACTAAAATGAAATAAGCTTTATTAGTTAAAATGATAGATTAGTGCGAATTGCTGTAGTAGTTTAAAAAAACGGAGGACAATTTTAGTTCCGCAAAATATTATTAAAAATATTTTTTTTAAATCATGATATTTTTTAAACGTTTTATCGGAATACTTATTTGCGTCGGAATGTTTGTTCGTCGATATATTGCATGTGTCTTTAGTCTTAGATATTAAAACTTATTGGAATGTAGATATTGAGTTACCGAATTTATTAAGCTAGTTCAAAATATATCCCACCATTATTATTATTTTTAGTCCAAATAATAGTACAGTCGGCATCAGATGTTGGTGCAATAATAATAATATTATGAATTTCTGATGTGTAAGTGAAGGAAGCTAGAAAATAAGCGGATTGTAGGAGTAAGCATTGATGTCTGATATTGCGTATGAAACCATTTCACTGGGAAAAATATGAATATAAGGCATTGTTTGAAATCGTTTGGTGTCACTTTTCCTAAGAGTGATTTTCAAACCATAAATTAAACAACATTCAAAACTGAGGGCCTGGGGAAATTTCCGTATTTTTAAGAATGCTTGCATTATATTCTCAGTCTCAATCTGTCAAAAACGTTTTAAATTTACCTAAATTTCTGACAACATTTTGAAATTGTCTGACGCTGAGATTAGATTGCGACTTGAATTGAACGATTTTATGGCCCGCTTGCATTACAAATCGCTAAATGCGTTTAGAAATAAACATATTTACAACATCGTTCGTCTCTGTCATCTTCACACGACTGACAGAAACAGAGCGATGTTCAAAGATATTTAGCGGTAAACTGATTTAGCAATTTGTGATGTAATTCGGCCTGAGTACGAGAATTGGCCTTCTCTACTATTAAATTACTTTTTGCCACAGAGATGATAAAGAAAAAATGAAATTGTTTAAACAATCTTTTTGCTAAATGTGCCCAGATCTAAAAATTAGATTCTTCACTTTGTATAAATATAGGTAATTATTAATGTATTTACATAAATTATATTGACCATCATTAGTAAAATCTATTTGTATTATATTGTCCATTATATTGTGTGTCTAGTAAAAAATATTTTAATTTCCAATGAGAGGCTTATTTTTACAAATGTTTTAATAAATTATAAAATAATTATTATTTTGTGGTGTTGATTGTACGTATTATATTATAATATTGTTTTTAAGATTAAATCGCTACTTATGTGGTGGTTAGGGTATATATAATTTCGATGTTTAATTGTAAAATGTTTATTAATTATTATTGTAATGAGTCAAACCCCGAAAAATATATTTTGTTGTCCGTATTTAATGAAGTCGGAAAAATATTAAAGTTAAAAAAAACTAGTCTTAAATTGTCACTTTTAATATAAGGAAGAAATTGTTTCCGATAGTTTCTTGGATTTTTATGTTTCGAAGGGATTTATTATTTTGGATAACTAAGTGATTCTTCGCTTCGTGGGTGTACGAATGTACACCTTTGCCTAACCCAATGAGGTTCGTAGGCAAAACATTCATGACGGTTATTCGACCTATTATCCTCTTAGAAAAAAACGTATTTTTAATAAAAAAAATACTCAAAAAACTTTTAAATCATTTTTGTTCAAAACTATAATTTAGGGAAGCGACCATTATTAAATATTATTCGTAGTTATGATTACCTATACAATAATGTACGTAAAATTAATTAATTAAAATATGTATTATTGGGAATTGGGAATTTCTTTGTTACTGCTGAAATTTGATTTTGGCTTACCTGTGTTGTCTTCGATTTTATTGAATAACTACATTTTATTTTTTGTCATTTGAAAATGAAAATTCTATTCCTTGCTGTATGATATTTATTTGTTGATATTATTTTAAGGGACCATTCTTTAGTAGTTTGTCCTTTATTTGTTAATTATTTTTATGATAAAATATTATTCTCGTCCTATTATACAACGTGCCGCTACAATGGCGACATTAATTTAACACACGGGTAGGGCTAGTGGCCAGTAATAATAAAAATTATAATAAAATAAAATAATTCGTAAATAGATTTTTTTTAATTTTCAAACAAACTAAATAATAAAAACATAACCAACATTGAGATCACTCTGTGCAAAAGATTCATTCATAAAGCTACCTACCAGCTAGGTTACGTTCTATCGGTCCGATACGCCTTGATGCAGGAATGCCGCGCAAATTCTTAGAAATTACGCCGAATTTCTAAGAAATTGCGCGGCATTCCTTCAATTCGCCTACTTATGATCCGTGACCCCGGCAAATGACCTCTGCGCTACAGTTCTTTAAGTACAGGTTGCTCCAAGATGCTAGTTTAGAAAATTGTTAATAAATCAATAAATAATAACGTTTAAGTAATTTTTTTTTTTTCCTATAACGTATACACGAAATCTTATACGTGTGTTAATTTAATGTCACCATTAAAGCGGCACGCTGTATAGTTCTCAAAACATAACTGGCGAGATGTGAATGTACTATAAATTTCTGCCTACCCTTCCGGGAAATACGGGCTTGATGTTATAATATAATTTTTATCCGTCTGTAGTCGAGCTTACATGTGTTATAATTATTAAATAAACCAATAGTATATTCTGTTTGATATTATGTTGTTAATTTATTGTTAAATGACTGTATTATGCAAAAGCAAGCTTGAGTAGATAAAATCTAACCAGATATTATTATTTTGTCTTCAATTAATTAATAATTTAATAATCAATCTGCCTAGCCTTTTCCCAACTATGTAGGGGTCGGCTTCCAGTCTAACCGGATGCAGCTGAATACCAGTATTTTACATAGAGCGACTGCCTATCTGACCTCCACAACCTAGTAACTGGGTAATACGCCCCTTGGTAAGACTTTCAGCCTCTGATGACCTGTAACGACTGTCAAAGATTGACTGACAGCCGGGACCAACGGCTTAACGTGGTTTCCGAGGCACGGAGGAGTGTCGGTATGTCAAGATGGTCACCCATCGACGTACCAACCCCGGAAAGCGTAGCTTAACCTGACGGATCGACCTGTGCGGCTGATTATTTAGCCACGAGCTCCTCCTCCTCTAAATAATAATTGAACAAATATTTGTTTATTTAAGCTTGTTTGGAAATCAGGATTTTGTTGTTATTGTAATATATTTTGTTTTGTGTTTTTGAGGGATATGTAGCAATAGTAAGGGGAAGACCACAGAGCCACTTTAACTTTTTCGTATACAAATATGAACATTATTTGTATAACGAATGAACGAATATGAACGGTAACCCGTTCATATTCGTTTGAGAATCTTGTTCACATACGCAGATACGAATATGAACATTATGTGCGTAAGAATAAGGTTCATATACGTATGAAACGCTTACTTTACTTATCAAACGTCAAAGTGTGCTCAATCTGAATGAAACTCCCCCTCTAGAGCACGGTCAAAAGTCTTACCCAATTACAGGTAAATCAGAAAAGGTATACGCTTCGGTAATCTTCGTCTTTCCGAACTAGCACGAATATGGCGCCACAGAGTAACCCCCCACAGAGGCAAAGCTTCAAGTTTTGTACTGCCATGCTTTGTAGTAGTGTTCGTCTCATTGCGCGTTTATATGAAGTTTGCTCTCTGGTTATCTACTCCAGTCGCAGTCTCGTCAGCTGTCATTCAACATTGTTGAAAAGTCATTGAAATTGCATACAGTTGTTAATCCATAATTTTGTAATCATGGTTAAAAAAAAAGGAAGTTCTTCCATGGTTGTAACCGATCGTAAGATCGCGCGTTCGTGTTTTCGAAAGTAGACGATGGTTCCCGAAGCACATACTTTTTTCGGGATATCTCATATTTAGAGCTGTGGTATAAAATACATAGACAATTAAATGGTGTGGTATTCGTTGGTCGATTGTTATTGCTGTTAACATACGGTTGGTTTGTGTATGTTGTCATATTAACCCTCATTTAATGAACACAGTATAGTGGGGATAACCGAAGATTAAAATCGTTAGATTTGCTGTCACCGTACTGGGGTCGCGCGAAAACATGTCTATTTTGAGAAGAACGAGTACGAGCGCACACATCTCGCTTCGAACGACAGATACAATTTTCAGTATGAGTGAGCGAGACAATTATACTATTCAAATGTCATTCGTCGTAAACGTGACAGTCTTTTGACGCGATCGGGCGAATTAAACGATTTAAATCTTTGGGGGATAGCCTATTTATCTTCACTGGGTTTTGCTGTATGCTTCAGAGATAAATGTTAATATTCCTAAGTTTTTATTGTCTGACATTCCAAAGTAAATACTCGTTTAGTATAAGCACAGTATAAATAAGTAAAAGTACCATATTCTATATTCATATAAAACGGTCAAAACGGCGTGCTTCAAAATCTCAGTATATATCAGTACGCAACAGTATCGCGTGCGCGGCAGTTACGCACGGACGCGGAAGGTTTATCTACTGAGGGGCCGTAGGTCATTAGTTCAAGGTCGTGCCGAGACATAATACTGTTACTTATTTATACTGTGGTATAAGTTGTGGTGAATGTATAATGTGTTTTCTAGATCATTTTGTGTGTAATGATTATGAAATTAAAATTGACTGGCGATAAGTTTGAGTGAAAATTCAATTGATCTCTCTTGAAAAATGTTCCTTTAGACTGCTAAAGTGAATAATTATCTGCTATTACATTGTCATATCTATATAATCATTCTAGGAGAAAGATTCAGTCGGCAGTTTTACTTTGCTTTGCTTAGTTTGCGATTCGTACGATTATGCACCTTATCCATATGTTTGTAATGTTCATATTCGTTAAGTAAGCAAGCGTGTGATACGAATATACGGTATGATTATAATGTTCATATTTGTATAACATGAGCGAAAGTGACCAGGCGTGTAATAGGAACATACACATAAAAAATAAAAAATAAATTGTAGCGCAAACTGAACTTATTTCCAAAAACACGTATTTGTTTACATGTTTAGAAACTAAATCACGAATGCACTAATTTTAGTTAAGCTGTTTGTCACCAATCAGCTTTAACAAATCCATCCAATTCATTTAAGTAGTTCCTAATCAAGAAACGCCAGTCACGTTATTTTTTTAAATAAGTATTGCCAGTGAATTTTAATATTCAAAATTGTTTCCAATTGACATTTCTCTGTATAAACTGTACCTCAACCAAAGAGTAGGCCAATGTTTTATATTATTGCGGTTATGTTTTGTATGATAATGTAATTCTGGTCATTCGCTGGTCGATATTACCTTTACCAGATTGTCTATAGATTAATAAAAAAATATTTGATTCTGATGATGTGATTTTATTTATTCTGTACAAAGAGAGTAAGTCTGAAGTAACGGAGCCGATTCTCTTGTCACAAATTCTCTAAACGAAAAAATCACTAAAATTTCGTTTATTCCTGTCAAACGACGATTTCCCATTCTAAAATAGACTATAGTGACACTACTTAACTATATTTTAGTTTGACAGCACTAAGATTGCACTGAGTTTTAATTTACTGAAAATGCGAGGATGCGAAGCGACCGAACAGACCCCGCCATCCCCATCTCGAACCTAACCTGTCCGAGCCGGGGTGCCCCAAGTCCAACTACAAGAAAAACTGTCAAAGAACAGCCTCCTAACCTAACCAACCATATCAGATGCACCCTAGAAGGATAAAGGATATTTAAACCCAATCATACAATTTTGAAGAAGTCTTAGGTAACAACTGAAGCCTGGGCGCCTGGGCCTGAGTTGCTATGTGAAGTGACAATGACAACACAATATGTTTCGTTTTACGTTTGGTTTCACATATCGGCAATAGTCGGTAAATTATTTAATGTGTTAATTTAATAACACTAATCTAAATCGGTGAAATAAATATCATATAATGAAATATGCATCAAAAGTATCTAAATCACTAAATATACGTATTTATTTCATAATTAATATGAAGTAAAATATTTTAGTGCGTTGACCTTCGTAAAACGAAACGTTCAAAGTGAGACAAAAGGTCAAAAGTGTCAAAATATTGCTCTAATTTTTACGATTTTGTTTTATTTTTTTCTCGTAAACCATTTATCTCCGCAACTTAAAACTTTACATGGAGGCTTCTAATAATATGATCTTTCTGTAAAAAAATATGGACTCCCATCTCGACGGATGTTAAAGCTTAGCCAAACAGAACTGTATCTATTTATTTTCTTTTGCTTATATCTCGGTGAAACGGTGTGTCCTATCGCAAAAATAATATACCCCTAATTCTCAAAATGTTGGTAATATTTTTTAACCGACTTCTTCAAAAAGGAGGAGGTTCTCAATTCGCCCGTTTTTTTTTGTTTTGTTTGTATGTTACGCGGTTACTCCACCAATAATGAATCGATTTTGATGATTCATTTTTTGTATGGTAGGTCATGCTTTCGAGGTGGTCCCATATAAATTTTATTAACTTTGATTGCGTAGTTTTTGAGTTCAATATTACGTATTTCTCCCACTTAGTTTATCTAGACTATGTTTTAATTTACTCCTTCACTGTTATTTACATAGCAGCTAGTGGTATTCGAATTTGTTTGGGGTAGGTACCACAACTAAAAAGTGAAAAATAAAAATTTTATACAAAAAAAAACCGACTTCTGAACGTCGGTGTCTTTGCTTTTCAATTTTCGTTTTTTGCCACCGACTTCCGAAATTAAAGTAATTTTTCGCTTTTCAGTGTTTTTTTTGTAAGTCGGTATATTTTTTTGTAAAAACTTTTTTTTATTTTTTTTCTCCTTATTTTCCATACAAAAACTGAAAAATTCCGTTAAAAACACGTGGAGGTTCCGTCCCTGCGCGTCTCTGGCTCTAAAAAAAAATCACGGGTCAGGGAAAATAAGTACGAAGTGGAGGCGCGCGGTTGTCAAATTCGATTTTAGTTGTGCCAAAATAAGTTTTAAATTTTATAGAATTTATTTGGCAGAATAGCTCTAAGATTCCCATAGCCAAAAGTAAGGAATTTTAGTGATAGTTAAGGTAGTTTAGTTCGTTGTACAAGAGAATCGGCACCATTGCCCGTTTTTAACTAACACTACGCGAACGCAACACATCCTGTTGGATTTTCAACGCTCAGCTCAGCGCCGAGAGTTGAAAATCCAATAATGCGCTTTGATTAAGTATTATTTTTAGGTGTCGCATAGTGCTAGTGAAAACGAGTATAAATATTTATTTATTCATAGGAGAACCAACAGCTATAACAGATGGATAACAATTAAATAAAAAACATAGAGCCAATTACGGGTTCTCACGGGTAAAAACTGAGAGCAATAGAAATCTTAGGATCACTAACAAGCATGATAGAAAAGAATATAATATACAGGCTTAGTTTTTGTTAACCCTAAACCTCTTAAGGGGTCATGGACTGAACAACTTTTACTATGGGACCAACTGAAATGGCAATAAAAATCTGCTGTTCAGTACCTACTACGGCCGCGAATCATATTTAGATCAACATACAACCTGATACTGACCTGCAAATTGCAAAAATGTAAGAAAATTTGAATTTCGCGGGCTATCTTAGCGCATGCCCCTTAAATCGACCGATGTATGGGATGTAATAAAAAAAATAAAAAACAAAAAAAAACTACAGTCCTTTCAGGGCTAAAGAAAAAGAAATTGGTTGCTGCAGCCATATTGTAACGGCTTAGATCACAGTGATTTTGACAGACTTGTCAGTGGGAGCAACCCAAAAGCAACCTTGTTTATACTGCACTAAAGATCACTGAAATTTTGACATAAATATGCAAATTCAGGGTAAAATAACTGAAAGGACTGAGCGTCTTTTTACTCTCCATAGTCGATTTTGGATAAAAGTAAATAATACAAAAATTTTGATTTTTTTATTTATAATTTTATTAAATTAATTATTTCTATAACTTTTTACATATAGTAAATTATATGTGCCACGTTTCGTCAATTACATTGAATAATGCTGCCATGTCACATCAGCATAGTCACAATAGTACCTAATGTTTGCCTCTACGATCCGACAACGATTGGCTGCTCACGACGACGCAGCATCGGACATTCGACGCTCCCGAGATATTGACGAACGCAACGCTTTTTGACAGTGACAGATCAGTTGGACAGTGACAGTTGCGTTTGTCAAACGTCAGGAGCGCGGAGAGCGCGGCAGCCGGCCCGCGAGACGACTCGCCTCCGCACACAACTTGGTCCAAGAATATATTTATGAAATAATTTGTATAAAAATTTTGGCTCCAATATTTACAAATGCACTGATATTTTTTTTACAACGCCGGACTAATTTTTACAGCGACTAAGTTGAGTAAAGGGTTGCGGAGGCGATCCGAGGCGTGGGCGCGAGTTATTATTGCAATTCATTTTCTAATAACACATTTCTTATCTAATAAGAGTGCGCGCGTATAGTGCGCGACCATTTCTAATACCCTATCGTTACAGTGGTACGTCTTAACATTAGAGCGCACTACGCGCGGCATGCTACGAGTGAAGGAACACGGAAGAGACTGCAACAAAACTCACTGTAGCAATAGAGTACAGACACAACGTTATAATGAAGAGACAACACCAAAGGCAGAGCTGACTGGTTCCGTGGCCTGACGTCACCCGCGCTAACTATTCGTATTCTGACGATACCTTCTCCCTGTTTCGTGTTTAAAATTAACATTTAGAATTAACACACAAGGGGCTTATACAGAATTTGTACTCTTAAAGCGTCCCGTCGCCGCTTGCACCCATGTAACACTCGTACGCGGAACAACTGTACAACACTACATTAGTGGCCCACGACCGCGCGACCACGCGACCACGCAACCGCGCGACCACACGACCACGCGACCACGCGACCGCGCGACCACGCGATCGAGCAACCGCGCGGCCCAGCAGTAGACGGCGTGACTTGATCGAAGCGAAACACTGGTACGATTTAAAACGACAAAGCACTGTTCTAACAATAAATTAAATATTTTTTGTGATACATAAATAATAACCGAATGATAAATAGACTGTTTTTGATATAAATAAGTATTCTGACAGAGGTGTAAGAGCGTGGGTAGCTGACGGACATCGGGCACGGCTCACCGTCGCTTACCGTGGCTCACTACGAGCTCGTAGTCACTCAACGCAACAGGAACACTAACATTACAAGTTGAACATTTGAACTAACGGATGGATGGAATCGTTCAATACAACAGAGTCAGTCAGTCGAGGAGTCGTGAGAAAATCTTAAAAATGTAACACTTAAACATTTCAACAAATGTGATGTAATCAAACATACTTATAACTGTATCAACCGCCAACAGGGTAGCACTGACACAGTAAGCGAGCGAGAAGTCGCCCGACGCGGCACCGCCGTCGCATACATTACCGTAAGAGATCAAACTGTCATTAAAAAAACATTATACTTACAAATGATAATACGTTTACAACTATCCTTATTTATTATAAACATCCATACCTAAAACAATTTACAATAATATTTTATGCAAATTATATTAAGATAAAGTAACTCATTCAGTCGGGCAAAGAGGACGTTATGAGATTGACTCGAACGAAGCCCCGCCGAATGCCAATAGATATTTACTGAAAATTATATAATACAATGAAAGTTCAGTCGTTCATTTCAGAAATGAATCAACAATTTTACAAGATATAGTCATAACAAAAATATATGTGTACTCATTAAGATGTTATTCTGTGCAAATTTTGAAACACATTGTATTGTCCAGCTCTAGTCGTGTATAATATATTACTTTTTTTTGGTACATGAATGTCCACATAAATTAAAATCGCAACTAAATAACTGTGTCATTACGCCTGACATGTGAATGTGACGTCACATCACACGTCGCGGAGTAGAGATGCGCGATAGTCAAGAAAATAAAATAGTAACAAGTGTTCCGTACATGTCAGGTGATAAAATAAAGAGTTCAGTGCAACATTTAATTATATAACATTGGGAAATATTATTATTATACTTAGATATTGTACGGGCAGATAATTATTTTTCTGTTCAAAATGTATCTGTATCAGTAAGTAGGTGTATGACACATTTACTCAGCCGATATTGTGTGACAATGAAGTGAGATCATTAATTATAATTCAATATTAATACTTAACAATACGATGGTCCGTGGGTGATGTATTACGAGCAGTTGGGTGGTATGTGATTTTGGACTGTATCCCTAATGTAATAGAGTCAAAAATAACATAGAACATAATATCGTATTGTCTACAACTACCGCATATTTCATTAAAAAATAAGAAGTACATATGAGTGAGTGAATGTGATCAACAATTGCGCAGCCGCTGCCCGGGAGATCCGAGCGGCGTTCACATCACGCGAATCAGACGCTTCTAGACGAGAAATATGGCGTTATATCCGCCGATTTACGTGATATAAATGACGCTACCGATCACCTGGGCTTTCAGGCAAGCCTTGTATATTACAGCGAATTTGTATACTTCGGTTCGCGAAAAAAGGTTGCCAACATAACATTTAAAAAATGATTTAAGTAAAAAGAAAATATTTGCCACAGCCAGGTCACGCTCATGTCGATCAACGCGATTTTAAAACTAATTCTCATAGCCGAATTTGTTAGTACCTGAGTTTAGATGGAAATCCTCGTTAGCATTTACTTAATAATTAAAAACAATATAATTTTTGGTGGGTTCCCTTTGTTTTGTGTTAAACCCAATTATAAAAACTTTTCTCCAAATCGGCGCAACATTCACAGATCTAATTCTATTTGATTAATTTTTACAAGAAAAATAATTATATACAAAATATAAAATTGATATATCTATACACTATAATAGCAACTTGTTTTTTTTTGTGGAAATCAATAACAATAAGTATCTAGAGAGTTTTCGAAAACGATTGATTCGAAGACCGTTAAAATTTATATTCGAAATGTCCGATAGAAAAATTGAATAAAATTACAAAAATAACATGGTCATTTTGAAAATGAGGGCGTACTGGGGGCAGTCTACATTTGCACGAGTTGGTATAAAACGCGATGATCGCCCCCCGAGGCATACATATTACAATAAACGTGTGATATAAAATATTTAAATTATAGTGACAATATGTAGGTAGATAAAGATTTGCACACATTGCGTGTTTTCAACACAGTGGAATATGTGACGTCGATGTAAAATCGTTAATGGAATACACATCGCGCCACTAGACTACACAATATTGCAACTCATCCAATCGAGCCAGGCTCGGTACAATAAAATAGAAAGAAAAAAAAAAAAATACAAATTCGTCTGAAATGTGAAAAATAAACTTTGAATATAAATTTTTGGCAATTTTGTACTTAGTGATGGTTCGCAGAGGTGTGTAGTGTGTTCACGTGTACAGTGTGGTGTGTGAGTGTTGTGTGTGTGTGTCGTGTGGGTGTGTGCGGCGCGGGCGTAGTTGTGTCGTCGCCGAGTCACTCTGTCGCGTGGAACGGTCGCGATGTCGCCGGCGTCGAGTTCAGTCACAATAAACAACATTCGCCTTAGTACATGTATCAACAAAATGTCCTACGTTTGTTTACGTTACGGAGTTATAACGTCAGCCGCGGCCGACGTGGGCCCAGCTCGACCCGCACCGCGCACCGCACACCTGAAACAAGATGACGCGAACGATTACAATTTAAAGTGATATTACAATGAAATTCAGAAGACAGTAAGATCTACGTAATTAACGTAAGCTACCGTCATGCTACGGGACATGTAGCCAATAAGTAATTCGAGTGAGATCCCGATTTGCTGGGCAGGATTTTGCTACAAGTAGCCTTTACGTCAGGGCCCAAATCACAACTGCTTGAAAGCGGTTTCCTTATTTACGGGGCTCAGGGTGGGACCTAGGTTGCTGGCAGTAACTTAAAACACGTAAATTACGGTCTACCCCAATAGGACCAGCAGTATGGTATGAAGAGTGCGGCCTTTACCTCTTTTGTACAGCCATAGACTTCTATGGACTAGACCTATTCGTTGAAGAACTAGTAGAACTCAGAAAATGTTCTTCCAGAATTACCACCACACTTTTTCTGCCACCATAAGGCATGCCATGGCTTCCAGTGATGTAAATCGCATAAACATTGACTCCAAAGTTGGCTGCATATTGGCAACCCAAAGGTTTCACTTATCCATACTAATATTATAAATTCGACCTATTTCGCCTAAACCACTGAACGGATTTCGATAAAATTTGGCAAGGAGATAGATTGCATCCTGGAGAAGGACATAGGGTACTTTTCATTGACATACCACGCGGGCGAAGCCGCGGGCGGAAACTAGTAGAATATAAAGAAGGCGTTGACCAGTAGGTACCTATATACCCAGTTCCTGTTTGATCTGTCTGTTTTTTTGCTTTCAACTCTTTACGAGGCTTTATTGACTATCTTCAGTTGATTAAGAACAGAAGGTACACCCACCTAGACAACTTTCGTGAGGCGAGCGGCGCGTCGTGTCCGCGGCACATTGCCGGGGCGCGTCTTGAGCGGGGTCCGCGGTCGCCGCCGCGCCCCCCCGCCCACCCCGCTGTCACCGCTGTGTCCCGACACCAGCGACTCACTGTCGCTCTGGTTCGACGTGTAGCCGATCACGTCGACCTCATCTGGAATTGAGAAAGGGATTTGTTAATTGATGTTGAAAGGCAACTCAGTCTACCGCAGTCAGGAGGGCTAGGGTCTCCCAAAACCGCACTAGTTCTTTCATAATTGATATCCGAAAACAATTAGAAGCCGCAAAAGGGGCTTAAATAATAATGCAACTGCGAGAACGCAATTGGATTCCGTTTTAGGAAAGATAGATCTTAAATCCTAACATAATATTATAAATGCGAAAGTGAGTTTGTTTGTGACGCTTTCACGCAAAAACGGCTGAACAGATTTAGATGAAATTTGGCACATGGGTAGACCATGACCTGGAATAGGACATAGGATATTTTTTATCCCGATATTCGCACGGGATGAAGACTTACGCGGATACCATGGGGCACAGCTAGTACCTACATAAAATTAAGTCCTACAGAAAAAAAACTAAGTCGGCAAATTTGCGGTTCCGAGTATAATACCAAGTTCTTAGTCTAACGATTCCAAGTTCTTAGTTCAATAATGATTAAGGGGTTTATTTCTAAACGTTGCTTAAAGTTAAGTGACGTTCAAACGTTAAAAATGTATAGTTAAACAGTCGCGCCTTAAACTCGCGACAATCTAAGAAGTCCGTTTTGACGTCTCGTTCTCGTACTTGTAATTAAAACGTTATGCGAGAATCAGTTTTAAGCAATGTAGATAAGTCGTCGATTACAAACTCTCTAAGTATGTTTAATCGATATGTCTCGAGAATCAGTATATAAGAAACAATTTTTTTTTTTCATCTCTACACAAAGTATTTTTATAGCTGTCAAAACAGACTTCTTAGATTGTCGCGACTCTAAAGCCTTCCTTTACAAAGGCTTCAACAATGCTCATCACCCGAAAGGCATCTAAGGCAAGGTTCCTTTAATCAAACAACACAATAAAGCCTGCAGTTCCAACTCGGTCAGTTTCGCAACTGGCAGGTGTCCCCAATTCCGTAGCCCTGTTGTTTTTCTCCCAGCGGGTCGCGAAATACGGCGAACTATGTTTTACACCACTTTCTAAATTGCATCTCTAATTAAAAGCGTGAAATTCTTGGATTTCTGGTACGGTAAATGTCTGTGCATTTTGGTAAGTATTATCTTTTCATTTGAACTTGTTCGTGGATCTTTGACAGTCGTTACGGGTCGAGGGTCTGACAACCAGTCTTACCAACGGGTATCGTGTTACCCAGTTAATGGGTTGTGGAGGTTAGGTAGACAGAATGTTTATTGTTCTATCTATACTAATATTATAAAGAGGAATGATTTGATTGTTTGTTTGTTTGTTTGCATTGAATAGGCTCCGAAACTACTGAACCGATTTGAAAAATTCTTTCACTGTTGGGAAGCTACACTATCCCCGGCTGACATAGGCTATATTATATATTTTTTTTATTAGGGCTCCTTACTAAAACTCCAATAATGTAACCTAAGGTGTAAAAAAAATTACCTAAAATAGCCGTAGATAAGTACTTAGTGCTACACGTACGAAGCCGGGGCGAGCACCTAGTGTAAAATAATGGTATTCAGCTGCATACGGTTAGATTGGAAGCCAACCCCAACATAGTTGGGAAAAGGCTAGGCAGATTGATTGATTGAACTTGTGCGTCATTTAAAATTAAATTCGATAATTTTTTCTCTTTTCTCGAAAACATTAATTGTTTCTTGATTATAAATAAACTTAAAACGATAAAAAAATCTATTCCTAGTTTACCAAAAATTCGTTCAAAATTCTTCACTGCTATCGATAATGGGTCAGATATCGTCCAATGACGGTAATAATAACTGTCCTTCCGAGCGAGTCTCGATTGCTTTAGTAACGCTACGATCATCCGCTCTTACACCATAATTATGTTCAATATTCTGTCCCAAATCCTCGTCACAAAGCATCTACAGACAATCTTGCAGCCAAATTTTCCTTTGAAATTTTCAAACAAAGAGATCTTGCACGCTTTCTTGTCTTATATTTTGTTCTCGACACTATAAAGTGTGAAAAGGGATTTTGTCGTCGCACACTGCTCCAAGAAAACTAGTTTACTAAGATAAAACCATTATTTTTCCGAGAATTTCATTAAGAATCTTATAATTTATTAAGAGGGTCAGTTCTTGGTCCTCTATTTTAATTCGATTTTGCAAAGGAGATTATACATTTTGGGCTAAACTATGAAAGTGCCAAACAAGAAAATGATATATTCCGTTAGAACATGTTATTCTCTTCACTTTGAGACCAAATCTGTAGGGCAATTCCCTGCGCTGTTATACGATTTTGAAAAATACTGTTTTCAGTATGATTTAGTTACAATAATTAATAGTTATCTGATTAAAGTAATAACTTGTAGTAATAAAAAATGAAGAGAAAAACGTACTCTTTCGGAATATAGCTTTTTTTTTTGTGTGGACGGCCCAAAAATGTATTGACGGTGAATGATCTCCTTTAGATAGTTTAAGTAAAAGAGATACAGGCTTCCAATTCAAAATTAACAACTTTTTCATTGAGCTTTTCCTGGTTTTAAAGCATAATTTCTCAAGCATTACTTTTTATGATTACCTACGCCAAAACAAAAATCATTATTCCATACAAAGATTCTTTTTTTATAAATAACAGAATCCATAGTGACATTCTTTATTCGTCTTTCAAAATGGAGCTAAAATAAAACGAAAGCTCTTTTGTTTTCATAATTGTGCTGAAAAACAAATGCTAACAAGGAACAGTGTGTTTGATAAATATTATATAATATTCTATAGCTATTCTACTACATGAGGTATATATTTTGAAGTGTTCGCTAGGATTAAAGTGTTCCCGTTTCGTCGCTTCAGTGTTCGTTGATAAGCCTCAAAATTCGGGACGTATAACGATGTTTGCGATACTGATATTAGCTTTTACATACTAGGCATACATTTACATGTACAGTCACGGAATTTAATTGATGAGCCACCTTCAAACTTTTCAATTTTACAGTTTCATACATTCACGACATTACACGATTAAACATGAACTCAAACCGCACGCTCGTAAACAAGATGACAAATAAATTACTTATAATCGGAAATAGTATTATATCCATAGAGGTTGACTAATAAGTTTTCAATGATAAAAAATAAATAAAATGTTGCATTAAGTTTACCCAATCTATTTGATACTGACCTCCTTTGAATCAGATCAATTATTCTGAAAACTTATCTGAAGACATTGACAATTGAAATGTCGATGTCAGAGATGTTAATTTCGAAGTTGTCGAAATGACTATTAATATTTCTCCGTACGTTAACGTTAATATCGCTACGCTTAAATAACCGTTGCTAGGTTACTGTTGCTAGAACTGCAATTGGTTGACTTTGGGTAGTCACTCTGCTGTCAAGTTTGTAGTTCTGGCTCTCAGGTTAGCCAACCGGTAAAGTTATTAAATATAATTTTCTTCTACTAATACGAAGATATTATGATTTTCCGAGTCAGGAACCGAATGAACCCGATTTGCATTATACGGCTAAAATACGAACAGTGCCAGGTGGCTCATCAATTAAAGTCCGTGACTGTAACTACTTATGGAAGATAAACAAGTGCAGTAAATAATGAATAAATTATGCTCAGTTCTGCATCTCGATTCAAAACACGATTTGAGTAGAGATTAGTATTAAATTCGTAAGCGAAATGTGGGTATGTTAATGTGAAATTACAGGGTATGTTAATGTGTTAGTATCAAATCTGTTAGAATTATTATTTTGGAAAAAGCCTGCAGATCTGATGAGCTTACTAACTACTTTCTAATCTGTTGTCTTTCACGTTGCGTAAAACTTTGAATAAATTATTTTCAGCCTTGTATTAAAAATTGGATACTACTCACACACTATACTTATATCGAAGTGGTCTTTCGGTATTCAATAGACCGCAAAAACGAAGGAAAAAATATTCTGTTACACTTTGAAGTTCCATACTTTACCTATCAAGGTAAGATACATAAAAGATTTTGAAGGAAAAAGTTAGAAGCCATGTTTCCAAGAAGGGACGATAAAATCAGGTAGGTATGTCTTTCCCTATTATTCTACTAAGGCTATGACCTCTCAAAAGGGATATAATTTGTTTGAGCATTTGACGACTAAAGATAGAAAATGTGATATTAAAATTGTATCTAGCTTATTATGCTGGGTACAATTTTAACTTTGTAAATATTTTAATATGAATATTAAATTACTTTATTTCAGACCATGGTGTCCATTTTGTTAGTAACAATGTTCTTATAGACTAGTGTTAGTAATACTTAAAACTACCCAAGACAAAAACATATTTATAAAGTACACTCAACAATCACTACCGCGCCATTCTATGACAAATGGCGCAGCAATGACTGATGTAAATACAGTCCAGACGACTAGCGATCATGTTAAGGATGCTGTTGGTGCTGCTACGTACTCTACGCACCAGGGATGCGCAATTTTTACGCATCGCATCAGTCTATTTTAGACGTGAAGCAGTTATTATTACTTACTGTTTTTTGTGTTAGATTTTTTAATTTTAGTTTAATTCCCGTGTTCGCAAAGAAAAATGTAATAGGGCTAAATGCTGTCCGTTTTCACTGCCTTTCTCATAACCAATGGATAAAGATATGGGGATCTTAAAATAATATATACAAATATATTAAAAAAGGGGAGGCGGATAAGGCATCAAAAACACAATGTTTTATTCCAATTTGTCACTGGACAACATTTTATGATGTGAATTTATTATGAAACCTATACGGACGGAGTTTCTCTGAAATAAATCAACTATAATTATTTACCAAGGTTAATAATAACATTCGAAGAATGATAAGCCTGTGACATTGAAAGGTTTTTGAGAAGAAGAAACTTCTGAATAACAGAGATCAACACAATTCAATTCCTGAGAATAAGAGATTGATTGCGTAACACTAAATTTGCTGAACTTATTAAAATATAAATTGAAATGACTAAGTAATTGGATATTCACGAACAGCTCAGTTCTTCTGAGAAAAGAACCTTCAGTAACATATAGTTTAAGCTGCAATACCTTCAAGATATAATGAATTTTTGAAATTTCACAGAGCATATCAGAAATACTTTATTGCTCAGTGCACTCAAACTGATATGAAAGTCATGGTTCCTCTTGGGACTTACTTTGGTTGCACCTGGTACGTGAAAATTCTAAAAATCATTGTTAGAATATTAAATGAATTCTGGATTATATTTTCTTTTAAGCTGTCTTGAACTAAGAGATTCAACAAGAGAGAGCAATTTCGCTTTACGATTTATTCAAACTTAGGACTGAATAAATTCAGGTGTCCTTCTAACTTCTTTTTATTTTATTGTGAAAAGAAGTAAAAGCGAACTCTAACAAATAATAATGTATTTTACAATATAGTAATGATTAAATTAAACAGAAATACTTAAACTCTCGCCTTTTACTCATAGGGTTAGACAGAACATAACATCCTTCATAATGATTATGTAGCGTATGCATAGCTTATAATTTTCCCGCTGCTGAATCACAGGCCTCCTCTCAGTGAGAGGGAGTGGGCCGTAATCCACCACGTTTGCCCAGTGAGAGTTGGTTGATGTCACAAGTCTCAGAATTTTTGGTTCTAGGACATACCGGTTTCCTCACCATGTTTTCCTTCACCGTTTTGAGAGCAGTGGTGATAAAATAATGTATACAAAGTAAAGCGACTGTCAGGGTTCGAAACTACGACACACAGCTCGTAATTCGCGGCCGTTCTTAGCCTCGAAACGTAAAGAACCAAAAATAATAATAAAAAAAATATTATCTTAGAAATAAAGTAGGTATTACAAAGTATGATGCCTGTACTAGGATAAACCTCTATTACAGCCGGCGCAGCATTAGCTCTTACGATTACTATTAGGACAATTACTGGGGCTGGGCACGGGGTCACTACTGCTCTATGAAATTAAATTTATTTATTTGCCAGAATATAGGTATTTACATAATAACATGGTAAAATAATTTTAGTCTTACTATGTTCGACTTATCAGTCGTGCTAATATTATTAGTTGGTACATGCAGAGGTAATAATAATCATGAAATTACATCAATGTCATTCATTAGTCATACACATAATAATAATAATAAAATAAAAGGCCGAGAAAGATAAACAAATCAAGTATCTTGAATTGGCTCACGAGGTTGTCGACATGGTGGGATGTGGACTCTGCGATCATTGTGCCGATAGTCGTATCAGCCAATGGCTTAATTGCCAAGAGCCTCGACCAAAATCTATGGAGGCTCTCGTTGGGCAGCTGGATTAAGGGCTTGATTCAGAAAGCGGTACTTCTGGACACGGCCCGTATTGTTAGAAGGTACCTCTCTCTGGAGCCCTGACCGGGTCCAAGCTACCGGCGTAGCTTGGACCCTGTTCCCGATACCGGTGGGCTACTATTTTTATATTTTTAAATGTTTTTATATTTTTATATTCTAACATTTAAAAATGTAATTTATATGTAACTTTATGAAATAAAAGACTTAAATAAAATAAAATTTAGTTTTTAAAATTAACAGTCTTGCTTCGATTCAGTATAGATTAGGTATGTATGCTTCTATATTTATTATTCCAAACACCGTTTCCAAAGTAATGCCCTCAAAATTCAGCAAGCAAATCACATCCGCAGGTGGCAACAAACCACGCAGCATGTTAGCGACTAACTATTACCAGGTAATCCGCCTTGAGCTCACAAATTACTCTACAAACAAGTTTGTCGCGCCGCGGCGCTAATTCTACATAGCCTCTTATATTAAGAGTCTACCTCAGCTCAAATTCACTTTTTTTCTCGCTCGAACCATACTACTCGCGGACTGAGTGAGAGCGAGACGGTGTGGGGTGCTGGCGGCTCCAAGGCTCGAATAGTTTAAGTAATTGCATGTTTCGGGGAAAATAATGGAAATTAAAAAAAAAAGAACATAGGACCTGCTTTATAGTTAGTTCAGTTATTATCCAAAGTTTAATGATCTAATTTGAAGTATTTTTGTAATACTAGGAAAGAAAGAAAAATATTATTATCTGCGATTCTAAAACATATCAGCCATATTAAATTTGTCACGTGGTTTTCCTACCGGGTCCCAGCACAAGTTTGTTGAGACTAATTATAACACAAACGGCACCAAGCGAGCGGATCGCAATGGTGGCGCGCGCCAATTTCCTGCAATACATGCTAAATGGCAGGCAATCGTGCGCCGTCCGCCGACCGAGCTCCACGCCTCTTCCGAGCTCTGCACTTGAAAATTACACTAGGAACTCTGAAAGTATAATTTGCTATTAATTTGTGTTATGTACTTAACGCTTTTCTGTTGAACTTGTTTTAAAGCGATTATAACTTTTTTTCTATTGTTACTTTGTTGTAGTTTTAAGTGACTCCTACTAAGAATATAAATGTTCACTTTCCATAAATTCTGGAAACATTAGGTCTTTTTTTTTAAAATAAATCATCATCTGCCTAGCCTTTTCCCGACTATGTTGGGGTCGGCTTCCAGTCTAATCGGATGCAGCTGAATACCAGTATTTTACATGGAGCGTCTGCCTATCTGACCTCCACAACCCTGTAACTGGGAAATACGATACCCCTTGGTAAGACAGGTTATCAGACTTTCGGGCTTCTGACGACCCGTAACGACTGTTAAAGAACCAGAAATGGCAGCCGGGACCAACGGCTTAATGTGCAATCCGAGGCACAGAGGAGTGTCGGTATGTAAAGATGGTCACCCATCCACGGATCAACCCCGGCAAGCGTAGCTTAACCTGATGGATCGACCAGTGCTGCTGTTATTACGTTGCCACGAGCTCCTCTTTAAAAAAATAAACATTTTATGTTTTTGATTTGACACGACTACCGCACGTAACTCATACTCGTTTTATAATTATTATATCATAGTAATATTGTGTTAAGCTGAATGCTATACAAAACTGCATATAACAATTTACCAGTACAATTTAATTTCGCACCAATCCAACAACACTATTTTAATCAACAAACTAAAATTAGATTTTCAATTCCAACAAACATGCTTTAATATCCGAATCTATTATTAATGTAAATCCGATAATACAGTTTTAATTATACACCGAAACACAAAGGGTCGGAAACGGTAATGGCGCCCAACGCGGGCCGCAGACTGACATCATCATAACGGCTTGTAGACTTAATACGTAATCAATACGAACACTGAACATCGTGCTAGTTAAAGCGCAATGAATAAAGCTCAAATACGACACTCCTTGTGTACCACTTGATCATGGCCCGTGAAACTGAGGGTAGATATAAATAAATGGATTGCCTGAATTCTTGTACACGAAAAAAGGATGAAAATTAAAAAAAATACAAAAAAAAACCGACTTCCAAAAAAAACACTCAAATATGAAAAATAACTTTAATTTCGGAAGTCGGTGGCAAAAAACGAAAATTGAAAAGCAAAGACACCAGAAGTCGGTTTTTTTTTGTATTTTATTTTTATTTTTCACTTTTTAGTTGTGGTACCTATCCCACATAAATTCGAATAGGTACCACTAGCTGATGTAAATAACAGTGAAGGAGTAAATGAAAACAGCGTCTAGATAAACTAAGTGGGAAAAATACGTAATATTGAAGCTAACTCAAAAACTACGCAAGCAAAGTTAATAAAATGTATATGGGACCACCTCGGAAGCATGACCTACCATACAAAAAGAGAATCATCAAAATCGATTCATAATTGGCGGAGTAATCGGGGAAGATACATACAAAAAAAAAACATACAGGCGAATTGAGAACCTCCTCATTTTTGAAGAAGTCGGTTAAAAATAGCCAAAAGCTTGAATTTATGCTCTTCCGATACCCAAAAAGAAATTCGTATGAACATTTCCATATTGGTATGATGCACACACCCTATACGTAAGCGCACTGGAGCTTAACCCGAGTCAGTTTAAGTATAAAAGTCACACGCAGAAGACCTTTAGTACTTGCCTTATTCAAACGCCTCCAACCACGAAGTTCTACCATTCAAAAGTTACAAAAGCCTCCAAAACCTCATCTACATAGAAGCAGACACCTCAATAGACCGCAAAATAAATCCCTCCAAGGTTATTACCAACACATACAGAGCATGAATCACTCCACGATCCACGCATACAAAAGCATGGAGCCTGCAGCGCAATATTTCGTCACAAGAATTTATTTCCGGCAGAAATTGAATAGGATGGCATAGCGGCCAAACTGTGTTAACGTGTTACACTCGAATGCTGTGTGATGCGAGCTGGCTGGACTCATTTTTAGTTCCAGGCTGTTGTTGCTTACAGCTATGAAAAATATAGGACGTATGAGATTTTTTTATAAAAAAGATACCGTAAATATCGATGGCGATCCATCCCGAGTAAATTGAAAAAAAAAACTGTTGTTATGAAACCCTTTCAAAGCACTCACATGACATTTTTGTGGACGATACATTTTTCTTAGTATAGTTAGTGTATAACATCATTGAAACTGCATAAATGAGTGTATAAACACACAAAAACATTATATTTCGGGTTTGCTACCCAAAATGCAACGATGTAACTGATGATCGCACTATTAAAGTCTCAGGTGCGGAACTGCGGGCTCTAAACCACGCTATTTGTTATCAACATACAATTTGGAGGGTAGATACGTATTAAGCTGTTTTGATGTTACGTAACGATTAACTTTGTGAAGGTTTTCGGTATTACAGTTTGCTTTGTTAGATTTTAACCAAGGTAATGTTAATGGCAATTTCCATAATGAGAAAGTTATCGATTTTGTATTACTTAAAGCCTTTTAGTTTGAGTGATATTGCCGTGATTTTTAGTAATAATACTGCATGAAATTTCTAATATAAATGAGGACAAAGTTAAAATTACGCACCAACATGCCTTTTGTCTCCTTGTCTACAAAATTATAATAATGAACTTCACACAGCCAATTTTAATGGCGCCCACGTGGGCCCCGGAGTTGATAATGACTAATGCCAATTAATCAGTGTCAGTCGACAGACAATATATCAACATTAAATTCTTAATGCGATTACTCCGAACATAATTAGTTTCAACACGTTATAACTTATTTAGGTTCCACATTGTACAGTACCTCCATAGAATGACGTCACCTGATTGCGCAGTTTAGTATCACTTCGGACTTTTTTACTTTTCTGTAGATATGTTCAAGCCTGGTTGTAATTCGGTTACAACTAGAATGTTATCTGTCACATAAATAGTAAAAGCCTCGTTACGCCGAGGTTTAACACTAATTGGCGAAAAGTGGGTAGACGAAAGTTAAATTCTGTCTATCCGCTGGGGATTCGATGACGGTTTGCTCTCTAATGGGCTACCAAGTTCATTACGCACTGAAATCCGCATATCCATCGCACTTTGATATTACATACGCACTTAGACACAGCCATTAAACTCCATCCCGAGTCTGTTAATCTATTAGTTGATGTCTTCATGAATAAGTAATGGTGTTTGGTATTTAGGTAGTATATGTCGAGTATTGCTTTGGTATTGGTTCAGGGTATTAGTGCAGGGTTACATGGATTGGTGAGGCCCTATTGATGGATACAGCTTTGATTCAAGTGCTATGTTTAGTGCGTCCGTTTGGATGTTTCCTTTTCAGGGATGTTTTCTGTGGCTTAAGAATAAATGATCCGATCCTAAATATCCTGGATTTTATTGTAGAAATCCTAACAAATATTTATTATCAGTCAGCCAGGGTTTTGTTTAGTGGCGTATTCTAGCACAAGCAACTTTAGTTTAGTTACTTTCAAAGACGCAAGCAAATATGAAAAAAGAAAATCATAAGAAAATCAAGGCAAAATTAATAGGCCCAACCTAACATTTCAGCACCAAATAGAACATGTATAATGAATGAATTATTTATATAGCTATATTATACACGACTAAGACACCTGTCCCCTTCGAGAGCGCCGATAAATCTCCTGCCGATAATTTACTGATTGTTTGTCTCGGCACATAAATTCCACGGTGACGTCACAGACCCTGGCGTTTGCACCTCCGCAACTTTAAGTTATTTATTTGTTTTGCTTCGGGAATTTATCGGAAGATTTTCGAGTGGGGAGTTTGATTCACCCGTGAATGTCGACTGACGGGTGTGAGAAAGGTTCATTGTAAAAAAACGGGATTGGGAGCTTATTATTCAGCTCCCAATCCCGTTTTTTTTAATTCTAATTAAATATTAAAAGCAATATTTTTGAGTTTGAAGTCCCACGCTGGGCGCCACTAATGGTTAAATATATTTTTAATTAATTGGGAATTTGTTCACTCGGTATGTTGGTTTCACATTATTTACTTTGTCAATATTTTGTGAAAAACGTTCCGTATCAGTGATCACATAACATTATCTCTTCTCGTTTAAAATAAACGCTGTTTATGAATACATCTCCGATATGTCGAAAAAAATACCAATTTTATACAAAAACCGGGTTGACGCGAGAAAAAATACAGAAAGCTATTTTCGCAAAATTAGGATAAGACATTTGACGCGTAAGAAAATTGGATTCTGATCAAATTGAAGCCCGAATTAGATCTTATAGAGCAGGTTACGAGTCTCTGGTCAAGTGGGTAGGTACTAAAACATTCAGAAAATCGTACTATACAATTAAGTTAATTTGGCCCCTGAATTGTATACTGATTTCTAAGTACTATAATATTAGAGCTTGCCCTTTCTCTTAAATTAGTTTTCCGACAATTCTAACTTAGTTCTTTAATTCTCGTATTGAATAGATAATAAAGGGATATTCAGGCTTGTTGTTTCATATAGGAGGTCAACTTACAACTTATCCGTTTAGAAATAGAATATTATAGTAAAATTACTGTACTATTTCTAGGCGGAATAATTTATAGGTAGATTGCGCAAATAAAGATCTATGCTACTGCTTTGCAGTTTGGCAGAGGTATATCTTGTTAAAAATATTTCAGTGAATAAACTACTACTAGTTATGTAGCTACATGTTTTATTAACATAACCTTTCCTTTATTATAATAATCTAATCATATCAACACTAAATAATATGTCTTCGGCATAACATACACTCAGAATTCGTATCAAGATTTACCTAAGCATAATAATCCAGTACCAAGTTTCATCTATCTTAATAAAAGCCCAACCTAAGATAGCGCTACAAAATAGATTTCACCCGCTAACATTTTCATCTCAACAGAATTAACGCCGTGCCGTGATTACATCACATTATGTGTCCCTAAGTCGTGTATCTTGTTATACTCCGAGGAGATACCGACCATTATCTTAACTAGATTCCTACTGTATTACTCATAGTTTAGAATCTTTATTTAAGTTATTTTTAGTTGGAGTTTAGTAGTCTCTGCTGGGCGCCAATAGTGAAGTAATTTTCATAATATCATAGATATTAAAATATTCTTACTTTATTAAATTTTTTGGAACATTCGTCACATCATCTGGTATTTACTAATTTAGTTGTAAAGAAGAATACGTGGATCCACTAAGCTACCTTTTTTTTTGCTGTTTCATATTTATATTCGTAAAACAAAAGGTACGTAAACTCTATTTTCGTTCTTTGAAACTCTTCACCAACCCTTCCGACCCACACATCAAATTGGCAGTGCATACGAAGTGTCCCAGAACTACCCACAACATAAACAAGTGTGTTGCGACCTAATTAAAGTTGGATAGTTGCGGTAATTAGCGACCGAGCGCCTCCCGCCTACCCTCAGGCCACTGATAATACTGGAACACGGAAGGCTTATCAGAGTAAGGGTGCTTCGAAGCAGGCTACATGATATTTGGACACGCAAAGTGTGAAACTTGCCTCTGTTTTGGAAGTTATCGGGTGATGTGTATCGCGGGTAGTTTGGTTTTTCTTTAACTTAAAGAAAGTTAGGTTAATGTTTTAAGAAATGCGGTTCTTTCTTTCAAATCTTTCTGAAGTTCTATTTCTATTATAAAGTATCTTTAAGTATGCAACAAAGGGTATTCTAATGTAAATCTTGGACAAAGCCGCCGACGGTTATGTAACTTGTCCCTTTCTGAAAATATCCAACCGGAAAGTCTATACATAATTGAATACTTCTTAACATTTCGACTACCTGTCGGTTAAGTTCAATAAAAGAAATCCAATAAGTGGGATCACTGCCGAACGAAGGTTTTAGCCCAAAATTGGGAATAACATAAATTCTACTGACCGAAACTGAAAAATTAGTATCAATTATGTTTGGACTTTGACACGGGATGATGAGAATATCGTATATTTTGAGCCTCGGTTTAATAATTCAGTGTACGTATATCCAAGATGGCGACTATAAATTGAATCATGTTTAATATAAAGTGCACAGGAGATCATAAATACGTTGAATTTGTTTATTAAAAACAAGGACAGGGCGTAGTTTTATTGTATATGATATATTATGTTCATAAAAACGAGAATAAACCAATTTTTCGATTACGGTCTTCCTCGTTTGTCTCTTTTTAGTTTTGGTGTAGGTGTATAGTAGCGTCCCTTTCTAATGTCGATATTCGCATAGTTATTATCTATGTTGCTCTTTGTCTGAGATATTGCTGTAATTTTTTTGCTGGCCCTCTATCGGCAAGATAGAGATCTGATAATTTTGCCTTAGGTACGGATAATCCGGGCATATTTCTTAAATGATGCCACGGAACGATATTTTTCGTTATACGGACCATTTTTCTTGGCTGTCTTTCACGATTTTAGAGTTTTCGTGTTTTATGATTTATTCGTTCATTTACTTAAAGGATTATGTATTTATTTTTTGCCGGGTAGATTTTGAGTGGGATTTAAGGCTATGGCAATTTAGGGTACGGTTAAGCTTGCTAGCAAGGAATTCCGTAACTTATTTCTGGTATGTCTGATTTCCTATCATTGCCATTCTTTCTTCTGCATCCTTACCCACGAAGGACCATACTTGCTGATACGTACTGGTACGTTGGTCCTTCGAGGCGTGCGTTCACTAGGTGTAATTAATAAGCGGCGAGCTAGTGTGCTAGTGAGACTGAGAGCGATAAGCCGCGCCTCTCGTAAATCACCCGCGCTAATGACGCTCCATACGACATGGATGTGTGGGTAGCTGGAACTGACTCCTTTTTTTATTTTTTATTGTGGTTGGTAAATCATCAAATGACTTCTCCCGCTCTGGGCGGAGCAGAAGGGCGTGTCAGACTTTTACTGACTAAAACCCACCCGTGTTCCTTCAGTTACCTGTTGCCAGGGTCCCGGTGTCCCTTTCGGACTTTCCCGCAACCCTGGCAGGTGGAACTGACTCCTAAGTTGTGTTTTCAAAAGCTTGTTTCTATGAAGATTCTGTTTGTTTTTTATTGTACCTATTGTTGTTTCTACTGCTGAAAATACAGCATTAGAAAGCTATAGACGGAATGATCACGACATAGTGTTTTTTTTTTAATAAAGTTTATTTTCCGACATTAAAATTTGTGGTATGAAGATCTTAACCAACATTTTCATCACATTCAACACAACCTATATAAAGTTCCACCCATACACACCCATACACCTGTATAGAGTACTCATACATAAAGTAATTCTACATAACTCTTCAACTACAAACATTCATTCGACCATTACCGGATTTCGCGTAATTCAGCGGATTTTGCGTAATTCAGCGGATTTCACTGTAATTCAGCATTGCTTTATAACGACGGGAGAGCACATAATTCAAAATGTTTACCGGTTTTAATTCGTAAACTTTGGTAATGAATAGACGGTTCGTTCATTACCTGTGCTGCGGATCGCAGTTTTAAATAACGTTTGAATAATACCGGCTTGTTATGTGATAATGGTTTGATTTAGATGTTTCTGTTATCTTTTTGTTAAATATGTTAACGACTTTGTTAAGGTAAACTACTATTTTTCGTTGTTACGGAAAAGTTTCTTTCGTTCATTCATTCTTATACATTCGATTTTTGTTTGTAATTCTTTAGTTACAAGTAAAGCTGCCCATGAGTAACTGGACAGGTCCACTCAAATCTGTGAGGCCCTTTCCTCAAAATACCATCTCAGAAACTAATCGGCATGGTTCTCACATGATCTGACCAAGATAATGTCTGGACTTTAAAAGAGACTGAATGAATTTATTTTTCTGTTCCTTCTTCAAATTAGTCGATTAGGAAAAACCGAAGTTTTCCAGGTTTAAAATATTAATATTTCTCTTTGACGTATATTAGTGTTTTTTTATTTAAAACCAACTAGATAAAATATTGAATAATAATAATATTTATATAGATAAAATATCAATTATTAAAAATAAACTATTGTTCATTTCTCTATAGAGTTTAAATAATAATGTCATCATTTACCTTCAGTTAATTACCAATTACATGTAAATCCTAATCATTCGTAGACTGTCCTTTGTTTCTGAACAGAACCCCTTCTTTCCTATAAAACTGAAGCCACTTCTTCTCCCCATATGTTCATGACAAGTCTCAGCACCCGCTCTCTCGAAGCACAAACAAACAACACTTCACGCACACACACGCACACCACTGAAGTACATACACAAACGTATTTATAAATCGTTCGCGCTCGATTTATGCTGCAGTAAGTAGTTTTTAATTTATCGTGAGTGAATTCAGAGCGATTTAAATTCAGCGTCAGTATTGGCTGAACATGTAAATGAAATGTGTACATTTTATAGAAATAAAAAAAGAGACAGGTATGGTTGATGTTGCTCTAGGTTTGCTAATTTCTGGGTAACTTATAGGAGCTCTAGAGTGTGGTGCCTTTAGATTACATACTGTAAGGATCGTAGCAGGTAGCGTTCTGTAGTTTCTGCCTACCCCCATGGGAAAAAAGCGTAAGTTTATGTATGTGTGTGAGTAAAAGAAAATTATTGACGGGGTCGTCAAATGTAAGACCTATTTCTAGCACGAATGTAATGTATAACGTAGTTTTTCGAAAAACCTTGTCAAAATCTCGATACTTTGCTTCAAAAATAGAAAAATAGTATTCTGCAATCAATTTTGAAACAGCCACAAGAATCTGACAATTTTTTTTGCATAAAAATGTCGTCAACACAAAATATTTTCCTCTAACATTTTTCCGACCAAATTGTCTAGTTAGGGGCGCATATAGCCGCATAACGCAATATATGTCCAAACGGTCGCTTCGCGTCACTTCACATACACGATTACCGTAATGCGATTGCGCTTGCCGTTGGCAGTGTGCGCGCGCCCTTAATTAGCGAAGCTGGCCACGCGATATCAACAAGGGAATTTAGACTGTATCACTTTAAATTTAGGGTTGAAGTTTGTATGGAAAATGTGATTCAATAGTTCCATCGAAGGCAGAGTTAATTATGTGATCGCAAAATCACATTTGTCGGTATCGGAAATAATTAAATGTGTGCGTGTTTTCATCACGAAATTTTAATTAATAGGGCGTGAGGGTTGTAAGATTATTGAGAAAAACTTGGTTAAAAAATACCAACACATTTTTACTACCCTGATAGATTTAAACAAGGGCAAAATTGGCTTCCTGTAACCGTAAATATCGTTTAAAATAGATTAGGTAAGGAAGGACCAGCCTTCAGTTTTATTAGGATAAGTTTATTAATTACGGGGAGACTTTAAATCACTTATCTTCACCTCTAAAATAGTAAATGGAAGAACTGAGCAAACGTTATACTAAACCATGGCATAAACCAATAAAAAGATTTCATACTAAAAATTGTACCCTTTTAATGCCACTTTGTAGCATTTTCAATGCTACGTAGCGCTACGGCGCCTACGACGCTACGCGCTGTAGCCAATGCGCTACGAAGTTACGCTACGCTGGGTGTCAAACGTTACTCGGGTCACACAGATTAGATTTTAGTCCTCTGTTACGCTAGGACGCTTAGGATTTATAGTGTCTAAGACCCTAGAATTTAAGTTACCTATACTTTGGCCTATGCCATGGTAAAGTCGTTTACGTCTCAAAAACAGATGTACGTCGATGTTACATCGTTACGTCGAGACGTAATGAAACGATTAATAGACTCCGAATGACTATTTATACGGTAAATAAAACCCGTTTATTTACCATATCAATTCGATACGAATAAAAACGTAATAAAGGCCTGTGTTTGGAAGACTGGGGAAGTTTTTAAGATGGCTACCGACAATGGATTACGAATTTATGTGGGGTTCCCCGCCCTGAGAATAAGTGTGCTGGAGACAGTTATATTGCTTAAGTTAATGCATAAATAAAAGGTAACAATATAGACTGGCTTTAAGGGCTCGGAAGTGGAGAAGAAGGAAATCATTAAGTAGTATAAAAATAGGAATAAGATAAGACGTATTTTCTTACACCAATAGATAGTCTAAGGCACGAGTTCAAGTAATTTCAAACCTCGTAGTCCTAATGGGAATTTCCTAAAAGAAAACTCAAGTCCTTAGTGGTAATCTAAGACGGCAGAGATCACTTAGAAAGTTGAGCGACGTGAGATTTTCTTGAGCCTTCTGGTCTTTTAAGCATAAGCTCTATTACTAAACAATAGTCTTATAAATTCTAATTGAAAAGATTCGAGAAATAATTCCGAGTTTATTATTTTTTTATTTTTTAACATATATCCATGGTTAAACTCCATATTCACGTGTCAAAATAAACCGGAAAAATCTCCATTAAAATTCACTAATTAGGCAAACGAAACTAAAGCAGTCAACAAGTACTGCAGTTTTGGTTTTAAGCCCCTTACATCGCTCGCGGTTCCCTTCAGCGTTGCACGGCAGCTTACTGCGCTTTCAGCGGTATTCAGCGGCTGTCATATTAGTTAGCACTAGACGGCGAAAGCTTACCCGTTTTTCATTAGTACCTCACCGTAGTAATCCGCTGTTTTTAATTTTCCAAAAATCCCATTCTTTTGTTTTTTTGTAAAATTGCGCGCGTTTCGGCAGTGTTGCTTATTGTCATTTGTTTATTGTGCTTAGCTGTTTTTAATTATAGGGCTGTGCTTTAAGAGTTTTTAAAAGATGCTTTAGAAATCCGAGAATTGTAAAATATTTTATGTGAGAAGGAAACTTTTTGATTACTCTTGTTTGAAAAAGCATTTTTCAATATTTTCGGATACCTTAATCGGTGAAAATTACATTGCCTGGTACACAAGATACCCTATAAAGTCTTATTTATGACATATTTCTAATTTATGACATGATAATTATTATATTTTTATTTTCATAGTGTCTTTGTAAATTTAGTTTAACCAGTGTATATATTATTATCCTCTTTAATTTATGACAACTTAATTAGTCACTTTACTACATAAATATGTATCCGAGATCATTTTAAGGCATATTAATATACATAAAACATCAATGACATTTTTCTTAAAATTTCTTGATATTCACAGAACGTCTTATCTAAACGAATAAACTATTACTAAAAGATAAAATCATATTTATTGTCTTGAATAAATTGGAATACGACGAAGGAAGGTTATAACTTAACTGGTCTCATAAAATGCTCGCTTTTATCGTGTACAATAGTGGCTATCAGGCACTTCATTAATAAATTATTTTACTTTTACGTGGCATATTAGTTATCAATTAGAAGCTTTTGTTTTAGTTTCTTTCGTCGTAAAACATGTGATGACTTTCTTATTTTTCAATTTGAAGTAATACATCATTCATAACTCATTTTCTCCTCCTTGTAAATTATTGACCTTGAAATCTACAAATGGATCTAATAGAAACAAATTAATGGAGAAGTACTCTACTAGTACAATTGATAAAAGATTTTTTTTTTTTTTTTAACAAAAAATATGTTTCTGTTATCAACTGTACTAGTAGGTACTGTGCTGTGCTGGACTAGCCGAAGTTCCTCCCTCTGGACCACTGATATCTAGCTTGGCTTTTATCATACTAACTCGTAGGAGAAACGTTAAATTAAAATTAAAATTCTTTATTTCAAACATGAGTCCATAGTGTCAGTATCAACAAAATAATAACTAGTGTTAGTAATAAGGAGATAATAAGTAAATTAGTTAAGAGGTTAAAAAAAAAAATATGCATTTCAAAATTCTTTCCAGTTGAGTCGCTTGAAATTTTACATAATAAGAATGGAAACAAAACTCACCACTTTCAGAGACTGACGAGGGCGACCGTTCCGCCGTCGACACTCCAGACGACGACGATTCTAGCGATGAGAGCGAATCCGCTCTCGTCGTGTGCGTATGCGTCATCGAACTCTCCGATAGTCTTGAGTCTCTGGGGGCATCGCTCAGCTGGTTCAACCGCCGCTGCAGGTAGCGCTGTTCTCGCGCCAATTGCTCCTTGTGACTAACGTGTCTCTTCTCTCGCTCTTCCAGACTCTGCAAGAAGAGAGAGTGTGGTTAAAACTCTGCATTTTAAGAATGGAACGTTGCTACGCGGGAGTAAATCTCTGGAGTATATTTAAAACTCAACTGAGCGTTATAATATGATGTCAAGTTAGCATGTGTGTATGCAAACCCAGAATAAAATATTTTAAGGTAACGTTAGGTCATTCGGTGCTGTAATTTACAACGTGGAAAGTGATAGTTTTACACTAGATGGTCTAAATCAATACCAGAGTGGTTCCCGTACAAAACTCTGCAGTTTCAGAATGTTATTAATTTCTTATGCTTTTATGCTTTTAGCCCCACATAAAGAATAGATTCAATTACCCATCAACACAAATCAATAGTAATTTACTGTTAAACTTCTTCCCATGTTAGCAGTACCCGAGCACGTCAGACGAACAGTTCCGAAAGAGATTAATAGTATCAATAACTAGAAACTATTGGGTAATTATACGTACATAATGCGCTACTCGAAATACATTAATCACAAGAGGCTGGTTTACTAACTTAGGTCTTTGACGTTTAATGTTAGCCCTAGTCATAACTAGACTCGGAAGAGGTTTGGGTTGTGAACTAGAAGTTATTGCAAATACCTCTGTTCCACAATTGTGGCTACTGACATGCTAAAACGTCACAGTATGGAACACCCTTATGTTAATTTATTGATGCATACCTCTTGGGTTTTACCGCTTATGTTCTAATTGGATGACTATATGGTTTTGTTTTGATTTCATTATTTTATTGGAGATAAAAATAGACATATTGCAAAATTTGTAAATCGTAGTAAAAACATTTGTATTTCCGAAAGGTAATGTAACCAACCACAGTAAAGAATGAGCCTTCTATTTCATCGTTTCTGAAGATTTAAAAAGATACAAACGCCACACAATATTCCGCCAAGTTCTATCAATAAATACTTGATGACGATACGCAAAACATTTATAAACTTTAGCTAGCTAAACATTGCATCTGTTCATTCGCCCCCACACATCGACGTCAGCCTCTGCACATAGCAGTTTTTTGTGAGGCTCTTAAGAAAATGGCTTTTTCTAGAGCCCTATACACCGGGGACCGACCCGCGGGAAAAAAAATGAGGATTATGTACGAATAAGTTCGGGTAACTTCCGACACTGCAGGGTAGTCGATGAATTTTCCGTCTTTTGTTTCTCTCTCATTGTGTTTATGGGTTTTTACTTATACCTACCTAAATGGGAGTTGCTGAGTTTCTTTGCGAGTTTAGAATTAATAGCCCTAATGTTGAATAATTCAGGTTATTTTCAGTACGAGGTTTTAGGTATAATTTTGAAATGTTACCATTAGCTGTTTGTGCTGATGTATTTTTGGGGAGAAATGAAGCGGATAATGAGTTACGTAATGACTCGGTAATCAAAATAGATTGAGGGTTATTACTTGACTCTAATTTCGCTGCTGAAATAACGTTTGATTACACAAATGTTGAATAGCACCCTAATCTACTTATTGAATTACCCGACTATAGCTGAAACCATCCACGAGAACGCACTAAAAATATGAGCGCTCAAAACAAAACAAGAGATATCAAACGCCACGTATTCTTTTTTAATTTTTTCAAAGCCGGTTGGTGGCCACCCTTAGGCATTACAGTGCCGGGAAGCCCTGAGATGATATATCTGATCATAAATCTCCGACAAGTCAGCGGACGGTGCAGTACTGTCCTTATTTTGCAGTCCAAATTTTAAATGCTTTTGGGGGAGATTTTAAATTCTCCATGCTTTTGCGAATGATTAAATTATGGATGGAGAGAAATGGCCGCGGCAATTGTTTGCGGGTGATGGATATGAAGCTCTGTGATTTTTTGTGAAAAATGTGGGGATGGTATTGAAAAACTGGAAGTTGCACGTAGGTACTTTGTAGGTATCGATCACATTTATTTATGTACAACATCTTATACCAGTACCTACATTCATAGCAAATAAATTTCAGATTCTGATTCTGATTCTGAATTACCTACATCACGACCATTTATTTAAAGACACTTCTGAAAAATGTAGTTATTTTCCTAATACTGTTTATAACGTAATAAATCATAATGATTGCTAGTTTAACCCATCACTCAAGTATATTACGTACGTGTACAAGCAGAAATTATCCAATTTATACGTCTGAATGGACAGATTCCCAATACACTCGCATATAGGCACAAACCACAACCTTTGCTTTATCGATTTCCTGTCAGAGCATTTGAGCGTCGAACGATTCCGAATTATGTCATATTGCTCTACGTATAGTATTTCATATAGCTATATATTATGGATTACTGGTGCCATCCTACCCTCGTGTTATTGCACGCTATTTATTTTTTACGACCACCGCCCCGTTTAATATGAGTAGATTTGGCCTCTCCAAATAATCCACTCGTATTGCAAAACCCGGTGATGCTGAATAATCTCTGCACTCTGCAGTCTCGAAATGTTGATGCTTTTCGAAGGATTTTCGAGAGAATCGGGAATAAAATGTTAAGTGACGCCTGTTTCCAATGTAGGGTGAATGTAAATGGAGACAAAAATGAATGTTTCGCTCTTAATGATGCGGTGGTAAGTGACAATCAAGATTCTCGATTTAACGCCGTTCTCACTAAAAGCGTATTTAAAACACAACTGACCTATTTTAACATAACCACTCCAGCATCAAAAGAGCTTCGTAAATTAAAACAAGCTCATTATATATATATAAAGAACAATACCGAAGGCAGGCATGGAACATTACCCTTAAAACATGTAAATTTTGAGGCTGATGAATTTTAAACAACACTTCAGAGTATCACTTATAACTTAATTGGTTATTAGAAAAGTTTTCCAATCTGCATGAGGAATTGCTCGGTGGTTGGAATTTTTAGCCGCTGTAAAATATAGCCGACATTGTTTATTTAGGCAGACTTGATGGAAACCGCCTGAGGACTTCGCTCAGCAATTTTGGCCGGTTTTTGACCTTTCGCAGGGAAAGTTATTTGATACTGTCTGTCTCGGAATTTTTGAAGCTGGGAATAAATGTTGAGTAATACGGGATAGGATATCCAACACGATCAATTTTGTTTCGAAAACCAGGTAGTTTTATTGAAGAAATATCTCACGTGAATTTCTTGCCTATGATCTATTTTTTCTCACAATCCTAGTCGACAGGTGATCAGCGAGTGGAAAATTAGATGGACCGCTGACCTGGAAACGTTCGCAAGGATCTGTTGGATACGGAGCCGTGTATTGAGGTGAAGTATTATGTAAGCATCCATTCAACAGTGGACGTCTTCTCACCTACTGACAGATTCTATTAATATATTTGGTCTATCTCAGTTCACTACTAGATATAAGTAGGCTTTATATAAATAAATATGTCCGATATTTAATTGCTACCGATCGTTATAGGTTAAAATGCATGCGGTTCTATCTTCGTCAATATCAAAGCGTATAAATAACATTTTCATAGCATAGGGGTACCCACCCTTTCATCCTCTGGAAGCGTTTACAGGTAAAATTGCTTCGAGAATCTTTTCAAAGGGCACTTGTTATTTGAAAAGATTTGAGAGATGGTTAAAAAAACGACCAGTTTTAAGACCTTAGGTATGCCCTTACATAGCTAAATCCAAGGAATGTAAGTGTATAAGGTATGAATATTCTATATTATTTCTATGGATTTTGTGGCTTTCAAATCTAACTTCTCTCAACTATGACTTAGTACATAAATCTGGAAAACAACCCAAATATCTGTATGCATGGCCGCTCAAAATGATAGACGGTATTTTGAGAGAGCAATTTTGTGAAACTTTGAGACTGTATGTATGTTGTATCTGTGTTGGTGTTGTCTCAAGTTCCCGGCAATTCGCTGGCTTATCGCCTCGCAGGGGAAGCGACGGAGGGTTGTCGAGAAAATGGGAGCATTTTTTAAAGAAAAAAAATTTCATGTGTAAGTCCCAAAAGTTGCTCCATGTTTCGCTTTAAAGGGAAGCTCGTTCCATGTTATAAGCATAGGATACATCATTGTAAATCTAATTATTTATGGGTCGACGAAAATCATGGGTTTTTGAGTTCCGTATTAAAAAGGAATCGAAATCTAAATGGAGCACAGCAATCAATTAGAAATATAAATTCGGCTGTGCAGTTTACTTCAATTAAGAATTTTAATGAACGTATTCATTGAATAATTTGTGTTCATATTATTTTCAAAGAAGGTATTCAATTCAGCTTCATAAAATCAAGTATATATCAACTCATAACTCTTCTTGCCATTTAAATATTTCCATTACCTCCAGTTGTCTTCCAACACAACTGAATACCAATCTCTCTCGTTTATATTTTCTTCTACTTCTTGAACCTACCAACCCTCTTTTGCGTATATCTAGTCCTATATTTGCACTATCTCCACTTGCAACAACCCTAGTGCTCCGTACGGCTCATTAAAACGTTCGCGCGGGACACGTAATCGTGGATTTACGAGTCGCGAGCCTCCATGTGCCGTATCACTCGCGAATTCATCTTAATTATTTCACTAGGCTTGTAGACCAACGATGACGAGGGTCTGATAATGTTGATAATTATTATGTTTTGGGTTCGTAGATAGGAGAAGAGAATCTAGTTTATTAACGTAAGCTTAACGATATTGGTGGGATATATGTAGGTGATATTGGAGCGTTATTTGAAACGTTTGAAGATACAAGACACATAAAACTTTTCACAAAACGCACGGAAAATTTAAAATAGACTCCAAATCGTTACGCGAATTTTCTAAATTAACGCGAGAGGCAGGCGACATCTAACCATTGTGGAACACAATAGAAAGCTACATATAAATATATTCACCGCAAAAACACTCAACAGTCTCCCAAAAGATTTCAAATGCCACAAAGAATTCCAACATCCGACATATTCCATTGTAATGACATTTCCAATTCCGACCATCACTACAATTTTCCTACGCCCTGAATGTTTTCCGCGAAACGCAAATGAAAAGTGGCGTTGCCTTCGGTTGCGATGTGCTCGCTTAACTACGATGCCTTTTAATTAGTCCTGCATATTAATCAGACTAACGGACTAAGTTTGAAAATGTACTGCCTAGCGGTTGGGACGGACTGGTTTTATTTAGTGACACTGTTGAAGTGAAAGGAGGCGTTAATTTTGATGATAAGGTAGAAAAAAGGGAAGCGTATGGAATACATTCTTCATTAGATTTAGGTTACAGCTAGCAGAAAAAAAATATAAGGCGCAAATTTCAAACTAAAACGCTTTGTATTCATGAAAATATTAATCATATTGGTATAGAATTTAAACTTCATGACAGAAATCAAGCCATAATATAAAATATACATTGTAATAAAAATGAGCAACATTATAAATCCTCCAAAAGACATTTGAAAATTCACGTGGTGAAAATAGCCATAAATGTAAATTCAAAAATAGCTGCCGTCAATGTCCATCCCCTAATAGTCGTATGTTTCCACACTAACAATAAATTGGCTAAACTAAACAAAGTGTGCGACCATTAACATATTCGATTCGTTCAGTCGAGAGCCTATTTACGGCACGGGCTTTAATTACTTATGCGCTGTGAAAATTCCAAATGAATTTCGGTAATGTAGGTACTTAATTAATGATGTCTGAAAAAATGGCTGATTCATATTCTACGAACTGTTCAAGTGAATACACGATTATCTCAAGTTTTACTTGGTCGCAAAAATATCTTGTGTAGAAAAGCTACGAATTGTAGGAAACGAAAATGCTGGCAAAATGATTGTTACAAGAAAACGGTCTTTGATTTTAACGTCAAGTATAAACCAATTGTCTAAGGAAATAACTTTAACAGTAAGTAAGTTTATACTATACTCAATGAAAATTCATATAATATAAAACGCTTTCCATAATCCTCTTTACACTTCAGCAAACTCAAACTTATCCACATGACATAAAGTTGAGATTCCTTCAGTGGTTTCGCAAATAATATTTGAAGTGAGTTTGGAATAATAACGCATCGCTTCATTGACAGCGGTTTACTTTACGCTCAATTAGTGGAACGACACACGTGACGTCCCTGAGCTTTACACCCCCACCCCCTCACACTCCTTTAAGTGTCTGGTCCTGGTTTGGGTATGTGTGGTAGAATTTTGTACTACTGTTTTAAACGTAGGTACTCTCTCTTGTATGCAAATTTTGTGGGAAAACAAGAATGGAGGACGGTTGAAGGGATAGTTATTCTTAGTCCTTTAACAATTATGTACTCTGTTTTTACTGTTGGACGTTGACATGACTTGGTATTTACGGTTTGAATTGAATTTGGTATGGAATGCTTTAATGAAATAACTATACACACAACTCTCTATAACTCAACAGCTAAAGTCTAACTTCAGCGTCTTCCTACATAAACAAACAAACAAATTAATTTCGACACGAAAATGTGTCATCAAACATTTACCTTACATAAAGTTGGTCCAAGAATCGCACCTTGCGGTACCCTCTATACCTACCGCCACTAAAATTGCCTGATAACGCAATAAAGCGGAGTTACAACCGAGACAGCGGTCCGAAAACCATGATAAACCATCCTGTGAACATACCGTACCTCTCGGCACCCGATTTCACATTGTTTCAGCCGAGCGATATTGTTGAATGCCACCTGCCGTTCCTTTTCACAAATGTTCGTCAGTTATCTTAATTTAACGACAGGTCGGTGTGTTATGGCAGGAAGTAAGGGCTTAAAGGTAGTTAGCTAAGTGTCTGCAGTAGGGGTGTATCTTCCCTAATATAGTCAGCTAGTTTTATATATTTCGAATGATTAAATATATATCTTTAATTTATAACAATAAAGACCCTCCAACAAAACCACAAGGTGTACAACATAATATTCAAACAGGGGTCACAAAACGTGACTACTAACAGTATACTCAGTGGTTCTACCGTGAATTATAAATAACAGGAGATTAGGACGCTTGTAATTGGGCAGATTCCGTCTACAGATAACACATCTGACACTCGGTCACGTTCGGGAAAAACGGCAAACGGTTCACTGTTCAAGGGGACTTATTTGCCATCGTTAAATAGAAATAAAATTGTAATTTGTGGAGCTTTTATTTGAATTAAATTGTCTTTAAGTTAAACCCAAAAGCATAAATGACTAGGTAATTCTCTCTTCTCATTTATTTATTAACATCATAGCGAAACCTAACAATGTTGAAGCTAAGTTTTAATATTTTTGTCTTCCATAGACTTATTAAATTTCATTATGCTAGAAAATGCTCTAAGTGTACAAATGAATTCTTCAAGTCCAACATTTCTGTTGGCTAAATAAATAATACTTTGCTGGAACTTTTATTCTCTGCGAGCAAAAAAGTTTAAATTATACTAGCACCGAAGGTTTTTTCCAACTTGGCTATGAAGATATAATTTGTTTAACGTTGTGAATACTAACTTAAAATGGCTAATGAGAGTTTCTTATAGTCAAACTGCGTATTATTTTCATTCCAACACAATAAGCTTCGTAATATTCATATAAGTAATATTTATATATAATTTTATATTTCACTTTGTTTCATTTCAAAGAAGTGAAAAACATCCTACATGATTCCGTCAACAAAATCAGTTTATTTGTGTTATATCAATACCAAATATTGTCGATACTAAAAGCTCAATCGCCACCTGCTCGACCGATTTCACACAACGTTACACATACATAAAAACAATTATATATTTTTTCAGTAGGCGGCAGGTAATTTTTTAAATAAATACTACCCTACTGCGCGGCACGGGTGAGTCATTATAGGTTTTATGGGCCATAACGCGGTCCCAACCTTATAATTCCGACTTATTCAACTACGTGAAAACAAAAATAAATCACGCCATCGATATACTGAAGGGAATGATGGCTGGAGAAGGCGGAAAATGTTGCGTAAATGTATACTATGCGACGGACGTGTGCTCATGTGAGGTACACGGCAAAATGTCGGAGAATTTTGATTACATTGTTTGAATTTGCGATTTTTGTAGGCATTCTAGCAATGTTTCGTTTCCATCTTTATTGTTCTTGTTATCTTCCGAGCTGTAATTGTATTGTTCCAAGATATTGCAGTAAGGTTTGTTGTGTTAATCAGGAAAAGCTAAGAAATAATTTCCATCTTATTTTAACAAGAAAATCATTAT
The DNA here is from genome assembly GCA_948473465.1 of Lithophane ornitopus. NCBI lineage: Eukaryota > Metazoa > Arthropoda > Insecta > Lepidoptera > Noctuidae > Lithophane > Lithophane ornitopus. The sequence goes on from OX419626.1 coordinate 15,069,457, forward strand.
CGCTTCGAGAAACGGACATTTAAGATTTGAATATTTCTTTTTGTGTGAATTTCCTTTGTAGGCATTGTACTAATTTTCTTTGTAATCATTGCGTTCGTAATTTCATTGAGCTATCCGTGTTAATTAGAACAATTTTCTGTCAATCTCATCTTAAACGACAGAGGGTTCACAAATGCTTTGTCTAACTCTCGAAGATTCTTACATAATTTAGGTAGATAATTTGGACATTTCGACAAGGGTCTTATTTCGAGTATTGTGTACGACATATAAGTACCTATCATCGATATAATATACGGAGGTATCTGAGAAAACAGTAAACACTCGTTATATGTGATTATTGAAGCGAAATATATTATTTTTTGTTCTCCGATTTCTTTTGGGGGCTGTAGTTGCGTAACGACCAATGATACAATTTTTCTGATATTGTAACGAGGGAAATGATTATGAATATATGTCTTTGTGAATTTTTCGAGCGTGAAATGTTTAAAGAGTCTTTTTTGGTAAGAATTGTGATTGTTGTATGAATTTTCGTTCTTCACCTTTTTGGAATGAGAATTTATTGATTTTATGTTTAGAGAACTGAGAGTTCATTGAGTATCATAAAGAAAACTTTACTGTAAAATTAATGCAAACCATATTATAGTTTCAACAGCCTTTGCAATTTCAGACATCTTATTGGGGGCTTTACGTCAATCATAAGCGTCAATCATCCTTTCATGAATATTACTCCATCCCTCAGTAAATTAAACTTAAACAAAAGCCTATCCATTTTTGTAGCACGACGTCAGTTTTTGAGTAATGCGACGAAAAGAATATCCCCGGTCTTATAGCGTTCCCATCCCATTGATGCCACGGCGCTTATTAAATTTCCCATGAAAAAGTGTCGAGGGAGACAAAATGAATCGCCCTTTACGCTAGCTAAAATTAGCTTATTTTTTTATCTTACTTTAGATTATATTATGGAGTAAGGTTATTGTAATTAATGTAGGTATGACGTTTTAGTTTAAAGGTTGAGTGTATATTATTCATAATTTTCATAAGCATTATCGTTAGTTTTAATTCCTTTAAAATAAGCACTAAGAGTGAAGAATATTTCAAATTAACTATCCCCTCAAACAACAAAACGTAAAAAACCGACTAAAATAAAACGTTCTAAAATCAAAAGCTTCAACCGCCAATATCAGAGAAGAGTGACGTAATGCCACGTCAGCGGAACGGCGGACGCTGATTGGCGTTCGAATTTGATCCGACGGCGACGTTGAAACCGAACTGCAGGCTGACGTCACTTGATGCGTCGCTGACAAAGTGATATACTGACGTTTATTGGTTTAGAGTTCTGGAGATTTTATTAGAAGGTTTAGGGCGATGCTAATATGGGCGAAACGGGTAGTAACTGATGAAAAAGGGGTTTCTGGTAGATTGGGTAGTTAACTGTTTAAATTGTGAAGAAATATGATACTGGTTTATGAATACATAAGCATTGACAAAGAAGTTAAAGAAATAACATACATTAAATCTTTGTTTGTGGTCCTTTACTATTATACAACATAAAGAGCAAAGAACTTAGAGATATGTCTAACATAAAGTAAGACAAAATGTACATGGACTAAAAAAAAAGTAGACAGGCAGAAACATACTCATACCAACAATAAATTTCATAAAAACAAAGCTCATAATACCTCCATAACAGATAATAATAGTTCGTCTAGACGCTAGGCAGACTCTTACATCATCGCTTACGTGTTGTCCAAGCCTAATGAAAACGTTTGTCTATCATATTTCAATTTATACAATAATAACTAGCTGCACCCCGTGGTTTCACCCGCGTAAGTCTCGATCCCGTGGGAATATCGGGATAAAAAGTATCCTACGTGTTTATCCAGGTTATAAACTATCTGTTTGCCAAATTTCATCCAAATCCATTAAGCCGTTTTTGCGTGATTGAGTAACAAACATCCAAACACACAAACTCACATTTATAATATTAGTAGGATTTGCGGACAAATTCAGGAAGTGATAATAGATGCTATAGAAGAAAAGAAAAATATTGAGATAGTTCTATTTATAGAAGACAGGAGAAATTCAACAGAGAAAATAATAAAATGTATAGCGATATTATCACAATTAGCGATCTCTGGCAGACAAGCTGAGGATGAACGTAATTATACTGCGCAGGTTATACGGCCCAGCGATCAACAGGAAACTTTTATACTTAAACAAAAATAAAAGAATTGAGTACTGAAATATTGTTCTCTGGAAAAAAAAGCTAAGATCGTTGTGAACTCTGACATGACGGCTATAAATATATGTGTATGAAAGAAAAAATCGTACTGAGTCGACACAAAAAAAATGGGATTAGGGAAATACTTGAACAATGTCGTGCATTTATATTTACTTGCACAATCATTATTTATATAAAATTATTCTACAGTCTATTCTTCAGTATTAATAGTACCATTTACTAAAATTATCATGTCACCATTAATTCACACACTAAAACCAGTCAAATTTCACACATAGCCCTCCATATACCCGTATATTAACGTAATTAATTTACAACTACTCTACATAAAACGATCGTTAAACAAAAGACCGAATGTATTCAAATTGCATCCTCTACGTCGCGGTCTTTAATCAACCCCGGCTGTAAACATTTCATCCCCTTTCAGAATTACTATGGAGAAGTTGACGGCATTACTGATAATTGTAACCTAGTCGAGTAATGCTTGATGAGTAGCAGAATTTTAATCAGGGAAATAAAAGTAATAATTTTAAAGACAGGACGAAGGTAAGGTTGTATTTTTTAATTTTTTTATTTCCTTCTGGCGTTTACCATACTTGGTTCATCAGAAAGGCATAGTTCCTAGATTGTACTCTCGGTTAATATTGCTTTTGGTGAATGTGGATTTTCGTTGTTTTATGAGAACAAATATGATGATCATAGTACCCGAATTCATAAATAAGTTTGAAAATAGTAGAGGTAAAACAAAAGATTTAATATCACGAACATTTTATCTAGAACATTTTCATTAGAAGTAGATTCAGCAGTCATAATTTTATCGTACGGAGCTCTAACCTCTTATAAAATAAATGGTGCGATCTTGTGCGAATATGATCTATGGCATGTTATCTGTATTGTGCGTACCCTGGCTCATATTAATTTGGCCACAATGCCAAAATCGTGGTTAATGGCAGCCGTGTTCCCCCGCGGCCCGTATCTTGGCTTTATTGCCCAAATTTTCTTTATTACACAACTTATGAATGATAGCAAGGAGCGGCCTTTAGCTACTAATAAAAATGTGGTAATTAAATCTTTGGAGAATTTTCCGCCGTTTTCGGGGATAATAATTTGGAAGAAAAGCACTTTTTAAGGCTATGTTTTAATTATAATAACATGAATTAAACTTTAGAATGTCTCTTTAGAAAAAGTAAACATGGCTTTAGGCTACAAAGGGGCTCGTTTTAAAAGCAAGCCAAAAAGTAGTTAATGATACAGAACAAAGTAGACTAATCATACACCGATAAACGTCACCTTGTTTTAAAATATTGACCAAAATATTTACGTGTAAAGGTATCCTTATATAGAAATAAACATAATTTAATTTCATTACCTTCATATAGAATAGCTCGGCGACGGTTAAAACAGAAACCTCTCTTCTTATGAATGCCTACATTTCAAAATCCATTGATAAACCCAACTACCGCTTTTAATTAGTTAAACAGACTTCTTGCAAACCGACTTGACTTCCAAAGTGTGGTCAATCTAACAACTTTGAACAAGAACAAGACTAGTCTTCATGATTACTATACACATATTCATGAGCACAATCGTTCTATACTAAGTTCTATCGACAAAGTGCAAACTAGATCTGAGCGCGGTTATTGGCTCCCAAGTTCGCTGCAGTTTAAATATTGGCTCTCGAGATTAAATGTAACTCTTATTCCAACTTAACATTTGGATAGTCTGGTAGTGTGTCTTACAATGTTGTTTGAGTATTCAGCTTTATCGACTGTACGTTTCGTTGCTTTTAGTTTAATATGATTGGGAATATTAACTGCTGCATTTTCGTCTGTTTTCTTCCTGTGCGGGTTCCAATAAACACATTCCTTTTCTTTGATGTATTTTGTTTAGCTTTAAGTTCTTTGACAAGAATTAAGTCACTTTTCTTTGTGATATATAGCTGAACCGTGCTGTGGGAAGATATATATCATTCATTGTTCATATTGACAAACTATTGCAAGTGTGGCGTTAAATCTATTCATTTTTAGCTTATAAAAAATTATAGTCTAGCGTGGTATAATGATTCCTGCTGTTTTTATACTTCGTCTTTCCCCTTTACTAACCTTGCTTCATCCATTTTAATTAAAACCACAATAACACTCAAGATATTTAATTTAATCCCACATAAATAAATACTTAACAGCCAAAGCATCGTAAAGAGAAACGAGATGCCTATTCTCATAATTAAATCTTTACACTGTAACACGATAGCTAATATCTATTGACAGTAAAACGTCAGTTTAGTGGCGAAGCGTCAAAATTACGGCCCGTTTATACGTCGTAAATAGTTAGCATCGATCGGCTTCGTCTCGTAAACGTCGCGTGCGAAACGACCTGCGAATGCGATATTCGAAACCTTCGACTTTGTTGGGAATGAGTTTAAAATCATCGCTTCTTTTTTTTGTTTTCTCTTATACGTAAAAATTAAGAATTAAATTGTCGCTTTGTAGTGATACTATTGGGAACATGGATACCTAAGATAGAGTTGGTATCTATGTCCCTTACAAGCCTATAATTGTTGAAAGCGCTAAGACTTGCTCTTGGTTTGGGTTCTCAATTACAAATTTCTTTTGTGAAATAAAGCGAATGTGTGTAAATGCCACTTAGTTATAATTATATTTCGTGAATAACACGGATATCCCATACAACACGTACCTACTAATTAAGTATCCATCGATAACTAAATCAATCCTGATTTTACGACCACCAATAAAACTCTGTTTATTTGTCGAAGACCTAAAACCCACACCAATATCATGCAATCAGCCAATTGTCATTCAGATACTTCAATCAATTCATAACAAAGATAATCTTTACGACACAACATCGGAAATGAAACAACAAAGGAAAGGGAATCGCTCCATTTAAACGTTACTATCAGTAGAGACTTTACGAGCACTCGTAAATCAACATTGTATCGCTCACAGAATAGGTCCCCGCCTGCACTTAAATAATTCATGCTGGTAGCCTTTAAGGGTGCAGTGTGCTGCCTATGTGTTAGGGTTAAAGGGTGAGCAGAGCTTTAGGGATTATCATTACCAGTTTCACCTTTTGTGAACTATTTTGGCAATGGTGAAGTCTATACTTTTATATCAGAGACCACCAATTATGTAGTTTCATTGGGGGTTCCGTTTTGAGCTGACGATTACAAGTATTTTTTTAAATCATTACTAATAATAAAGCTGATTTTTTTTTGTTTGTTTTTTTAAAGGCGCTAATCTCGCGAGATACAAGTCGCATTTGAAAGCGGTGTGGTACAACGGGGTGGGACGGGGAACAAGAAATTTAACGCGGATGCAGTCGCGGGCAGTAGTTAATCTAGTTTTCTTCCAACATCATTTAAATACTAAAACTCAAAATTCTATGACCTGTTAAATAACTTCAGGTTATTTTCAGTAAGTTCATTGTTCTTATTTCAAAGTTTTACAAAAGAGAAATCTTTTAGTTAAAACATTTCAGTTCACTTCATGGAAACAAATATGTTTTTTACAAATTGTTTAAGTACAGTCACGAGCATAAAATACAGTATGTTATCTAACGAAGGGCGTTAATCTGCATATAGCGTCTATAAATGAAAAAAAAACAAAAAAAAGTTTATAACAAAATAAAAAAACTTTTTTTTATGGTAATATTGTTTTGAGCATGTTTCGACGCTATACTATAATTGCGGGAACGTTAATATAATACGTTACAACTAACTGCACAAGATTTAAAAGCGATTTTCTCCTGAAGTATTAATAAAAAAAATATGGTGTTACGAACATAGTATTTTCAAAACCATACTATTATGAAACTGGTATTCAGCTGCATCCGGTTAGACTGGAAGCCGACCCCAACATAGTCGGGAAAAGGCTAGGCAGATTGGCAGATTGACTATTATGAAATAAGTATTTTATCTGCCTTACACTTCGGGGATTACTAGTAGGACGTATACTCAAGTTAAAAAGGCCCTACAGAAGATGTCAAACAAGAAAGCCGTGATGGTAGCCCCAAAACAAGATGGAAGGCTGTAGTGCTAAAGGACATGAAAGAGTGTCAGGTCTCCGAAGACGATGTTGAGGATAGAGCGAAGTGGAAGAAACAGACCTGAGGGCCTAGACAAGTGACAATCGCTTCCAAAGCGTTTCGTATTCCTACAACGACTTTCAACAGGATTGACATAAGCTTTTCGATAGCTTATGACAGTCCTATACATTTTGCCTTTTTCCATCATCGTTATCGCTGATAGAATGTCACTTTGTCTAGGCCCTCAGGAAGGCTGACCCCACCACCATGAGAGGCACTTCGGGGATTGCAGATGTGATGTTATGTTGTATATTTACTCGATATTTCACCAGAAAATCACTTTGAATTTTACATAATATAAGGTATTCATACTCTTGAATGTATTTCCTAGACCATGTTTAAACAAAGTTTGCAAATACCAAAAGTTGTTATATTTGTTATTCTTATTACCAACTCGACTTGATATTTCGTATACAAACTTTTTGTAATACATCATTTCGTGTCCGTTTTTATTGCTGTAACTCAAGATTTATGATTTCCGAGTGTCCCTTTGAATAATCTTTTCATAAAAAATGTTTTAAAAAGTTTTTATAATGAACTGTTTTTGTTGCGAGTCTCTTTCAATAGGTGGCGACGGCATGTTTATTCTTTGCGACAGATATAAATTGTATTCAGTGAATTTCAGTGTTGTACTAGGCTTTTATATAACGGGCAGAAGGTACTTCAATGTAACAAACAGTGCTTAGATTGTGTCTATTTAAATTTCAGTATTTTTTTCATTTAATTCATTTAATCATATTTAATAAATAAACCGTGTACAAAATGCACAATGTTGACTTAAGTTTTCATTTATGAACTAAATTTATACAACTATATAAAATAAAAAATGTCGAGAGGCTTCGTGGAACACTCGGTTGGAACGAATTGACTTTCGTTGTATATTATGTATTTAATAACAGGCACAATGAAACAACGTTTGAGAGTACCTAAATGAAATAATATACATACGCTTGAAAACGCACATACTATAGCAAAAGTCACGGAAAGGTCAAAATTTTGCACGTTTTTCGATATAGGTTTCACTCGCCAAGTATGCAGACTTAAGGGTCGATTCGGAACGGCAGAACGGCAACGACGCGACAAAGCCAGCCGCGGGCAGTACCGCTGCAGCGCTGTCACGATGCACGTGGTCGCGCTACCTTTTCGAACTTTTCAAGCAGATATCTGTATCTGCTCTCTACAAAACAAACTCTAACAAAGCTCTGGCTTTAGACAAAGTGACATTCTATCAGCGATAACGATGATGGAAAAGGCAAAAATGTATAGGACTGACATAAGCTATCGAAAAGCTTATGTCAATCCTGTTGAAAATCGTTGTAGAAATACGAAACGCTTTCGAAGCGATTGTCACTTGTCTAGGCCTAGGTTATTTTGTAGATAAAGTTTAAAATGATTTCACACTGAAAGTGCTCGCCGCGCCGCTGCCGGCCGCTGCTTTCCCGGTGTGAATTAAGCCTTTAACTTACCGTAAGCAACTTCGTACCAAAAATCTATAACCGTTTCTATTCATTCCCTTTACCTAAAAATTCTATGAACAAAATAATATTCATTTTAATATTTGAAAGACTAAACAATTTGCTCGGTTCATTGGGTCGAGCCATCGAATCAAATTATTTTAGAGCGTGTTTATTACGAAAGCAATGGACAGAAAGAAAACTGCTTTTAGATGGTCCCAGAATTAGTTTATATTCTGTTAGACAGTTCTTGGAAATGAAAACTAAAGAAAGTTATGAATATTTATTTTTAGTAAATAAAAGTTGATAGGGCCAAACGAACTTTCGATAAAATTACCAAACAGATTGAGACAGTTCTCAGAATCAATCTGCCTAGCCTTTTCCCAAAACTGTTGCGGTCGGCTTCCAGTCTAACCGGATGCTGCTGAATACACATGGAGCGACTGCTTATCCGACCTCCACAGCCCAGAAACTGGATAATACGATACCCCGTGGTAACCCTGGTTGTCAGACTTTCGGGCTTCTGACGACCTGTAACGATTGTCAAATATTCTCGAATGACAGCCGGGACCAACGGCTTAAGGTGCTTTCCAAGGCACGGAGGAGTTTTGGTATGTAAAGATCCCACCATGCACCAACCCCGGCAAGCATTGCTTAACCGGATGGATCGACCCGTGCGGCTGTTGTTACTTAGCTACGAGTTCCTCCTGAGATAGTTCTCAGAATATTCTCCAGAATGTTGACTAGTTTGATAGATCTTAAGACTCTTATGTTCATCTTCTTTTCATAACAAGGATAAATATGGAAGTTTTTAACTGTTTTTGACTGCAAACAATGTGAAAGCATTTATATTAGACAGTCAACTACAAAATCAGATGTTTTGTTGCGAAGTAGCTGAAGAATTGGCTTAGGTATTTATAATAATGTATAACAGATACTGATGATTATTATAGGTCTGTACGTTTGTGCATGGGAGATTTTTGTCTCATCATTCATCTCTACATCTTGGAGAATATTTAGTGTAGGGTACACTGACTGAGTTGATGTAAGAAAATGTTGAGCGAGACGGAGTGGGGTGCTGGCGGCTCCAAGCCTCGAATAGTTTAGGTAATTGCTTTTAAAGTTGAAAAAAAAAAAATAATAAAAAAATAAGACCTGCTTTATAGTTAGTTCAGTTATTATGCAAAGTTTCATAATCTAATTTGAAGTATTTTTTAAATACCAGCGGTTTATAGTTCGGTTTAGAGGTAACTTTGGATTTTTTTTCTATATAGAAAATTTTATGTAATCGTGTTTTCGTCAAACATTTGACCTAGCATCAATCCTCAATTTACATATATTTATTTCAAAATTAATGCTGCAGTATTTTCGGCATAACGGAGGATCATGCTAAGCAATTTGAGGTAGGGTAGGGCCTTAATCTCGACCAATTGCTTGATAATATACGTTTTCTTATGTATTGCAGCCACCATAATTCAGTACCATCTTCAGCTAATTAGCCAGTGTCAGTGGATATTTATGTGCGTGGAAAGATCCCAACCTCATTGTAACTGTGCCTAGCGTGTGTGTGTGTGTGGTCGAATAGTGGCACAGAAAATAAAATGCAGTAGGTTAACAGCTATCATTGTGATGAAGTTACGTAAAGGTTACGATCCCTTTCCGAGTTTTGATATGTGTGCTATGACCTTAATTCATTATCATTTATGCTTCTTTTTTTTTAATGGAATATCTATCCTACTATGCATGTATCAGAAACGTTTGGTCATATTTTAACGAAACTGAATAACTTTAAATCTAAACAGACCTATGCGTTTGAACCGTAATTAAAAACGTTTAAATTCTAGTAGGAATCTCATGTCGCGACAATCAACGTCAAAAATGTAGGTGAATTTTTTTTTGACAGATCGTCACTGACACTTGAGATTGGATTGTGAACGTTCATATTAAACCTCCAACTGTTACTAACGAGACACAATAGAATTTGAATACAGCCTATAAAAGGCCGCCTATAGAAGGCCGATTACAGCCTATAAAAGGGCAGTCAACAGTTGAGCAGATAAAGCTTGTAAAAAAACATTACCCTCCTTCTGGGGCAGTCGGGTAAATATGAGAATTGCCTCATGTGTATTCTCTATGTATGTGTGTTTCGTAACATTAAATAATTATGCGGTGTGCCGGGGAAAGATGTTTCATGGCCTTTTTCAAGGTTTATTCAAAGTGTAACTTCTTAACCTACTCTATGTAGTGTAGTTAATTATGTTGGTGATTAATACGGCTGCCCCTGGATTAGGATGCGGCGAGCTCCAGCACTTATTAATGGTGAATGGCTTGTTCGGCGATTTGTTACTTTTTCCCATAGCTACGTATTTAGAAGTGGGTATTTGATGAGGTTTCACGAGAGAGAATGCAGATATGGCGTCGACTATTGGGATTTGATACGGAAAATTAAAACTATTTATGAAGAAAATTTTATTTGAACAATATACAGAATGTAAGGGTAACCAACGTTGTCACTTGAACCATGAGTAATTGACTTAGATATAAAAATAAATGACCGAAAACAACAAAAAAAAAACGTTATTTTCATTAAAAGATTTTTAAAAGTTTCTATCCGACACCGTGCTTGCTAGCGAAACAGTTGACTAACAGAGGGAGGGGTCGCGCTCTCGGCCGGTCAGGTCACGTCCCGCACGTCCCGCCCGTTTTGAGAAACGCAAAATGTAGACACAAAAAAAAAGTAATTTTCCATTAATTTTACGTTCTATAAATGAAACCAAACCACTAGTTGTGTTGTTTACCCTAACACCCTGTATTTATGAATGTTTTGTGTGAAAATTTTGTAGGAAAGTATCTACTGGTAACAATGAAAATTAAGTTGGTAGGCACCTACTCATAATGAGCTGTGCTGTGGGCTCACAGTAGCACAGCATTATGCTGAGTGGAAGCCTTCTTGCCATAGTGCACGTGCAGCTGCGGAGTATTTCTGTTCCGTGCTTGTGATTATACATTGGTTTTGTTATAACTAACCTACAAATGTTATAACTTATAACTTACCTTTTTTATATGCACGTGTTTAAACACTGATATTTTTTTTTTTTTTCTTTCTTAACAAGAAATTGGTGTAAGAAATACGAGCCCTAGAAGAGAGCCTAAAGAATTAAGACACAGAAGATTACTTTAGTTAAGTCAAAAAAATTAAAACATAAAACACAAAAATAGGTCCCGTCTAAATCCTTGACGACTAAAATAAAAAAACCTCATCTCATTTTACCATATAAAAAAGGTCGTAACTAACCGTAAAAGTCTAAAGCGATGTAACAATGTCTGAAACGAAATGGGGTTTCTGAAGTGTTTTATCAAATTCAGTATGATAAACATGGAAGGTACCTGAATATTTTCAAGGTACATTACTTTTGGTAGCAAGAGTAATAAAGGAGTAACTCGTAAGGGCCTATCTTATATGAAGATAAAAATAATTGCTTATTTCTAGGTAGAATGAAATGTTAGTTTACTCGTAAAATAAATAGTCTCCGTTTATTTACCTAACTTTGCAAACCTAGTATACCTTTTTGTAAATAATTCTCGCCCTTTTTAATATTGTACTAGTAAATAAATAGAGTTTATTTATTTACTTAACTTTAAAAATGTTATAACCGACTTTGTAAAACCTTAATAATTGTGGCACATGTGTAGTTTTGTTAACCGGATATATGATAAGATGTTAAAAGTTGGATGCACTATGGTACTAACATGAAAGCAGCAAAAAAAAACCGGGCAAGTGCGATTCGGACTCGCGAACAAAGGGTTCCGTACTATTATCTATAAAAACGGCAAAAAAAACCCCGTTTGTTGTATGGGAGCCCCCTTAAATATTTATTTTATTCTGTTGTTTTTTTATTTTGTGTTATAGCGGCAACAGAAATCTGTCCGTAATTATGATCGCGTAAGTTAATCATAATCTGCTTAGCCTTTTCCCAACTATCTTGGGGTCGGCTTCCAGTCTAACCGGATGCAGCTGAATACCAGTAATTTACATGGAGCGACTTCCTATCTGACCGCCACAATCCAGTAATTGGGCAATACGATAAAACTTGGTAAGACTGGTTGTCAGACTTTCAGGCTTCTGACGAACGGCCAAACGTGCTTTCCGAGGCATGGAGGAGTCTCGGTTTGTAAATATGATCACCCATCCACGGACCAACCCTGGAAAGCGTAGCTTAACCTAATGGATCAACACGTTCGGCTGTTATAACTTAGCCACGAGCTAACGTAAGTTAATGTGTTATATTATTAGTTGCCCTATTCAGTACTGTAACATTGGCTGATTAATTAAAATGACTGAAAAAAAAATGGCTAAACGTACTTTTTTTGCCATACTCCTCCCTCGTTTCGGTCCACGATATTTTAGGTAATACAGCAGGCTTGCTACCTAGGTACACTATAGGAGAACACTCTAGAAAATTGCCTGTGACGTCAGCAGGGTTGCTCAAATTGACACTGACAGTCTCATTTTACGCAGCTAAATTGAGTTGTCGGAAAAAATAAGGGGGAATGGGGAATAAGTTTACAGTTTTTTAGCTCGGATACTCGGATATTATGGGGTGAAAGAGATGTGCACTGTGAGGGGTGAGCAGTAATCTGAGCGTTTATTAGAAATTAAGAAGTGAGATTTAAAATTGTTTTTTTTTTAATTTTGTACGATTTCTAAATCAAGGGCTAGTGATATACTTATGAGTATTTGAAATGTTTTTTTTTAAACTGTAATTGCCGCATAAAAACACCTGAATTACAAATTGGCAACAATATACCGATTTCCTGGCAAGCGCCAGTTTGATAAGCACATGTAATTCTGCCAGCACACATACCCCTGGAAGGCGACATTATGAAGGCAGTAAACACTCGTGCGTACTGTTTGTTGTAAATCTAAATATTTGCGCGGCTGAAATGCCGAATTTAGTGAAACCCATTTAACTTTAGAACCTATGTTAGCTACCTATATTGTTGCAAATAAATATATTATCATTCATTCATTCTTTCTCGGAACGTTTTCTTAATATGACGCACTGATAATTTTTAATAGACTTTAAAGATATTAGACTGTAATCTTTCTGAAGAATAAATTAAAATATAATATAATATATCAAATGAGTCATTAAAACCAATCGTTCCACAGGAAAAATCTCGCACAAAAAAAACAAGCCAACATTCTCATTCACCTACAAAAACTTAGTCACGCACAAAAACCCACACAACTTTGACATGTCACTAAATCTTCAGTATCCGATACTATTCGATACAAGTGATACAACTGATTCAGACGATACGAACGAAGGCCGTGCCATAGAATAGATAGGTACCTACAGAAGGTCAGCAACAAAGAGCGAAAACAGACGCACATAAAGACGCGTCAGTGTGGCGATCTCAATGGCCGAAGTTACATAGGAGGAGGTTAGTATGGTGCCACGCTTGGTGAGTAGTGTAGCTCAAAGAAGTGACAAAATAGTCCCGCATCTTGCCACCAAGCGTCAGTGAGGTATTGTAACGTAAAACCATGTTTTGGTTTGCTAGAATCATGTCACCTAACACGCAGCGTAGCACTAAGCACTAAGCGAAGCACCTAGCTGTGTGGATAAAACCAAACTTCACAAACGAATGCCGCGAGTGCGCTTGCACTCGCTGTACGTGAGCCGTGTTTATGTGGGCGTGCGTTTTGGCTAGTTGCGTGGGCGTAGTTTATGCTGCTTGTTGTAAGTAACTAACCTTCTGTAGTTCTATCTACTCTGTGGCCATACCTTCGCGGATGAATGAGGACCATCAGTCAATGTCCGCACAAATCGAAGACATATATAACTTATTCTTTACGTAAGAAAGTCAGCGGTGACATATTATTGAGAATTGTGACGATATGTATTGATGGTGAAATGGTAGTGAGATTCGGCTGAGTTTAGGCTTTGAAGGCAGAATTGTAAGTGTGTAAACGGTGTTGAAAGAAATAGTAATTTCGGAATTAAATTATATCATTTTTTAATAGGTATAGAAAGGTCTTATAAAGTATTTACAGAAAATGTGTTGTGGTCAATGGTTTATTCATCTATCCCCTTGACTTTTTGGTTCATTTGTCGTTTAAACCAAAAACATTTTTTTTTTCATTATAATCCTTATAATTTTCGTTTGAACACATAGTTTTGTTTGGTTTTTGTGGGTAGAAAAATGTGTATCAGGCATGGCAATGGAATAAAGAAGCCCAAGTTCAGCAATAGATTTCACGTTTTAATATTTAAACTAATTAACATAAATATAATAAGCCAAATTACTGAAGGTACAAAATACATTTCACAAAAATAAATGTGTAACTTCAGCTAAATCTCAATTAGCTATTTCGCTAATGGACCCAATTATCAACATTCCTTTTATTCGTTCGACTGTAATAAATGGAATAAATTTTCGTAATTATCTGTATACATTTAATTCATTTGGCATTTAACATTGCAATACTTTTATACTTTATGTTACTTATTTTAATGATGAATATTTTATTATTAATATTTTTTTAACAAAAAGTCAATGTTCCTTCTTTAAATGAGGCTGTATGATTTAAATACTTTGTGTTCTCTTTCTACAAAGCAAAAGTTTTGACCTGCCTTTAATATGCAATCAAAGTGAAAAAATACATTTTTCCTGTCCTGTGTCCTATTTTTCGATTTTTGAATATGGCATTGATTTATAAGTAAAGATTTTTGACCGACTGTGTCCAAACCCAAAAGGAGGGTTATGTGTTAATTCTAATGCATACTTCATCAACATAACCTGTTAAAGCGAAATCCCACACCAGGGAAGTAAAACCCGCTAAAAGCAATAAAAACGACATGGAGACTCCTCCATGACATATTACCAGGCAACGTAGCGAGACCGCCATACGTCAAACACACTATTATTACAAAAAAAAACTGCCATTTTGTCGTGAACCGTTGCATGATAAGAGTATAGAGCTACATTTATCACGGCCGAGCTATTAATTTAGTAGACAGCGAATACTAGTATAACACACACGCTATGTGAGGGCTGGCACACATGTTTAGATTATTTAGCTATGGTCAAAATGTCCCATGTGTAAAAAATAATGCAGGGTGAAATTGTAATAATGCTGCGTGAAATTGTAATTTTGCAGGGTGAAATTGTAATAATACAGGGTGAAATTGTAATAATGCTGGATGAAATTGTAATAATACAGGGTGAGATTGTAATAATACAGGGTGAAATTGTAATTATGCAGGGTGAAATTGTAATGATGGGCTTTTTGTATGGTGACGATAGAAGATAGATAGAATATACTTCATTGTACACGAACATTGTTAAACAACTCTTTTACAATGTTGCTATTTCGGTGGGTAGGTATAATGGCGGTCTTATTTCTGATAGCGATATCTAATTATAATTGTTACTTAAAAATATAGTAAACAGACAATTGCCTGGCCATCGAAAAAGCAATGTGTGTGAGCTGGAAAGTTCAAAATGTCTGCGTAAAGATATTTTTTGAAGTTTCGCTAAAGATGCCATTTTTACAAAAAAAATGCTAAATGTAACATCAGATCACATTTATTTATTTATATATTCTTTATTGTACACCACAAAAATATATAACAAAAAAACAATAACAAACACTACAAAATATACAATGGGCGGCCTTATCGCTATCCGCGATCTCTTCCAGGCAACCTTATGATAATTCACATTTCGCAGATTCTCCGCTACTTTAACATTTACATTCTTCTCCATACGAAACTACCTTTCGGAAGGGGCAAGTAAAATCAATTCTATTTGCTTGTAAATGACATTCAAAAGTGCCTTATAAGTGCCTAATTGAAATAAATGATTGGACTTTGACTTTTAGGTGGGTATTACACTATCATATATAATATCATAGATATAATGAAATTGTAAAATAGACATCATAAGGATGTATAGGGGAATATTACATTATCATATTATATATCATTTACCAATCTACGAAGCTCACAAATTACCCATACGTCTTTTTTACAATTTTATTATATCTATGATCCTATATATTATAGTGTAATATCCCCCTTAAAGTGAATACTTCATAATTTGCTAAATGGAGCATTGACGCACCAACCCTGCTCAAATCGGCTGTTACAAATATTATTAGAATTCAAGTCGTGATCGCATACTTTAATTAAAATAAAACGCTGTAACTAGCCATTCGTCGTTTACATACGTTATATGTACATATTACATAAATATGTACATATTACATTAGTGTAAGACTTAAATAATGACTTAATTTTGTTGGTTTTAAGGACTATTTGCACGCAAAGGTTGGCCATGATAATGTGTCCATTGTCCATGTAACGTTGTAGGGATTAAATAAATATGTTATGACTTTTAGGTTTCCGTAGGCAAACGGAACCCTATTACTAAGCCTCCGCTGTCCGTTCGTCCGTCCGTCTGTCCGTCAGCGAGCTGTATCTCATGAACCTTAATAGGTAAACAGTTGAAATTTTCACAGATTTTATATTTCTATTGCCGCTATAACTAAAAATAAAGTTAATAATTAAAGGGGGTTAGAGAAACGTGTGTTTTTCGGCGTTTTTGCACGACTTGAACGATACGGAACCCATCGTGAGCCAGCACTCGCACTTGGCCGATACTTTGATGTTTTAAAACCGTGTGTAGCAGGGGCTGGCAATCATAAGAGACAAAAAAAAAACAGTTTTGAATATTAAACGATGCAGACCAAAATTGTATAACTGTATCTAGTGTACTGTTTAATCGTGTGTCCCAATCTTTAGCATTCTACTAAGATCATTCGTATACCTAATACCCTCGTAATGGAGTACATCTAACAAAGAACAGATATAAAATAACCCCGCTTATCTGCGAGCACATTTGTCTCGTATTCCAGCTATCAGATCTTTCCATTATACAGCTAATTCTTTGTAACTTGGAACGTCGACACAATTCACTGTGTGATGGCACTATGTTCACAATATGAAAATGGGACCGAAGGACCACTATTAAAGGTTAAAGTTGCAGTCGTTGAATAACTAGATCTAGGTCGTCTGAAAAGGTGTATGTTGCAGTGTCATCGGCGTACACAGCGAGATGTATTAGCCTTTGCTTCGGAATATCATTGAGATACAAAATAAAGAAGTACGGTCCTAATATTGATCCTTGTGGTACTCCGGCGGAGAGTTGTCTCTGAATGGATGTTTGATTTCCAATGGTCACTGAAAAGGTTCGTTCACTCAAATATGACGATGATGGAGAAGCTTAACAAGGGATAGTATGTGGTTAATAATTAATTTGTGGATTAAGCCCGCGTGCCAAACTGTATCGAAAGCGTTTTCGATGTCTAACAGCAGCATACCTGCGGATTTATTATGGTTGCATGCATTGATTTTCGATTAAAACGACAACAGTTTTTCATGAGCAAGTTAGTTTTATTCTTTCCTCAGGACAGTGACAGCCCATCAGGTCGCGAGGGACGCATTGCATGGAGGTATGAGGTTACTAATCAACCTCTTTTCGATAGTTAACAGCGTTTTTTCTCTACGCATATAGAAATAGTGTTCATGGGTTGGTGGATGGGTGACCATCTTTACATACCGAGACTCCTTCGTGCCTCGGAAAGCACGTTAAGCTGTTGGTCTCGGCTGTCATTCGTGGATCTTTGACAGTCGTTACGGGTCGTCACAAGCCCGAAAGTCTCACAACCAGGCTTACCAAGGGGTACCGTATTACCCAGTTACTGGTTTGTGGAGGTCTGATCGGCAGTCACTCCATATAAAATACTGGTATTCAGCTGCATCCGGTTAGACTGGAAGCCTACCCCAACATAGTTGGGAAAGGCTAAGCAGATTGATATAGAAATAGCGTTAAATCTTATAAGCAGAAATCACTAATGATTTCGCTACTAATATCACGTTTGATCTTCTGTCCTGACTTTTACAGTAACACGGTAATGGTAACTCGCGAAGTTTGTCCGAAATTCGGAATAATTATGGTAATGACTTACTCACATGTAACCATGTATATACTTCATGATTCTTTAATTGACACCGTGAGTCTGTGCTTGTAACGTAACATAAAAAGTTACGTTCACATTATTTGTATGGTAATTCCAGGAAAGAATTCCCTTACCCTTGATTGCGTAATTTCATGGGGTTTGGGTAATCGAATAATTTGCTGATTGGATGTTATTCGGTTATTAGTTTGCTATTTTCGGTTTGTGGGGAAGGCTTTAACTTAATTACAAAGTCAAATATCGATTTTATTATTAATAGTACAGAGGACTTTTCTGTGTAAAATGAAATTAAATTGTTTATTCTGTAAGTAGGATATCGGAATCACTTTTACATGTCACGCTTTGTCTCCCCGGAGAGTTGGGCAGACGTGTACCTACCTAGAGCACACCCACATTTCGCCAGTTATGTTTAAGTCCCATATAATAGGAGGGGCGAGCCTATTGCCATCAACCAGGTACATGTCATATTAAGAAGAAGAAATAACCTAGATGGAGTCGACATTTCCTATCTAGTATACTACCCCTGAGAAGAAATAGCGAAACAAACTCAGGGGTCAAATTCGCTCAAGCCGGGGCGTAACTCCGCTGCCGCGAGAAATCGCGGCACAGCGGACAGAGCTCCGACAGGATCTCATGGCGGCATGGAGAGTGCGATTGTCGCAACCCAGTGCTGTGCACGCCACAATTAAGGCGATAAGTCCCCTCTTTGAGGAGTGGCTGGAGAGGCGCCACGGCGTCCTCACCTTCCACCTGACGCAGGTCCTCACCGGACATGGCAGCTTTGGGAGTTACCTGTGTAGGATTAGGCGGGAGGAAAAGCCCGGGTGTCACCACTGTGCAGATCGTCCGGAGGACACGGTGGAGCATACGGTGGAGGTGTGCCCTGCTTGGGCGGAGCACCGCCGTGTCCTCGTGGAGGCGATTGGCGGCAATGACCTCTCGCGTCCGGCCCTGGTCCAGGCCATGGTACGGAGCGAGAGGCCTTGGGAAGCCGTCACCTCCTTCTGCGAAGCAGTAATGCTCGCGAAGGAGAAGGCGGAACGCTTGAGGGAGAGGCAAAGTTTGCGCCCTCGTGCCCCTAACCGCCACCGCTGGGGACACCCTGGGCGTCGGGAATCCCAAGCGGATTTCCGGCCACCATAGGCGCGGGATGGCGGACGGCGAGTAACGGGTAGCTCGCCGTCCGATATGGACCAGGCCCGGGTCGATGGCGCGTCGTGTTCCACGCGCGCCTCAAAGAGATGTCAGCACACTTGACGGGGTCCTTTAGGACCGATGCCTGCCAGGGTTGCGGGAAAGTCCGAAAGGGATACCGGGACCCTGGCAACAGGCAACTGAAGGAACACGGGTGGGTTTTAGTCAGTAAAAGTCTGACACGCCCTTCCGCTCCGCCCAGAGCGGGAGAAGTCACTTGATGATTTCCCACCCTCAAAAAAAAGGGGTCAAACTCGGGGGTCAATCTCATTTTTATAGTACAACCGATCGATTCTGTAAAAATCTCACCGTGGATAGTCAGTGAAGTGGCAAGTGAGTACAAAGTGAGCTGTCATTCCACCTGGCCCGGGATTGACACTATTGACAGTTCACTCTAAGCTCACTTCACCTGACTTTTCACGGTGAGATTTTTTACAGAATAGAACGGCAGATATAATCTTGGTCAGATCACGTGAGGACCATGTAGATTATCTTAAAGCTACTACAAATTTATTTTAATATTTATTTATTTAATACTTTAAGCACACAAATGTACAGAGGTGGACTTAATGCCATAGGCATAAGACGACGGAGTAAGTAATAAATTAATATAATATCAATGCGGTATCGTTCATCGAGACGTCTATACATTTCCTTCCATTCACGGGCTATTCATCTATTTCCAACCATTTCCCGGGAACATATCCAACGATATATTAATAGGAACCTTACATTAACATTTTTGTCGAACCTCCGAGCCGAGCGAGTCACATATAAATCATAAGTGGCGAGATAGTGTAATCTAACTACAATCTATTAGGAACCGTCGGGGCGGTGCGAATCTGTAAGTTTTCCGATTAGCAAACCCGCCCCCTTACATCCGGAATCACCCCCGTTTTTCACCCCTCTCGCCCCTCCCACAGTACCCCGTGGAAATTGTAAATCTTGGTGTTGGCTTCATAGAAATTTATTAACCATAATGGTTGAAAGGGAAATTGATAATTATTTTTACTGCTTTCTCAAATATAGGTGATAAATAAATAATAACATCTTTTGTTCTCATTTCGAGCTGATTACAATGAGCCAGAAAGGCACATAAATCAGAGGAACACAGACTTTTACACATTATTGTTAACTTTATTGTATGTAGAAATTAATCTAGTTGATACAAACGGTGCATTTAGTTTTACAGGACAAATATAATATTTCAGGCCTTAAATGAGCATCTAAGTGAAACCCATTCTAAAATTTCGCCGATAATTATTTGTGAATTTCTAGCAATTAACAATTGTTTAAGACGACTAGGCACTTACCATTTTATTTACTACAATATCCTTGCCACATAAAAAAAAATTGGTCTGCCAACAGAAGTTAACACTTAAAACTGCTATTAGCGCCATCTATATTCTACAGCCCACCACTAGCGAATCCATAAGTTTACCCCTACCAAAAATCGCTCAACACGCCAATTCAAAACTGATTTTAGACTATTTTCGAGGCATTTCAGTCTTTTACGTAACTGTGTAAATCAAGCTAACCAATCAACCTGTCAATTCCAACGTATTGTATCTAAATTGCATCAAATTTAAACAAGTTATTACATAACCTGTCTAATGAAAGATCATGTATTCAGATCTACCAAATAATCATTACGAATGGACTCCCTGGACGCAGAGGGGCATGGCTATATGGTGAACCCCATTGGCTTCAATTTTCAGCTAAAATCCAATAAGTCAACGTGGGTCGTGCATAGGGCTGTGATAACACGAGATTGAAAAAAAAAATACAATATGTAAAAGCACAAGTATTATTATCATTTTAAAATGTTAATACTCTCTTTTTGTCGGAAAAAAAAACACAGGGAAAAAACATTAACAAATAAAAACGAAAAGTACCTAAAATCCAAAAAATGCTTTTGGCGTTTTACTGACGCTAATGGATTCCACGATCCTAGAGTTTTAAGTCTTTATTTAATTTTATGCTGCAATACCTTTCTACGAACAGTACTGGCAACAAAGAGAAATAAAGGCTTCGCGGGATACGTTTAAAGCATTAACGGAACATTGACAGATAGGATTTATCATGGTCCATTACACTCGCCAAAATATAAAGAAATCCTTTTTGCATCGATCCCGTCCGGACTCGCCGGTGATTAAGACTAATCCGCAGATATCTGTACAAAGGGAATAATAGAATTTTCAGGTGAAAAATTCGATATATCAAAGTTTTACGCATAGTGCTGTCATTGTACGGGTAAATGGGGAAAAGGTTGGGAATTAAGTAAAATTTGAGGAGATTTCGCAGTAGTTTTAAAACTAAAAACAGTCGGTACGGTAACATTTATTGATGTACTATTTATTGTCATGTATGAAATGATTGCATATTACCTGCGCTCCGCGGTTTCACTCGCATAAGTCGCGATCCCGTGAGAATATCGGGATAAAAGGAATATTCTATGTCCTTCTCCAGATCTACCCATCTGCCAAATTTCATCCAAATCTGTTCAGCCGTTTTAGCGTGACGCGTAACAAACAAACAAACTCACTTTCCCATTAATTTACGATATCTTCCTGTTTCCTACAAACGTTTTTTAATTATAACACCAACATTAACAAAATGCCAACAATCAAATAAATAAAACCGCAGTAATTAAAAAAATCCTTCGCATTTTAAATGAAACGGCACAAAATTCCCGTGCATTGTCCGAACGTATAATTTAAGCCCGGGAAAGCCCGGGAACGCGTGCAGGTGACAACACTAGGTACTGTAACTACCGTCTCTAATTGAAAGCGACATATCCACGAAGGGATGAAGGGTGTTAAGGCTCGATGCAATGACATTAACAGGATTGTTCAGGTATGTGGACTAAGCTTTAGCAGTGGAAGGTAATTGAAATTTCATTTAGTACTTACAAATTATTTACTGCTTCAGTTGCATCAGCTTAATAAACTACTTTCGTTAGTTCTGTACCGTAATTGCGTAACACATCAATCACAATCTGAATTATTTTGAAGGATGTTGCGAATCCATTGCTTCATTATGTTCGGAACATTTGTCTGCACAACAACGTAAATAACGCAATGAATGTTGTTGAACTGTCAAAATGAAAGCCATTGCTAGTAAATGTGCTACGTATTAATCTCGCTGGTCCTAATATATTTTGCAACTATCTACATTTCTTTCAAAGTCAAAGTCAAACAATTTATTTCAATTAGGCACATAAAAGGCACTTTTGTACGTCAAAAATAAAGAAATAGAACTGATTCTAGTTGCCCCTTCCAAAAGGTAGTTTTCGCATGGAGAAGAATGGGCAAGGAACTCCACTGTTATTCTTTTAAAAATGTTTTACAATATTTTGTATCAATCACATCAATTATATTACTATGTGAAGACGATGCACCTAGAATGAGATTACTGTACCTCAATAGGTAAAAAATTAAGTAATAAAAACTAAAACCCAACTACGACTAAAAAGGTATAAACAAGACACCACAGACAGACAAATTAAAAATCCGGAGTCACACGTGTTCGAACAGATTACGTGTGACTCCGGATTTTTAATTTGTCTGTCTGTGGGGGGGTCTTGTTTATACCTTTTTAGTCGTAGTTGGGTTTTAGTTTTTATTACATTAATTTTTTTTTTATTCTTTTGGGGTTATATATATATTTTTTTAATATATATATTTAGGTTTTATATATATACATTTTAAATTTCCTCATTTTGTACCCAACATGGTACGATTAAACAATGTTTTTTTTTTTTAGTTCCTGACTTTATATCCTCTAGAGGTCGCCATTTTTTATTTAATATGACTTCACATATGAACATACATACATACCGGTCAAAATCATAACCCTCCTTTTTTCTTCGCCGTAGTCGGGTAAAAAGAATAAAAAATTTCAAAATCAAAATATTTTTAAATTCACATAAACCTACATGGGCACTGAAATGTCAGAAGCTAGGTGCACGGTTCCAATTGGTCGTTTCCTATGGAGAAGAGCCGGCAAGAAACTCCACGGTTACTCTTTTAAAAATAATTGGCTTTTACAATATTTGTAAATAACAGTGTTAATAGGCAGGAGTTTCCGTTACTATTGAAGAATTCGTATTCGATTCGAGACGAAATAGGGTGCTGGAGACTCTCAAGCCTCGAATAATTTAGGTAATTGCTTTTTACGGTGAAAATAATGGTAATTCAAAAAAACAAAAAGTCCTGCTTTATAGTTAGTTCAGTTATTATGTGTATATTTCATGATCTAATGTGAAGTAATTTTTGAATACCAGCGGTTTATAGTTCGGTTTAGAGGCAACTTAGGATTTATTTTCTATAAAGAAAATGTTATGTAATCGTGTTTTCGCCAAATATAGTACCTAGCATCAATCCTCAACTGTAACATATATTTATTTCAAAATTAATGCTGCAGTATTTTCGGACGGAGGATCATGCTGAGCAATTTGAGGTAGGGTAGGCCCTTAAGTGGCTATTAGTATATGCTCCTTTTTGACCACATAGCAATTACAAGGGTAAGCTTAGGATAGTGGGATGTTTTCCCGAGTGATGGGGTACCAACCATAGACTAATTGTAACCTATTGCTGTATTATGTTGAGCTCGTGGCTAAGTAATAACAGCCGCACGGGTCGATCGATTAGCTTAAGCTACGCTTGCCGGGGTTGGTCCGTGGATGGGTGACCATCTTTACATTCCGAGACTCCTCCATGCCTCGGAAAGCACATTAAGCCGTTGGTCCCGGCTGTCATCGTGGATCTTTGACAGTCTTTACGGGTCCTCAGAGACCCGAAAGTCTGACAACCTTAATTAATTTTTTTAGTACTTAATTTTTTTTTTAAATTATTTTGGGATTATAATATATATATTTTGAAATGTGCTCATTAAGCCCTTTCATTTGATACCCAACATGGTACGATTAAACAATCTTTTTTTTTAAGTTCCTGACTTTATGTCCTCTAGAGGGCGCCTTTTTAATTTAATGTGACGTCACATAGCCTATAACCAGCGGACGATCAAGACGCTTCCAACGATACCTCGCTTATCAAATTGTGATGAGTGGTTTAGAAGATATGAGGAACCAGATGAACATACATACATACATACATACATACATACATACATGCATACATACATACATACATACATACCGGTCAAAATCATAACCCTCCTTTTTGCTTCGCCGTAGTCGGGTAAAAACTAAAACCCAACTACGACTAAAAAGGTATAAACAAGAGACCACAGACAGACAAATTAAAAATCCGGAGTCACACGTAATCTGTTTGATTTATGCCCTAACACGTGTGACTCCGGATTTTTAATTTGTCTGTCTGTGGTCTCTTGTTTATACCTTTTTAGTCGTAGTTGGGTTTTAGTTTTTTTTTTTTTTTTTGCTACGATCTATTCTTGTTGATCTACGAGTTTAGTAGCATTAAACATTTTTGGTAAAAAAAAAAAACGCAATGAGGAAGCTTTGCTAAAGAGTCAGTTAAAAAAAATCGAACACAAGGACCAATGATTTTTGCGGTCCTTTTCTGTCACCTCAGTACATTTCCCAAATACTCAGTAGGTATATAAAAGAAAAAAAGACAATCCAAATTTAATTAAACTTAACATCTCCCACAAAACAGTTCGAACATTAACAAGAAAAATACCACTGTGGTACGGTCAGCAAAAACCCGTCCCACACTTATATCAGCTGTATATTGTCATATCTGTGTACGGTCAGCAACGGCGTCATGTTTAATGTGACGTGTAAAACGAATAGTGTCGCGCGGGGGTGGGGGTTTTGGACGGCCGGTAAGAGGGGAGAGGGGCTCAAAGTACCATTGGTCGGTTGTGCCATGCAGTTTTTTGGCGAGATGCGAGTGAGTTCTGTGCTGTGGATGTTTTTGTTTTTGTATTGGTGGAGGAAATTGCAATCATAATTTCCAAGAATGTAGTTTCTTTTACAATTTTTTTTGCCTATTACATCACTCATTATAAATAAATCTAAGGCCTTGAGGCGCCTTTACTCATAGCTAGCTTAGCTAGCTTACTATGTATGTTAATCAATTTCCTTCCTCTCTGTTCCTGGTGACAAAACATGTTTTCTTCAATCCTTACCACCCATTGTGTCACCGTATTTAATTTCTACATTTATTATTTAGCTGCGCCCCGAGAATTCACCCGCGTACGTCTCGATCCTGTGGTAATATCGCGATAAAAAGTATCCTATGGTCCTGGTCTAGGTATTCCAGGTCCCGGTCTACCCCTGTGCCAAATTTAAGCGCCGTTTTAGCGTGAAAGCGTAACAAACAAATAAACAAACTCACTTTCGCATTTATAATTAGTTAGGATTAATTTTTATGGTGTACATTATTCTATTCATAAGAATAGAAATTCTTAATCAGTATTCTTGTGGCTACAATAAGTTTTAAACGAGCTTTATCTCACAAAAGCAGCGCCATTTTAACCCTCCACAGACTAAATCCTAACCTTCTCCAAACCAGATTCAAATTCAGCCCATAGTAGTGTCCCCTCACAATAGCGCGGTGACGAATGCGCACAGTGTCCGGTGTTCGGCCATCGCTCACGGCGCCTGTCCGGACACTGGCCGCCCGGACACCCGGACGCGCCGTACAACACACCGAAACGCCAGCCCCACAATATACGATACCTATTCGTAGTCAATGTTGGGCATTAGTCATCTATGATGCATTTTGTGTTTGAAAATTGAGAATTCGATTGTATAGGCTTTTAAGGTGAAGATGGGATAGAAGCTTGGTACTTATAAATATGGATGATTTTGAATGACAAAGCGCATTCATTTGTTTCTGGGCTTATGAGATGAGTTACCAAAGAAAATAATTTTATTATTGAAAGTATTAAGTCGCACCTCGCTGCGCTATGCTGGAAGCCTTATTTGCCTAACAATAAAGCGATTATTATTTCCATCTCCATTAAAGTGTTTCTTTTTTGAACCTTGGGTACAAAATCAAAAGTCGTTTATTCAAACTAGGCTGAGAAACAGCACTTTTCGAAAGTCAAAATTACATAAGACAGTCCCTCGAAACGCCCGGCCTTCACCACTTCCTAGTGCTTTAGTTGGGAAGAACTGGCGCAAGAAACTCCCCAGTAGCACAGCTGTCTGTTCAGTTAGAAGAGTTTTTTTTCGAAAGTAACTCTGCCTGTCTGTCTGTTACCTTTTCATGCCTAAACCACTGATCGGATTTCTATAAAATTGGTCAAGGAGATAGATGGCATCCCGAGGAAGGACATAGGCTACTTTTTAAGCTAGTCTAATTATAAGCCACATGTCAGCTTGTATACGCCAATATACCAACAGAAAACATCGAAAACGATACTCAAGCAGAAACAGAACCCTACAAATAAACTCAACTGAAGATGGACCGAGCATTCTACTTGTTAAAACGAAAGTAACTTTCGCTCAAATTGAATGTGAAAGTGAACTTAAAGTTTAAAATTCAATTAACTAACAATTAGTCCAACTTAATTTCAACTCCATAAATTTTATAAAAGTTTTAAAATTCGGTCGTTGTCGCGGCGAAGTCCAAATTAGTTGATCAACCGAAAACCAAGGGATAAAGTGGATATCTGGTGGAAGAGGTCATGTCAGACCTGATAAACCTTCGGGATTAAAGAATTAGTAAATTAAAAAGCTTAAGTAAAAGTGACATGGATCCAATCAGAACGTTAACATAAAGCTTTCGAAAAAGTTTTTGACATGTGACAGATTATTTTTGTAAGTTAGTGTAAATAGTGTTATTTTATCTTAATACATAACATAGGTACATATTATTGATACGAATGAATTGCATTTATATCAGTAAAAATCCCGAACAACTGTCCAAAATGCCTTATCAAGAGCAAGACATATAAAATGGATGACGTCAGTCACAATTTAAAATTCACGTAAGTGAATTCAAAGCTGCACTTTCCACCTAATCAGTATCATGTAACCAATAAATTCACACACCCCCACTTACCATTCACACACCCACGACACACACACACAAAACCCATCGCATAAAATATTTTTTCCATGAACTCCGCGCCAAGTTTCTATGACAAAGCACTTACCATTACCACGGAAAGCATACGTAGTTGAAAAAAAAACACGTCCCAACAAGGGCATAGTACCTCCGGGATCCCTCTGAGAAGAAGGGGGGTAAGGGGGGTGTCCACGGAAGTGACGGGCCGGAAACGACGCCGGGCGGAAGCGCGCGAACCCTTTGCCTCGCCCTTTGTTTATAGAACCCGGAGTTAGAGGCAGTAAGTTACGGCTGCGATGTCTTTGGTATTGGTTATGAGTTGAAGATTAGCCTCGTTTCTGCGATTTCTAGGATTGGTACTATTGGGGTTAGAGCTCCTTTGACAAGAAAGAAAGATAAAACTAAAACGCCATCTAAAAAGGTAGTTAGGTTAGAGGATAATTATTATTTTTTCGGTTTTCGTCTAGGCGGAGTCACATGTCATTACTAACTATACCCCATTTGAAATAAGATTAGACATTTAAATAAGCCTTTTTTACAGTC
The DNA here is from genome assembly GCA_948473465.1 of Lithophane ornitopus. NCBI lineage: Eukaryota > Metazoa > Arthropoda > Insecta > Lepidoptera > Noctuidae > Lithophane > Lithophane ornitopus. Next base: position 15,097,045 of record OX419626.1, read on the forward strand.
CGTTCAACCGATTTTGACTTCTATTGCGTGGGTGGCATGACAAATGGCAGCTGCAGTAGAGAGTTGGTATTGTGTAATCTTTTTTGCTTTTAATGTCATCCTTATGCCTACGGTATAGAAGTCAAAATCGGTTGAACGGACTGTAAAAAAGGTTTGTTTAAATGTCTAATCTTATTTCAAATGGAGTATAAGTCATGTTATTAAGGCATACATCGTACATATTACGAGTGACTCTGTACTGAACTGTTAGGCCCCGATCACACGTACCATAACCACACCACGACCACAACCACACGACCAAACTGGCTGTTGCCCGCGACTTCGTCTGCGATCCAGGATGCAAAGTATAGGCTATGTCCGTCTCAAGGAAAAAAAAAAAAAAAAAAATAATTGTAACGAAAAAGAAACACTCTGTACACGCACACTTGTCACAATTGTCTTTCTACGTTGAAATACAAGTATGCGTGTACAGAGTGTTTCTTTTACGTATCAATTTAATAGTTTTGTAAATATTACTTTTTTTTTTTTTTGATTCGTAATTTTTTTTCATGCGTGTATGGTTAACAGGAACACCCTTTGTTAGTTAATATACTGTATAATAAAGACATCTTGATGCTTTGTCAAGTTGTAAAAACCGTGCAAAGTAGGGGCGGGTCGCTAGTTTTATTTTTCTTCATAAGAATAAATGCTTAAAAATATTATAAACGATGCGTCAACCAAAACTACTACGCAAAAAGAGGATAATACTTCAAAAAGATACAGCTAAAAGCTATTTTGACAGGCACAATACCACAATACATCTCCCAGATGGCGCTGGCAGCGCTTCACTTGATATACTGTCCGCATTTCCCCACGACAAAAGGTTTTCTCACAACTATTACGCAAAACAGGAAGCGGATGTCGTTGCTGCGATGCGACCGACACCAAGCTTTGCCTTAAAGGGCGCCAAATAATCCTGAAATTCGCCCTTTCAGCAAGTCTTTAATGAAAAAAGTTTAAAAGAAAACGCTCGCTGTAAAGTACTTATTTTTGGACATCAAATATTTATACAGCGTCGAGTTTTGAAGCACTTAATAATAATCAGACTTTTGTTGGCGAATCTTTTTGGGACAACAACGGAATATACTTGTAATCGTCCCTAGGTGGAGAGAATTTCTTTAGAAAGAATGGTTGTAAGGTCTTTGATTAATTACCGCACCTTTCTTTCTTAGTTCAAAAATCGTAGATAATTTTAAACGAGCTTATAATTCTGATTGTCATGAATCTCTGGACTGCTTTTCAATTTGAGGTAAAGTTTTTAAAACTTTAAAATATTTCCTTTGTGAGCTTCAATATTTTTATCTTTCGGATATTCATAACCAACATAGTTGGCAAAAGGCTAGGCAGATTGATTGATATCCAGACTAATATTATAAATTAGAAAGTAACTCTGTCTGTCTGTATGTTACCTTTTCACGCCTAAACCACTGAATGGATTTATGGCGGAGATAGATGGCATCCCGGGGAAGGACATAGGCTATTTTATATCGACAAAGCACGCGGGCGAAGCCGCGGGCGGAATCTAGTTAGTCCATAAATGTCTCTTAAAGCCACGCCAAGGCGCAAGTCGCCGATTAGTGACGTCAAAATATATACATAGTTACGTTGGCTACACACATCAGTCACGTCACTACCGGCGCGTTTCAGTCGACGTCGCGTCACCGGCTAGTCAAATCTTGTATTGCTACGAACGAAACATGGATATAGAAAAATTGATTATGACTGACTATCTTTTTACACACGTCCCTGAAATATGACGTGACTGATCGTTGACTTGACGTTGACGTGACTAACGTTTATGCATGAACCTTTATTTAATCCTTTAAAAAACCTGTTACCATGCCAAACTGAAGGCCAATTCTCGTACTTATAAAACCTTGCACATTCAAGTCGCAATCTGTCAAACCTGTCAAAAATGTCTGTAAATTGATTGTATTTTTGACAGATTGCGAATGAGATGCGAATGCGAACTTTATTAAAAATTACGGGATTTGCCTATCAGAATTCGTGTTACAACCCAGAATGAAGACCTTAAATATCACTTATAAAGTTACAATCGTGTCATCGAGACCTCACAGGCACTAAGCGTTATTGGTAGTTACAAGAATGATAACTGACAAGTCATCATCTGCCTAGCCTTTTCGGTCGGTTCCAGTCTAACCGAATGCAGCTGAATACCAATATTTTACATGGAGCGACTGCCTATCTGCCCTCCACAACCCAGTAACTGGGTAATACGAAACCCCTTGGTAAGACTGGTTGTCAGACTTTCGGGCTTCTGACGACCCGTAACGACTGTCAAAGATCCACAAATAACAGCCGGGACCAACGGCTTAACGTTCTTTCTGAGACACGGAGGAGTTTCGGTATGTAAAGATGGTCACCCATCCACGGACCAACCCCGGCAAGCGTAGCTTATACTGATGGATCGACCCGTGCGGCTGTTATTACTTAGCCACGGGCTCCTCCCTCCTCCTGATAACCGACAATTAACAGATAATTATACCATGTGAAGACAAAGTTGCATGTCGTCTGTTAACCAACAGAAGTTGTAGAAAAAACAGACAAGGGGGAACTAACTTAATTGTTTTCGCAGATGGTCGGATGGGGATATAAGATGTAATGCTCTTACGCACTCTAATCGTAGAAAAAATAATGGTTGTGTTTGGAAGATTATACAAATAAATAAAAGTGGCAGCGGTATCAACGGTAAGATTGAAGTTGGCGAATTCCTTACATAATCATTCTGTAGGAGACCTCAATATATTGTCTCTCACACTATATCTTTCGTGATATTTCGTTGTACTGAGGTCACTGGTCGATAGATTATTGACATTATACGTGTAGTTAAAATACGATAAAACAGTGTTTAGTTACACAGGTTTACAGGAATAACCAACAACATCAACAGCCCTGCACAAGGCACAAAAAGTCACAACATGTATTAAAAAACTTAAAACTGGTAATAGCGCCATCTATATTCTATAACCCAGCACTACGTGAATCCATAAGTTTGAAATGAAATGAAATGAAATTGAAATGAAATGAAATTGTTTATTCTGTAAATAGGATATCAGAATCACTTTTACACGTCATATTTAAAAAAATAAAATAAGCTCGATGAGGTCGGCGTTTCCTATCTGACTACTCTGAGAAGAAAGGCCGAAACAAACTCAGAGGTCGCAGTCTCTTTTAAGGTCCAGACATAATCTTGGTCAGGCCATATGAGGACCATGTAGATTAGAGTCTGAAATGGTCTTTTGAGGAAAGAACCACACAGATTTGAGTGGACCTGTCCAGTCAGTGCAAGCATTTGTCAGTAACCGAGGAGCTCAACTCAGCCACCTTTACCTCTTACCAAAAATCGCTCAGTGTATAAAGAAGTTTTCACTTAAAAAAAAACAACTGACTATTTCACTGCAGTATAAAACGCTATTTCAAATAGTGATTGGCAACGCGAACATAGAGCCAAGGTCATAAAAACAAAAGTTCATAATTGTGAAAGTTTCACTGCGTCAAGTAATTTATCAATTGTCTGCTTCGTTCGGCAACCTTGAAATCGTATTAAGTTTGTTTTAATCGTGTTTGTATGCGTATATTGTGTACTTCTGACCTACAGACATTATGTCATAGAAATATAGAAGATTTAAAGAGGATACCTATATCAAAGTAGAAACAAGATCAAAAATATTTTGTCTCTAGCGTATTTAACGACTTTTAAAGGATTAAACATCACCACTGCGAAGAGTATTATTAAATTATATAACAATTATGATATAGGATCGTAGCAGGTGGCCTTCCATAGTTTCCCCTCGGAAAACAGGCGTAAATTTATGTATGTAAAGTTAATTGATTCAGGCGTGACTTTGCGAAAATCTAAAAATACAATATATACGTGGATATATTTAGTAACATATTCCGCTTAACTATCCCTCAATAGTCATAAAAAACCCTGGAAGAAATCGACACGTGTTTCACCTCTCAACGAGGCATCTTCAAGATGACGATTGACCAGTCGCGAAACCGAACACGACGTGCCACGTTGAGCGCTAGACGCAGAGTGACTCGAACACGACGTGTTGCCACGCCGAGCGCTGGGCGCAAGTTTGTGTCATGCATGTTTACCGCAAATAAACACATTTACTTTCTTTAAAAAAAAAACTAGCTAACTATTCAACACACAATTCGTTAACGTTTAAATAACTGTTTTCCTAGAGACACAAATGATAACACCATCACTTTAAAACATATACAATAGCAGAAGCGATGCTATGTAAACTAGAGACGTTCCAACTTGTCCCGACAACTTGGGAATGGATAGCTTAAGTTAATGCTGACTTAGGTCAAGTTATATTAAGGATGGGCGAAATTAGAAACTGTATTGGAACAGACTAACTGACTGGGCAATGCAAATAGTACGTAACTTGAACGTAGTTCAGTTTGTGGAGATCTTAGAATAAGATGTTTGAAAGTAGTGTTTCATTTGAAGTTATAATAGTTTGTTAGTAATTTAGGTAAATGTGAATTTTCATAATAATTATAAGTTATAATAATAATTAAGTCTATGTTGCCTCCTTGTCGCTACGACACCTTGTACTAGCGACCGTTTTCGGAGGCCCATTATTGAGTGTGCAAGGTCACCCCCTGCCATTTTATCTGTGTATTTTAAACATTGGTCAGGCATGAGCCATAATCTTTCCTTAGTTCCATATAACCAGTTCAGTAAGTCACCCAAACCCATCATAATCAGCCTATAATGTTCCCACTGCTGGGACACAGGCCTCCTCTCTGTGAGAGGGAGCGGGCCGTAATCTGCCACGCGGGCCCAGTGCGGGTTGGTAGATGTCACATGTCTTCGAATTTTTTGGTTCTAAGACATGCCGGTTTCCTCACGATGTTTTCCTTCACCGTTTTGAGAGCAGTGGCGATGAAATAATTTACCCAAACCCATAATCTAATATATTTATTTCCATAACCTGCAATAGTCCTACACCAACCGGGGGTTGCCCTTGGCTGCACTTGCATAGTGCGAACAGGGATAATCGTCGGTTGGTGCCTCATTCCATTTAAAAATTTCTAAGGGGCATCTACGTGTTGGCTTTGGCCCCTCGTACGCCTTCCAAAAGACCGGGACCCCATGGTCCGGAGATATACAAAATTTAAGTTATAATAGTACTAACCTTTATAAATCTTTTGGCTTTCGTTAATAATCCTAATGTTGTGTGTCGTGACGCTTCAGGGCCTAGTGGTACCATGTCCTTTAATTTTTCCAAGCAACTTCTGAGATGTGCTCTCCTGTAACAAGTAGAAAGAAAACGTTAGTACATTGAAGTTATAAAAACATTTGTTTTTTATTCGGTCCTGTATTAAAATTATTCAAATTGAATATAGCTTTGTTGCTATAGAATCACTGATTCTTAAGTCACAGGAACATACACCAAGCTTAGGAGTCAGATTATTTAAATATTAAACTTTGTAGTAGGTAAGCCGTTTATAAAAAAATATTTCAAATATATTGGCACTGAATTTCAAAGAAATAATACAGAAAAAACCCGTCAGTGACAAAGTAAAGGTTTTAATTAATTTCTAGCTAAACACCAAACAAGTTTCAATTCAATAAAGTCACTCCAATTACGAAATGGAATCAAAAAATACAATAAACGTGGGATATTTAGTAACCTATTCCGCTTAGCTATTCTTCAAGAGTCATAAAAAACCCTGTACGAAATCGACACGTGTTTCACCTCTCAAAGAGACACCCTCAGGATGACGATTGACCAATTTCAAACCAGAACACGACGTGTTGCCACACCGAGCGCTGAACGCAGAAAAAAATCAAATCAAATCAGGCAAATGGAATCATTTGATTTCATAAACTAACTTTTATCAATAAATACATATAAACTTATTTTCCGTCTGCATAGCAAGTCAACGATGGACTCATTGAAATGTGTGTCTAGCAAGTTTAAAGTATCGAAAACTTGGCGAGCGGTACCACACAGTTTATATTCCAACATCCTCAAACGAAACCGCGCTGACATTTCTCCATGTTCTTCAAACAACGATATTATTGATATATTCTGCTGCAATTGGCCGGACCAGAATCCAATCTCACATACAAGACATTTTTATTAAATTTGTGTTTGTGCCAATAAACGGTTTTTTTTTTCTTTCTATGCCTGTAACTACCCCAGAAGTGTGTAAGTAGCTTGCATGTGCATGCATGCTTGTTGTGACATTCATTTGTTATGGCCGTACGGCAAAATTTGAGATCGTAAAAACGAAAAAAACAACAATAGTAGGTACTGATCCGTAGGTGCCATAAGTGGAATAACATTTTAAATAAATTATTCCACTAATGGCACCTGCGAAAAATATTGATAGGTGTCGTATGTGGAATACCTCAGGTGCCCAATGTAGAATACGTCCCAGTAAAAGGTACGTTATATTAAATTTATTAATTCTCTTCATATTTCATCTTAATAATCTCACTCTTCCACCCTATAAGGAAGCTGCAATAAATCCATATAAACTACAGTGACAAACGCCATTGGATTTTTTTACGAAGAATATTCTTTAGCTCCCCCGTCCTAATTATAGCGGCGGATGGCAAACAGTTACTCAACGACGACACGACTGACGACGGATAAAAAAATCTATCAAAATCAAAATATTTTATTTCACATAAACCTACATGGGCACTTAAGAAACGTCAGAACTCACTGACATAAATAACTAGCACTTACAGATATTGCATATTTTAGTTTTGGTTTATTTTCAGGAATGGTCTATCAGACTTGTGAACATATTTTTTGGATGCAAAAGATTGGTTTTAAAAATCGTCGAGAATTTTTAAGGGATGATTTATAGTTTTGTAGCCACAGTTACAGGTGACACAAATTCGAATGTTAGAGTCATCCTGCAATTGTACAAAATCCGGAAAGGGTACGAAAAAAGTCACCCAAACTTCAATCAAATGACAAGCGTACGGTTTTACTCAAACTCAAAACATTTTATTATTTCATATGACACTACATGGGCACTTTTGAAACGTCAAAAGAATGCATGAAAATTCGGGATTTCCCGATTATTTCGCACTCAAACAGAGTCCTTAATCATAAGCTATTTACTCGAAAAAGCAAAATATTAAAACACAAATGTCTCACAAAACTTCCAACATAAAGATAAAATAATACCTTTCTTATCAGATAAAACAGAACACCCAAATTCCGGCGCACTTCTCACATAATTCTCTCCCGGTACTTAATAGTGCTCATACATGATAATACAATACAGTTATATTTCAGCCACTAAGAGCGTATTATATTACAGTTACGAGCGTTTTCATGTCTCAGCGTAAACGTAATACGTTCTCTTTGGAACAATTTGCGACTGGCTAGCGACTACTAAGGGTTTTAGGAATACTGTATTTGATTCGTTGATTATATGCTGTTTTTGTAATTAAATTTTTGGTAAGTATATATAAGTAAAAACATGAGGTATCTAATTACCCTGTAGGGTTTTGCAGTTCAGATAGGCAGTCGCTCCATGTTAAATACTGGTATTGAAATGCCGTCGGTTAGACTGGAAGGCGACCCCAGCATAGTTGGGAAAATCTTGTCTGTCTGTCTGTCCGTCTGTCAAAGCCAATTTGCTCCGAATCCAATGGACCGATTAAGTTGTTTCGTACTCATATCTATTTTTAAATCAAACACGGATGTGTAACGTAAATAAATGAATTTTGAATATGGGGGTCACTTTTGTCATATGGGGCAAATTAGAAACTTAAAAAAAAAGTTGCTGAAGAACTGTACCGTGTGATATATCAAATGAAAGGGCAAGGATTTCAAACAGATATTTTTTTAAATTTTAAAATAAATTCTTTTTTTTTAATATCTCCTTAGTATTATCAAATCCACATCCTCATTTAACTCATTTTTTTTACACGAACTCGAAAGTGTCTTTCTTTCGAGTTGCCACAGTTTAATTTCGACAACCGTTAGTATGATCACAAATAAGCTTTGTTAAAGCAACGTCGGCTAGTCGCGCGTGCCCCTGAACCAACTCTACTTGGCTTTGAGCGCTCAATAATTTTGAACCACTACTCCATTATATGTACTAACAATTATTTGTTGATAATATTGTTGTTTTAGTTGTAGGAATTAGATTTATACAGGAATAAGATCTGTGAATTGTGTTTAATTTTGGTGTTATGCCCAATTGGCAATGGAATACAAAACTGTAGATAAATAACGAAAATGTGGAAAATAAAGTACTGAAGCTTTTTAACTTTATCATCACAACAGATTCACCCGCATAAGTCTCGTTCCCATGGGAACATCGGATTAAAAAGTATCCTATGTACTAATCCATGTTATGGTCTACACACGCGTCAAATTTCATCCAAATCTGTTCAGCCGTTTTAGCGTGAAAGCATAACAAACAAACAAACAAAGTCACTTTCGCATTTAAAATATTAGTTAGGAAAGTCTTATGAGAAAATAATACTTCAGTGCTTGAAAAAACTTTTGGTATTGTTTTTAAAGATTTGCATCGCGTAAAAGTTTTTATGGACAACTTTTATTCAATAGCAGTTTGATATAATCCGTCTTGCCCAGACCTATAGTTATCCATGACGGATTTCAACCACGAAAATAGATGGACTAGCCTAAGCAGAGCTCCTTTTCCCTAGAGTACGGTATGACGAGTTCCAGGCTTACCCGAATAGCGAGCACAGTTTAACCTGCATTCCTTTGGGAACCTCATTTCCTCACTTTGTTAGCATTGTACCGCCGACCTGCAGATGTAGTATACTGGTTGGTTGAACACACAATGGAGTCAGTGACCTAATTTTAAGAACCAGGCGATAAATCTAAACCCTCTTGTTCATAAACGTTTCTTAAAGTTAAAGAGACGTATAAACGTCGAAAATGTATGGTTAAACAGTTGCTAATTCATAACTTAACTTTAAGCAGCATTTATGAATAAGGCGGTAAGTGTTTAATTAGTTTTCCACAGAACTGCAGATCGAATGAATGTTATAGACATTAATGCAGAGATAAACTCTAATAACGCCAATTTATGTCCCAAAAATATCTCTTTACCGCTGTTTGTAGCCATTAATTTTGTCTCCAGCGCTGTGTCCTCGATAACGCCCGCATACCGGTTTATATACCTATATACCTAATTATATCTAACTTTTCTATCTACCCTCATAAAATCTTACACGGTATTCCTAAGAAAATTGTAAATTTATTGCCATGTTATTCGGTGGGGAGGCAAAAAATAATAATGTTCGTATCTAACCGAGGAATAAAACTAATTCTTGCCAGGTAGCGGTGACAGGCAGGGAGAAGAGGGGAGGGAACACTAAAATAAACAAACAACTTTGTAAGTTGGTACGTGTACGCTGTATTAAAAATACATTAGCTGTCATGAAAATAATCATGGAACCTTGAAGTGTAGTTAGGTAAAAATAAATATTATTTTCTTTTGAATAAATTATGGTGAGCGGTAATTTACTATATTATTTAGGTCAATTCTCACCTTTCGGTGTTGTAGGTCATGTTGGAGATGGACAGTAACGTTTGTAAAAATAACTGTTTTGTTTGAGTTTACAAAGTTAAATATAATTTATTAACTAGCTGTTCGTGCCCGGTTTCGCCCGGGTGAACTCCATGTCTCTATCTCCAGTGGTTTACAATTTCCGACTTTGCCGGCAGATTAAAAAATAAAATATCTTACATGCAAACCTTATCCTGACAATAAAGAAAAAATACAGCCAAATCGGTCGAGCGAGTGATGATCTTTCATACATGCGGCAATGGATTTGTATTTATATAGATATTATTTGTCATTGCTCCATTTTTAATTCTTTTTACAATTTGTGGTAAAGTAATCGTATTCTAGGTGCATCGTATTCAAAATTTATTATTATTTATTATTTCGAATTGATGTATACAAAATATTGTAAACCATTTTTTTTAAAGAGTAACGGTGGAGTTCCTTGTCCATTCTTCTCCATACGAAAACTACCTTTTGGAAGGGGCAACTAGAATCAGTTCTATTTCTTAGTTTTTTTGACGTTCAAAAGTGCCTTTAATGTGCCTATTTGAAATAAATGATTTGACTTTGACTTTGACTTTGACTTTGATAGATAGCTAGCTAGCCAAAGCAAATTATCACTTTCTAAACATTGTAATTTTCAAGACAATTGCTACAATATTTGTCAAACTTTTATACGTTTTTAATATTGAATACGAGGCTTTTGGCTATTATACTAATTATTATTATGTAATTTTTCATTTTGTAATGTGCGTTTAGTTTGTGCAGAATAAACAATTTTTCTTTCTTCTATTCTATTAAACTACCATCACAAACAATAATATTAATCGTCTTGAAAGAGCAATCCAATAAGGCTAGATGAATGCAGTTAGGCAGTAAATGCAAATTGCCCGGGACTTGGGACGCGCCGTAGTCCGGCCTCTTCCTGCCGGATATCGGAGGCTCCGCTTTTGATGGGAAAGGTAGACATTGGCCTATTATTTCATATCGATTTGGAATTTCTATGTGGTTTTGTTGTGTATAGTCTAAAGCCTTCTATGTGTATAAGGATTTTATAAATAAGTTTCAATAATATATTTGATTTTAATTTATATTATTTTATTTTAGAATAAAATAATAATTATTACTGTCCTTGGGTTAAAGGACAAGTAAAATAACTTAACATAACATCACGCCTGTAGTCCCCGAAGGGGTAGGCAGAGGTGTACCTATAGTACACCCACTCTTCGCCAGTTATGTTTAAGTCCCATGTAATAGGGGGCGAGCCTATAGCCATCAACCGGACACAAATCCAGAATTCGGGTTGCTACTGAGCAATTTCAGATGGAAAAACCCAATAACACTTTGCCCGACCCAGGAATCGAACCCAGGACCTCATGCTCAGCAGTAGTGTTTGCGACCACTAGACCAACGAGTCAAACTAGTAAAATATTATACGATTAGCTGCGCCCCGCGGTTTCACTCGCGTAAGTCCCGATCCCGTGGGAATATCGGGATAAAAAGTATCCTCTGTGTTAATCCAGGTTATAAACTATCTGTTTGCCAAATTTCATCCAACTCCATTCAGTCGTTTTTGCGTGATTGAGTAACAAATACACAAACTTTCACATTTATAATATAACTAGCTTCCGCCCGCGGCTTCGCCGGCCCGCCTGGTATGTCGTTTTCCAGGTCAAGGTCTACCCCTGTGCCAAATTTCATCCAAATCCGTTCAGCCATGAAAGCGTAACAAACAAATAAACAAACTCACTTTCGCATTTATAATATTAGTTAGGATTAAACCAGGAATAGGATTACAACTACTGAGAAATTGTATATGTGAATTTATTATTATCTATTTCAAGGAATTTTTCAATCAAGCATTATAGGAGTGGGATATATTGCTATTTTGATTAATTAGGAATTGCTCAACTTAATAACATAAACACCATGACCACTTTCTTTCATAACAAGTCCTAAAACAAAATTCCAAATATGCATTCCAACAATACTTTCGAGCCCCTCGTGAACAAAGGCATCGCGTGGCAACTCACTACAATATCTTAACACATTGTTATCAACGCGATATGCCCCAAAGTTTACGGCGTCGTAAATTACTTTATTTAGCCAACTGGTAACAGTAGTAACCCAGACAGTTTGTGGGGAGTGTGGCAGTAGGCTATATTTGAGAGCCTCTTTGTAGCTATAGTATTCAATTCAATAGGCTTTAAGGCATCGATTTCACAATAGGGTATTTTTAATATCGTGCGGATTTCATCACGCATGCGGGATTGCCCCGCACGTGTAACGCAAATGTTTAACCGACTTCTTCAAAAAGGAGGAGGTTCTCAATTCGTCTGTATGTTTTTTTTTTTGTATGTTTGTTACGCCATTACTCCGCCAATTATGAATCGATTTTGATGATTCTTTTTTTGTTTGGTAGGTCATGCTTCCGAGGTGGTCCCATATAAATTTTATTAACTTTGCTTGCGTAATTTTTGAGTTAGCTTCAATATTACGTATTTTTCCCGCTTAGTTTATCTAGACGATATCCTGTTTGACTCCTTCACTATTATTTACATAGCAGGTAGTGGTATTCGGATTTGTGTGGGGTAGGTACCACAATTAAAAAGTGAAAAATAAAAACTTTTTACAAAAAAAAAACAACCGACTTCCAAAAAAAAGTGAAAAATAACTATAATTTCGGAAGTCGGTGGCAAAAAACGGAAATTGAAAAGCAAAGACACCGACTTCCGAAATTAAAGTTATTTTTCACTTTTTTTGGAAGTCGGTTGTTTTTTTTTTTGAAAAAAAGTTTTTTTGATATTTATTGTAATGCGTGGAATACGCATGCGGGATGCGGGGCGTGATCATGGGCAGCAGCCCCGCGCGGGGTTTGTCGTTCATTGTACACAACCACAACGCAACAACTGACTACAAAATAATAAACTAGATTTCCAGGTTAGCAAGTAAGGTTACCCCACCTGCTACCCAACAAGGCATCGCGGAACAATCCACTAAAATATCTTAGTACATTGTTATCAACGCGATATGCCGAGCGGCAACTTTACGAGCTCGTAAATTACTTAGGAGTCGAAAACTCGTAAAAAAGTCGTCAAGGCAAAATTGGACGTACTCCACTATGATAATGTCGGACAAACGTTGTAATTACGGCAGACAGCCACCGTAAATGTTTAAGGGTGTGTACAAACGGGCGGTTTTTTTCGCGACAACGCACCTGCGGCTGTTTTGTTTATGGTTAAAATGGCGTATCATCTAGAGGAGGAGAGGGGGAACGTGTCTGTGTGTTGTGTATCCGGGTAGGCTGAAATTAATTGGAACTGTTGATGTATGTTGTTGAGTTTCCTGTAGTTCGTATGTGTATCGTGTGTTTCATGTTTTCACGTATGACTTCGTTCGGCTCAATTAAGATTAATTAATTTACTTTATTAATAGGTACCTACAGATGCCTGCATTATGTAAAGACACCTTTAAAGTGGGTAAGCAATTATTGTGTTTGTAGACTTCCAAACGTCCTGGCAGGGTTGCGGGAAAGTCCGAAAGCGATACCGGGACCCTTGGCAATAGGCAACTGAAGGAACACGGGTGGGTTTTAATCAGTAAAAGTCTGACACGCCCTCCCGCTCTGCCCAGAGCGGGAGAAGTCATTTGATGAGTTCCCACCCTCAAAAAAAAAGTCTTCCAAACGTCACAATCGTAATGCAATCACTTACTGATATTGTTTGCACTTTTAGTTACTAAAATATATACAGACAAAATAATAAGTAACGCTCGAAAAAATCTAAGCACAACCCCAATTTTGCAATCTGATTTCCGAATTCACAAAGATTAACAAAAATTGAAGAAAATCAAATCAAAATTGTTTTGTTTTAGAGAAAATCGCGGACATACAAATATACATATGTTCGGGTTAAATACAGAACCTCCTTTTTTTGAAGTTGGTTAAAACAACAATATACCGGTTTAAAACTCAATGAAGCCGCAGCCTAAACACACAAGAAGGCCTTCGGAAATAATTTCACGCCCAACTATTAAACATTAGGGTAAGTACCCCAGTTTATAGCAGCATAACAGATAAAACCAGTACATATAATGTTATGCACTGGATTAAGACAATGTACGAAGTCAATAAAGGGGAGTTTTTTTATTACTTGTGTATTTGTTGCTATATTAGAGGCTTAGTTTAGGTTTTTAACCGACTTCTTCAAAAAGGAGGAGGTTCTCAATTCGTCTGTATGTTTTTTTTTTTTTGTATGTTTGTTACGCGATTACTCCGCCAATTATGAATCGATTTTGATGATTCTTTTTTTGTTTAGTAGGTCATGCTTCCGAGGTGGTCCCATATAAATTTTATTAACTTTGCTTGCGTAATTTTTGAGTTAGCTTCAATATTACGTATTTTTCCCGCTTAGTTTATCTAGACGATATCCTGTTTGACTCCTTCACTGTTATTTACATAGCTGGTAGTGGTATTCGGATTTGTGTGGGGTAGGTACCACAACTAAAAAGTGAAAATTAAAATCTTTTTACAGAAAAAAAACAACCGACTTCCAAAACAAACACTAAAAAAGTGAAAAATAACTTTAATTTCGGAAGTCGGTGGCAGAAAACGGAAATTGAAAAGCAAAGACCGACTTCCGAAATTAAAGTTATTTTTCACTTTTTTTGTGTTTTTTTTGGAAGTCGGTTGTTTTTTTTTTGGAATTTTGTTTTGTTGTTGAGAATTTTGGAATACTAAAATACCTGAGGAAGTCGTGGCTAAGTAATAACAGCCGCACGGGTCGATCGATCAGGTTAAGCTATTCTTGCCGGGGTTGGTCTGTGGATGGGTGACCATCTTTACATTCCGAGACTCCTCCGTGCCTCGGAAAGAACGTTAAGACGTTGGTCCCGAGTCGTCACGGGTCTTCAGAAGCCCGAAAGTCTGAAAACCAGTCTTACCAAGGGGTATCGCATTACCCAGCTACTGTTGTGGAGGTCGGATAGACAGTCGCTCCATGTAAAATACTGGCATTCGGCTGCATCTGGTTAGACTGGAAGCCGACCCCAACATAGTTGGGAAATGGCTAGGCAGATTTATTTTGTTGAGGTATTTTGGAGATTCTTTCACGCGGCTTGCGGAAGGAGTTGACTGGTAGAAATCGTCACGTAAAGAAAAAGCGTTATGTCAAAATTCAGGTGTCAAAAATTTTTTTTTTCGAACGAAGTTCCTTTTGTTTTAAATCATACGTGACATTTTAAAGGTTCCGTACTCAACAAGGAACCCTTATAGTTTCACCATGTCCGTCTGCCTCTCCGCTTTTTTGACCACAAATACCGTTGTTGGATTTATAATATGTTTACGCATAATCAGCCTATAATGTTCCCACTGCTGGGACACAGGCCACCTCTCTGTGAGAAGGAACGGGCCACAAACCACCACGCTGGCCCATTGTGGGTTGGTAGATATCACATATCTTCGAATTTTTGCTTCTAGGACATGCCGGTTTCCTCACAATGTTTTCATTCACCGTCTAATATGCTGTTCGTATGTATATCTCGGGCTGTCACGAGAAGAGAATACTTACAGCCAGTTTCACCAGCTCTGAATAAGTTTCGGTTAATTTATCTGGCAAATAATGTAACTAATGCCGTTTCAATTTTAAATTTATCAGGTAGATAGTAGCGACGTCTTAACCTATGGTGCACAGACGTGGTTTTTGACTAACATCCAGAAGTCCAAACTCAAGGTCTGCCAACGAGCAATGGAGCGCAGTATACTAGGTGTTAAATTAACAGATCGTGTTCGTAACACAATACTGCGCTCCAAAACAAAGATAGCTGACGTGGCTCAAAAGGCTGCCCAACTTAAATGGGACTGGGCAGGACACGTCTGCCGCATGCCGGACAAACTGTGGGCCCAAATAGCACAGAACTGGTGCCCTGAGACAGTGAGACGGGGTCGCGGCAGACCACGTAGGAGATGGCGGGACGAGTTGGATAGGTTCCATCAAAACTGGAAAGAGGACGCGCGGGCTCGCGAACGATGGAAGGAGTGGAGGGAGGCCTTTGCCTAGGAGGTGGACAGCGTAGGCTAGGAAAAAAAAAAAAAAAAAATTAAGATATTGGCTATCCAGAGACTTAAAGTTCAACATCAATTCAAACATTGCACTATTCTCTGGTGTAATATGAAAAACTTTTAGATGTAATAACTACTAGTTTTATCATTTATTTCTGTAACGATACATGAAGCTAAAACTCTTTATATTTTTGTCAAAAGTTAACTACCCTCTAGATTATAAACATTTTTATTACCAACAACCGCTATTACTAAAGTGTCGAACTCATGTCGTATATCCGCCGTATTCTTGTCGTATAGCTGTCGTATACGTCGTCGTAGCGTCGTAACGTTACAAATGCCCTCGTTATCGTGATTGCTAGCTTCTGTCTGTACATATTTCTTCGTTACAAGATACTACTAAAGAAAACAGATAAAAACTTACTTACAGTATATTTTTTTATTGGTTTTCTGTCAATGTGTTCGGGTTTGTGTTTGTTGTTCTGACGAATGGAGCGAACAGTGTTTATTTATTGTGTGTCTATGACTAACTTATTCATGTTCGAATCTTAAATAAATAATTTAACTAAAACTTTTTTTATCGTCTAAAATAATCATAAAATGCCAACGGTTAAATGAAGAGTGACAATATTAGGAACCTACACATAAAATACCTGGTATTTATCTACCATTAGTATCCAAGTAATAGTAAAAACACCGAGTCCTACCATTATACGCTACGGGCTACGATTATCGCTACGGCAACCGGCGTAGCTAGCTCGAGCCATATTATTCAATAATTACGTTACCGCCCTGCCTGCGTAGCGATGGCTACGAGCCGCTACGAAGCTACGTTGCTACGCGCTACGTACGTAGACCCAAATGCTTGCTACGAAAATGTTCATGTTATTTCGAAATAAAATTATGTTTATCGGCCCATTTCGTGATTTGTATTTTTATTTTATTTAGATTGGTGTATTATATTTTGCTCCCGTATACATTACTTTTCAAGATATCAACTTATAGCAGTTTCTTATAAGGCATACAAAAATACCTTGCGTTTCTTATTACCATTAAAACTTATGTTAAGAACGTGAAATTCTAATCATCGTCGGAAACATTTTACATCATTTATTAACACTTTAACTTCGCAAAACAATATCACTCACATCCCTTCCCCAAAACAGCAAAATCATTCCCTAAAATTCATATTATTTATCACTAACAACAAAAAGGAAATGACTCACCCTCCACGCTACGCGTCGGTGTGATACACGGTCGTAATAGACCGCCCGCGGCCGCATTCACACCGTCACGAATCAATGCTCAATCAATCATGCTCGCTCCGAGCGATAATGTCGCTGTGTGAATAATCGTTCGTCACTTACTTTATCGTTTAAAGTTAAGTGATTTTTAAAAGGTTTATACTGGTTTACTGTGTGGGTAGTCGGAGATTTTATTATTTATTTCTAGGTAGGAAAAAAGGTTTTAAAGTATGAGCTTTGCGAATTCATTGCCCTGTTAAAGAAGTAATTGAGTTGATTCTTTGAAGAGGAAATAATCACAGTTCTGTTCAATTTATAATGAAAGTCCAGCCCTCAGGCTACGTGGAGTGACGATCTTCTCAGCCAAATAGCAGCTGGATGTGACGAGGATCGAGTAAAATGGCGCGGAATTGGAGAGGCATATTTCTAGTAGACTGCTAGAGGATGATGAAGTAGATAAACCTTTGCCTACAATAGTTAATTGATTCAGGCGTGACTTTGCGAAAATCCATGATAAAATACAATAGACGTAGATATATTTAGTAACCTATTCCGCTTGACTATTCTTCAAGAGTCATAAAAACCCTGTAAGACATTGGCACGCGTTTCGCCTCTCAACGAGGCATCCTCAGGATGTCGATTGACCAGCCACGACATGTTGCACGCCAAGCGCTGGACGCAGACTAGAATAGACTAATTTGCCTACAATAATTCACATTAAAATGGCACCAGAGACTCCGGTACTTTTAAAATAAACACAACAGTAGTATTCCTTTTATAATAACGCTTGTTATAAAACAAAATTCAATACGCATTTTTCCGCCCATCGTACATTCAGAGCTCTGACGCGTTAGGTCCCAGGTGATCGAGGGAGTCTACCAATTTATTGGGATCCCACTTGTTTAAACCAACAAAATCCAATTATACTTCCACCCAACCAGGGAATTCGTGGTATTCGTACTGTGTGTTAGGTAGATCAAAGGAGAGGCTTTAATTAGGCATGTTTTTTTGAAGGCCAGGCTCGGATATGCATCAATTCTGCGTATGGACGAAACGCGCCGTCAAAAGATTTTTCCCGGAAATTCTATTACTTAACTCTTTCCAACTTTGGAATTACATTTTGTACTTCATCTTTTATAGCCGTAGTTTTGGTTTTCAAACAGAGAAAAAAACAATGTTGTCGATTCGTAATTTTCACCATAAAAGTTACTTAGTACATATAAATACCAAGCAAATTGTTAAAAGCAAACTGAAAAACTTAGTTTACATACACACAAGGCCAACTAATAAACTCGCGTCAAAACCCAAGCATTTCTGCCAAAATGCTTTTATAAAGAATGTAAAAAAATATGTTAAAAACCAAGATACTTGTGTGAACTCATGTCTAAATTATGTAGATAGGCAAATAGTCCATTTAGAGAACAACAAAGCCGGGGGAGGGTCAAACGGTAATGGTGCTCGAATTACCACGGAGCTGTTTTAAACTGTGGGCCACTATACACCACTGTGTAGGTACAGTGACGCAAGGACGGACAGCATTTTAAAATAAAGTATAAACGAGAAAGAAAGAATACATAATTGTGAGTGTATGTTGTCTAAAGCACAATGTAGTGTCTCGAAATTCGAAGTAATAATGTATATGTAACATTGTGAAAAATTGTGGGATAACCGTTATCGTCAAAATCAATGACCTGCAATTGGGTTTCAATCAAAATTTGAATGATTTTGAAAGATTTGCTATTCCATTGCTTCATATGTTCGAAAAATTTGTCCACTCAACAACGTAAATAACGCAATGAATGTTGTTGAACTGTCAAAATGACGCATGTGTTACGCAATTACCACACAGATCAATCAGCTGAAGAAAGGCAATGGCCCAGTATTGGGTCAATATAGGTATCTACACAATGGATAAATAACCCCAAACAATTTATGATTCACCTGTTTACCAAAACAGGTAACCAACAAAAACGAGAAACACGGCAACTTGCCAAAACCGAATTGACCTACCGCCGCTTTCTCCACTACGTTACCCCCAAAGCACGTATGTCCCCATATCTGGCGAACTGGCGGTCCAACCCAATCTGTATGCAAAACGTCCCGAGGGTGGGGATCTCATTTCCTACCCCCTATCCTCCTTCACCCCCTGGCACGTCCGTCGTCTAACTGACCCACCCCGGCCTGTCAAAAGATGGATGAATTTGAAAGAAACTTGCGCCCTACGGCCGGTAGGGATGTCAGCTCTAAATATTTTTCTGTGCGAGTGTTTAATTTAAGTACCTACTTTTGGACTCAGTTCTGTGTCCGATTGTTATTGGAAAGACTTAAAACTAAACCGATGTGTGTCGTCCAAGACATATAAAGGTTCGTGCAAACAGACGCGAAACCGCGGGACCTTTGTCGCGCCCGCGACTTCGCGTCTGTTTGCACGAGCCTTTATGCCACTTTCCGTAACTACGCGTAAAATTGCATGTGCCATTTGCCTTGACCACAGGACAAATCAACGATGCTCAAACAGTCAATTTAGCAAACACAAAAAATTTGACTGTTAAATGCGAAAGTAATTTTATCTACTGTTAGATCTTTATTTTGCTTATAATACAATTTATTCTAGGAAATTACATAATTACTATTCTTAAAAAGAAATATTTATAGTATGTACAAGAACATAATAAAATTGAAATATAAAGGTGAATAGCTCACTGGGCATTAAACAATTTTATCTATATTTTTCAACCTTGTCCTTTCGTAAGGCAAAAATATTTAAGAAGTCAGAAATATTCCGACTTGAATTGTCAACCCTACGGGTCGCAAGGATCGTCACGTTAGGGTTAAGGCATATCTTAACATTTTTGCACGCCTGACTTCGCTTTGATTTATTTTTTTATATCTTCATTGTGACCCCTGCATACTTCGTTATCCCATTTCCTTTATTCTTGGGTTTGGATGATTTATTATCTGGTATTTTAATTTGAGATTAACTTGTTTACAGGGCTTGCTAAAAATTCGCTTTCGAAATTTGCTTTCTTTTGACTGATTATGGTCCTCACACACAATATTATCAATTTGTTTATGTGACCTCACCTCAATTCAAAAACGTAGGTACAGCATTATGAATGAATAAATTAATTTTATTTATTCATAATGCTGTACCTACGTTTTTGATAAGAACCAAGAAGAAAAATACATTTATTTAGCACAGACTAAAAGCCAACATGACATAATCTGCAAAATAAAATAAATCTACAAAAAAAAAAGTTCATCATTTACATGTAACACTACTCGTAAAATGTTTTTTTTTTATTTATAAAGGAAGCCGGTGTTTCCTCACTGAGAGCATTCGTTCCTCACATAAACAACGTTATAACCTATTTACCTAATTATTCCCCACTCGCCATTAACGACATCTACACAGAGATACATCACGGAGAACCTTCCTTCCCCCTATTTCCGACTATAACTTTCAAAAACAATAAAATAAAGCGATTATCCATTAGTAGCTGCTTCTCTTCCTTTCCTCGAGAAAATAAATAGATTACGTTAAAATATCGAATACAAATTAGTTGGCAGTTAAATTCTCAGTTAACTTCCTGCTAATACGCAAAGTTTAATTTAAACCGGAGTCTATAATTGCTGGTATTCGTTCAACGTCTAATGAAATTAGCTATCGATGTAATACAGTCTATTGTTGGGCCTTAATGGAGCTGGTTGATAGGAAAATAATATGTTATTTTTAATAGGTTTTGCGTTATTATTCAATGATTTTAACTTCTAACCTGCACTGGGCCCGTGTAATAGGTTATAGCACACTCCCTCCCACAGGAAGGGACCCGGTGGGAACACTAATAATTTATAACAAACTTACAAATTAAAAAGCAGTGTAACCTTACATAGTTTTAACAAGTTAAATTAAATTTAAAATTTAAAAAACCCCCGACAAAAACAAAGCATCTCATAAACGTTTTTTTATATTTTTTTTATAGCTAAGAACACTCTCAAGTCACCTTTCAAACAAAACCAAATAAAATCGGTTCAGCCGTTTGGCAGCGTCGATGGCGCAGACAGAAACACAGATACACACGTTAAACTTATAACACCCCTCTTATACCGTAGGGGGTTAAAAACCAACTAAAGGAATTCTTGATAAGCCTACTACTATTCAATCACGACGCCAAAATAGGCCGAAAATCAGACTTTTTCAAAACTAGATTTGACAGCTGCCATTGGAAGGGAGATAAGTTATGCTAATGTCTCAATGAGTAATTTAATTTGTATGACATCAATGAGTAATTCAATTTTAATGAAATCAATGAATAATTTAATTTGTATGAAATCAATCTATTACTTAATTTTTAAATGTGTCTTTGTGAATGAACAACTATATTAATGCATGATGAATGATGGAGGTTGACTTAGGACGAATAATCATTTTAAGGTTAAATAAATATGGAAGGAACCAAATCTAATTATTGTACACCTTATAGGTATGTTATCAGCTATTCTTTATAATAATCATAAGAATTGACATTTGACTTGTGACAAACAATAAATGAATTTGAATTTGAATAATAGCAGCCGATTACAGCCGGTTGGCGACTTCAGACTTATATTAACCGGTATCAGTAATGTCCAAGATAAACTCGGGAAAGTACATATGAATTGAAAAAGTCACATTGGTACTTGCTCGGATTCGAACCCACAATGTCGTGCATGAAAGGCGAGACATTAACCACTGAGCTATGACGAGGTTATGAGACATTACAGGCTGGCTATGTTCATGCTATGCTAGACTTACCTGCGGCATATCATGACAGAAATCGAGTTTTTTAAGATGATCAGTGTTGCATTTCTATATATATATATAGTAAATTGTCATGATTTACTATCTAAGAAATTCAACACTGACTTTCCTTTCACGCCATCATATTGTTTTAATATGCCATATATTTTTATAAGGAGACTATTACACAAAAAGCACGTGCCACAGAAACGTAAGCTCTTTTAAAAAAAACAACTCTGAAAGGTCGAATAGGGGAACAGAATAAAAAATGCACATGTAATATTTTTCCGGGGATAAACGGAGCGACATGTGTCAATGTGAACTGTTGGGGTCAAAGCACACTGCGACAGTACGAAGAGTGAACGTGGCGACTCGCTTGCTCGGGAAAGCGCTTTTGTTTGAGTGCATGTTCATATTTCAAAATTTAAGGCTTTTGAGTGCAGTTTTTCGCTAATATGAAGCATGAAGTAAATGTTCACCGAGGGTTATTATTGTTTCCGGTGGCGGATAGGTTATTTCTTAAATAAATTTATTTTAATTCATTTGTCCATAATTGTTAGTTACAAAGGTCTTAAAAAAAAATTAGTATCATCATTCAAAATTCAAATAATAAAATCTATCATGTCAATGCAATGTAGATTGTTATCAGATTGGTAAAATCCACCAAATTGATGCCAAAATATGTGAACTGATGCAATATCAAAACGTCCGGTGGTGGTGTACTTAGTGTTGCTATTTGAAAGTATGCTCAGCTGAAACCCGTTTGGCATAAGTATTTATATTTTTTAATAACAGTGATGTCACAAATTGTTTCTGTGTTAATGTTTTATTAACACTATGAGTCCTGTTGCTTGAATTAAATAAATAAAAGAATAGTCTCAATTATCTCTTTATTTTATTTCTTTATGTAAATGTAGGAAAATATCTATGTATGTATAGTAGACTAGTCTGATACGCTTCAGTGGGCCTCAACATTTACAGTGACACGTCTAAATGTCGGTCGTATGAAGAAATACGATAGTTCTGACTCCCAGAATATAGGTGGCGCTGTAATACCTTGCGTGATCAGATAACTGATGGCTCACATACATCATTCATGAAGGTTTTGGGTGGGACCTTGAAGTCAGCGAGAAATGCTGTCATAGTGTGAGTCAGCTTGAAATAAAATGTTCTGACATTACATATGCAGTGCAGCAATGTTCATAAAAATGGGGAAACAATATGAAAACACAGTTTATAACTTACTGAAACGCCATACGAAAAAATGTTTGCTCTCATGAACCTTTCAGAAAGAATTATGCATGTACATATTTATATTATTTAAATACTACTTGCGATTAGTATTTAAATAATAAGTATACAAATAACACTGTTTATGGTCATGATTGTGTAAACAAAATTACACAATTTATTGAATGTTTCTAATTTCGCCTGTTTATGTCGGGTCTTCATGACTAGTTTCGAGATCATTTACAAAATAAAAAAATAAAACATCTGTTCAAATAAATATAAATAAAAACTTAGGTATTAATTGACTCTGTTAATTGCCAGGGTGAATTGTTTTTTTTTTTAATTTTGCTCTCACATATATGTAGAAAGAAGCAACAAGAATATTGTACTCAGGATTGTGTAATATCTATATCTATTTTTAAAAGAGTGTCCTTGGAGTGTCTTGCACGTTCTTCTCCATAGAGATCTACGTTTTGGAATGGGCAACTAGCTTAAATTTTCCGACTAACTGACCGACTCTTTGACAATTCAAAAGTGTCTGTAAATGGTTTAATTGCAATGAATGCTTTGAGTTTGAGTTGATCGCCAAGTGATTATGACACACAGGTAAAAAAATATCAATCGCCAACTCCATAGCCACAAACGCAACGTTAAACTAACGCCTGACATTCGGATGCAAACGACACGACCCACGGCGACGCGCGTCGTTCTAAAATATCACCCTTTGTCATACGGATAGCTTGGAACGACAGTTTTATTGTACCTTTGTAAGTGTACTGCTTACCTTAGCAGATATAAAGGTGTGACGATACGGTCTGGCTGAATATTTTTTTTAGGAATGATGATAGGAAGGCAAAAGAAGCACAAGGAGTATGTAAGGATCGTAGCAGGTGGCGCTCTGTAGTATCTGCCTACCCCCATGGATGGAAGGCGTGAGTTTATGTATGAATGATGATAGGACTTGTAAGTAGTTCTGTGTAAGTGCTTAAGAGGGATGCGCTATGGTAGCCCGCGAAATTCAAATTGTTTAACGTTTTTTGCAATTTGCAAGTCAGTATCAGGTTGTATGTGGGAAGAAGCCAGATGGAATGACCATAATGCCTTGGAAGTTGGGTAGACCTTTGGTGTGGGACGCAACCTGTGTCGACACCCTCGCACCATCCCATCTTCCTAGCACGGCGTGCTGTGCTGGGGCAGCTGCTACAGGAGCAGAAAACCTCAAACGGCGCAAATATAACAACCTTATTGGGAGCTATATGTTTGAGCCGTTTGGGGTTGAAATACTAGGGCCAAGTGCTCATCGAGGTATTTCGGGACATCGCTAAGCGGTTGGTCGACTCTTCACGTGACCAGAAGGCTGGCCTATTTTTAGCCCAAAGAATCAGCATTGCCATTCAACGTGGCATTGCTGCCAGCCTTTTAGGCACTTTTCCCATTGACAGCGATGCGGACGAATTCTTTGATGCCCAATGAGCCCCTCCCCTTTATTTGTATTTTTTTTTCTTTAATTAGTTAAATAATATATAGTTGTATAATAATTATTATGAATAAATTCCGTTACTTTAGAACAAAAAAAAAACTTTATAATGTACATGGTTGTATGTTGCATGCATTACATAATTATAATCATTAGAATCAGCAATACAACTCCTTTAAGTTCATATAAGTGCCAAATGTCATGATTTCATGAAATAGTCATTCAAAAAACTTAGAGAGTTGAATTGCTGATTCTAATGTTTATAATTCTGTAAATCCATATTTGTTACGGCCGCGAATCATATTTAGATCAACACACAACCTGATACTAACTTTCACCGTAACATTAATCCTTAACTTTACCTTATACATATTTATTTCAAAATGAATACTGCAGTATTTTCGATATAACGGAGGATCATGCTAAGCAATTTGAGGTAAAAACTCTTAAAACAAAAAAAATATCATATGTGAAACTAGAATTTTCAATTTTAAAATCGTTCTTGCCTTTACCGTCAATCACCCATCCGATCCATATTCCAGATTTAGAAAGGACACATGAAATTGATGAACCTACATTAGTGCATGTCATTTTCAGCAAAAGAACTTCTCAGGAGAACATATTTTTAAAATTTTAATAATAAAACGAGTAATATCACGACCCTTGAATAACGTTTTCATATCTAAATACATACATTTCATAAACATTCACTCCATGAAACTCAAACGGATATTAAAACTAAACAACTGCCATAACATGATGAGCATAAATTTTACAGTTTACATCCAGCTTAGTTTTATAATTTACAAGTAGCTAAGTCCAACTTATCGTTTACAAGCTTAGTTTACCTCTGCTAATAGAGCTTAAAGCTAACTGTAGCAAAAACATGATGAGTTCGAAATTGTAGTTAAAAGTTTACGATTTAGGTACACAGAGCTTAGTTTTAGTTTAGCTGTTTATGCTAGTTCGGACTAGGTTCGAACTAAATACTGTTACATAACAACTAACAGAGGTTTCTAAACCGTTTGGAAAGCGTTGTTAAACTACTATGTTCAGTAGTGGATATTTAAGAGATTATTATAATTTTTGATAGGAACGGTTTAACATGAGATTTTTATGATTCCGACCTTAAAGGAAAAACAAATAACCTTATTTGTCCGTCTGTCACAGAGGTTTTTTGAGAGAAACATGAAAATCATGCGAGTGTGGCCTGAAATAAAAATAGTTTCAAATTCTGGAAAGTTCTTCTAAATACAGTCTCAAAAATATAATTTCCGGTCACCCATCTATAACCTGTCCCCAGTAAGCATAGCCTTATAGTCCATCCCATTTATTCCACATGATTTCCATTAAAACAATACCATAAATATGACTCAATGTACGAGAATAAATCATGTACAAACCAATGATATATCGAACCTATTTGTTTTATTGTCAGTCGGTTTCAACATTGTATGTACTGAATTTCAATATCCCGAGCTCTGAAATACATAATATTTGGTATTTTGGTAATATGAGCTACGTGGATGAGTATTTCATGACGCTAATATGGCGTACGGAATCCATAGAAATTGATATTGGATTTGTTTAATTAGTTATGAATATAGAGAGGACTATTTAATTAAGGTTTTGGCTGATATTACATACATACATAAAATCACGCCTATCTCTCATAACTACAGAACGCGACCTACTACGATCCTTGTCATATCACAGCCGCTGGACCGCCGCGCCGCACCTTCTACGCACCAGACATTTCAGAGAAAAAATCCTAACTAATATTATAGGTAAATGCGAAAGTGAGATTGTTTGTTATGCTTTCACGTTGAAACGGTTAAACGGATTTGGATGAAATTTGGCACAGGGGTAGACCATGACCTGGAGAAGGAGATAGTCTATGTTTCATCCTGGGCGAAGTCGCGGGCAACAGCTAGTATTATTACCAACTAATAGACTGGATAATAGAATCACTTCTTGGCAGTGTAGGTTCACCTGTGAGTATAGGGAGCAGAGTCCTGGTGCTAATCCAACTCACTGTGATCACGACTCAGATTATTTATAGTTAGTGTTAGTGGCAATTTTTCTTTAGAAGTAGAATGTTGTCAACTGGAAAACTTAGTGAGTGTGAAACCTCGCGGACGATTTCGAAGATCGCATATTATTGTTTTCATGATGTGACTCTAAAACATCAAAAAATGAAAAAACAATATTATTTCACATATACATGTATGTACTTATGAAATGTCAGAAGTAGAAAATTGTCAACTGGAAAACTTAGTGAGTGTGAAACCTCGCGGACGATTTCGAAGATCACATATTATTGTTTTAAAATTGTTTTCATGACGTGACTCTAAAACATTAAAAAAAAAAACAATATATTTTATTTCACATACATGTACTTATGAAATGTCAGAAGCTAGGTGCACGTTTCCAATTGGTCATTTCTTATGGAGAAGAGCCGGTATGAAACTCCACGGTTACTCTTTAAAATATAATTGGCTGTTACAATATTGCCGAATTACAGTGCTAATAGGTATGGGAGGACAGTGTAGGCCTTTCAACAAGTACCACTAGGTACCACTAGGTAGGTAGGTACTTAACCTACCTGGGACCTACCTTTAATTTGGTACCTACAGTACCATTATCCAATAAGAAAATATAGACTTCTTTGTATCTTTGAAATACAATAACAGCGATCTTTATTTTATTCCATAAACCTAATACATTACTAGAAAAATAATTGGATACAAAAACATTTTCTATATCACTATTCTATTACTGTTTTTGTGATTACATTTCCGATGTTAAGTAACCCTCTAATTATTTCTAAGTAAAACTAATGATAAGGTAGATTTATTAATGATTTTATTTATAGTTGTAAGGAAACTTACATAAAATATTAATCAGTGAATTTAATACTAGCGACCCGCCTCTACTTCGCACGAGTGTAATCTACTGATGTGGCGACATTTTGTCAAAATATCTATATTTCTGTGCTATTTCTAAGTTAAATATTAATATATTTTACATATATGCCTTCCGGAATGAATGATTTAAATGATGGTGAAAAGGGTATCAAAATATACTGCGTAGTAAAAACAGCGACTTTGTTTTTAGAAAATTCAAACACATAAATGTACAGAGGCGGACTATTAGGCTGAGTCCTGAGTGACGGCGCACCGCGCAGGCGGAATGAACGGCGGATAAAACAAAAATGTTCGAGATGTTCGAACTTGTTCGGAGTGCGAGCGAGCGCGCATTTGACGTTTCTCATTAAACATGGCGCGATAACGTTGTATGAACGTATACGTAAGTGATCGAAAAATCAAATTTATAATCCGCATTAATTACTATGTTATCCATACACTATAACAATGAGTATCATTCGAAAGCACACTTCATATTGGAAAACTGCACAGCAAAACACGAATTAATCGTTGATTAATATTCTGACAGGACGTTATTACAATGTCATGTCTTTCGGTTCGTTGCTATGGCACTACCGTTGCCGTACAAACAACGGCGGTGCGCCGTCACTCAGGACGCCCCGTCTGATAAATCCGCTCCGCAATCCGCCTGCGCGGTGCGCCGTCAATCAGTACTCAGCCTTAGCCATTATTGGAACATAATCTATGTATACGAGATATTATTGGCTGTCCGGGTTAGCAACGACGTAAGCCAAGGCACGTGGCAAGCCAGGAAGTCGGAAAAATGTTTCTAAGTTAATATTTCGAACTGTTCTCAAGGAAGACCTTGTACCTAGCGACAGCCAGGAAAAACCGAGGTGGGCAGGAAATATGTTTTATTAATTTTCTTTTGGATTTAGTTACTATAGGAAATTGTCATGATGAATTTGTTTTATTTAAAACTAGCACATTGCCCACGGCTTCGCCCGCGTGGATGTTGGTTATTATATACTTAAACCTTCCTCGAGAACCACTCTATCCATTGGTGAAAACAGTATAAAAATCGGTGCAGTAGTTTTTGAGTTTATCGCGAACAGACAGACAGACAGACGCTGCGGAGGACTTTGTTTTATCCTACTAATATTATAAATGTGAAAGTTTGTGTGTTTGGATGTTTGTTACTCAATCACGCAAAAACGGCTGAATGGATTTGGATGAAATTTGGCAAACAGATAGTTAATAACCTGGAATAACACATAGGATACTTTTTATCCCGATATTCCCACGGGATCGAGACTTACGCGGGTGAAACCGCGGGGCGCAGCTAGTAATTATATATAAGTAAGTTAGTTAGCAAGGCTGATAGTAGGTAGATAGGAGGCGTACATTTCCTAAACCCAAGTAAAGTGGATGAAGTATTTGCAAAAAGATTAACTTTATTTTATAACGGAATACATTATTTTTAATAACGCAATAAAAATTGCAATAATGTAACCCAAGGTATCAAAAATTTACCTATAAAAGTCATTACTTGGCGTGCGCTGCGAAAACTATTTATGATACATAAAATAATGTACTACTCATGTTTATAGTACCCACAAAAAAGTCCACGAGGCTACCTTTATGTCTGACTAACTGTTATAGAAGTCACAATAACCGTTTTTTGATCAAATTAGTCACTCAAAACGCGGATAGAATCAAAAGATGATGACATTCGTATCATGATAGAACTCCAATTGTCACTAACGAGGCACAATAGAATTTTAATTTATTAAAAGGTCAATCAACAGTTGAGCGGATCCTTATCCAAGAAAATAGGTTCATAAGTTTATAACCTGGATTATCACATGGGATTTACTACTTTTAATCCCGATACTACGTTCCCTTGGGATATTTTCGCCAGGCGAAGCCGCAAGCAAAGACTTGTATTTTATAAATAGTTACCCGGTTGACATGAGCGAAGAAGTGGTGTTATCTTACCTATGTTACTATATCCCAACATCTCAAGATCTGTATCAGGAAACAGCGCGATCCAATTGTAAATAAACAAACATTTACTTTTACTTTGCACTCGTCTCAAACAAAACAGTGCATTACCGAACGCGGGAACCAATTCTCTACCGTCGTGCCACCTTCTTGCACTTGCACGCAGGGCTGGCACGTGATAAACAAGGAAATTATTGAAAGAAGAATCCTACTAATATTATAAATGTGAAAGTTTGTGAGTTTGTGTGTTTGGATGTTTTTTACTCAATCACGCAAAAACGGCTGAATGGATTTGGATGAAATTTGGCAAACAGATACTTTATAACCTGGATTAACACATAGCATACTTTTTATCCCGATATTCCCACGGGTTCGAGACTTACGCGGGTGTAACCGCGGGGCGCAGCTAGTAATAAATATAATAAATTGCTAAATTGATGGATTAGTCACGCCTTTTTCCAATTCAGATTATGAGAGAAATCGAATTCAAACATTATCTTACAAACGTGAGTACATTGATCGTGAAAATTACATGAGACAGTCCCCACATAACGCCCGCCCTTCACCAATTCCTAGCCGGGAAGAAGTGGCGCAACAAACTCACCAGAAACTAACGAAAACTACGTGTTTACGATCCTTACATATTATTATTCTCTGATATTTTACTTCTGGATGTAATATAACTGCTTCCAGGTGCTAATGGCAGTACTCTACAAGCTGGATAGAGAAATCATTTTTGAGAGTCAATACTTTGGCATCAACAAAACTTGATTAATTTATTTTTATGCAGACCATACTACGCATATTCCTTTAACGACGGACCAACTCAACCATACAAATATTCCTTTGAAACGTCTTGAAAAATTTTAATTATTTTCGTAACCATTTTTCAACCAATTATTATCAGAAAGTTTCTTATATTTTTATTTAACCAGCAAAAGCAAAAAACCTGCGCTGTCAACCCTAACCGCGCCACGTACGTCTTCAATTAGACTGGAAGTGTTTTCCTATTGTTACCATACTCTTGAAGTAATGGAACCACTATTGGTCTAGTAAAATTTGTGTGAACTGTGTTTAAATTGCTACTGTTGTTTGCAGGGTTATTTTGGGATAAAGGAAGATTGTGATGCAATTTTAACTGGGAATTGCGTTAAGGGTGAATTGGGATAATGTGGTATGGACATCATGCTTACTACCAGTTAGTTGTAGTTAAGTAAAGGAAAGAAATTCACCAAACGGAACAAATCATTGTAAAGAATGAAGCTTTTTTGAAAACCCTTTCTACCCTGCAGTTTTAGAAAGCCTAATTAAGTTTCTACAGTCGAATAACGTATTAGCCTTTGGGATAGGTTGACAAGCGCGGCGTGTCTGCGTGCAGCGCTCGGTGTGGGAACACGTCGTATTCTGGTTTGCGACTGGTCAATCGTCATACTGAGGATGCCTCGTTGAGATGTGAAACACGTGTCGATTTCTTATTATGACTCTTGAAGAATAGTTAAGCGGAATAGGTTACTAAATATATCTACGTCTATTGTATTTTTTAAGTTGACAAAAAAAACACTTGACAATATAATTAATTCGGCTTTCAAAAACCAAGGCCTTTAGGTAATTGGTGATTTGTAACATTTAAGCTATTTTTTGCCGTAACATTTGGCCATCATAATTCCAAGTAATCACGTCACATTCACAGCCCATAAACAGGAATAAAACCATAAAAATATAAAAAAGTAAAGCTACTTTCCTTCCGTAATTTCATTGGCAATAAAATTGTACGGCTACATTCGGTAACAAAGTGGCGAGGAACAAAGAGGTAATACCGGCGACGGATATCAATGCCGAGTTGAATGGAACGCAGTGAGTGCAGGCCACGGTGGTGCAGGTAGTGGGTAGTGCGACTATGTAGGTAGATGTGTGTAGCCAATTGGAAGGTATACTTGAAATGAGAAGTGAAGTAAGTATTAAATAAATTGGTGAGGTATTTTATTTGAAAATGCTTATTTTATAAAATATTTTTATCAAGGCAAGAATGTTTCCTTCAAAGTGATGAGAAAATAAGCTCTTTATGGTTGCAAAGTTCAAGTCTTTGTTTCGAAGAACGCTTGCTTCAGAAGCTTTTAAATCTTTATTTAAAAAGTATACATATAAGAAGAACAAAGTCAACTAAAGACAACTCAAACATAAAATAAACTCCAAACTGACCCATCTCACGCTAATCAATTAACCAATCTACGAAAGGACCCAAAGTAACGTTATAATAGAACGGACTTACAAAAGCAAATTTACTCAAAACGAATCCGCTGGTATTATTTACACTATATTAGTAAAAAGCGAGCAGATCCGTAGGGCGGAGGCGGAAGCGCCCCGCTCGCCGGAAATGAGCTTTCGATATCCGCCCGCCCCTCCCGCGCCCACTTTGTCCAAATCAATTTCTCTTTACAACGCCCGCCGGCCAAAAAATGCATCGCAAATGTTTGAGAGCAATCCGTGTAAATTTAATTATTGCTTTTTTGGGCGGTTTTTTTTTTTTCGCCCAAGCCTTTGTATTCGTCGCATCGAATCCAATTGCAGTTTATTTTTTCGCGCATTTAATTTTGGCGATTTGTTTTATTTGCGACTGCTTTGTTCATTTGCTCGATCGAGCGAGATTTTAGCTGCGTCATCTTAATGCAACGCTTATGTGAGCAATTTAAACTAAATTATTGCTTTTCACGCGACTTCTTTATGAACCCAAACGCTTTTGCATTTAGGCGTCACATCAATTTATATGGCAGCAGCATTACATTCAGTGAAAATGATTGCTTTTCCGAGCGATTCATACATATATCTTTTGTGAAACTGAAGCCTATTGGTCTCGACGCAATTGTTTCAATGAATTGAATTTCGGTTGCATTATAATGAAAATTGTAATTTTCTGTGTTGATGTAAAATTGAATAATATATCTCGTATGTTTATTTAAAGGGTAAAATAAAAGCTTTCAGTGGGCTTGCACATTCGTAGTAATAAATTAAATTTCGCTTGCATTACATGAAACTGGTTTGTACGGTATAAAGGGAGATATATTTTTGTTGGAACCGAGGTTTAATTATTTTCTTTTTTAACAAAGGGAATGCGTTTGGTTGTGTTTCTCTTTGAGTTATTTAAAAAAGTTGTTCCAGTGTCAATTACTAACATTTAAAGCTGGTTTTTTACTGCGGATTTCATTTTACATACGTAATACGTTGGATATTATTATTTCAAAGTTAATGCAAACGTTAATCAAAATGGAATTTGAATAAACTTTAAGGAGAAGAATTTATATACCTATAGGTGAGATTCTTCCAACCAGTCTTACCAAGGGGTATCGTATTACCCAGTTACTGGGTTGTGGAGGTCAGATAGGCAGTCGCTCCATCTAAAATACTGGTATTCAGCTGCATCCGGATAGACTGGTAGCCGACCCCAACATAGTTGGGAAAAGGCTAGGCAGATGATGATGAGGTGAGATTCTTCCCACAAATAAAAATGAAAAAATCAATACACCAAACACCAAAATCTTATAAAAACAGCCCAGTGAGTCGACCTTCCGATGAAGCTGGAAAAAAAGTGAAGTTTAGGAAAAGTCTCGAGTGATCACTTAACTCCTCGCCAGCTGAACTCTAGTTGAGGTAACTCCAGTGACTGCAGTGAACCCACCAACTTTTAAATTCAATCTACCGGTTAGAAAATGTTCTAGAAACAAACACTGTTAGCCCCACTCGTTTTTTTTTGTTTTTTTCTATAGTTTTCCATGGCTTCGTTTTGTGAACGCGTTCGCTAGTAGTGTTTAGCTTGTTTGTTAGATTCAATTAGACTGGGTTGTAGTGATCTGAGTTCGAAACTCTGTAGGAATTGCAAGGGGATAAATCCCAATACCGTTCCATAAAAATAAAACAAAACAAAACACGCAACGCTAGTTTAAAATAAATGATCACTGATTTTGTTGAACAACACAAACTCGTTATTACCGTGGCCACGACCGACACGATCACAAGCGACATACGTCTTGTGACAGCGAATTCGGAAAAAACAAAAGAAGGAAATTGTTAAGGAGACGCCTGCGCGTGCCGCTTGCTGCAAGTTGCGTCGCAAGTCGCATCGCTCAAGGCCATGGACGAGGGCTTAAGCAATATAGTTAAATATCATTGTTACTTAAGTCCTTAGCGAAAAGGTGAGGAAGACAAGATTGATTTCAAGTTTAAATCTAAAATTTCCTGACACAAAAACTTTAAATTTTTACTCAAAATCTGCAGTGCGGTGTGCGAGTGGCTCGTATCTCCGGTGCCCTCGGTATTCACTGCTATTTCACCGCTCACCGTTTTTATTCGCTGAAAAACGTTGAATACTTTGAATGCCTCAAAGTGTATTCAATTAAGAGTTCGCTGGACATTTTAAAAAGAATTTTGTTTATGCATACTTTTTTCTGGGATGTAAGTCGAATTAGATCACTTGGCGGTCGACCAAGCAAGTTATATAAGTGGTATAGAAATTATGTTTTTAATTATGGTTTAGAATGATGATTTTATTTGAAGTTAAAAGGAAAAATACTCCTAAGTTTCATGAATAAAAATATGGCATATTTTATTAAACGTTTATAAAAGTAGGAGCAATATTTATAAGTTTTTTGGAGATAAGTTTTTTCTATATTTGGCGTAGAGGCCAAATTACCGGGCGTTTCACCACGAATAGATATTATAACGCGAGCTGACACTTGACAGCAGCCATTACTACTGATATTCGGGAGCAATTGACTGGAAGCCGCCTTAATGTGCCCGACTTCCAAACTTGGGAAATTAATGAAAATGCGACTCCGTGAGTTCAAGATTGTTATTATTATAAAGACCAGGTTTTATTGAATGAAACTTTTGATACTTATAAAAAAAAAACAACCGAGTCTTACCATAAAAGTCTGGTAGTAAAAAATAATGTCGTCTCGGTTTTCGGCGACCAATAGAAAATATAAAACATTTTCAAGTAACATCGTAATAAATTGCGATGCTGAAATTGAGTAGGTAGATACCTACACTAAGTTTATTTCTTGCAATAAACACTAATTTTGTAAGTGAACTAAATAAACCTAAGTAAAATTGCCTGTTTACGAAAATATACGACATTATTTGACTTTTACCTTTAGCCCCGCAAATAATTAACCCATATTACTTTCGTAGGCGTACGATCAAATATTAATTGCTTTTTAGAAAACAGGAGCGAAAGAAAAACAACATTTTCATTTAGAACCTAAATAAGCATTGGGGTACTAGGCACCCAAGCAATCAAGGAGTTGTATTTTTTCTCTAACTGTAATATATAAAGGTATGTTTACACAGAAAGCCATGTTTTTCGCAGCGTTAGCGTTCCGAGTATAGCTCTCAGGAGAAACATTTGTTGGTAGCTCGTTAAAGTCGCGCCAATTTATTAAATGCGATATATAGTTTGTGTTTGTAGGTAGTGCGGCTGTCCTGTCCGACTTTAAGATTTAATGCTGCAATTTGCTAACTTTCTCTGAGATCATGCTTGCTTGGTGTTAGTAAATTGTGGGTTGAGATTAATATAATAAGTAGCTAAGTATATGCGTTAGTTTTCGCCTATAAGCATTGCATGTAAACTCATCTTTTCGCCGTTACCCCTTTTTAATATGACAATTTCATCCTTTTTCTGAAATCTTAATTACAAAGTCAGATTCATCATAATCACGAAACTCAGCATAAAAAAAAACGAAACAACTAATTTCCCTATTAGTTTTCATCTCATAAAAAACCGTCAAACTTCAAGCAGTGACATTCAAACTGAGTGTAAACAGGGATCCAACCGAGTTGGATTACGAGTGTAATTAATCGAGAGTGTGCCTTCGCGACAAGACGACCCCCCTCCAACCCCCCTCGTTTCACCCCCTCCATCGCCAACCGGCAGAGGTTTATTTTTACAAGGCGGAGGACCTCCATTTCATTAGAAAGCTACAAAAGACTTGAGAGAATAGTTGGTTATATTAAATGCTCAATTGCGTTGGATTTTTATAGTTTTCTTTATTGTTTGTTTGTAATTCACTTTATTAAAAGGTTTAATTCTTGTTCTTGTTTGTGTTTGCGGGAAAATGGAGGGTTTTACGGGTTCTTGCGAAATCTGCTGGAGGAAACACGTGAGACC
Organism: Lithophane ornitopus; assembly: GCA_948473465.1. Classification (NCBI taxonomy): domain Eukaryota; kingdom Metazoa; phylum Arthropoda; class Insecta; order Lepidoptera; family Noctuidae; genus Lithophane; species Lithophane ornitopus. Next base: position 15,132,489 of record OX419626.1, read on the forward strand.
TGCCACCAGTTGCCAGATTTTTATTATTAGAACAGTTTATAGTAGGTTTCTTAATCTCTTAAAAATATGATTCACGTGGCTTTTTCACCAAACTACCAAAAATTCTAAGCACATTTGAAAAGGACCCTTAAACTAACATGGCAACATAAAAAAAAAACTACCATCATAAAGTAAACTAACCGAAAACTGCAGCGTCCGTCATAAGCGATGAAGTTTAACGGCTCCGGCACTGCCAACCTCACTACGAAAAACTAATTTCAGGAATGTTCGTTAAAATGTTAAAATAATCTAATTGGTAAACTGGCGGTGTCAGATAAGAGATGCATCCGACGACCGACCGTTATTTTTTACTGGGTAAGCGCAGTTAAGATAGACGCGAATTTGGGCTGTCTGTTACACCGGAGCGTAATGGACGATGTGACATTGCTTAATTTTGTCGCGGAGTTTAGTATTAGCAAGGCGGCACGTCTGTGATGAACAAAAGTAAAACCAATTTATCTTTAAAAAAAAAAAAACAATATATATAAATAAATAGGTCCTTCAATATATCGAGAGGGATCACATCAAAAACTAATAGATGTCTTTGTGAAAGTTATAAAAAATAATGGTACCCAGAAATTCAGTGACTTAATTGAAAGTCAGTATTGTTATTGTAAAATTTAACACCTTCGGCGAATGGCATGGTCATTCCAATTTCCATGTATAATCGTTTACATAAAGCTTAGAAACATTGCACCTCAAACGCGAATTCTTTCAGTTTGGTTAGTGCCGTTGTGGCGCGAAACATCTACATTTATATAATAGTGGTCACGCCAGTGAGAAATGAGAAAGCGTCTGAAAAGAATTCCGTGAAAGTCAGACTATGATCAAAACTGACAATATATAAGAACATCGAAATAATGTATCAGTGTAAAAAGCACACGTTATATTTGACACTTTGTGACCTAAACCCCAGTCCCGTGAAGCGTCGCGGCTCACAGCATCAATCCGTCCACTCCACACAAACGAATAAACAGCAACGATGCGCATTTGTACTTGTTCCGAAAACTACGTCTCGACAATTTATGAACGTTGTTTTGTATACGACGTGGCAGATTAGTGTGAAATGTTCCGTTAACAACGACATCTGTAGCGCTTATTAGTTTAGTTTTTTGTGCGTGAGTTATGATGGCAATTATGTGAGTATATTTTGGCAGAGAATGGCTAAGAGAGATAGACGGGCAGTGTACGTAAAAATAAGTTTTTGTTGGTTTTATGTTGTGAGCAACTGCACAGTACTTGTATTTACGTTGATTTAGAAAAAATTAAAGTTTTTCAATAATGCAGTGCTGTGATGAAAATTAAGAAAAACTAAAACTTTTTACAAAAAAAAACAACCGACTTCCAAAAAATAACACAAAAAAAGTGAAAAATAACACAAAAAAAGTGAAAAATAACGGAAGTCGGTGTCTTTACTTTAATTTTCGTTTTTTGCCACCGAAAAAGTTAAAGTTTTTATTTTTCACTTTTTAGTTGTGGTACCTATCTCACACAAATTCTAATACCTCTACCTGCTATGTAAATAACAGTGACAGAGTCAATCAATATATCATCTACATACACTAAGTGAGAAAAAATACGTAATATTGAAGCTAACTCAAAAACTACGCAAGCTAAGTTAATAAAATTTATATGGGACCACCTCTGAAGCATGACCTACCAAACAAAACAAGAATCATCAAAATCGATTCATAATTGGCGGAGAAATCTAGTAACATAAAAACAAAAAGAAAAAAAAAAGCATACAGACGAAATGAGAACTCCTCCTTTTTGAAGAAGTCGGTTAAAAATTGATCATTCTTATTCTTGAAACAACTGCTACCTTATCACGAAGTAAAAAAAATCGCATACATAACATTTTTTTTTTCGCATGTGCATTTATTCGCTCGTTACGGTGTGAACGGCGGCCGCTGTCAGCACATGCGGCTAACTACCGATATTGGCGAAACGCTACGATTTATCGCGCGATGTGCGATGGTCGCGCGTTACTTTTACGATTCTCATTCGTCGAGAATGGCTAGTTTTTTCGGTTTATGTTAGTTTTTTAGAGGATTTTTCGGTAGAAGGTTTTGTTCGGTACAAAAACCTAAAATGACCAGGGATTTGTCTCGTTTAATGACAAAGGCAGTTCTATTCCTAGTTAATTAGTGTTTAAGTAAAGAGGTTGATCCTGATAGTATTCACAAATACAGATAGAGCCATCCACGAAGACGCGCCCACTCCGCGATTACTGTACCTACTCTAGTACGGAGCGGAGCGGAGTTTGGGCGCGTCTCGGACAAAGTGTTAATGACTTTTCCATCTGAAATTTCTCAGTAGCAGGCCGGAGTCTGGATTTGTGCCCGATTGATGACGATAGGCTCGCCCCCTATTACATGGGACTTAAACATAATTTGCGAAATGTGGGTCTACTATAATCATTAGAATCATCAATACAACTCTATCTCTAAGTTCATTTATAAACCTCAAATGTCATGATTTCATTACAATAGGATTAAGTATATGAACTTACGTATGTTTATAATTCTGTAAATACATATTTGATACGGTCGCGAAACATATTTTAATCAACATACGACCAGGGGGCCACGTCTACTTTACAAACGTTACAATGGTCTCTCCATTGTGAGTTTTTGACAGATTTGCCATACAAAATCTGTCAAAAACTCAATGGCGAGACCATTGAAAAGTTTATAAATTAGTAGACATGGCCCCTGATACCGACTTGAAGTAAGAAAATTTGAATTTCGGGGGCTATCCTGAAGCTGCTTTCGCCTTAAACAGCTGGCTATTAAAACCTTTAAAAACTTCACAATTTATGACACAACAAAACCCTGTACTGTTTATAGCTGCCAGTATCATAAACAGTAAAGGATAAATATGAATTTAAAAGGTTTTTTCAAACCGCCATCTCCGGTCTGGCGCGACGCCAGGTCTTCACAATGTGCTCATCGGCTTCTTTTAATGTCAAATTAATGTACACTGTCAGGACTTCTGTTGTGGTTTTTTTTGAGGAAACTGTGATTACAAATTGCAATAGTGTCTTTCTGTTATTTTGAAAATAGTAACTTCTGCAGCATGCAGTGGAATTAAATAAATTAACTTTGAGTTTTAGTGATCACTAGCTGATGCTCACGGCTTCGCCCGCGTGGATGTCGGTTATTATATACTAAAACCTTACTCGAGAACCACTCTATCCATTGGTGAAAACAGCATGAAAACCGGCGCAATTTTTGAGTTTATCACGAACAGGACGACAGACAGACGCGGCGGAGGACTTTGTTTTATAATATGTAAGGATTACTACATATCAGAACCTTGTTCAAACCCTTCCTGAATATATATCTCTTTCCTAAATCCCTGTTCTCTAGAAACTAAAGAAACTTCTACATTTGGGAGTAGTTTGCAGCCATAAATCTCACTTATCTGAGTGGATCACTCAGAACCCGGAACAACTATCAAATATTTGTTACTAGTTCGAATCATACTGATCTGGGATTACTAATTCCCTATTCAAAATTGCTAATACGTCGCCACTTGCATCGATAACGCCGTGGAAATCGGAAATTTTTGGGCTCTTGGGCCAACAAAGTATAGAAAGAAGAAAATATTCTCTCTTCACAAGAATAAATGATAAATTATTATATTAAGGTTTTGTGTTAATTGGCTGAAATATGACATGATTGTTGAAGATGCCAGAAAATATCATACCGACTGGGAGCTTTACTGGCGTGTGCGGCGTAAATCAATACTTAGGTATAGGAAAACCCCGGTAAAAATGTCGGTTAATGAATTATACACCTAAACCTTCCTCATAAATCACTCCGTCCGTCATTTGTAGCAGCAATACTTTTTTATAATCTTTCATTATTTATTTTATTCATTTAAATCAAGTAACAAGACTCATATTGTTAGTAAAACATTGACAATAAAACACAGAAATAATATGTGACATCACCGCTGCAAGGTGACAGGCCCAGCCGATACCTTGCAGCAGTGGCTCACAAACGCACAATCTAGCCTGCTTGCTACCATAGCCAGGATGCTGTTGGTGCTGCCCCGCACCCTACTAACCAGGGATGCGCACCGCTTCCGCATCACGGTGTAGAAGCAATCAACACGAGCTTCAGCAAACATCCCTGATGCGCTGCAGTATCGAGGCAACCCCATCAACACCCTGAATGCGTTATTGTATTGAACGCGAAGGGCGCTGTATGATTTCTGAGTAAAATGAGCCCATAGACTGCAACAGTAAAAAGACGTGCAGTAAGCACTAAATATAGTGCGCTTGACCTCCTTAGAGGCACGCCTGAATCTGCGGGCAATCATGTTAGCTCTCACACACAGCGCCCTCCGCTCCCTGTCAATATCTTCATCATCCTTGAGACCAATTACTGTGGTCAATAAGTGACCCAGATACTTATATATCGATTATAGATATTAGGAATCCATGGGTATGATATTTTATACATCAAAAATAATAGAGTTCCGGCGCTTAAAATCTAACTCTGCTGCACCAACTTAAGTTGTAGCAGCCACTAATTGTGATTTTAATGTTAATTTTGTTTTATTTAATTTTGATTTTATTTAATTTGATTTTAATTTCATGTTATCCGTAAATATATGCCCATTCTATGAGTCTAATGCTACTCGAAATAACTGATTTGAGTTTGAATTTGAAAAAACAGAGCAAAACACAAACTAAATCTAAAACAAAGCGAACTAGACAGCTTAAACACAAATAGTTCTCCGTGTACAGGTCACGTCGAGTGGATCGCGCAGGAATCGAACCTGCGGCCCGGCGGAGCACGTACGACCAAACTTGGTAACGACCACTCGGGAAATGCCTGGCAAATTGGAACTGGATTGAAAATCTTCTGGGTCGGAAACTTTAGACTGGATTGGAAATATTTGGGATGCCGGATACCTGTTACCATGGTGAGCTAAGTTACAGTTAAGTGGTTGTAGCTAAGTTATGTTAACAATTGAAAGGGTTTTGGGTTATCCAGGAGTTAACATCTTGAAGATTAAATTGTAGAAGCAGATGTTTACGTGATAGAATTTGTTACAGGACAAATTGCTTTTGAATTTTTCAACTAAGTCTTTAGGTTCTCAAAATATTAATTTTCTCCCTTGGAGCTCAGACCAAATAAAAAACCAAGGCAGATCGCTGCGAACAATACATTGAAGCATGCCAAAAGTACACCTCCGCTCGGTGCATACACGCTCACACGCACACATTCACAACCATTACACCTCGCTAAGTTCACACATGTTTACGAAACCGGCCTCACGTCACTGTTGACAGTGCTCTGTCTTGGTTTTTTATTTGGTCTTGGAGTTGCAATTATATTCTTGTATGGAACTTATAATATGGTGCCAATATAAGCACATTCGTTTGTATGGTATCTATTTAATTTAATTTGATATACTGATGAATGAGTACTGATGGATTTTAACCAAAATTAATTAGTACATTTTTCTCTCTATAAATGATAATCTCGTATTAACCGTTTACCAAGTACATTGCTACGGTACATTAGTAAACCGTAATCCAGACCATTTATCACCCATTATGTATCAATTTAATGGTCCAGCATGGCCGTATTATGTAAATGGCCAGTGGCCACGTGACCATGACTCTCTTTGTGTTCATTAAACGACATTACCGCTTAAAGTGGGCTTTAATTGCAATTTCAGTTATTAATTGATGTTCGTCGGCACATTTTCATGATTTATTTTGTTTTTGTTGCTTTTTTGTATTGTTTACATATTTGGAGTCTTGGTGTAGAATGAGTTATAGTTGAGGAAATTGATTCATCATGCATCTTTTATTCCTACCTACTTGAAAAGATAATTTGTGCTTTTTCTATGCAAGTGAATATAAATCATCATTTCATCTGCCTAGCGTTTTCCCAACTATGTTAAGGGTTGGCTTCCAGTCTAACCGGATGCAGCTGAATATCAGTGTTTTAAATGGAGCGACTGCCTATCTGACCTCCACAACCCAGTTACTGGGTAACACGATAGCCCTTGGTAAGACTGATTATTAGACTATGAGGCTTCTGACAATCCGTAACGACTGTCAAAGATCTACAAATGACAGCAGGCGAACATAAATATGACTGATCTGCTAATAAGTTCATGGCCTTCTATTGATGCACACTATTTTGAATTAAAGGACGTCTAAAAACTCTTTGCGCTATATTAGATATATTAGAATGTGCAATATTAGAATATTGCACACTTTTTTTAAATAATTGGGCCTATTTTTAACTTTCGGACCCTTTCTCACAGTTGGTCGCAGTAACTAAGCTAGGGAACCGCAACCAAACGCGGGTTAGGTTAGGTTGGAACTGTGACCAACAGCGCGCGAGCCGAGCGAGCGAAGCGAGCGGTGTCACGGCAGCGGGCGGTGAGCGCTAATTCATTCAAAATGTAGGTAGTAAGGTATTTTGTTTTACTTTATCTATGTTCTCACATATAGTCTCACGGAGCACCTCACACGTATCAAACATACCTAATGAAGTTGTAACCACACATCTAACTACAACCAAGAAATTCCTGAAACTAGTATTTAAAATCCACCAATACGAGACAGCGACACGTTGCTAAACCCATTAAATGTTCCGCTTGTAAATATTTAATTGGTGTAGCCAAGGAAATGGCAAGGAAGCCTACATGTGAATAATATAATGCCATATGTGTGTCTACGTGGATGCAATGTGGGAATGGGGCCAGCTGACAGCAGTCTACTTATTAAAGTGGCTTGGATTTATTGATTGAAGTGGTTTATAAAACACTAGCAGCGTTTCGTGGTTTCACCATCACGCATAAGTCTTGATCTCGTGGGAATAACCGGTTAAAAAGTATCCTATATATTAATCCAGGTTATAAACTATATGTGTGCCACATTTCATCTAAATCAGTTCGGCAGTTTTTGCGTGATTTAGTAACAAACATCCAAGCTCAGAGAAATACAAATCTTTTCTCTTTATAATATTATACTCTACCTAAAAAAAAATGATTTTTGAACGACCGCTGCCAAAATTGGAGCTAAAACGGACAGAAAAGGCTTCAAGACTGATGATAATGTTGTTTTGAGAACTAACCCTTACTTACCAGGGATTTATCATCAAGCATAATGTAAATACCATAGCAAGTAGCAAGCTGCCATAATAAACCACCCATGACACGGTACAGTAACGAAGGGGGCGGCAAAAGGTCACAGTTAAAATAGACCAGCCTAAAATGATCAAAGCTGACATTATTGGAATAAATGCGACTGTGATCAACACAGGTGAAAGGTGCTCGGCGATACGACAAAGCAACCGCGCGGCCGCCGCGTCGCAGCCACGCCGCAGCCGCGCCGCGCCGCCGCCGCTCGGACGCCGCGCCGTTCCGCTTGATTAATTAAAGTATTATAAAGCGCGTGCACTTTTGCAAGCGCCGGCAATGGAATAAAAAAATCTGTTTAAACAATACTAGCTGTGTGGTGTCGGTCCGGTGGCGGCGCGGCGGCGGCGGTGTCGTGTACAAGTATACGGCTTAGAGGCGCGGCGGAGGCGCGGTGGCGGCGCGATGGCGTTGGCGGCGCGGTGGTGGCGGCACCGGTGCCGTGTATACACCTTAGAGGCGCGGCGGCCGGCGCACGGCGGCGCGGTGGCGGCGCGGTGGCGGCGGGTGGCGGCGCGGTTGCGGCGCGGTGACGGCGTCGTGTCGCCGAGCACTTAGGGATGCACGTGTAATCAATATGTGATATGTTGTTGCTGAATTTATTTATATTTTTATTTATGGACTGATTCATGCCTCTTTGTCGCGGAAACCACGTTAAACCTTTGGTCCCGGATGTCATTCGTAGATCTTCGACCGTCTTTACGGGTCGTCGGAAGCCCAAAAGTCTGACAACCAGGCTTACAGAGGGGTTACGTGTTACCCAGTAAAGGCTCCCACAAACAGGCGGATATCGCGGGCGCGACAATTGTAGCGCTGCCTGTCGTGGACGCGATATCGCGCCAGTTTGCACGAGCCTTAACTAGGTTGTGGCGGTCCGTTATTGAAAGTCCATCGCAAATATTATTTCTCAAGTATTTGTCACAACTCCTATAGGTCTTTGCATATTTGGTCTTTGGTTATTTTATTTAGACTTCAATAAACTTAAACTTAATTTCATTCTTCAATGAATAAGCTAAATAAATCGAAGACTCAATTAATTGCTTTGATCATTATTCAAACCGATAATAGTTCACCGAAGCGTACCTATCTATACAAATGATAGCAAAATTAAGATTAATTCAGTAAATAAACAATTTATTATATTTTAAAGTATAAACAACCCGTGTTTACGAACTCAGCAGTTTATCTAAAGTAATTTATCAAAGAGATTTGATCTACTTTTGGTGTAAAAACTACCAGACTATTTGGCGTCGCCGTATCATTTGAAACTTTGAAATTAAAGTCAGTATGGAATATGAAGTTTTAACAAAGAATGTTGGAAACAAAGAAGCTTGTAAGTACCCGAAACAAAGGAGTGACAAAAGTATGATAGTAGGCAAATTATGTAAGTTTTTGTCAAGAATAACAGATTATGTAAGTTTTTGTGAAGAACTATAACAACAAGATGGAATTTGAAATATTTTGTGGATAATTTGAACTTTGTTTTCAACGTTTTGTTTAAGTATTTCACAAAAGAACATTCGTTTTTTAATGAATAAAGGCTTTTTTATTTACTTTATAAAACTTTTGAACTCTTCAATCACAATGCACAATCACGCACGGCTACACATCAAGCTATACATTTTCTAGTTTGTGCTGATCTCGCATTGTATAGGATTTCCGTATAATGCGAGGGCAGCTTATACTGGAAATGTATAGCTTGATGTGTAGCAGTGTGTACCTTCTTGGAAACATTTAGTTAGACGATAAATATCGTGACTGCCTCGTTGCTCTAGTAGCTCGGATTCGATTCCCGGGTCGGACAAATTGTTATTAGGATTTTCCATCAGAAATTTCTCAATACCAGCCCGGAGTTTGGTTTTGTGTTTGTAGAATGGCAATAGGCTCATGCCATGTTACATGGGACTTAATCATAACTGGTGAAATGTGGATGTACTATAGGTACACCTTTGCTTAACCCTTCGGGGAATACAGGCGTGATGTTATGTTATGGTTTACGAGTATCTAACGTATAGTAATGCCTTCAAAGTAATTAAAATGTACAGCGTACAGGTCGTAATTCTTATCACATCCCAGGTTAACTTAAGACCTCCCACGAAGCTAAAGTACATTAAAAACACAAATGGATACCAAACTCAGTCATTTAAATAAAATCGTGACAAAAATCCATTAATTACAAAAGTAAGCCATAATGTTACGCTACGGTGTGATAGGATGACAAAATCCTTAGATAACTGTATTATAATAAAGATAAATTGGTAGCGGTCGTAGATTTATTATAGTTTTATTTAAATATTTAAATTGCTTGTAACTAATAGTAAAGGATTATTTAAATCCTTCAGTGGTTTTGATTTAAAGGTATTATTCATAGACTGTATAGTCTTGTGTACTGTATGTAGTCTAGGATTTGATTCACTCTGCGTCCAGCGCTCGGTGTGGCAACACGTCGTGTTCTGGTTTGCGACTGGTCAATCGTCATCCTGAGAATGCCTCGTTGAGAGGTGAAACAAGTTTCTATTTCTTACAAGGTTTTTTATGACTCTTGAAGAATAGTTAAGCGGAATAGATTACTAAATATATCTACATCTATTGTATTTTATAATGGATTTCCGTCACGTCACGCCTGAATCAATTAACTATCCTTTTAAAATACAGTTCTTACATTTTCTGAAAAGCCTATTCAAGAAAGCTTTCGCCTTGCAACGATATCAAGTTTTATTTAACTAACAACCTAACTATGATAAATACGTTATTAATTTCAACCTAATCAATATTATCTGCCTACCCCATAATCACACGGTAACCATATTGAAGTTAATCACGTTAACTGCACTACACTTTCACCATGACACAGAATAGATATGTACAGAAGGCTACATAACATAATCAGCCTATAATCTTCCCACTGCTGGGACACAAGCCTCCTCTCAGAGAGAGGAAGTCCCGGGACCCTGGCAACAGGCAACTGAAGGAACACGGGTGGGTTTTAGTCAGTAAAAGTCTGACACGCCCTTCCGCTCCGCCCAGAGCGGGAGAAGTCACTTGATGATTTCCCAACCACAAAAAAAAAATGAGAGAGGGCCCGTAATCCACCAGTGGGCTTAGTGCGGGTTGGTAGATGTCACAAAATGTCTTCGAAATTTTCTAGGACATGCCGGTTCCCTCACGATGTTTTCCTTCACCGTTTTGAGAGTAGTGGTGATGAAATAATTTACACAAAGTAAAGCGCCTGACTCGGTTCAAGTCCACGACCATTCGTAAGTCAGGGCTGTTAACTCTGGGCCACCACTGCCCTCGCTCTCTGTTCTGTGCTTGCACACGCTTTAGCCGCTGTATGTTCATACATTTTCGCTCGTTGTTTGGAGCCGACCTTCTGTACCTATCTATTCTGTGGCCTTAGTCCGGTCTAGCTAGTCTAGTGTTCTAAGAAGTGCGTAAAAGCGGCGCTCGCGCATGCAAGCAAATTGCTTTGAACTCGCGTTTCACTTAGGAAAGGATGCGAATAGCTGGCTGTGGGAAGGGATATCGATGTAATTAAATTAGGTTTTAGATATAAATAGTGTGTTTAGAAAATTCAATTAATTGTGATCGTGTTTAATTTTCAGTGACTTTTTTAACGTGGGTCATCATTTAAAGAAGCGATGCATGAACTGTGTGAAAAATGATATGGCTAGAAAGTTTTTGACCAACGAGATGACGACTAATAGAGAAGTATGGAAGAAAGGGACATGCTGCGCCGATCCTAAACAATTGAATCAAAATATTGAGGTCTTGCAATGTATCCTCGTTCCTCAAGACGCTTTATGCTCAAAAAACAGCAGTGCTGTATATCCGACCCCAACATGTTGGGAAAAGGCTATGCAGATTGATTGAAAGAGGAATAGAAACTTTATTATTCCTCATTAAGATCCATTTTTATCATTTCACCCCTAACAACATGCACAGATGCACACTATATTTCACCTCCACACAAATCCTTTATTCCTATCCTGTATTTATAAATAAAGACGTAGCCAACAGTTTCATACTTCCACAATGCTTGTCTCAAACAAAGACGTTACTAATCTAATATAAATGAAACGGCAAAACTATAAGTGCATTAGACGTCGCGGCACGTGTACATGTATATGTGTTATATATATCAGGGTTGGCAGCCTGAGAATGTTACTAAGAAAGTGGTTTGAAATGTCGCGGGAGAATTGTTTTGGGCGGGATCTTAAACTGATGAGATGGATGATCAGACAAAAGATAACGCAGTTGAAGATGATAACGAAGAGGGAAGGATGAAGCTCGGTCAATAGTATATAACTGAGAACTAAGACATGCATTTTTCTGAAACTTCGAAAAAATTAATTCCGAAGTTTCAGAAAAATGCATGTCTGTTAAAAGAGAACTTTCGTATTGTGAAGAACAGAAGAAATTGAATATTTATGAACAATAGATAATTTTACGAGACTTCCAAGTTGAAGCCTTAAACAATATTAAATAAACGCGACAACATGCAAACATGTTTTACTTAAACGTGGACACTTTTGTGTCTTGTGTCAGATACAAGCTACCGAATTTCTGTGGAACCAGTATTTTGTGTCCAGTTGCTTCCACTTGCGGTGTCGGTAACTGGAAGTAAAAAGTGCCTACGTTTGCGCAGCGCCTTTTGGATTGTCAAGGAGTCGTCGGTCAGTCAGAAATATGAAGCTAGTTGTCCATTCGAAATCTTAGTAGGTACCTATGGAGAAGAACAGGCAAGAAACTCCACGGACACTCTTTTAAATAAAAAACATGATACAAAAATAGTAAAAGCTCGGGCAAACTGGCGCGAAATCGCGTGTTTGTGGGAGCCTTAATAAATCAACCTAAGTTCCTTAACTATTCTCTCTCTAAGATTTCATCCTGTCTAGATAGCCATGCACCATAATAACAGAGGAGCATTACGTCATCATCTTCTCGAAATCTCATCGCTGCCAACCCTAGAGCCAGTGAATAATTTAGACGCTCGATAGGGTTGTCGTGGTATAATTTCTTATGGACAGCGCGATCGACCTAAACTCATTCTTGGAAATGTCCGATTTCCCTGGCTTATTTCAAAAGTGACATTCACGATGGATAATGATACGTTTGATACAGAAAACGGTCTGTGCGGTAATATTGTTGTGGATAAAGTGCTAACTGCGTTCTAAGGTAAATTTTTGATGAGGGATCTGATTGTAGGTGTGACGTTTTTACTTTTTTGACGTGGAGTAAAAATAGAATAGGAATGTTTGTTGCTTATTTTGTACTGTCTTTTATTTATTATACTTACATGCATTCTTTAGTTGTAGCTTCCAACTAGCTAACTTCCAGAGATTTTCTCCTACATCCAAACTTACTTACTTTACTTCTTTATGATATTTAATAATACTATTTTATTCAACAACTAAATTTTTAGACAATATATATATAACACAACTAACTATTTATGATATAATATTAATGTAGATTATGTATTATGTACAAATAAATAAAAAGGAGAAGACCTGATTGGGTTTCAAAAAATCTTCTGCATCGCTGTCAATGGGAAAAGCGCGTGTCTTGTACGCTGCGTTTTGGCTCTCAATAAAATTGTATGAATTTCTATGTTACTAATGACATGATGCACGCTCTTGGACAGCAGCGCTTGATGTAATTCTTTACATGAAAAATTCATAGAATTTAATTAAAATTAGCGTACCGCGCCTCGGGCGCCTGTTATAACTAGCGCCACGATGCCAATACTTATTTGTTGAATTATGTTTACCCGATGGTAACGCTGTACCTACAGGAATTTCGAGTGTAATATCACATGTTATCAATCGAGAATATATCTTAGAATGTTAATTAATGTTTATGTAATTAATTAATATTCGAGTACCGCTTGAGATTGAGCGGCGCCCGGCGCCTTGATATCGAGTTCAAGTATCATCATACCATGTTAATTATTATACATAGTTTAATCGTAAGTTAATTAAAACTAATTAAATATGGCTTGAATGTAATCGAACCTTAATAATTCCCATTTTGCTCACCTAAAATATTATTGTGCACTTTAATATAATGAATGCGCTCCTTTTTGGAACCTCTAATAATTACTATTTTGGGGTCATACAAATACTATTTAGCCAAGTAACTGCGACCAAATTGGATGAACTAGATTGATCAGGATATCCTAGATTACTGCGAGCAACTGAAAAAAGGGCCCGTTAAAAAAAAGCAATTTTAATTCCATTAATAAAAAAGTTTGTATCATTAGAAGGATAAAATGGTTTTAGACTTTTAGAGGATCTACTAAATATTTCCCATTTAACTTTGGAAAGATATTTAATTACCCTTTCAAAATGTTTAGTTTCTCGTCTACTCTGTAAAAATCTCATCGTGTATGTGTGAGTGAGCGTGGAGTGAGATGTCATTGTCATCGATACCTACTGATGCTAAGGCAATGACAGTTCACTTCAAGCTCACTTCACCTAAGTTTTCACGGTGGGATGGTTACAGAATAGCAATGCTGATGCTAGGGATTGACACTATTGACAGCTCACTTCACCTAGTTTTCACAGTTAGATGTTTACAGAACAGCACAACTATAGTCTACATACCAAAAAAAAATCAAATATTCATGCAAAAAGAACAGCTGAAAAATTACCCACGCTAGCAACACTGAAGCTACATTACACAACATAAAGTATAGGTTTGTCAAAAAGTTTCGCTCCAACCCTGCAATTCGTCCGATAGGGCTGCCACACCCGGTAGTTCACACACGGCCTGCAATTTGCGACGGTCGAACGATTAGTTTGCATTAACTATGAAAATACAAATAGCATTTAATTGTACCGATTGCATACTTTATACTTGTCCTGGTAGTTTTGAACCTTCCTGACGGAGCTTCCTTTGTTTGAAATGCTGCCTTGTCAATTGAGTTATGCTTTAAAAGGTTTTTAGCTATCAATTAAGCTTTTTATAATTTTCTTTTGATTTTGTATTTGTAGGGGCCATTATCAGTTGTTGATATTAGTTGTTGTTGTTGTTGATAGTTATTATTAGTTGTTGTTTGTTGTTGTTATTAGTTGTTGTTATTCAGTTTTTATTATTATACAGCTCTGTTTAAAAACGTTTTGTTTATAAACTGCAAAAAAACCGCCACTAACAATTCGATTCTAACTTAATAGCGGCTCGAAACATGTAGCTAGTCGCTGCGCAGTAACAATTCCATGTGTCAGCGGGGGTGGGGTACTGTGCAGCGAATAACTAACTTCCGAGCCGCCATTAAGTTTGAATCGAACTGTACTACTATAACTTGATTAAAGCTAGGGTATCCTTGAAGTTTTTAATTTACCGGCCATCATGAAGACCTGTCATTTTCACCAGTATTTGACATTTAAGATGTCAAAATACGCTCTGTATTTGGGCAGCCGTTATAGTGTGACCTTTTACAGCATTTTTAATAAGAAACCATAGTTTAAAGCCTTCAGCTTGGAATCCTAACTTATAATTAATATAATAAATGCGAAAATGAGTTTGTTTGTTACGCTTTCACGCTAAAACAGCTGAACGGATTTGGATGAAATTTGGCACATTGTCAGACCATTACCTGGAATAGGACATAGGATACTTTTTTATCCCGGTATTCCAAAGTGATCGAGAATTACGCGGGTGAAACCCCGGGTGGTGCAGCCAGTATCTGAATAAATCCACGCTAAGCAATAGGTAGGTTAGGTACTTGCTTCAGAAAATGCTACAATATACTTGTGATATTAATAGGTGACTAAAAAACCAACCAAGTGCGAGTCGGACTCGCGCACGAAGGGTTCCGTATCATTATCTATAAAAACGGCAAAAAAATCACGTTTGTTGCATGGGAGCCCCCTTAAATATTTATTTTATTCTGTTTATTAGTATTTTTTGTTATAGCGGCAATAGAAATACATCAACTGTGAACATTTCAACTGTCTAACTATCACGGTTCATGAGATACAGCCTGGTGACAGACGGAGACAGACAGACGGACGGACAGCGTAGTCTTAATAATAGTGTCCCGTTTTACCCTTTGGGTATGGAACCCTAAATATCCTTTATTAAATATCCCGACTACAGTTACTCGTCCAACATTTAATGCGCTTCATCGCGAATTTGATACACTTCATGATAGGCACTTCGTATACAAACAATAGCCGTCACTGTCCAGCGTCAAGGCTTTGTATCGAAGCAAAATACAAAATTACAAATATTTTCTTTTATATCCGCTGTTGACGTACAAGGGAGCTGTGGTATTAACGTCGAGATTGGCAGTAATTAACTGTCGTTTAATCTGCACTATCCTAACTAATATTTACAGGGTGAAATTGCAAATACAATAGACGTAGATATATTTAGTAACCTATTCCGCTTAAGGCGAAATGGGACTGACGAGAGCCGACCCGGGTATGACCCCGCCCACGCACAATTCTAGTGCACTATGTTTACAAATATTTAGTAGTATAGAATAAGTAATAGTTTATATAGAAAAAATAAGTCCATAATCCCTAAGTATTTAATAGTGAACACGTAGACAAAATTTTATTACAATTGCTTTGATAACAATCGAATGGAATAGGTTTTTCTCTTTAAAAAAACAGATTTTAAGGAAACTTTGCGGTTTTTTTGTATCGAGGATAGTTTTGTCCATCGTGTTTCGGGCCTCATACTTCACTAAAGACACTCTTCAATTTTCGTAATCATAAAACAATACTCATGCGTTGTTTTTTTTGAGAGAAACATTGATTTTGCGTGAAGTGGAATCGTGTCAAAATATCTGCTTTGGAACCATTTCACCTTAACTATACTTCAAGAGTCATAAAAAACCCTGTTAGAAATCGACACGTGTTTCACCTTTCAACGAGGCATCCACAGAATGACGATTGACCGGTCGCAAACCAGAACACGACGTGAATTTCACCAGGCTGAATTTTGATTCATGGGCATCCTCTTAGAGGGTTATTGTACTCATCATTATGAACAACTTTTACTATAGAATCAACTGTTCCCTACATTTATGTTCGCATAGCTCGTCAAAATTTAGGGAACAGCAGATTTTTTTTTTCACGATTTCCGGATTGGTCCCTTAGTGAAAATACCTCATAAAGATGAGTGAATTGAATTCCATTAATTAAAATTCATCTTGGTATGTAAATTCCTAAATGCGAAAGTGAGTCTCTTTGTTTGTTACGCTTTCACGCAAAAACGGTTGAACGGATTTGGATGAAATTTGACACATGGGTAGACCATGACCTGGAGAAGGACATAGGCTACTTTTTATCATCGATCGCAGACGAACTCGCGGGCAACAGCTAGTAATATTATAAAGAGTAAAGATTGTAATTAATAAAATCAATAAAAACTAAAGGACAGATTTTAAAAATTCTATCACCAATAATAGAATGCAATATAATCATTTAGGCTATTTTTTTCTGTTACCTTTCCACGAATGAACGGATTTGGATGAAAGGCACACGCATAGATCATGATGACCTGGGTTAAGTCCTAAAGGGATACCGGGACCTTGGTAACAGGCAACTGAAGGAACACGGGTGGGTTTTAGTCAGTAAAAGTCTGACTCGCCCTTCCGCTTCACCCAGAGCGGAAGAAGTCATTTGATGATTTAGCAAACACAAAAAAAAAAACAAAAAGACTTTTTAACTCGGTAATTACGTTCACGAGGGATAATTTCCGACATTCCGATTTCAGAAAGGAAGATCACCAATCCGCCTCTCTTTGTGGTGATTAGATTTAGACACTCACTTTGTTCATTAAAAAATAGGCTAAAAGTGCATATGAAATAACGTGATCTCAAAGCAACGCAAAAACCTCTTCCAGTAAGAAAGGCCATTGATCATTATGAAAAATGCATACGAAAAATGAAATACAACACCCTAATGTGAAAATGGTGTGTAACCACAAGAATAATGATCCGAATAAACAGAAATAAATATTAATCAGTGAAAAAAGCTTGCCAAAACACATCATAGTTGCGAAAATAAATAAAAACTAGTTCCGGAACTCGATAAATCAAAGGGGTATTTAAATTATGCAAGCTAGGGTGGCATGAACACGATACAAAAATTACTATTGGAGCTATACTGGTGAAATATGTAAACCTTTGTTAAGGCTTGAGCACACTGTTTGAAATGAGTTGTATTTCCCATTTTGTTTGTCAATTACCTAGTAGGTACTTAAAGTTAGTTAGTCTTTGGCAAGTACTTTGCGTCCAGCGCTCGGTGTGGTAACACGTCGCGTTCTGGTTGGCAATTGGTCAATCGTCATCCTGAGGATGCCTCGTTGAGAGGTGAAACACGTGTCGATTTCTTACAGGGTTTTTTAGGACTCTTGAAGAATAGTCAAGCGGAATAGGTTACTAAATATATCTACGTCTATTGTATTTTATAATGGACTTCCGCAAAGTCACGCCTGAATCAATTAACTAGTAGGTACTTGTTGACAGACCTACACTGTCCTCCTATTAACGCTGTTAATTTGAAAACATTGTAAAAGACTTGTTTGCTTATCCCTTACCTATTAACACAGTAATTAAAAAACATTGTAAAAGCCAATTATTTTTACCCAACTGCCCCAGAAGAAGGGTAATGTTTTTCGAGAGTATGTATGTTTGTATGTATGTATGTCTATTTCTTTGGCACGCTCTGTAGCCTAAACGGCTTGATCAATTTTAACAAACGAGGTGTCGTTACGTTCGTCTTAATTGTGGGAGTGACATAGGATATTTTTTTTAAATATTTCATCTACAAATACACAAAAAACGGAGGGGAAGGTTTTTTTTTAAATAAGTTACAACAATATTGGTATCAAATAAAAGCTAGTAATGAGTTCATTCCAAAATTATATATTAATAAAATTAAAAAGCTTGAAATAAAACAAATTATTTAAAAAAAACATTTGGTTTCTGCAGTCGGGTTTTTGTTTTTTAAATAATTTGTTTTTTTCGACGAGTTCTAGACATATTTATATCTTTTAAAATAAAATATTTTAATTTTGTTTTATAAAACTCGAAACGTGGTTGAAGTTAGTCATTTAATTAACTTAGAGATGTGGGTTGTAGTGATGGAGTAGTTTGGAACGAGTATTTTAGGTCTACATTGTTGTAATTAATTATATTAATAATGTCTTGTTGTTGTGTAGGTAAAGTATGATTAATTTTATTTGATTACATATTATCAAGTAACTAAAACTAATTATCGTCGTACTTTATATTAGTTTACACATTCTCAGTTTTGTTGAAGTGTTAATTCATTAAAGACACAAGCCTAATTTAATTGCACAACCTCACTCAATGTAAAAACAAAACATGAAAGCAAAAAAAAATACAAATACATTATATAAGACGTTCTACTGTTTTTGCACTAATTAAGCAAGGTATTGTGCAATTCGGCCTAAACTCAAGAACTAAATAAAGTTGCACAAGTCCGAAACGCCCACCATTTTCTTACAAGGGTTAGCAGACAGCTAACCCTTAAAAAAACCTTCGCGTGCTATCACTTAATAAATACATTAATGTGAATAACGTTACATACATTGCTAGCGTTTTTTTCGGCTTTAATCAAATCGCTTGGAACGTGTGCTCATGCATAATCTGCGAACGCGAAGCCGACATCAATTCACAACTGCACTCAACTAGTTTCTGTTAAATTTTAGTTGAACCATGTTTCGGCGAGCTTACGTTCGAAAATTGTTGTTTATTAGTTTTTCGGTGTGTTTTTAAACAGGTGGTATGGATGGGATAATAATGCAGCTATAATATGCAATAATATATATTTTTTATAATGAGGCCTTTGAGGAGGTTTTTACATACAACAAGCAAGATATGCCTTAATAAATTGCATTTAGATGGAATTTCAGTACTATAATAATTTATATTATAAATAACACATGTTAAAAAAAAAGAAATACGAGAGCCAGGCGTCGTGTGCCAGCAGCGACAAAAACGAAAAGAAAAAAAAAACACCCTTCCTTCCGTTTAATTTACGCATCCGTTTAATTGGTAGGACAAGAGTCCGCAATCAAGCATAGTACTGAAACTGACGTACAAATAATGAGCTTTGGTTTTGAGCGTCATACCATAAAACCCGGTTTTATTACGAATTTTACGAGTTTATTTGAAGAGCGGGGTAGGGGAGGCGCGCGCGCCGCGCTTAAGTGATTAAAATCGCGACTGGTGCGCTGAAACAAAGCGGGCGTAATGTTCGGATGAATTTAAATGGAGGAGCGAAACAAAAGAGTACAGCATGTCTTGTTGGGGCGAGGTCTGGAGTGATACTGTCTGCTAGCTGTACAGTGTACTCGCAGCTAAGTGATGCTTAAATACTGTACTGGCCACTATACGTTTTTTTGTATATGGAACGAGTGATGAGGATTTGAATAAAGAATGTTCAATTTATTTTCAAATTGAAAATGACGAAGCATGTTTTATTGCTTTTTATTTCGAATGCAGAACATGAATGTTTAAAAGAGTCTCACTCACCTACTCACCATTATTGAAGATAGCTCACTGTCAATATAACTGACTACCTACATCTATACTTACATAGACCTTCGTCTGTACGTTACTGCATACAGCCTGTACACACCGACCTTTCCAAAGCTCCGTATCTGCCCCTATGCACTTTACGGTGCCATTTTGTTTGCTAAACGCGTTCTAAAAACGTTTTTGTCAACAACATGTGTCGTATATTGTTAGAGGATTTTAGGTCCCTCATATTTTTTGGTCTATTTTTCTTGGTGAAATGTTTGCGGATTATAAGCGAAGCGTGCTTTTCAGATCATGAAAGCGGAAAAAATGGAAAGGGTGTTAGATATTGGCGAGTTTTTTGGAAGATACTTTATAAAGGGCTTCAAAACAAATTTTGCACTACGAAAAACAACAAAACCATTTGACCCTCCCTCTGAAATTTTGTTTCTAAGTTCAAAACATAGCCGTTGCATTGCATAATCATGTTAAGTCATGTTCCAGAATATCATTCAAATAGTCATTGACAGCTCTAGTGTTGTACACATTCGAGTCACGACACATCACAAAGAACTCGGCTTAACTTGTCCCCGGTCTTGTTAGCGTCGTTCCGATTAGCCGTAGCATGCTGATTGGGGTAGTGACTGATAAACTAAGCCGGTAGTATTGGTGACGTTGTTTGTGTTTTGTTTTTATTGAGAAATGTTCGTGATTCCGTATAAACAATTATACGGAATCACGATGATTCAGATAGAAATTGTCGTTTGTTTTTGGTAGTTTTCAGCTTCAAAATAACCCGATTGATAATTATATTCCTGTTACATTAAAAAGGAACAAAATATTTCTTTTATTTTACTTAGTTGTGTCAAACACCAAGTGAAACTTTGCCACGATCAAGTTGAACTTACAGCCTTTCAACTTGTATAATGTTAGTTGTTGTTAAAATTATTTATTAAACAGCAAAAGGTCGACATATCCTCAGGGCTCAAACTACCAGGCTCACATAACTACACGGCATACAAATTCAATACGAAGACACTCACCGTACGCGCCCCGAGCGTCGAGCTCGAGCGTCAAGGCCCAGTCTTCGTGTCGGCGGAGTGGCCCGGCTAATGATTTGCACAGAACTACAGAACGCCTTGTATTTATGTCACCCTAGTACTTGCATGCGACGTGCGCTTCGAATATGGTTTAATTATTCATGCAACGTACAACATACTACGTTTAAGATCGTGATTTTTATTTTGATAAGGTAGTATTTTTCTAGCGTTTTTTTAATAGCAGAGTTTTCCTTCATTTTTTAATCCCGCGTACCTAAAGGACTGACTTAACTTATCGTTTTGACTCAGATTGGTCTTGTATAGGAATCTGTGCGGGTCAAGAAAAGTAACATCGAGATTTCGATCCCACCATTACATTCCAAACCATTATTTTTTTTATATTTTCTGCCCATTTTCTTTATTCAATCTCCATAGAATATTGAGCATATTAGACCCACAAGTACGCACCCTTGTTCCCAAGATCTGAGGAAGACACCTATATCACGGATATCCGTAGTTTAATTATCAACGGTTCGACTACCCGGGTGCCAGGCTGGAATGTCCTTTGTTGTATGTCAAACGTTATCGTCCGTTCTCTATAACTTTCGAGGGACGTATAGATTAATTTGCAATAACATTCTTGGGGTATTTCTTGCCGTCAGTTTGAGTGTTAGTAATTTTGGAAGAGAATGCGGTTGACTAATTGTGTGATTAGACAAGGGGTAACGAAATGGAAGTGACTGAGTGGGTCCGTAGGTACAGCGATTAGTGTTAAATTGAGCGCAAAAAGGACGGATGATATTGTTTACAAGGAGTCTGAGAATAATGAGTTTGTACATGTTTCTGAAGAGATCATTTATTAGTTCAAGGATAGGATCGTTACTGGCCAGCATTAAAATAGCTTTCAAAAAGTTGAAAGCGTACAAGACGGTTCTTGCAAGAATAGTAGAGAGGGGCATTCAAGTTAGGGTATGCAAACAAAAACATTATTGTGATTATGACAATTTTGTTTTAGGACCATATCAAGAGAAAATTGTTTAGCCAATATTTCTGTAGAAAATAATAAGATATAAGGAAGAAATAATCCCAACTTTACTAAGATTCCTTCACACAAATCCGTGTGATTTTCCCACTTGCGTTGTAAACGAGTGTGTACGTTGTGATAATTAATTCATGGCGGTCTGTGGGGGTGCCGGGGGTGTTGGAGGTGTCTGGAGGTGTTGGGACCGAGGACTGCCGAACTACAATTAGTTGCGGCATTCGTTACGTCATGCATGGAAGTTCTGGCGTGGTGCAAGTCGTGAGTAACTTGATGTTATAGGAGTTTTACCGAGGAGTTTTACTCATTTCTACAATAGGACTTATTATGTTTTTGGAAGATTGTCAAACTTGACGTCGCGTAATATCCAGGCATTGTTTGTTTTATAACAATTTAACTTTGAAATACCTTCACGAAATCACGATGTGTTTTGTCAAAATGTTGACGCCGGAAATACAGATTAGTCTTCCAATCCGCTCGAAGGATCAAGTTGCTGGTTACTACCTACATAAAGCGTATAAGCCTTTACGACGAGTTACGAGTGTACGACTTACGACAAAAGATGGATAAATTAAACAAAGGCACAGGAAAACAATACCTGAAAAGGTTTAGGGAAACCCAGCAGTGGGACAGCAGTAGATCGACAAAAAAAACAAAGTTAAAAACAAAAAAAAAACGCCTTTTCCCTTTAACTCAACCCCCATCCAAGATAAACTGTTCAGAGTCGTAGCACGACATTCAAATTACATGTTTAAGAACAGACAGACATCGTGTTTTTATATACGCCGTGCTAATAGGGGCTGTGGCACATGCCTTGGTTACGTCACGCTCATTACGTCATGATATGCTGCTGTTATTAATGTGTTTATGATGATGAAATGCTGGTGGATTTGAGGGAAATATTTTTTTGTTTTAAGAAGAAACCACAGTTTAGAGTAAGGTAGTACTTTAATGGAAAGTCGACAATGTTTTTGTTTGACGACAAAATAGACGGAGTCTTCTATTTAAAAAAAAAACAAAAGTTCGAAAGGTACTTTTTATTTTAAATGTCTGTCATTTTTGAAAGAATTAAATGGATACTGTCCTAAACAGATCTTAGTAGTAACTAATAATAATGATGATGAAAACGAATCTCAAAATAAGAAAAGAAAAAAAAAACAATTAGCATAACACAAAAAGAATTTCCTTTACTCAATACATTATTTTTATTCTCTTAAAAAGGCTATTACTTATGTCACCTGATAACATATTTCCTAACAACAACAAACAAAAATAGCCACAAAAAACAACAAAACGGCAACACAAGGCAATCCAGGCGTTATATTAAATTATGGGCACCTTTTCAATGACCTTTTCAAAGGTTAACAAAGAGAGAGAACCCCGAGCTTTGCGGCCACACGTTTTGATATATTTCACGGTGACCGCAATCCCATTTGGTAAGGATCCCTAATTCTTGTTCGACAATGGACGCGTCCGAGATGCTTACCTTTAGGGAACGTAGAGTAGTAGTTAGTGATTGCGAAGCGAAGGATATACGAGATGAGGAAACTGCTTGTCTATTCTGTAAAAAGCTCACCGTGAAAACTGAGATGAAGTGAGCTGTAATTCCACCTGATGTTAGCGATTGACACTATAACCAGCTTACTTCAAGCTCACTTCATCTAAGTTTTCACGGTAAGACGTTTACAGAATAGATCGAGATGATCTTAACATAGATTATGTGGTACCTATATTTACAAAATGTAAAAAGAGAATTGAATGCAGAAATTCTTCAAAAGAAAGTCATCGGTCATATGGTTAATACAACAATTAAGAATATATACCTGTATTAAATATACCCTTATAATATGTAAGTTGCATATGTAGTTCAATTTAAAGGTTTTACAGGTTCATCAGTTCAGTAACTAAGTATATCGTCTATGTTTGTAAGAAAAAAAAGTTTATAGAAATTCCAATGTATGTATTTCATAAATATATTGGTTCGTAACTTGACACAGCATAGCTTACCCTGGAACCCAACTGAGTAATTCCAGTGTGAGTGATGGACTCGGCCGGGTGACACGAAATAACAAATAACATTTTGTCACTAGTCCCATTTAATGAAACCTTCCTATTGTTGCTTTAATACCTTATAGACTACTTAGAAAGCTTCCGGGTTTGATATGTTCTGTTGGAATGGGAGTTTGAACCTTAGAGACGAATCTATGATATATTTATTTTGATAAAATTGCATCTGATGAAAAGCCGAGGCGAGATCTAACTGGGAGTTTGTTCAAAAGATTCTATTTATTTTATTATTTATGTACACACAGTAAAATACATATAGATGTGACGTAATTACAATATGAGTACAAAGGGTTCTACTTAGTTTGTGTAAACAATGTACAACAATGTAATGCATATCTTCTGTTGCAGTTCATAGTTAGCATTTTAAAACAGTTCTGGATTTTTCTGAAATTGAATACGTTTTATATTTGAATTCAAACTAGAGCGCACAGTTCGTAAAAAAACATTTTTTAAACAACTGACAAAAAAAATACAGTAAAATTCTACGAAACGAAACTGTGAAATAAAATTTCAGCCAGCAAAAAGTTCTAGTTGAAAAGTCGTGTTTTTTGTATCGTGGGGCAAAGTACCAGGAAAAGTAAAACTGCACCCTTATAACTGTTCGACTTACAAACCACAAACTTTTTCTACAAAAATCTTTTGTACGAGCTTCTACATTGATTTTAACGAAGACATTATGTCCCGTTTATATTTAGGAAAAGAAAAACTTTGTTTTCATTCGTTTTTGTTATTGTAATTGAAGTGTTTACTGTTTGTCGAAAAACAAGGTACTTGTCTATTTCTATAACGAGGAATATAAAATAAAAGTGAGGAAGGGATCGGTTGCCGCGGAGCGTAATTGGTGCTCGATGAAGCCCGATTTTTTATAAAACAAAAAATAGGCACTGAATATTATTTTCGCTGTAGAATACAATGAAATAATTGAAGCCGGGAACGCAATATGGATTGGGATTTAATGAACTTTCAATAAAAATGTTGTAGATCATGAACATTTCCACAATAATAGACTTGTTACTTTCAATAATCGTACTATTGAAAAGGGAACAGTCCATAAAGCCAAATGAAAATCCTGGACCATGCGTAAATTATACAATACAATAAAAATCCTGCAGATGTGTCGTAAAGAAGTATGGATAAGATGAGCTACTAAGGATTTTTAAACTACTCGAAGAGTGTGCGGTCCTCCTGAATATAGTCTAGAAACCCATAGGTACATAGCGGCAAAGGCTATATTCTGCACATATAGAATCAAATATGCACACATATACTATGCACGTCCGTATGACGGCCCAATACACATACAATTCGACTAAAATGTCGATACAGACTCGATACAAAGGAATGGTATTGACGCTGTTATTTGAATTGACGTTCAAAGTGGCAATATGTCTATATCAAAGAGGAACACAAGTTATTTACGTACCTGCAACTTTGTATATACGAAGTAAGGGGTTAAGTATAGGTACGGATGAGAAGGCTGTATTATTGGTTATTTATCAATTTATTCATTCAATTACTTCCTGTAGAAGCACAACTATTAACAAATAGATTCTTAAAACTAGGGATTACTCCTTAGTTACACATTATGTTGGAAGGCACGACTATGTGGTTTGAAGTGGAATCTAAAGGTATTGTGCTGTTCCACTATTAGATTGCTGAGGGAGTACCCTCAGCAGTTGTCACGGATAAACGGTAAAAACCTTTGTCTGGTCATTCAAGGATACTGACACAACGAGACACAATAAAAGTTTTATTGTTGTAACGCCTATGAGCGTTTAGTGTCCTTCAAAGTGTTAATATAGAGGTATTGCCTAGCAACAGGGTTGCGAAAGTAAGATGCATAAGCATAATCAGCCTATAATGTTCCCACTGCTGGGACACAGGCCTCCTCTCTGTGAGAGGGAGCAGGCCGTAATCCACCACGCGGGCCCAGTACGGGTTGGTAGATGTCACATGTCTTCGACTTTTTGGTTCTAGGACATGCCGGTTTCCTCACGATGTTTTCCTTCACCGTTTTGAGAGCAGTGGCGATGAAATAATTTACACAAAGTAAAGCGCCTGTCAGGGTTCGAACCTACGACCTACAACTCGTAAGTCGTGGCTCTTACCACTGGGCCACCACTGCAAGTAAGATGCATCCACACAAAATTCTACAAAGTTGCAAAATGCTATAGTTGACCGACTCCTATCCAAAAAACTTGTATCTATTTCAAAGCCCAACTTATCTTTTATGTAGGACACCAACATCCAGGGACAACATTCAAGTATCTGTGTCTTGTTGAATTTTCTCGCCGGCTGAACAAACTATTTGTGCTCTTTGGTCACGTAGGCAAATACGCAGGCTTAGCTACGTTTGTTTTGGACGAGAACAGCCCAGTGTTAGTATTCTGGGCTTAGTACGACCGGGACATTCCGTGCTTGGTCGGCCGTTGTCGGCAGTCTTCGCCTAATGCCTTGTTGGGCAAATACGAGTTGACAAATACTTGCGGGTAGAATGGTAATGTCAGTAGATTTTTCAATTTCAGTTTGTGAAGTTTAGAAATTATTATGTATGGCAAGATGTTCAGTATTTGTTAAATGATTGCTATTTGTTTGTAGTATCAAGGTTTGCTTGTTGAAGTAATAATAAATTGTCACATGATGAAAGAACTATTAATATATTAAAATATGTAGTCAATAAATATTTTTATATCACTTCACTTATATGTACGTACAAAGTACAAACACCAATACTTCACTTTTATTTACCGTGTTCATAAATAAATAAAGTTTTCAAACCAATAATTATAACCTGCTATTCGCCGTCAACAGTTGAGCTCGTTACATAACCCACAACTTGCGATACAGGAATCTTTGTACTCAATAGCAACGAACGTGAATCAAAGCGTTTGATTAGAGGGGTAGTGGTCATTTGAATACGCATTAATTAATGGTAGAAAGCATTCCTGGGTAATTGGAGTGACTTACCGATGCTACCCAGTTATAGTGATGGTTAGATATTGATATGTACCTGGAAAGAAGAAACACCTCATTAGTATAACGTGATTTAAGATTTAGTTTTAATAGTTATGAAGACTTTACTTTAATCTAGGGAATATGTTGCAAACACATACAAAGGAAATAGACTTGGTGTTTAGTAATATGAGTTGGTCCCATGAGGTGTTGATTATAAGGAAGATTCTTCAGCTGTATGAAAAACTGGGTTCTCAAACCTAGTTTTTCCAGTATCCACGCACATTATTAAATTAATCAATAAACCTATCTTTAACCATGACTTTTTCAAACAATTCAAATATCTCTTTAACTTTTAACATAAAAGCTTGGAAACTACAAAGAACTTAATCGATTAGAAGGGATTCGCATAACCGCAGCGTTGGCAAAAAGCTATCGATGTCGTCCGCAAAGGAAGCCCCATTAGTTACTACATCGCTTTGTGTACTCGCACCGGCTATATAGACGATGTTGTAGTCAAATTCGAAGGTTTTATCAAACGAAAGGTTCTTGTAGTCGCACTCGAGGCTGCGTCAGGGCGTCTTGTTGGCAAAGGATGAAAAATACACCTTGATTGTGACAGAATAAATAAGATACCGAATACACTACACATAAATTGTCTGAAGCCGGTTCCAAATTGTTAAGAATCATCGAATTCTCAGACTATGTGTGAGCTGGGTAATATGGGACATCGACACGCAAAGTGATACCATGAATTCAGCACAAGATTCTAGATCTCCCAGGGTAGAAATTTTCCGTCCGTTATAAAAAAAATCTGCTGGTTCATACAAAAACCTACTCGATCAAAATCTATGGAACAGGATTTTTTTAAATTGAGTAATTTGAAATCGTGTATTTTGAAGTAATATTGAGGTCTGTTCGTTTTTAGGGTTCCTATTACTAAGACTCCGCTGTCTGTCTGTCTGTCCGTGTGTCACCAAGCTGTATCTCATGAACCGTGATAGCTAGACAGTTGAAATTTTGACAGATGATGTATATCTGTTGCCGCTATAACAACAACTAAACTAAAATACAGAATAGAATAAATATTTAAGGGGGCTCCCATACAACAAACGTGTTTTTTTCCGTTTTTATAGATAATGGTACGG
Source organism: Lithophane ornitopus (assembly GCA_948473465.1). Taxonomy (NCBI): domain Eukaryota; kingdom Metazoa; phylum Arthropoda; class Insecta; order Lepidoptera; family Noctuidae; genus Lithophane; species Lithophane ornitopus. Next base: position 15,160,455 of record OX419626.1, read on the forward strand.
AACCCTTCGTGCGCGAGTCCGACTCGCACTTGGCCGGTTTTGTACACTGTTGTCATAATTCACAAAGTTATTATTAGTAAAAAAGGAAGTTAGTACGATTATGAGTGTTTCGCAACGAGGCGGCAGTTGCGAACCTATGCGCCGGCTGCACCTAGTATGAACCGTCGAGAGCAACTTATTATAACTTGGAGAAGAAGCGGCGCGGCGCATGAAACTACTGAATTAAGTTATCCTATACATACTTGACTAGATGGACCTATAAGTTTAGCGGTGAGGTGCACATCGCTGTATATTAGGAATACAACTGTATATATATGTATAATATAACTGTATATTTCTCTTGGTTTGCCTAGTACACATGATGCGGCATTTTTTTCTCCTACAAGGTTATTGTCTATGAGTAATTTTGGACTGGTAATCCTGTACACAGCCCTGTATAAATATGTGGATTGGTTTTTAAGCCTAATATACAAAACACGACATGTGTCTCGAAATATGGTTACTGTCTATGAGTAATTTTGGATCGGTGAGCCGCAGAACATGGTTGGACGGCGATTTCAAGTAATATGCGAGTCAAAATATAACAGCAAGTACGCTAGTTGCAAGATCAAAAAATTGCGAAACAAAACAAAATCAATAAAACTTGTAACGACATGATCTATCAAATATCTTCATTGCTCATGTGTGACGATTTCAAAAATACTACTAGTAAACTCAAAAAAACCCGCCCCGCAACCAACCTTACTGGCTAATTAGCATAACGAAGACAGGAGATCTAAATTTCCTCACTTTTCTTCCCCGTATAAATACAATTTCCTTCCCTCAAGGCTCAATCCAACTTCGTTTTAAACCTACTTCGCAATGTTCTATAAGTAACTTCATTTGCCACGACCGCACACAATTTCCTTAGAAATTGAAATACCGAGTCGAATCCTTAGAACGTATTGGTGAGTTGCAGGAGTTGCGAGTTGTTGGACGAACGTGGCGGTCACTGCATTGCAGTTTGATACATAATTATAATATATGTTCTACTAGCTGATGCTCGCGACTTCGCCCGCGTGGATGTCGGTTATTATATACTAAAACCTTACTCGAGAACCACTCTATCCATTGGTGAAAACAGCATGAAAATCGGTGCAGTCGTTTTTTAGTATATCGCGTACAGAACGACAGACTGACGCGGCGGAGGACTTTTTTTGTAATATGTAAGGATAAGAGGTACCCAGTTATTGTAATGTCAATACTATGAAGTGCTATTTGTATATCCTAGGACTACACAATCGGGTAGTTAGAAGCCCAAAAGTCTGACGACCAGTTTTACCCATAGATATAAGAAAGAAGTTGCTGTTTTTTATATTTCTATGGTTTTACCAGAGGGTATCGTGTTACCCAGTAACTGGGTTTTGAAGGTCAGATAGGAAGTCGCTCCATGTAAAATACTGGTATTCAACTGCATCCGGTTAGACCGAAAGCCGATCCCAACATAGTTGGAATTTAACATTCATACATTTTCTTTAATTAAAATTATAATTAATCTAGTTAAAGAAACACACTTGTTATAAGTACTAATAACAGACAGACAGACCGATCGAGTTCTTTTAATGATAGAGGCAAACATTTTTCTTTCTTGTCTTTTATAATTTCCACGATAATTTCAAAGTGTATCCGTTCTTTTAAAAGAGGTTGTATGGCGATAATTATACTGGAGAAACGATAATAGGGCCGCTTTGTACGTGTTAATTGGTTTTAATAACTTCTTTATTGGTGTTTAGATATTTTGTGAATGTGATGGTGAAGATATTTTACCTATTTGTTTTTATTTTTCAGTGTATTGTTTGAAAGGTAAATTAGAAAATGTAGAACGTATTTGATGTGTTGGTTTTTTTCAACTGAAATGCAGCATTTTTTCGCAGCCGTGAAGCACATATCTGAGTTGTCTTAGAGTATCATTTTTGGGTTAAGAATCTCTTAGAGTATAATTTTAGATTAAAAAAATTATTTGTTGTTTGTAGAACTTCTTTTAGCCGACTGCAGCGGAGCCCAAAAAGAGGGTAATGTTTTTGCTTTATTTTTACAAACGTCTTCGCCAGTCAGTCATAAAACATGAGTAATGAGTACACATATGTACTTATTCACTCTAGTACTTTTTATAAGACGCAATATCCTTTATCAGCGTATCCAATACACCGCAGTGTTATCAGTGACTTCACTCCGAGGATATTTAGTGATCAAAGTGATTTACAGGTCATTCACCTACATTTGTAAAGCGTTACGCTTTGTCTTATACCTGTGACTAATGATTTTGAAAGACAGTAGAAATGTGACCTGCATAGTCTTACTCATAGCTCATAGGATTAAACATTCAATAACAGGAATAGAATAGGCACAGTATATATAAACAACAGTAATATGTCTTCATAGAAAACGGCCGAAACGACAAGCTTCGAAATCTCAGTGTATTAAAAGTATCGAGTGCAGGACAGTTACGCACGGATGTGGAAGGTTTAACTACGAGTACCAAGCGGTCGTAGGAAAACGCGCTCAGGGCAGAGCACCGGCAAGATGGTCAGATGCGATCAAGAAGGTTGTTGGAGGCAACATTTACCAAGCGGTCCACACTGCGGAAGACCGCATAGCTTGGAGACGCATCATATGTGGTCGAGATCCTCAGCTTTGAGGGAACGACGAAGAAGAAGACAAAGCTGCCGTAGGGAATTATTTAAAGGTCGCTGCCGACACATAATACTGTTACTTTAGTATACTGTAGAATAGGTTAGGAGTAGCTAAGTTTCAATAAATGATAATAAAGCCGAAGCTACACTACCCGTCCTCATATCGACAATGAGCTGGAAATGACAAACCCCCAAAATGCCACCTCCGCCCCATAAGCATGACTTTACATTCTAAGCCGTGTCTACACCGGCGGCCGCCCCGTGGCCTTTACAGAAATCCATTAAGCTGAGACCTCATGATATATGGCCTGAAACTGTCACAATTGAATTATCTACGTGTGCAAATTGTAGTAGAATGGGCCTATCTGTAGGATTAGTGGTTTTTATGTAATAATGTTGTTAGTTTTACGTGTTCTGGCTTGTTTGGGTTAATGGGAGCGGACTTGTGGAGGTAAACTTTGATGAAATGATTATACAGTTCGATTTATGATTGGGCAAAACATGGTATTTAGAGTCGGTAAATGTTGCTGAAACTATGTACTATTTTTTATTATAAAATGCCCGCGGCTTCGCCCGTGTGGAAGTCTTGACAAATTATATACTAAAACCTTCATCGAGAACCACTCTATTCATAAGTGTAAACAGCATGAAAATCGGTGCAGTCGTTTTTGAGTTTATCGCGTACAGACAGACAGACGCAGCGGAGGACTTTGTTTTATAATAATATGTAAGGATAGTGAGTGAAAATGGAAAGGAATGTTTTTTCATCGATCGCTGACCTCGCAGGAATTACTTGTTTCAAAAATATTCTGTGTATGTATGTGTAGTTTTTGACTTATATTTATATAGTATTATATGAGACTAGCTGCTCGCCCCGGCTTCGCACGGGTAGCACTAAGTACCTACTTATCTACGGCTATTTTAGGTATTTTTTTACACCTTGGGTTACATTTTTGGAGTTTTAGTAAGGAGCCCTAATTTTTTTGAAAATATAATACAGCCTATGTTAGCCGAGGATAGTGTAGCTTCCCAACAGTAAGAGAATTTTTCAAATCGGTTCAGTAGTTTCAGGGCCTATTCAATGCAAACAAACAAACAAACAATCAAATCTTTCCTCTTTATAATATTAGTATAGATGAGTTTTTTTTTTTTGTTTTACAGTCCATGGAGGGTTGAACGTGGACTAAAAACATTGAAAATTAAACCACATTTAGGGGATCAACATGGTCGGGTGTAAAGATTGTAGGGGTTGAACATGGACTAAACCAATTCTTCGTTTTAATTTCAATAAATGTGTACCTATATTTTATAGCATACACTATATACATTCAACTTTCTGTGTGTAATATAACCACTGGAAGTACTTATTTATTTACTTTAGTACTTACTTAATTTATTTACATTTTCACCTAATTTCACTGAAAAAGCCAACGTTTATCACTGGACATTTTCACGTTGTTATGTTATACTATCCACGTAAATTCCTTTAATTAAGAATAATGTCAAAAACAGCGTTAAACTCTCGTCCGTTTAAAGTCCAGTATTGAATTTAATTCAGCATGATAACATTTTAAAATACTTCGCTTACATTCCGTTTGCAGGTAATTAGAATTCCAGGGTACGTTTTCTCGTATTTTTTTTTACAGTTTTACATAATTCAGACAACAGCTGACTTTTTTAAATAGTTTTTTATAGCTTTAACAAATGGTTTGGATCTCTCTTGTTAGGTAACAGTAGTGATCGGTCTGGGAATGCCAATACCACCACAATACAAGTTCGTAGAGAAGAATAACAATTGTTGGTTTTTGTTTTTGTTTTATAATTTACTAGCTGATGCCCGCGACTTCGCCTGCGTGGATGTCGGTTATTATATACTAAAACCTTACTCGAGAACCACTCTATCCATTGGTGAAAACCGCATGAAAATCGGTGCAGTAGTATTTGAGTTTATCGCGAACAGGACGACAAACAGACGCGGCGGAGGACTTTGTTTTATAAAATGTAAGGAAGGATTATCATAGTTAGTGATACTAGCTAACTACTAGCTAATAGCCTACTATTAGCTAATAAGTAAAATATAACTAATACTGCTAGGTGACTGTAAAATTAAGAAATCTTACGACTTGCTTGAGAGCAATGGTGGCCCAATGGTAACGACCGCGTCGTACAACTTGTAAGTAGTAGGTTCGAAGCCTGACCAACGCTTTACTTTGTATAAATTATTTCATCGCCACTGCTCTCAAAACGATGAAGGAAAAGATCGTGAGGAAACCGGCATGTTCTAGAACCAAAAATTCACATCATGTGACATCTACCAACCCGCACTGAACCGCGTGGTGGATTACGGCCCGCTCCCTCCCACACAGAGGAGGTATGTGTCCCAGCAGTGGGAACATTATAGGCAGATTATGATGACGACTTTCTTATTTACTTTATGTTAAGGGGAAGACACGTGAGTCACGACTTCTTTAACATTTGCACAGCAGTTTAAGTTAACACACTAAACTAACTCAAGTGATTTTTTTTTAACCAAAATCTAGCATCTTGAACGCAAAGGCAAGTAAAACATGTCATAAATAAATGTGTGTCATGTCATGTCATAAATTGTCTTTGGCCTCTCATCCACAGATAACTGTTTATTGCTCTCATCAAGCAATAGACAAAAATTGTCAAACTTTTATAATTTCTTGTTTTAAATATGAGACTTTTGGCTAATTTGTACCTATAGTGAATGTCACTCTTTATTTTGTATTGTGCGTTTAGTTTGTGCAGAATAAACAATTTTTCATTCTTCTTTTTTTTTTCTTTTCATATAATAATGCTGTTGAGGGATGAGCTTCTTGAGCCAGAAAACCAAATGACTAGGACATAATCTCAGCTCAATCAAAACTGTTTATTAAATACTATCCACACTCATCACAGGATATAGCGTGTGGCACAATACTATAAACTTTACAACTTAAGAAGCAGTCGTGACCGAATGAATGAATAGGACCGGAAGCGAGCTTTTTATGACCGTTTGATTGGTAGCACTGTTCATGGTACGTCCGGGTATTAGTGAGTGAATGGTATTCAAGCAAGTCAAGTGGTAAGTTTTTAGTCACAAGTCTTATAAAAAAATATCAGCTGTTCCGTACAAAGCTTCAATACTCGACCTAAATGTATGGGACGGCTGATAATATTTTCCCAATTACGATGTTCGTCTCATGGTGAAAGTTGTCCAGTTTTATGGTCTGTATTACACCCTTAAATTGAACACACACCCTGTATATTATTAGATACTAATTTGTCTAATACACCGTGTCGTGAGGAAACTGGCATGTCCTAGAACCAAAAATTCGAAGACATGTGGCATGTATCAACCCGCACTGGGCCCGCGTGGTGGATTACGGTCCACTCCCTCTCGTAGAGAGGAGACCTGTGTCCCAGCAGTGGGAAGATTATAGGCTGATTATGTAAGGCCCAAAATCAAAAATCAAAATCAAAATATTTTATTTCACATAAGCCTAAATGGGCACTTATGAAACGTCAGAAGCTAGGTGCACGGTTCCAATTGGTCGTTTCCTATGGAGAAGAGCCGGCAAGAAACTCCACGGTTACTCTTTTTAAAAATAATTGGCTTTACAATATTTTCGATTTACAGTGTTAATAGTTATGGGAGGACAGTGTAGGCCTTTCAAAAAGTTTCAGGTAGGTTAGGCTAAGCCTACAATGTTCTCACATTCACAAGGTAGAAAAGAATCTATATAAAAGTTAAATAAGATACTAAAGATAAAAAAACCTATTTAAACCAAATGACATGATTGCCATTACAACTGTAACAAATCTGATTAATTATCATGTCCACAAAAGCCTGTAAAGTATATAAATGTCAAATAATATTATGATTATGTCTGTTAGGGATGAATGTAAAAAAAAAACCTACCGGCCCGTATAACTAGTTAAAAGCCTTTTGATTGGTTGAAAGTAGTTTTATGTAAAGCTTGAGTCTTGACTCTTGAGTAAGGTTCTGTAAATAAGTGCCTAAGCTTGATGAGTGGGAACGCTGTGTTTTGAGTTACACGAATAAAGATGAATATATATCATTGGCCCTACACCAGGCGCCTTAAAACGGTCACTTTAGCAGAACCATAATATGAAAATATTATGAATCATCGTAAAATGTCACAAACTGACAATTCATAATATGATCTGCGTGTAATTCATATTACGAAATAAATCATCTGTTTGACAGTTTTCTATGGAGATTCGTAAAATGGTCCACAAATTATGAATTGCTTTTAAGTCAAATCAGAGGAATTCCTAATGACAGCTGGGATTCAGGAAAGAACTGCTTTTAGAGGAATAGCTAATGTGGCCGGTTTAAGCCCCCAAGTCCACTATTAGGTAAAATATCTCCTCAAATTTCATAAACGTCAGATATAATTTAGCGTTCACCGCCAATATAAACGTTCACATTTGGCCTGTCATGCCCATACGTAAACCCGTCTGACAGGGGAAATTGATATAAATATGTTAATGAACACCATGATATGTGATCTGTTTAATTGTGGGCTTATTAGTTGAGTTTGGCAAGTCATATACATTACGTAAAAGTAGGTTTGATAAATTGAAAACTGACTCCAGCATTTTAATACAAATATCATTCGCGAAATACAATGTAGGTATCTTGACTTTATGAATTATGGAAAAAATTAAAGCTGGTTGCAAAAATTATTATAGTTTAGTCACACGTATTATTATAGGATTACACGTTTTGTTTCGGTAAAACGGAACCGTTATTAATAATCGCGTGAAGAGTCCAAAACCAGCCAGGCAATCCCCGAAACAAAACACTAGAGTAAAATTATAAACTTAAAAAAAAAACTTCAGGCCGGTATTTTTTTTATTTAGTGGTCAAAGTCAAATCATTTATTTCAAATAGGCACATAAAAGGCACTTTTGAACGTCAAAAACAGAGAAATAGAACTGATTCTAGTTGCCCCTTCCAAAAGGTAGTTTTCGTATGGAGAAGAATGGGCAAGAAACTCCACCGTTACTCTTTTAAAAATGTTTTACAATATTTTGTATACATTAATTATATAATTATATGTGAAGACGATGCACCTACTACTGGATTACTGTATCACAAAAGGTAAAAAGAATTATAAATGGAGCAATGACAAGTAAATTAATTATGTGATAGATACATGGTGCTCACATATTTACAAACATTGTAAAAGTAAACGATATTACAATATTCCTACTACGGTGGTAGTGGTCATTGCCAACCACCCAATATCTTGTCTTTTGTCAAATGTCATCGACGCTTGTAACAAAAATCCTGTCCGATCCGAAAGGACCGCCAAAGTCCGTAATAACATTACTGAAAGGTATCTTTTTTTTTTTCGTGAGAATAAGAAAGTTATTATTATTTAATATTCACGTTTTTAGTACCAAAATTACCCCAATTTCATTATAAATTAGCAAACTTTCTACAGAGGTCATAAGTTATGACTTATAGACACCCGCTAATCGACGTCCGCCCGCGCCCCATGTAATAAACCGGTAACATTCCCCATTGAAGAAAAGAGGCGATATATTATTTATAAAAAAAAAAAAGTCCACGTAAATAGACTCTCAATATCCCATCATGTGTCAATCGGGCTTTTAAATACCGATAATAATTAAAATTCTATTGTGTCTCGTTAATGACAGGTGAAGGTGTATGATTCTTCACAACACCCTCATGGATTGGACAGGGTATTGGTTACACGCTGTATATCATAAGACAGTGCAGTGCGAGTGTGTGAATATGTAAGGATCATAGCAGGTGGCGACCTTTAGATTCTGCCTACCCCCATGGAAAGAATGCGTGAGTTTATGTTTCTGTGTGTGTAGTGCAGAGCAAATAATGATAATATGTTCTTAGCACATCCAAACCAATTGACAGTCGAATCTCTTCATCACAGCTTGCCCAATTCCCTTAAATCTCGATATGGTACCTCGAGATGAGCATGGGAACCAAATGTTTCATTAGAGTACTTCCCCGGATGGCTATTAGGCGAAGTGGGGGCGAAAAGTTGCGGCCCACGCATCTTCAGCGCGAGTTCGACAATGGCACAACTTTCTTACAGCATTATTTGCTAAGGTTAGGGGTGGTGCTTTGAAATCATTTTGGTTTTAATTTTCACTAAGAAAATTAGATGCCGGTTCTACTTGATTTTTCCCTTGTATTTGATGCTGAGGACTGTGTGATTAGGTTAGTCAAATGTAACGTTATTTTAATTCACGTGGAAGCAAATGCTATCTCATCAGACAATACAGTTTTATCAGCTTTTAGTAGCAAAGCTATTAAGATCACTTTCTTCTTGATAAGGTTACATTTATGATACTTTCTAAGTTATGATACCAGAGGCAGACGCAAAACAAGATGGAAGGCTGTAGTGCTAAAGGTCATGAAAGAGTGTCAGGTCTCCGAAGACGATGTCGAGGATAGAGCGAAGTGGAAGAGAAAGACCAGGCAGGCTGACCCCACCACCATGTGGGATACATAGCTAGGAAGAGAGAGAGAGACTAAGGCCCGGTTTCTGAATTGAGAATTTCATGTTGAGAAAATGTCAAACTCATTACAAAAGGTGACGCCCGCGAAATTCAAAATTGATTTGCAAAAAACGCATTGAATTTCGCGGGTTACATTAAAGGAATCACTTTAAGTAAAGCTAAAGAAGAGTTTGACAAATTCTCAACTTCAAATTCTTAAATCAGAAACAGGCTGTTTATTATGATATCAACAAGAATCATTTACATCAACCTATTGTTAAACAGTCCACTATTTCTGGAACGCTAGGGCACAATGTTAATAGAAAAAAAAAAAAAACTGTTTACTTATTCTGTAGAAGACGAGTAAAAATTGCGCATATTCCTTTTCACAGTCGAACCAAACACGATCAATATAAGAGCATCGCAAAACCAAAATATTCCTCTCAAGACAATTCCAACGTTTTGGCAGCCCTACAGCCAAATATGTAAATTCAGTCTGTATTAGCCAAACGGTACAATGCGAGCAAAATACTCCCCGAAGTATAGGTAACGCTTTATGCTATACTGGCTTTGGCACGCGAGCTCGCCCGCCTTTCAGATCAGGATAAAGATATTTTACGTCAGGAATTTGGTCCTAAGTTTCGCATTTTAGAATGATGCTCAAGCATTCTCGATTCGGAAATGACAGGTTTAATACTCCGATGCAAACCTATTTTTGAAATTCAGGTTCTTTTTGTATGATCTATCTAGATTTCGATTTGTAAAATAGGTCATATAGGTTGTTTAAAATACGTCCTCATAGTATTGAAGGAAAGTTTAGACGAAAGAGTAAAGCTTACATTAAATTCCCTTATAACATACAAGCTGTGCCCCGCGGTTTCTCCCACAGAAGTTTCGATCCCGTAGGAATATCGAGATAAGAAGTATCCTATGTCCTAACCTAGATAATGGTCTACCCATGTGCCAAATTTCATTCAAATCCGTTCAGCCGTTTTAGCGTGAAAGCGTAAAACTTTCGCATTTATAATATTAGTTAGGATTTCAGAACAATTCCGAAATATTAGCTGAGTCATTTTAAAACAGTTTGAATATCCCTGAATTTAGGAAAAAATATGAGAGCGTTAACTTGTAATCCCAGTCTCGTATCTCAAAGCCTAAAAGGCTAAACGAAAATGGTAAGGCAGCAAAAGAGATAACCTAGTAATAAGATATGAATAGCACGATATAAATCCTCTATCGGTTCACTGGGTCTTAAACCGAGAACAGACGGACTAATTTTCTATAGTCCTGACATTCCCTTAAGAGGTCGTAATGAACTCAACGTATAAATTCTGCTGGAGAAGTATAAACTTTTTTATATTGACGCCCTTTATTAGGCCGTTTCAAAGTTTTACTGATGCCTCTAAAGCGCTTCGTAGCAACTAACTTCTGGATTCTATTCTTACGTTTTTCTATAGAATTGAAAGAACTTTGCTTCTGTATATTTTTAAACGTGGGCGCATGTCTAGACATTTCACAAAGATATAAAGAAATATTCTGTAAAAGGAACTGTGGTTTAAAACAGACGCGAGTATCGAACCATCGTAATCTGCCTAGCCTTTTCCCTATTATGTTGGGGACGGCTTTCAGTCTAAACGGATGCAGCTGAATAGGTACCAGTATTTCACAAGGAGCGTCTGCCTAACCTCCACAACTCAGTAATTGGATAATACGACACGGTTGGCGCAGTGGCTGAGCGATGGACTGCTGCGCAACGTGCCGTGGGTTCGATTCCCGCACGGAACAAATATTTGTATGATCTGCAAGTAGTTGTTCCGGGTCTGGGTGTTAGTGTATGTGAGTTTCTATGTTTGTAAACGCACCCACGATACAGGAAGAAATTCCTAGTGTGGGGCAAAGTTTAAAAAAAAAAAAAAATATATATACGATACCCCTTGGTAAGACTGGGTGTCAGACTTTCGGGCTTCTACCTATAAAATAACATGGTGTACATTTTATCCCAGAGAAATTAAAAGCTTTGCCACACAAACACAGGTAGTAAATGACATCACATTTTTCGAAGATAAGGATTACGTGTATACAGGTTGTGGGTGTATACCTCCGAAATATTTTTTTTCCCCTGAAAGTATATTCGGGGTAGCTGTAATAAAGATTCTCATAAAGCCTCGTATACGTACCGTCAGACTTAATGATAGCATTAAGTTGTCTATCGTCTAAGAGTGCTATTAACTTGTTTCCTTCAAGCGAGACTCTCAGGACAATGACGGTGGATTCGCTCTACTTTTTTCTTTTACGAAAATGTATGGGTTATTTGCGGATATGCGTATTATTATGATTATTCTTTCCTTTTAAGAAGACAATTTGCAAATACATAATGCTTATGATCTTGTAGAGAGCAACATTATTTTAAAAGCAATGTTCTCTTTATAACACATAACATAAAATCACGCCTGTATTCCCCGAAGGGTTAGATAGAAGTGTACCTATAGGAGATTTTCACATTTCGCCAGTTAGGTTATTGTTCTCTTCGTTCGTTAGGTTGTTGTTAGTTGTTGTTGTCGTATTACCCAGTTACTAGGTTGTGGAGGTCAGATAGGCAGTCGCTCCATGTAAAATACTGGTATTCAGCTGCATCCGGTTAGACTGGAAGCCGACCCCAACATAGTTGAGAAAAGGCTAGGCAGATGATGAGGTTGTTGTTCTCTTTATCTGAGTGAAATATAGCTCGTGATACTAGGAGATTCAGGTCCATAAAATGAGGAAAGGACAAACTTACGATCTCGCTTTCATCAGTCGGACGTTTTAGTCAACCAATAGCCACACCCATCGACATCATCAAACACAGATTCCACGATTATTATGTAATTGTGGAATCTGTGCTAGGTAGGCCAGAAATTCAGTAAAAAAAAAAAAAACATCGATCCAATCCACGCTGACCCGGAAGTCTCACCAAACAAACCCGTACGCTGATTGATCATGATGACGATTTGAAAGGCCACGACCTATGGGAACATCCAGCGAGCCATAAACGAAAGTCTTCAATCACCGGACGGCTATAAAACCGGAACGTTTCGGACCGGGCCTATGGAGATTAAACGGTCGTAAAAAGTGTATCGGCAGCGGGGGACGGTTGTCAGAAAGATTGGCTTCTTCTCGAATGGTGGTGTTTACTTTGTGGTGGGTTTGAACTGGGTTTGGGGGAATTGTGTAAGCAAAAATTCAAATGTGTCATTTTGACAGAAGGTACTGTCAAAAACGGGCTAAAAACTCATAGTTGCAGAAGGATTTTTTTAGAAAAGTAGATACTAAAAATTAAACTAACTGTTATTGCCAAGAGATTTGAATTCTTATAAATTGGGTGACCTACTATCTAATTATGTCGTAAACGATTGAGACTAATCTGTTTCATTTTGACAGTTCAACAACATTCATTGCGTTATTTACGTTGTTGTTATTTTTTTCAAACTTCCATTCGAGGAAAAAATTGAAACAACGTCGAATCAAAAGTACCAATTTTCCGATTATCATAAAATGATGACGTATTAATCTTCAAAATTGCTACTCATTTGCATCCAAATCAATCTTAACCACCAGATTACCCCATTACCACTAAAAACTAAATCGTGATAGCACACGTAAAGAGCATGAGCAAAACTTAGGCATTATGAAGCTATGAAGGTTCGGCAACATTCATTCGTATGCAAATCGCATCGGATTCCATTAAGTATTCACTTAAAGGGTTAACTAGCTATAGGGTGTTATGGCCAGTGGCTCGACTGTTGTTTTAAGTAAAGGGGATGTTCATTTTTAACCTCCGACGGAAAAAGAGGGGTGTTATGAGTTTAACGTGTGTATCTGTCTGCGCCATCCTAGCTGCCAAACGGCTGACCGAATTTATGTGTTCTTAGGTAAGTTTAATTTAAGGGTAGGTACTTGTATGGGCAGTTCTTTGAACGTTGTAGTATTAAATTAATGACTTCTTTCTTTTTCGTCTCTTAGTTACAAACCTGGTGTCTGAGTTTTATGACGCCCATGGACCTCTGACTTGGCTTCACACGCCGTTGAGAAATATTTCTCAAGCATGCCAGTTTCCTGCCAGGGTTGCGGGAAAGTCTGATAGGGATACCGGGACCCTTGGCAACAGGCAACTGAAGGAACACGGGTGGGTTTTAGTCAGTAAAAGTCTGGCACGCGCCTGATTTCCCATCCTCGTGGAAAAAAAAAGTCACGCCTGTTTCCTCAATTTTTCCTTCGATGATTATAATAGGTCTTTACCTATGAAATTGCCGTTTTGTATGAAAAAATTTAAACGAATTTTTTTCATGAATTTTTTATTTGTATTAATCGAAGTAATCACCCATGCAATCAATGCATCTTTGCCATCGCAGTGGCAGTTTATTGATGCCCTTCTTAAAGAAATCAGCTGGACGGGAGGCAACAAATTCTTCAAAGGCATTTTGTACTGCCTCTCGGGTATTGAATTTTTTTCCCGCCAAGAAGTTATCCAAATTCTGGAAAAAGTAGTAGTCTGTAGGCGCAAGGTCTGGTGAGTAGGGCGGATGACGGAGAGCTTCCAACCCCAGTTCTTGCAACTTGGAGACCGTCTGCTGTGCAGTACAACGCGCGACCTCAGCGTTGTCGTGCAGGAGCAGCGGAGACGAGCGATTGACCAATGCTGGTTGGAGATGCGCCAGCTTCTCCATCATTGTGTTCAGTTCTTCATAGTACACATCTGCAGTAATGCTCACCCCGTTTGGTAAGAACACACACCGGCGCTAGACCACCAAACAGTGACCATCACTTTTCTAGGGGTAAGTTTTCGTTTAGGGCATTGTTTAGGTGCTGAACCAGGATCCAACCAACTTGCTGAGCGCTTGCGGTTATCAAACAGAATCCATTTTGCATCGCAGGTAACAATGCGGTTCAAAATTCCTTCATTTGTGTGTCTGTTGAGCAGTGCAAGGCACGTCTCGACGCGTACTTCGCGCTGGCGATCATTGAGTTCGTGGGGCACCCATTTGTCAAGCTTTTTTACCTTGCCAATTTGACGCAAATGGACCAATATTGTTTTGACGCTAACGTCGAAAGCTGCTGCTAATTCAGCCGTAGATTGTGTATCATCAGCTTCCACAATCGCCTTTAATTCGTCATTGTCGACCAAAGTCTTCGGACGACCGCGAGGTTCATTTTTCAGGTCGAAATTTCCAGAACGGAAGCGAGCAAACCAATAACAGGTGGTGCGTTGGTTTGTAGTGTTAGCTCCGTTAACGTCGTTGATGTTGCGTGCCGCTTGTGCCGCGTTGCTGCCACGACGGTACTCATATTCCATAATTACTCGAATTTTTAACGTATCCATGATGACGAAAAAGATTGAAATGCGATGAAAATGTAACACTAATCAATAAAGAAATGACTACTTTTGGAAAAAAAAAACATGTTTTTAAAATAAAATTAATTTGAAATTAGAATTCTTAGCCAAACAAAAATTATTTTGATTTGAAATGGCCAGTATTGCAGAACGGCAATTTCATAGGTAAAGACCTAATATAATACATGAATCCGAATAGTCGAAGATGTGTTACTTGGGTGCGAACTCGAGACCTATGACTTTGTAGTCTGACACACCACTAGGCTATCACAGCTAACTAAGGACTGAAAGTTTGAGAAATATAAGTAAGGATTCGGTTGCTTAAAATTAAAGTTAGGAAACTATTGGTATCTTAATTCACAAGACATTGGGAAACTATTGCGAATTTGCGATACAATTTTGTCTTGACAACATTTTGCTATTAGCCTCAAGGATAACTCCTTTTGAAGTAACTGAAAAGTATTTCATCATCATAGAGTAAATAGTGTTAAGTTCTAATAATAAAGTGCTTGCTACATGGTCGCCGACCACGTCCCGACAGAGGTTACCTGGGTGGTTTACAACCGTGTAGATGATGGTTTACGACCGGAAATCACTCACCGTCCAAACAAAAAAAAAAGCTATATTCCGAAAGAGTACGTTTTCCCCTTCATTTTTGATTACTACAAGCTATTACTTTAATTAGATTACTATTAATTATTTTAAGTACAAAATATACTGAAAACAGTATTTTTCAAAATCGTATAACTGCGCAAGGAATTGCCCTATAGATTTGGCCCAATAGTGAAAAGTGAAGAGAATAACATGTTTTAACGGATTTTTTTTATTTTTTTTATTTTGCCGGTACTTTCATAATTTAGCCCAAAATGAATGATTTGAAACAACTCTGCCGGTCGCCAACCAGGGTCACCTATGTCGGGGACGCGGTTGGCAACCGTGTATCAGGCACTTGATGGTCGGTGAGATATGCGCACTGGGCGTAATCAAGAAAATTATTTACACATCGAGCAACTGCCTACAATTGACTGTAATTTTCGTCACTTAAATTGCTCTAACAGCCGGCGAATAAAAGCCAATCTGCGCAACGAATCTATCCGAATTGATTGAGCAATTTCCGATATCGCCCTCCACACACTGACATACATATATTATTTATACGAAACAATGATGAGAGCGTACGACAGATGCATCGTACTTAATGGCGTGGAAAGCAGATATCACCAACCTGTATATCATATAGCTGTCTCGCTCTTGCACTATGTCATTAGAGAGAGAGGTCCGTGTAATTAGCAAAGTTGGAAGTTCTCAGAAAGTTTGTGGAATCGATATCATTTAAGTTTGGTTGTGGTAATGGCTCGTAGGAGGGAATGGCTGATCAGCGCAGCAGGTTTTGATAAGTCACATTTATTTATGTTGAAAGGAGTTCAAGGAGTTTGATCACTTTATTTTGGGTGGACTATTCTGAGAGATTCGACCCTCATTAGACGCATGGTTGGGGATCCTAAATCTGGAGACATGATTTTGGAGTGTGATATTTTTATTTTTAACTGGCTGACCCGACAGACGTTGTTTTACCCAAATATTAAAAAAATATACAAAATTCCCATAGAAAATGCACAGTTGCTCAAAAAAATCACCTAGCCTTTTCCCAACTATGTTAGGATCGGCTTCCAGTCTAACCGGATGCAGCCGAATACCAGTATTTTCCATGGAGCGACTGCCTATCTGACCTCCACAAGCCAGTAACTGGGTAATACGACGCACAGTTGCTCAGTTTTCCTTAATTTTCCAATTTAGAACCTGTCTGGGACTATACCGAACATTTTAAAACAAAAATTTGCCAAATTAGACCAGCTGTTCTGAAGTGATGCGTTAAACCAACGAACAGCATTTGATTTTACTGTATACATAGATTGGGGTCTTACCACTGTATAGCCAATCTCTTCCGAACCAATCGCCTTCGTTGGCTTTCCATCATTTTCTTTTCTTATTCAAACTGAAACTCAAAGCATTTATTTCAATTAAACCATTTACAGGCACTTTTGAATTGTCAAGGAGTCGGTCAGTCAGAAATATGAAGCTAGTTATTATACTAGCATTTTAAGCTAATATTTCGTTCATAAGAGCTCTCAGTGAGAAAATACGGGTGCATACATACATTATAAAGCATAAGCAGTCTATAATGTTCCCACTGCTGGGACACAGGCCACCCCTCTGTGAGAGGGAGTGGGCCGTAGTCTACCACGCGGGCCCAGTGCGAGTTGGTAGATGTCACAATGTCTTCGAATTTTTGTTTCTAGGACATGCCGGTTTCCACACGATGTTTTCCTTCACTGTTTTGAGAGGAATGGTAATGGAATAATTTACACAAAGTGAAGCGCCTGTCAGGGTTCGAACCTACAACCGTAACTCGTAAGTCGCGGCCGTTACCAACGGCCACCACTACTCTACATACATTATAATGTCAACATTACAATCATTCATCCTTCGGGCCAAATAGGCGTCAAAGCTTGTTAATTAAGTTATTATCGGAACCTTTGAACTCTGAACAACTATTGCTTTTCATAGTTCCGGAAAGTGTAACCGTACACTTTGAGCTAATCCTAGGTATACAGCTCACTGCTTTACTTAATTAATGCTAATTAGCCTTCAAAGTCCGGAATTGGGAATACACGAATGGATGCCCAGAACTACCTACTCGAATTCGAATTCAGAGAAATCTATTGAACTGAAATATGGATTACGAAAGTAACGTAGGTATTTCCAAAACACGGTACATTACGGCATCTTCTTATTGCACTTTCCACACAAATAACAGATATAACTTCAGTTCGAAACGTGAAAAGAAATGTCTCATCATCTGCCTAGCCTTTTCCCAATGTTGGGGACGGCTTCCAGTCTAACCCGATGCAGCTGAATACCAGTATTTTACATGAAGCGATTGCCTATCTGATCTCCATAACCAAGTACGTATCTGAAGAAAAACGTATCGAAAGACTGCACTGTCAATTGTCACTAAAGATTGCCTCTAACACTAAGGGTGCCATCCCATCCCCCATCTCAACAATACAAAGAAACACGTACACAAATAAAAACTAAACCGATACAAGGGTTATGAAACACAAATAGTGCTATTTCACTTAACCCGTCATCGGCGGCGGTACGCGCGCGTTGTTTGCGCGGCCGGGGGTCTCAAGTACCGAGTACGCGAGTGTCTGAACGCCTAGACATTCGCTACGCAAACAACACGCCACTCGAAGCGTACCGAGGGGAACTTTACATTAACTCCCAATAACGAAACGTGAGTTTTAATCGTGATAATTGCGCTGTGTTAAAGGCAAGCTTTTTGATTAATTGAGTAAAAAATAAACGTTACGCTAATGTTGCTTTTAATGTTGTGGAGATACGTCAAGTGTTTACTTTACTCAGTTAACTTTACTAAAAAAGTATCTCGTAAAAAATATACAAAAAAACACAGCAAACACCATTATCGAGAAACGCTTCAAACGGCAGCATCGCATCGTTGGAAAATATAAAAAATCTGATCTAGAAAAATCTCCCCGCAAAGCTGCGTAGTTAAACATCGCTAGCTATTTACATACGTGTGGGCGAGTGCTGGAGTCGCTGTGAACAGCGCTCGATATCGACGAGCGCTTGAGGGTTATAAGTGCAGCAAGCGTACAACACTCTACTCGCCTACCGGCACGGTAATGACACCGTATCATGTTTATTCCACGTCTAAAACTTATCGTTTCTACATCGTTAACGCCGTCGACGAATGAAGCTCTAAACGATCCCCCTAAAAGCTGTTTAAGGTCCATTATGAGCGAAAATACCGAGGCACTTAAGGAGTGCGGGATTCCGCGTTCGGGGGCGGGCTGAATTTTCCGGAGTACTTTTTCAGATTAAAATTTTGGCATCGGGGAAGCGGTCGGTAATGAAAGCAGTACGGACCATTAAGCAGCGGCTCGGCCAGCCATTACTTGTTCACGTTCACAATTACACCAGTTCCTGAGTTACGATTGTTACGCGGTGCCCACTCGCACCGCTCCGCACCGCACCGCACCGCACCGCAAGCCATCGATCGCTGGGCTACGACCACGGTGATGACCTTCAACATTGAATTCGTTTCTCTTTTTTTGGTTGTCAGTCATTAGTCTTTTAATTATTTGGCGTGACATTCAAAAGCTTTCAACTGACGCTTACATTGTAGTAAATATCTATAAATTATCTTCTGATTTATTATAATTTCGTTCATTTATTTCTTAACTAGCTGCCCGCCCCGGCTTCGCACGGGTTGCACCTACCATACCTACCTACCTACCCTACCTACCTACCTACCTACCCACCTACTTACCCTAACTACCTACCGTACCTGCCTACCCTACCTACCTACCCTACCTGCCTACCCTACCTACCTACCCTACCCTAAATACCTAACGACCCTAAAAAAAAGTATCCTATGTCCTTCTCCCGGTTCTAAGCTACCTCCACACCAATTTTCAGCCAAATCGGTTCAGCCGTTCTTGAGTTATAAATAGTGTAACACTAACACGACTTTCTTTTATATATATAGATATTTTCTACATAAACGTGCAACCCTAAGCCCACCTGGATTGCTGTCGTAGACGGCGCGAGTTTTACCGCCCATAGCATTTATAATGACGGACACATTATCGCAATAAGCGGATAACTAACCGCGAAGTACTACTATAAATAGCACGTATAGCCATAGCTTATCGGAAAACTGTCTCTTTACCCGACTACGGCGAAGAAAAAAGGAGGGAGGATATGATTTTGACCGGTATGTATGTATGTATGTTCATCTGTTCCCTCATATCTTCTAAGCCACCCATCACTATTTGACAAGTGAGGTATCGTAGGAAGCGTCTTGATCGTCCGCTGGTTATAGGCTATGTGACGACATTAAATTAAAAATTGCGCCCTCTAGAGGACCTAAAAAAAAAGTAAGGAACTAAAAAAAAAAAATTGTTTTGTCTTACCATGTTGGTATCAAATGAAAGGGCTTAATGAGCACATTTAAAAATATATATATTATTACCCCAAAAGAATTAAAAAAAAATTAAAGTAATAAAAACTAATACCCAACTACGACTAAAAAGGTATAAACAAGACACCACAGACAGACAAATTAAAAATCCGGAGTCACACGTAATCTGTTCGATTTATGCCCTAATACGTGTGATTCCGGATTTTTAATTTGTCTGTCTGTGGTAGACCTTTTTAGTCGTAGTTGGGTTTTAGTTTTTATTATAAGAATCAAGCGAGGCTGAGAAAAAATACTTATACTACCCCCCTTCACCCCACTGCAAATATGAAGTCTATTGGTTCAAAGATTCTATATAAAAAATTAAAAGGGCAACACAAACAATAAAAACTTCGTACCCAGAGACCAAAAACCTATTACTTCCGTACAAAATGACCAACACTAAACATTTCGTCGAACTAACATTTGACCCGTTACTAAAACTAAAAACATCGATAAAAACTCTACATAACCAAACATGCCAGCAGCATTACTAATAACCAACATTGATAGACGAGATATGTTCACCGAAGCCGTTCCCTAAAGCCTTTCTCGTTTTACAAAACGGAAAATATGTAACTAAATTCTATTCTTGTTCTGTGAGCTGGAAAACAGAGGCTGGCTCGTTATATCGGGATCGAATCCTCAAAAGCGAGCTCTAGTGATGTGGGGAGTTCGTTTTAACTCGGTTTTAGTCGAGTTTGGGTGTGAAGTTGTGATTCTTTTAGACGATGAGTTCGACACCTCTGCTTAACGTAACGCTTCGGGGATTACAGACGTGATGTTATGTTGAGTTCGATAAAAGGTCTTAATGTCTTGCCATCTGATAAATAGTACAAAGTTGGCCCTCTTAACCAGGATATGAAACAGGAATATACTTCAAAGATATTGGACACGAAAAGGACTGGACAGGAGAAGGAATTACCATGCACATCATTTATTTATGACACTATGTTAATTAAGAGGCTAATCCATTTCCTCCATTTTAGATGGAATTTGGAGAAGAACTTCTCAGTAGAAGTAAAATGAACATGTGAGATACAGACAGTATTTTGCGTTAACAATCACAGTACAAATATACCTGTCACATTCACATTTTGACATTTCAAGAGTCAACACAAGTCAGCTGGCAACAAGACTAAATCCGCCAAGACTAAAACAATCGACTAACGTTCCCATCCCTATCTCACGTAAGGCAGTGTCACGTCCAAGTGTACGTCTGAGAGGATTAAACGTTATTTCCAGCACAATCGCCACAATACGGACGACTAAATGATAATAAACGGTGCTGTTATTGATTCCGATTTAGGAAGCCATGTTCGGTTGCTTGATTGTCGGAATTGTAGATGTATGCACGAATTGGTTACATTTAGTACTTACTATTTTCGGTATTCATGCTTAAACGCTTAAATTACGTTTTGATACTTTAAAGAGACTGATTTTGAACAACTTCCAGTTTTCGGAGCTAAAAGCCTACTTACATGCTTGATTTCATCGAATGAAATCCGTTGATCACTTTTTATCTTGGCTTAAATGATGACCCGGGGGGCCAAAGCTACTAATTTACAAATGTGTCAGTGGTCTCACAATGATGAGTTTTTGACAGATTTGTCATACAAAATCTGTCAAAAAATCATCATTGTGAGATCACTGACACGTTTGTAAATTAGTAGACTTGGTCCCCTGTTCTATTAGCATTGCACTAGTTTCTATGTTAATCTATACATATTATAAATTAAAGTCGCTTATCGTGTTTTTCTGTATGTCCGCGATGATCCTTGATGATGCTGGTTTTCACCATCGTTTAGAGAATTTATTCCGGAAGGTGTATGTGTATAATACGTAATTATTAAAGTTACATAAAACTAAGAAATCTCAATGTTTTGTCAAGCCGTAAAAACCGTGTGAAGCAAGATTGGGTCGCTAGTAAGTTAATAAAATGTTTTTTAACTCTTTCACTAGATATATGTATTAAGTGACCAAGCGTTTACAGCAAAGAACGGTGCCACATGTTCTAATTTAACACCTCTCAGAAACTCCTCGGAGCATGAACGGTTTTTCTAGATCGTTTCACAAAGCTTGGACCAAGCGCCACTTTAACACAATTCACTATAGTTTGAATTACGTTCAAGAGACTGTTAAGACCTCCTGCTGAGTTTATTATGATTAATTGTGTTTTGGGCTATTATTACGTCTTATGTAATTACACTAAGGACAATTAAGAGAAATGGAGGTTTGAAAATAATAACATTCAAGTTTTGTAATGAACGCGCTACAGAGGGCAAGATTTTTTTATTCATGACTAGCTGATGCCCGCGGCTCCGCCCCTCAAATTATAGATTAAAACCTTCCTCGAGAACCACTCTATCCATTGGTGACAACAGCATGAAAATTAGTGCAGTAGTTTTTGAGTTTATCGCGAACAGACAGACAGACGCGGCGTAGGACTTTGTTTTATAATATGTAGTGAAGGGAAAATAAGTAAATTACAATGATGCCAAGTACTTTATGTTTATTTACGCAAAAAAAACTTTTTACAAAAAAAAAAACAACCGACTTCCAAAAAAAAGTGAAAAATAACTTTAATTTCGGAAGTCGGTGGCAAAAAACGGAAATTGAAAAGCAAAGACACCGACTTCCGAAATTAAAGTTATTTTTCACTTTTTTTGTGTTTTTTTTGGAAGTCGGTTGTTTTTTTTTTTGTAAAAAGTTTTTATTTTTCACTATTTAGTTGTGGTACCTACCCCACACAAATCCGAATACCACTACCTGCTATGTAAATAATAGTGAAGGATGATATCGTCTAGATAAACTAAGTGGGAAAAATACGTAATATTGAAGCTAACTCAAAAATTACGCAAGCAAAGTTAATAAAATTTATATGGGACCACCTCGGAAGCATAACCTACTAAACAAAAAAAGAATCATCAAACTCGATTCATAATTGGCGGAGTAATCGCGTAACAAACATACAAAAAAAAAAAAAAAAATAACGTACAGAATTGAGAACCTCCTCCTTTTTGAAGAATTCGGTTAAAAAGTAACAAAAACGATTTACTGCACTTTTAAATTGTCAAAGGAGTCGGTCAGTCTGAAAGATGAAGCTGGTTGTCTATTCCCAAGCGTAGTAGGTTTCCATGGAGTAGAACGGGCAAGTAACACCATGGACACTCTTTTAAATCAAAAAGTTTATTTGTTGCAACACGATACAGCTATATTCCCAAATATGCCTTTTTAGTGCTTAGTACAAAAACCCCTATAATTTTATCTACAGCTACATCAACAGTTACATCTAAATCATCATTGAATTTTCAACCCCCCAGTTTCACAATCTAAACTGATTAAAACCCCTAAAGTGGTCACAAACTGGTCACAAAAACGATCACCGCTCAGTATTTAATCTGAACGCGAGGACCCTGCCCTTCGGTGATAAATCATGGATATCATGACAATAATCTTATAAGCGACGGGCGACATATCATCAGAGTACAAAAATAGGGATGAAGGTAGAAAGCGGTGGGGGTATAGCTAGAGGAACAACAGGGTGAAATGAAGAGGTATAAAGGTGTTTTAATTGAAGAAATATGCTTAGTAAAAATCTTTAATTTACTGACAGACATCGCACAGTCTAATCCGCTGTGTTTAGAATCTTTAGAAGCATTAAATTTTTAGGAGCATAACGGAAGGATTTTTGAAAAATCATCCCCTAAAGGGGAAAATAGGTTTATTTATGGGATGAAAGTTTGTATGGAATTTAGTCATTTTTTTTGTTGGGAAATCTCATATGGCACACGGTTTGAGATAAATAATTGTAATAATTAGGTGCTTATGGCTGAACAGACAGCTTGAAACTAAACGTATTCTTTGTTTCTTCAGTTATTTCTGCTGTTTTAGACGAAAAATTTTCTTGATGTCTCGAATCAATATTGCAATTTTACATTCGGATCTATGGCTAGAGAATTAATAACATGAAGTAGACGAAAATTTCTGGTTACATTGGCCAATAATTAGCCCAAACACCTGGTTCCCCAAAAACCCAACGAACCTTTTAATATACCTATCTATTTTTGGAGCAGCCACCTTGAAAGTATACCCACATTACCCATCTCTAAAACCCTGTGTCCCAATAATATAAATCGTGGCTAACAAAGAGGCAGAGCTTAACGCAAGACAGGGTGATCGTAAATAAACGCGAATGTCACATATTTCGTGTAACATAATAACAGCGAACGTTAGGGTCGTCGCAAACTAGGTCGTAACAAAAACTACGACTGACAATACATGGGAAGTAATTTGAGTCGGCAAAATTTTAATTTTTATAGCATTTTTATGTGATGGCGTATTAAGGGTGTTTTGACACGGCGGTTGTCAATGGAAGAATGTATTGTGACAATGGGTTTGTATTTATCTTCTTTTTATGGAGTTGTACATAATGGCGTGTGTCAGTCGTAAAAATAGCCAGATTTAGCTACTGGGTACACAGTTCAACTTTATGAAAGAACTGGGGAAGAACTAACTAACGTCACTAACTTTAAGTATATTACTACTCTACCTCTGTCACTGCAGAAAGTTTTATCTTAAACCTAAATATAGCCTCCATCAATGACAATACCTATGTAGGTATAGATATAGGTACTTCTGACGCAACCTGAGCAGTCCACCCTGCTGCTAACTTCATTGTCTAACTTATCTTTGTTGGCTGTTGTCACTTGTCATAATTATACCTCATGCTGATACGAAAAAAGAAAATCACACATACTTACAGAAACACCAACTTACAGGAAAAAACAAACCGAACATCCCTCCATTATTACAACAGTCCACACCCACCTTTCCCACGTTAGTAATAGCGTATTTTTATTAAATCCGTACAAATTGTGTGCGCGCGCGTTTTGTAGCAAATCGAATAAGTCCACTTGCGTCTAGTGATGTGCCGTTAAATTTGTTTCATTACGTATTACGGGAGCAGTTTCCTATCAAATATATTACGATTTTATTGGACGACAATCGTTTTATTTTTGTGGTTTTGTCGTGGAAAGGGACGAATGTATTTGTAACATTTGATGAATAATATTTTTATTAGGGATGTCGCTGATGATAAAATTCTAAAGAGTACGTATGAAATCTTAGCTATTATATGAAATGCAGAAACGCAGTGTATAATCAATTTAGATGATATGTAAAAGTTACAGTATTAATACACTTTCGATGCTGACTGTACCTTCGAATTTATTCTAGCTGCGATTCAAAATCTTGTGTATCTAATATAAAGCTTCATCAGCCTATAGCAGTCCACTGCTGGACATAGGCCTCTCCAATTGCACACCATTCAGCTCGATTCTCGGCAACTCCCATCCAGGTGCCACCAGCCACCCTGCGAAGATCATCGCTCCACCTAGCCTGAGGGCGTCCTACCTGACGTTTGCCGATTCGCGATCTCTACTCAAGAACACATCTAGCCCAACGGTCATCGGTTCTACGGCTAATATGGCCGGCCCATTGCCACTTCAGCTTGCTTATTCTGTGAGCTATTTCAACAACTTTGGTTCTCTGGCGGATTACCTCATTCCGGATTCTATGTCTCAAAGATACTCCAAGCATAGCTCGTTCAATAGCTCGCTGAGCGACCTTGAATTTATGGAATATAAAGCTTGGCTTTCGATAAAAACACGACACGGTTGGCGCAGTGGCTGAGCGATGGACTGCTGCGCAACGTGCCGTGGGTTCGATTCCCGCACGGAACAAATATTTGTATGATCTGCAAGTAGTTGTTCCGGGTCTGGGTGTTAGTGTATGTGAGTTTCTATGTTTGTAAACGCACCCACGATACAGGAAGAAATTCCTAGTGTGGGGCAACGTTCAAAAAAAAAAAAAAAAACAATTTAGCAATAACCTGAACAAGAGACTCCTTGTAAACATATTGGGTACCTACGTACGGCATAGTAATCCGAATCATATATTGAGTTAATTAATAGACCAGCTCAAAGTAACAACTTCCAATTTCAATATTCCAGCAGGTAATAAACGTACACGTGTTAGTCTAAGACCTATAACATTCATCAAACTACAACTAACTTTACGCAACAATAATTCGTTATCGAAACAAAACGCTACACGTGTCGACTTAAGGCCCGAAGCGATCAATTATATTGTAGGGTTCCCTTAACCCTACAATATAATGCGGATGCGCTTAGGTAGCCCGCGAAATCCAAATATTCTTACGATTTTTGCAATTTGCAGGACAGTGTCAGTCTGTATGTCGATTAAAATATGATTCGCGACCGTAACAAATATGACTTTACAGAATTATAATCATTAGAATCAGTAATAAAACTCCTTAAGCTAAAATTGGCCTCAAATGCAATGATTTCATGAAATTGTCGTTCAATAAGGTAATATGAACTTAGAGAGTTGTATTGATGATTTTAATGATTATAATTCTATAAATGAATATTTGTTAGGCCGTATCATATTTAGATCAACATACAACCTTAAACTGACCTGTAATTTCAAAAAAGCCGGCCAAGAACGAGTTGGACTCGCGCACGTAGGGTTCCGTACCATTATCTATAAAAACGAAAAAAAAAACATGTTTGTTGTATGGGAGCCCCCTTAAATATTTATTTTATTCAGTTTTTTAGTATTTGTTGTTATAGAGGCAACAGAAACACATCATCTTTGAAAATTTCAACTGTCTAGCTATCAAGGTTCATGAGATACAGGCTGGTGACAGACGGACAGACAGACAGACAGACAGCGGAGTCTTAGTAATAGGGTCCCGTTGTACCCTTTGGGTACGGAACCCTAAAAACGCAAGAAGATATGATGCAATGATTTAAGTTTAATTTTTATTGCACCATATTTTAATTACATCGTGTAGGATAAGCATTGTGCAAGTCATGCTCACGTGAAAACGTTGAAGCTTATGGGCTGTCAATGTCAATTTGATTCAATCATCTTATTGCGCAAACTTATTGTAGGTGTAGGTGCCACCTTAGTAGGAACATCGAACTCAATTTATTTACACAAAAAACATTTTACAAGAAAAAATCCGACTTCCGAAAGTTATTTTTCAGGTTTGAGTGTTTTTTTTGGAAGTCGGTTTTTGTTTTGTAAAAAGTTTTTATTTTTCACATTTTAGTTGTGGTACCTACCCCATACAAATTCGAATACCGCTAGCTGATGTAAATAACAGTGAAGGAGTAAATGAAGACATCATCTAGATAAACTCATTGGGAAAAATACGTTATATTGAAGCTAACTCAAAAACTACGCAAGCAAAGTTAATAAAATTTATATGGGACCACCTCAGAAGCAAGACCTACCATACAAAAAAAGAATCATCAAAATCGATTCATAATTGGCGGAGAAATCGGGTAACAAACATATAAAAAAAAAAAAAAAAACTGACGAATTGAGAACCTCCTCCTTTTTGAAGAAGTCGGTTAAAAATACTAATGAAGGTCGAAATGTGGAAATCGAGTTCTCGATTAACGTAAGTCTCTAATTCGGAACTTGATAGCTTCGAGTCACGGGATAGCTGTCCCTAGGGTGAATACGATTTCGGAAGGAATCACAGAAATCAGAGATCTACAATAATTATTGTTATTGTTATCATTTCGTATTAATTTTTCCTTATCTGATTTTTTGATTGAATACCTAGTTGATTTTATCGTTTTTTTTTTGCTTGTTTATTTTATTTATTCCAAAAAGATAGTTAATTGATTCAGGCGTGACCCTGCGGAAATCCATTACAAAACATAATAGACGTAGATATATTTAGTAACCTATTCCGCTTAACTATTGTTCAAGAGTCCTAAAAAACCCTGTAAGAAACCACACCGAACGCTGACCGCAAAGTAACTCACTGTAAGTCACTTTGCGGTCAGCGCTCGGTGTGGTAACACGTCGCGTTCTGGTTTGCAATTGGTCAATCGTCATTCTGAGGATGCCTCGTTGAGAGGTGAAACACGTGTCGATTTCTTACAGGGTTTTTAGGACTCTTGAAGAATAGTCCAGCGGAATAGGTTACTAAATATATCTACGTCTATTGTGTTTTATTCCAAAAAAACACGCTCACGTTACTCGTTACTTTTCGCAATACTAATGAAGCAAGGGAATTTCAGCAATATTCGTTAATCACCTTGCACAATAAAATAACAGCGATTATTAAAATAAAAGGCATTAGTAAAAGCAACAACAGCTAAGGAACACAGAAAAACTTTATGAAGCACTAACTAACATAGATGACCAGAATTTATACTTACATTCAGAAAGTACGTACTTTTCGTTTTAATCATCGTAATAAAAGGTTAGCAGTAAAAGGTTCCAGCCCATCGTCCATTTACTGAAGCCGCATTTTCCTTTGTTGATATTTTGTTCAAGAAACAAGGAAAAGGCATATGGAACATAAAAGTAAGTTCCATCGAGATTAGAACCGAAAAAAAAAGTGATAATGTAAAAGATGCTGGTATTTTTACCTCAGATCGAAGCAAATAAACCAGTAAAATATAAATGTTTCAAATAATACCTTTGCCGTATAAGCTGCCAATTACTCGATGAAACATAATGGCGATAATTGTAGAGTGTCCAGTTCTCTGTCTACATTTTCTTTTGCTTTTTGTATAAAGTACCTTCGTATTAAAAGCTCCTTTCAATAAAAAACCTATCGATATCTAATCATCCGTAGCTTCTTTATATAAACGAGACAAGGCATTAACTTTGTAAAGTATTTTATTATTGTGAATGTGAGGACTATGTGATTTTTTTTTTTTTTTCGTTCTCAGTTAATTTTATCGATGGTCTGGCAATTTGAGAATTTTATGCGGCCTACCCAAATGTCCTTTCTTTGGTATTGTTCGTCGAGTCGCTGAGCTCCTTAAGTTCTGAGTTGAGCTCCGCCATTACTGACAAATGCTTGCACTGACTGGACAGGACAACTCAAATCTGTGTGGTTCTTTCCTCAAAAGACCATTTCAGACTCGAATTTACATGGTCCTCATATGGCTTGACCAAGATTATGTCTGGACTTTAAAAGAGACTGTGACCTCTGAGTTTGTTTCGGCCTTTCTTTTCAGAGTCAGATAGGAAACGCCGACCTCATCTAGCTTATTTTTAATATTTTTTAATATGACGTATAAAAGTGATTCCAATATCCTATTTACAGAATAAACAATTTCATTTCATTTCATTTCATAACATGTAAAATGACACCCACGAGCCACTTCGCATCATGGCGCTTAATCTTACGCTACAATTACATCGTCTATCTGGTTGAACTCCCGTTTGTCAGTATCCTAAATTGCGTACGCCTGCTCGACGTATATTTACTGCGCCCCGTAGTGTGCCCGAGACGTCTCTATCGATGGCCGAGCTGGGTCTCTTCACGTCGTAAATTAGCGCCCTCCACAATACAGACCGGCACCGCGCACCGCAGAATTAACATAATAAAAAGGGCGCATTCATATGCCGCTCGTAAATAAACTTTTATGGCCATCGCTCTAATGCGTCGAAAAATGTCGCCGAAGGGAGGGCACTACCGACCCACCGAGCGAAAATCGTGCAAACTTTATAACACAAGAATTCACACTCGCCCTGGGGTTACCATAATAAAATATTCGCATGGAAAATCCGGACGTTCCTCTCTACACGTATGCATAGATAACGCGATATAAAAACGACATTAAATTTACGAGCATCGATGTGTACGCGCGTCAAGTCATCAAACATTTTTATGGATATAAATATGTACATATTTTTTTCTGGTGCTCACATTAATTTCTTTATTATGCTTCCCATGTTTTTATATAAACATGTAATCTTTGGGAGAAATTCATGAATACATTTCCTACGATCATAAAAATACTCCGTATGCTGAATAAACAAATTACTTTATGCATCGAATCCTACACTTAGTAGACCCATATGCTAAAATGAGGGCTCTTGGCAAAATAAGAAATTCTGGTGTATATTTTTTGTATTTATCTAAAGCGTTGCTTTTAAGCAAACTTATAAGAGGGTACAGTATTATCAACATCAAAAAACACAATAAGTCCCGAATTTTACGCAGAGAACCTGCTCCCGAAGTAAGTTGGCTTTTCAACCTTCATAAATTAATTCATTCTCACAACGATGTCCGGCGAAATGTAAACTTATGGTCGCCGTCGCGTGTATGAGCGATTCGGCCGTGGTTTAATGACGTGCCGGCTTCCCCATATACCCCGGTAAATTGCTTGGAAACGATTTTTTTTTTAACCAAAATCCTGACTCCGTTCCTTTCATTGATAAAATCAACATTATCACATTTTGGGAGATGTGGCAATTTCGCTGTGAATCATTGGAGTATTTTAAGCGAAAAAATGGCTGGGCTAAAATGTATTGGTGACCAATTTTAAGCACCAAACCGGCTTACAAAATTGAACCAACTTGAATAAAGAATTTGCCTTATTTTTTCGTCACGGACGTGACAAACCCTGTGAAGGGTCAGTATCTCGGAAAAAAGGCAGCAATTTGTCGAATTCCCTTCTACATATTTAAGCTCAGGTGTCCTTTTTAGCATCAATTTGTTTAAAATTGTCAGGTTATTTATCTTGTACAAGACGAACTGCTAAAGAAATGTTTATCCTTTGTTCATTAAATAACAATATCACCAACTCCATTCTAAGCTTCTTAATTAAAGCTGTAAAGTAAAACACGTCTTTGTTTCGATCGAAACTTATTTCATTCCAGACTTTAGAGCGAGCACTAACATAAACACAACAATAACATTAAGTAGAAGCGACAAGCGACAACAGTTATTTCTAATACTAGCAACGCTTATGAAAAATGCAATCGTGGGTATTTCAATTTAATCTGCGATTTCTTACATAACGTTAAGTTAAAAGCTTACAACAAAAACGCGAAATGGCGTCGTTACAGCAAAACCAAAAACATTTGACACTTTCATTTCTTTGCAAATGAAAAATAAAGAGGCCGCGGAACGCCTAGCGAAGTCATTTCTGAACGAATTATGCTCTTAAGTAGATAATAAACGCGGCAATACAGCTGCGACATGCGACTTGACGCGTCCGACACGACTTTGTCGCGCGACATAAAACCTTTGGACGAAAGAAGTGGTAGAAACTAATGCGAGAAGCTTGTTACGCCTATTTAATCGTTTCGTTACATGAACAACCATTCTGAAGTAGGTAAAAATGAATATTCTGTGAACGTACAGCACACCTATAGAACTTACTACACACATAGGCAACGCTTAAGCTGAGCCGAGAGAACGGAAAGCCAATGGAGAGCCAATAGAATCGAAAGGCTTCGATACCGTACAGTTCCCTTCCCTTTATTTGTATAGTTTTCTTTGTGTGAGCTGCGCGTTTGAGCGTGTACGTCTCGGCAATGTCGTGATACGTCATACTTAATCTCCATAAGTTTCTCCCCTTTTTATATTCTACGCAGTAATCCGAGCGACACAAAAGGGCATAATATGTTTCATCGGTAAATCCTTGCTACATGACAATGGGAGCAAACATGCCGACTTCCAGCGTGCACGTACAAATCACATAGTGCCGGAACTGCATACCAGCTTCCAATTATTTGACGAACAATACCGTGTTGATTTACTGCATGGCCGTGAACAGTGGTGTGACTTGTGTATAGGGCTGTCAGAGCTATGATCTATTCTACATCGGCATCTGCCTAGCCTTTTCTCATCTATGTTGGGGTCGGCTTCCAGTCTAAATGGATGCAACTGAATACCAGTATTTTACATGGGGTGACTGCCTATCTGACCTCCACAACCCAGTAGGGCAGTTCGGGCTTCTGACGACCAGTAACGACTGTCAAAGATCCACAAATGACAGCCGGGACCAACGGCTTACCGTGCTTTCCGATGCACGGAGGAATCTTTGATCTATTCTACAATTGTATATCTATATGCACGAACGTGATAAAGGTCTGGATCCTTTAAAATTGGCGAGTATAATGTCTATATTTGTACACATCGATTACTCCACCTTTGTTACTGAGATATTACATGCATTAGAACCCCCATTCCTCTTAGAACGGGGACTTTTTGTTAGGAGCGTGTCGTTCTCATTGCTTTGCGCGCCCAGCCCTGGGTGTATGTGGGTCGGAGTTGAGATAAGGGGACGCTTTGTTCCCCGACGTAAATATAAATTGCGCCATAAATGTCAAATGGACACAATTGCTCAGCTGCCCCGTGATTTTAACCGATTTAAGTGGGTCCTAGCAGGACCACTGGAGTTTTAAGCGCGAAAGTATTTGTTTGGAATCTGTGGGACGAATGGCGGCATTAAAAGTATCATCGTTTGCTCTGTGGTAAGCGGGGGATGTTTAATCGAGTGGCGCAATGTATCCGCGTCGCGGTCGGCTAGGCCGCCGCGAACGTTTTAAGTGGTGCCCTGAATCGCTTTTGTTCAGCTTTCAGCGTATTTTTTGATAAAATAAAACTGAACAATTGAACGGTTTCAATATGTTGGTGGAAAGAATTTATTATTTTCAAATGAAGCCCAATATTTCTACGAAATTATATCCTAATTCCCGAAAAACCACTAGGTTTATGCAAAACATCTTCCGGCGCTATCTAGTTTTCAAATATTGACTTTTAAAAGTGTCTTAGAATATCTATTTACAGAAATAAACATTTAATTTCATAAATCACTGGCTAATCTAAGGGTTACTTTCATTTATAATTCAAAAACAACACAGAAACAAACCAATTACCAACAATCTCTCACTAGATGTGGCTACAACCCTAGCAATCTATAAAAGCCATACATTTTTCGAAGCAGTAATGCAAGGAATTTCTCGAAGCAATCCGTACGCTTCGGACGGACAAAACGACGCGACAACTAGATATAAAAAAAGAACGCGGCAAATATATCTGTATACAAAGGAATTTTTGTACAGGAACGTCTTAATAAACGATATTGGAAAGCTGTTTTAGAAAATGTATTGTTTTAGAAGAAAACAGATAAGGAAAATGTTTCAATGCATTTTCTTTGTATTCGTATTTACAAGCCTTTTCCGATTCTGTTATGTGCTAAGATACTAACCAACTTGTATGTTACCATCATTCCATGGCATGTCAAGTGGTAAACTATATAAAAGGTCTTAAGGAGTCATTGTACTCATCATTATGAAGAACTTTCACTATGGGACCAATCCTGAAATCGTGAAAAATAAATCAGCTGTTCCCTACATTTTGACGAGCTATGCGAACATAAATGTAGGGAACATCATTTTTTTTTTGTCCTGGAAGTTGTTCATAATGAGGACAATGACCCCTTGAGAGATTTCGTGTCTTGAGAGGCTTACCTAATGCCTTAATGTTATAGGTAAGCCGAAACAGGAATATGATGAGATCCATCAAAAAAAGAGCAGTAACTTCTAAAACAGTGCTAAATACGTATATGAGATAATAAAGACTAGTATCCCTCTATTACATAACATAACATCACGCTTGAATTCCCTGAACGGTTAGGCAGAGATGAACCTGTAGTACACCCACATTTCGCCAGTTTTGTTTAAGTCGAGCACAAATCCAGACTCTAGGCTGCTAACCCTCCTGCCAGGGTTGCGGAATTGTCCGAAAGGGATACCGGGACCCTGGCAACAGGCAACTGAAGGAACACGGGTGGGTTTTAGTCAGTAAGAGTCTGACACGCCCTTCCGCTCCGCCCAGGGCGGGAGAAGTCATATGATGATTTCCCAACCAAAAAAAAAAAAAGGCTAACCTAACCTAACCCACTATCATACATTTTTTCTCTTGAAGTTTTTGCCTGTATGTCCACGTTGTTCTTCTAAGCCATGCAACAGATTTTGATGTGGTTTTCACCATCGTTTAGAGAATTTCTTCCGGAAGGTGTATGTGTATAATACGTTATTATTAATGTTACATATAACTAAGAAATCTCGATGTGTTTAGTTAGTGTTAGATATTTCAATATTCCCTCTACATATCTTCTGACAGAAACATGTAATAAAACACAAACTTAATCGCATTTTTACATAACACTAACTTAAAAATTATTTCGGTAAACAAACGAATTTCGAATATATTAAATCGTTGCCAAATAGTATATCAAAAAGTTTTAACTGCCGGCAAAAATTATGAGTAAGTCCTACAATATATTATGCAGAACTTATCTTCGGATAAACGATCCATGTGAAATATTATCTGCGGATTATAGTTGAAAATCTTGTGTTTGGTGGGATCTGACTTAACGAGTATACGATGTCTGCGCAGGAACTGGTTTAAATGTGGTCTAATTTATAAGAATTTAAGGAGAAAACTAAGTTACCTGAAGTTATTTTTCAGGACATTTCTGCACATGCATGACCCCGCGTCCTACTTAAAGGCGATAGTCGCGTTAATTATGTGACTTTTGTTTGGAAAATCGAGACGCCTTTCTGTTGGCGCGACCATGCGTTCACCGAGCAAAAAGTGACATAATTATGAATACGACAATCGCGTATTCGCCCGACGATTGCTTTTAAAGGCTCCCACAAACAGGCGCGACGCGGCAGCGCGACGCGACTTTAACAAACCAATTTCTTTGAAAACTTCTCGGCGAACAATGCGGCAGCGTTGCGTCGCGCCAGTATGTAAGAGCCTTAAATAGGACGCGGCCTGATGATACCTTTGTCTCTTGTGTCGGCACGAACTCTAAACTATATAGTCAGAAAGACTGGTAGCAGAACTGTCTGCCCAGGGTGCACTAGACACACAGTTAATTAAATAATTCAACGAGTAAATGATTTTTATCATAAACTGACACAAGCATAACTATTTTATTTATTGCCAACTAACACTCTACAGGCGAAGTTTAGGGAAAAGGATCCTAATAACCCAATGTGCAAGACAACTATCGCACCTCCGCTCAAATAGTGTCACAACTCAAAAAAAGTTAAACCCTTTTGTATTGTACCATTCGTTTCAGAAAATTTCAAAATCTTATCTCAGATAGTGTCATACTTATGGTTTAAATATTTATCCCTGGCACTAGTGTAATTATAATTTTCATTTAACATTATAATTACACTAGTGCCGTCTGAGTTGTGACACTATTTGAGTCGAGGTGCGATATTACGATGAGTGTATTGAATCCATACTGACCCACACCATCCTTTCTTTTTCTACGAGTGTAAGACTACGCGTGCACCTAACTAAATACATACGCAACACAGCCATTTCACGAAAACCCCAGTTTTTATCGACCGAATTCTTGGACATACGAACAGAATTAGAAAGATAGGTTTATTTGGCAAAGAAACAACGAAACATGTGCACATAAAAAGATAAATATTAACTCGAATAAAAAAAAAAACACGAAATAGATTTATAATCACGAACACAGAACAGAAATAGTCGGCTGCTGCACGTCGTGGCTGTGAAAAGTAAACTTCCACTCAGCAATTAGGTCAATAAGGGACTTTATGGGATAGAGTACGAAAAAATCATCTCCCCATAACATCACTGCACCTAACTATACACAACCCGCTGTCGCTACCTCTCATCACCCACTCCAAACCCTGCTAATGCCGTGTAGAGCCGGTCATCACTTGCAGCGACGTGAACTGCGGAACTTCCAGCGATTATAATCAATTATGTACACGCGCTCGCTACTCCGACCTCTGTGTGCTACACCTAATGGCCTTTGGTTCTCACATGGCTTTGTTTTTAAAAGGGTTTATAGTAGTTTCTGCAGAATACTGGCAATGGGAAGAGGTTGTGAGGCTGTGCCACGCCTCTTGTATTATATCGTGTTGCTTTTAAGACCAGCTTTGGCGTTGTTGGAACGTTTTGCAGGAAAAGTAGCAATGTTTGGCTCAGCGGAAATGGTAATTCCCACAGTGACAATATTTTATGTTTTAAAGTGAATTTGCACGGATATTTATTTTAACTTGATTTTGGGTCGTGGCTTAATAATGACAGCCGCACGGGTCGATCGCTGGTTAAGCTACGCTTGCCGATGTCGGTCCGTGGATGGGTGACCATCCATTATATATCGAGACCCCTCCGTGCCTCGGAAAGCACGATAAGTCGTTGGTCCAGGCTGTCATTTCTAGATCTTTGACAGTCGTTACGGGTCAGAAGCCCGAAAGTCTGACAACCAGTCTTGCCAAGGGGTATCGTATTACCCACTTATTAGGTTGTGGAGGTCAGATAAGCAGTCGCTCCATGCAAAATACTGGAATCTGACCCTAACATAGTTGGGAAGTGAACTGATAACCAGTCTTGTCATAGGATTGTCGAGATCAGATAGGCAGTCACTCCATGTAATATACTGGTAGGGCTGCATCCAGTTAGACTGGAAGCCTACCCCAACATAATTGGGAATTTGGGAAAAGGCTAGACAAATGATGATATGACAAAAGACCGGTAATATTTTCAATCTTTGGCTTGCACATCAATTTTACAGTTCGTAATTATTTTACAATTTTGCAATAGCACGAAAATCTCTGAAGCTACCTACTTAAAAAGCGAAGTTTAGATTAGCGACCAAACTTGCAGAAGTGGACTTCAGCAGGTATTTTTTAGTTAGGACACTCACGATCTACGTAAAACCGTTAGTAAGTCTAATTGATAATTGAATAAATTGTAATCCTTAAATAAATAATGGCCGATTACTGGGTAATATTAAGAGTCTTGTATCTTTACCAATAATGAAGTAAAGACCTCAGCTTTGCTTAGTAGACCCATATGGAAGTAGCTATCACAGGTAAAATTAGCTTACATATGCCCAGTTTGGCATTAAAAAAAGTTACCATTATTGGTAAGAAAAACTATTCGTTTTTGTTTATAGGAACCGATCATTAGTCATTGCAATGCAAGGTTTAACATCATTCAAAAACCGTGAATGTGATACTTTACCGTGTAAATAATCGCGGTAAGCTGACTTCCTCTAGTTGCTTCCGCAAGTAATTCTTATTTAATTCTTAGTCAGATTCTGCAAGCTTTTATCAAAACTTCGCTTAACATCGCACAGCTGGTCATAGGATTTCTCAATTAAACACCACTGAAATAAATCCTCAGCCATTCTCATACGTCTAAAGTAAAAATAAACTTAAGAAACATCTCACAATAGACTATAACATTCAAGACTAATAACTCTCTCGAAGTTGTCACGACTAAACGGCTTCATAACGACGCATCAATAACAATTGACAGCTTGACTTCAAACTAAAGACTTCGACTAATGACGTTCATAAGTCAGCTATTGTCTCTGGTGCGGCGATGAGAAGGTCGTGATCGGATTAAGTATCTTTTATTTATTGAAATAAAGGCGTCTTTCTTTTGTTTTAGATTTGAAAAGATGAACAGTGTGAATGTGTCTGTTTTGAATAAAGCCTGAAGGTAAATAAGTCTTCCTGGAAAAGTTATTCAGTTCTTTTATTAATTAATTCTGACGTTTGTTTGTAAAATGATTTGCTTTAAGCTACTTGGATAGTTTAAGTTACTGCTTTAGTTTAGTCCAAGTTGTATCAAAACGTTAAAAAAATTACTCAACAAAGCATAACATAACATCAGGGAACTTAAAACGGCCATTTTATCAGAATCATAATATGAAAACATTATGAATCATCGTAAAATGTCATAAACTGACAATTCATATTAAAATGATCTGCGTGTAATTCATAATTATCACGAAATAATTCATCTGTTTGACAGTTTTCTATGGAGAATTGTAACATGGTCCACAAATTATGAATTGCTTTTAAGTCAAATTAGAGGATTTGCTAATGATAGCTGAGATTCAGGAAATGAACTGCTTTTAGAGGAATTGCTAATGTGGTCGGTTTAGGCCCCCAGGCATAAGTCTGTATTCCGCATGTCACCAATCAAATCATGTTCTTAAGTATCATTTATTCGAGATAACTTATCGTTTTTATATGAAAGTTTTTTTGTGACGACCAATCAATCATTCTTTAATTTCAATCGCTCCAATTCGTAACCAAATTATTCGCCCTACTTATGCAACAACATAATATACCTCTTACTTTTAAAAATAACCACCAGCTGACCACATGCCATCACTCACCCCCACAAATTACTGCAAATTGGACCAAACGTACCAGCTGACAAATTCCCACAGAAAAAACCGTACCGGTCAAAAACTCGTTTAGTCCAGAGAGACATTTAATCGAAAATTTTAGTCACTTCAAAGGCATGAGGCACGAGGCACTCCCCGTCCCTCGAAAAGGTTTATTTTATTATAGAAGATAATTATTCAACCGCTAACGTTAACGTGGTTATGGAAGATGTTCAAGGGTTTTTTTGCAGACGATTTTACTGTAGAGACATCTAAATTGGTACGGTCACGGAAAGGTCTATTGATCGCTATAGTAAACTTGAAAAAAAAAAAAAAAAAAATTAAAAAAATATAGCCACTAATAATTTTAAGTAGCTAAAGGCACAAATCGGCGAAAAACAGTTGCTGGTTACGACACACATAATAGGCAAGTTTCATTTAATTTGCTAGTCCCATTTTTTTCAAGAGTGCTTTTCATTTACTATCGCTGACTTAAATCAAATCAATTTATTTGCTACAAAGTACTTGTACAATTTCGGTCAACATAAATAATCCAGATTCATAATACTTAGTCATAGTAATGTGACATGCAAACATTTGGGTTTAGTAAAGTAACTAGCTGATAAGGAAAGCCTATGTTCTCCAGTGAAGCGGGGCGCTTTTTTGCGATTACTCCTAAGATATTCGTTTAAATTACATGGTGGAAAAGAGTAAAATAATGTGCATGAAATGTATAAGTAACTTATTTAAAATGATAAGGATTAATACCGTATTTGTGTAAATAGCTTTCCAATTACCGCTTTATAATTGCCCATTTTTTAAAGTATTAAAATGAATATAGTATGTTATCTTTAAGACATAGACATAATGCCATCGCGGAATTTACACACCATACATATTTTTTGTAAGATCTCAAAGGGTTTAGGCAACGTTTTCGTTTAAAGCTCCCAGACGGCTTATATGTTTCCGACACCTCCAATAAATGCAAAAGCTTGACAAAAAAATTCATTGTCGAAATGGAAGATATAATATAGATAGAACCTCGGAAGATAGATATAATATAGATAGAACCTCGGAACCTTTCTCATAACGATGCAAAATAATAACAACGCAACCTTAAACAACAGAACAAAGTCTCTATACAAAACTAAACACGCATAAGCCGACAATTTCATACTTAACACATTCACGTACCTAATTATGAACACGGGCTAAGTACAGACTCTGCTGATACTAATATCGGTACCGCCGTTAAGACAATCGCCCCTCATCGCGCTGATGCTGCTGCATAATCGGCTATTACTTTAATCTCTTCTGCTGAATCGAGAGAACATGTAGATGGTGCGGAATCAATTGTGTTGGAATGAAAATGTGGGAAAGCTTATAAGACTGACATTCATATTTAAGGGCGAATTTGCGAATTTCACGAATGAAACTCAACACAATCAGGACATCTGAACCTCCCTTGAGCTGTCAGTGTCAATATTACACAACAATTATGACAGTGACAGCTCATAAACGTGTTTTAGATGTGTCGATCGCGTTTAGTGTCATTGGTGAATATCGCCATAAGATGTTATAAGAATTTCAGTTAATCAATTTGGACAGCATTAACTAAAGTCACGTTCGGCACATCCTAGGCAGTAAACAGTCGGTGGCCTAGTTAATCTTCTGAATATGGTATCAGTTGTAAGCTCGTAAAGACACAAGACGAGAGGAATCCTGTATCTGGGTCACCAATATACAGATTGTGCTTAGTTTGGGACCCGCTGTTAAATCTATCAAAAATAATTCTGTTACTTAAAATTTTAATACTACTTTACTTACTTTTTAACCGACTTCTTCAAAAAGGATTTCAATTCGTCTGTATGTTTTTCTTTTACTTAAATGTTTAAGAGCTATGTGTAAGTTTAAATAAATGTGGGCATACACAACCGTTGAAGTGTTTTCATTCATAATGATGGTGGGGTTGAGGCTTTTCTGACAGCTGTCAGCGTAATGAATTTGGATCGGTGCATAAGATTCTTTCTCTAATTCTGGAAGTTTTAACAGAATAAAATTGTCACCGTTAACCTCGTCAAGAAAAGACAGAGCATCTAAAACTTCATTCAATAACAAAGTTCTGTCCAATGCAATTTAGAACCAGTATATCACCAATTATTTTTAGCTTTAAAATGCACATTTTTGTGTCAAATAAATAAATCACTCGACTTGGGATTATTGTAAAAGCCAATAAAAATAACATCTCAACAGAGATTAACACGCTATTAATAACATTGAAGAATGTTAATGTTGTTTATATTCCCCATTATGTGTCCATTTTTGTCAAACAGCCTACTTATAAATATATAAAAACGTTTTACGTAAGTGAAACGTTGCAAACTCGTGATAATTGAAGACATTTTCAATCGTCTGAGACTGAAGTAAGATTGAGCGAAGTAACTGGATTACAAGGTATTACTTGTAGACTACAAGACGGTTACTTGATTGCTCGTGGAACAGTTTTGCTACTTATCGCGTTAGGAGTTCCTACATCCAATAATAAAGCTTTGATTTATAATTTGTTGTCCCTGACAATTTTAAAATTTTCGCCTTCGAGATTTTTTTCTGCCAATATATTTCGAATTAGAATTCAAGCCATCAAACAAGAATGCAGGCAAAAAATCGAACGAAAGTAGAAAACTAATTCAGAACGCGGACCCTAACAATGAACCGACAACTAATAGGAAACCGTTAAAGAGAAAAAACAAACACATTACTTCACCATCGGAATCCTAATGTGGTCCAAAAGCCAACATGAATATGGCTCACCCCTGCACAAAAAGGCGAAAATTTAAATTTTTAATACCACGCTACAGCACCCCTGACAGTAATTCTTCCAACAATGACTTGCGGATTGAGATCATTTGTTCGGGAAACGGTGTATTAACTCGAAGAGCTAAAATGTTCGGTAATAAACAAGGCTGAATAAGGAGTCTTGTTGCCGAGTCATCTCACAAGAGCGGGTTTAAACTTGCGACTTGCAATTATAAGTGTAATACGAAATGATGGATCGAATTGACTGCTGCGGTCTCTGGAGGGTAGGTCTGTCGAATGGCGATGAGATAGATCAAGTAGGAAGCATTGTTATTTATAGGATAATCGAATCTGAGATAATAAATACGGAAATGTTATTATTGAAGAAAAAGCGAATTTTAGTCTATCTGCTATCGAGAATCTACAGGCACTACCGATCCATCGACTAGATTAAGGTGGTTTTGGCAACATTAACTTTAATTTCAGCGGTAATTAAGAGCCCGTATGTTTCAATAACCTTTTCAAGATACCCAATTTCAATTTACCTAAAAATTAAAACCAATCTTCAACAGGCAGTTGCTATGCTTTTCTACAACCTATTAATTATACAAAATTAATGCGCCTAAAAGGTATTTATAGGCAACGACAACGACCATCTTCAATTAATGGAATGCCCTAGCTAGTAATTTTAACAAATAAGTTTGCAGTGTCAAAATGGCGAGGTCTTTCACAATAAAATAAAGCCTTTCATTCTTTCCAAGGTTAACCTGACTCCGCCCGAGAATACGCCGACTTCACCCCGAATACATTTGTATGATTAATTGTTTTCACTCGTAGTTGTTCTTGATAGATTTTCATGCTTTCAACTTTAATTAATTTTGTGGAAATTGTTTTTTAAGGATGAAAAATTAAGAAGTTTATTGTACCTAACAAAAATTTTGAAGTAGACGAGCATTGAATTTGTGTATAATGCGAGGAATTTTACATAAGATTTATAAAAAATGATTGAAGCGACTTGATGAAGAGGAAACAATCGTCTCAAGAAAGGACATGACACGTTAAATATTTAACAATTAGAAAAAGTTAAAAGAAAAGACGGCAAGCAAATGTTTTGCTGAAGAGCCTTTACTCAGACTGAAGTTAGGCCAGCACGCGCAGCATGATAACCATAGAAACGGGTTGTCTACGGGTTTTGTCCACGGAAGAATAGACAAAATTACAGATTGTGACTGTTTATCTGTCTATTCTCCCTTTGACAAAACCCGTTTCTATTGTGGTCAGGCTAAGCGTGCTGGTATCCTGCCAGGGTTGCGGGAAAGTCCGAAAGGGATACCGGGACCCTTGGCAACAAGCAACTGAAGGAACACGGGTGGGTTTTAATCAGTAAAAGTCTGACACGGTCTCTGGCTCCGCCCTGAGCGGTAGAAGTCATTTGTTGACTTCCCACCCTAAAAAAAATAAAAGGTTGCTGGTATGCATAACAAAGTCTTCACTAATACACCCAACAACACACAACCGTACAATTTTCCAACAATTCCATGGTTAACTCCGCAAAAGCTATCAGTAATTCATCAGTTAATAGCATTTAATTCAGCCATTGGACGCGAAACAATAGTTGTCAGTGGATAATGCGATGCATACGTACATTGATATAAACTGTTTTGCATCGATCCTGATGACCCATATCGTTGTCGATGTCCGTTTGCTAGATCCGGTATGGTGGCCAATTGTGATTGCGATTTGAATAGGCTTTTGGGGCATATGAAGCGTATTTCTGTGTTTGATAGTAGATGTGGATTTAGCTTATTGTCGGTAGTCCTGTCAATATCTTGTTTCCGTAACAAAACATAATAAAATCTTACTTGGACATAATCGACTATCATGTCTCCTTTCTGCCTTCGATCATCAACTTACCTGAAAAACAAAAAAAAAACAATTGAACGATAAATATTTAATACATTTATACTTATATTTTGAATTTTTGACCCTCTCCATCATGACACTCCTATTCTTCTGACTATCATTCGAGCCGGATCAAACTGATCTTTCATTGCAAAAATTCCGAATCTTATCTAGTAGTATTGTTCTCTGG
Organism: Lithophane ornitopus; assembly: GCA_948473465.1. Taxonomy (NCBI): domain Eukaryota; kingdom Metazoa; phylum Arthropoda; class Insecta; order Lepidoptera; family Noctuidae; genus Lithophane; species Lithophane ornitopus. Next base: position 15,202,999 of record OX419626.1, read on the forward strand.
TAATCCCCGTCACCCGTATGATAAACATGGGGCTCTGAATAATGAACGCGGCCTTTAGAACGCAGCCAGCTATCAATTGTCTCATAAATATTAAGTTGAGCAGCTAACTACAACAGACAGGGTAGCCTTTACACAATTACTTTGAAGTAGATAATTAGACTGGAGAGTTAAAGGTAAACTAAGGCTTTCAAATTTCCGTTACAATGTAATGTAAAACAGTTACTTAGCTGATGGATTGTTGGTAGAAGTATTTAGCAAAAATACATCTAACATATTTAGCAAAGAGTCGTCTGTTACTAGCTTTATAAGAAGCTCACGAGACGAAAAGAGTTAGTTAGAAATCATACTCAACGAGTTATATAGGAGTACTAGCGTCTGTCCACGAATTCTTTCGCGTGACATTGCTTGACGCCCAGCCCACACCGTCGCATCGCATCGCCTGCTCACGCTATTACTTTGTTTTCGGTAAGTGTTATTTCTGACTTATTGAATTTTGCTCGACTCCTAACAGTCTTAGCGTGATGTTAATTAGCCTATAGCCTTCCCCAAGAATTGGGCTATTAAATGCAAAAAGAAACTTTCGAATCCGACTGAAAGTTCCAGAGATTAGCGCGTTCAAACAAACATACAACAACACAAACTCTTCAGTTATATTAAGTAAAAAATTGTATAAATTAAAAGGCATCATAATTATTTTTACAATATTAGGACGCTTAGGGCAAGATTCACAGACCACACTTTGACTTTACTTTGCTAAGTGAAACAGACTGGCGTCGCATACGAATGAGTTCATATTCGAATGCGAAGCCTCCTTTACCTGTATATTCATATAGCATTAATGTTCATGTTCGAATGAAACGCTTGCTCACATTAGCTTATATGAATAATGAATATTAACAGTAGTTGCATCAGAGGAGCTCGTGGCTAAGTAATAACAGCCGCACGGGTCGAACCAAGCCATTGGTCCCGGCTGTCATTTGTGGATCTTTGACAGTCGTTACGGGTCGTCAGAATCCCGAAAGTCTGACAACCAGTCTTACCAAGGGGTATCGTATTACCCAGTTACTGTTGTGGAGTTCAGATAGGCAGTCGCTCCATGTAAAATACTGGTATTCAGCTGCATCCGGTTAGACTGGAAGCCGACCCCAACATAGTTGGGAAAAGGCTGGGCAGACTGATTGAACAGTGTTGCATCAGTAAGGTTCAAATTCGGTTGCAATACTTTACTTAGTTCAGACAAAGTGCCCTTAGAGTCATTACCTTATGATGTGTAAGACATAAATTACTCGTAGATTATGTAAGACTAGTCAACAACCACAAAAACAATATATCTTCCGAAACCGACTTGAAAACACTGTATTATTATCGCTATTGCATAATATAACTTGTTGAATAATGAAACCAGTGCAGCAGCTATCAATTGTCTCATAAATATGAAGCAAAGCAAAATGTGTCGAGCCGATCGCCAGACGTGTTGTTTCACGAGGTCACTGAACCTGTAGTAGGGTTAGCTGGTCTTCAAAATCAGGTATTAATTGGGTCACCAATTGTTGGAAAAACCGGCCAAGTGCGAGACGGACTCGGACCCGAAGGATTCCGTACCGTCGACCAAAAAACGCCGAAAAAAAAAACCTTTCTTTTTAACCGACTTCTACAAAAAGGAGGAGGTTCTCAATTCGCCTCAAAATCAAAATCAAAATCAAAATATTTTATTTCACATAAACCTACATGGGCACTTATGAAACGTCAGAAGCTAGGTGCACGGTTCCAATTGGTCGTTTCCTATGGAGAAGAGCCGGCAAGAAACTCCACGGTTACTCTTTTAAAAATAATTGGCTTTTACAATATTTTCAAATTACAGTATTAGTAGGCATGGGAGGACAATGTAGGCCTTTCAACAAGTAAGTACCAGGTACTTAACAAAATAGATGTACAGTAAATCTACAGTCCAATAAGCCTACAAAGTTCTCACATTCACAAAATAGAAAATAATCTATATAAAAGACAAACAATAAAAATTAAAAATAAAAACCTATTTTAGCCAAATGACGTGATTGCTATTACAACTGTAACAAATTGAATAATTATCATGTCCACAAAAGCTACTAGGAGTTGAAATTATGCCTGTATGTATGTTACGTGATTACTCCGCCAATTATGAATCGATTTTGATGATTCTTTTTTTGTTTGGTAGGTCATGCTTCAGAGGTATAAATTAAATATAAATTTTATTAATTTTGCTTGCGTAGTTTTTGAGTTAGCTTCAATAGCTACGTATTTTTCCCACTTAGTGTATGTAGACGATATATTGTTTGACTCCGTCACTGTTATTTACATAGCAGGTAGTGTATTCGAATTTGTGTAGGGTAGGTACCGCTAAACCGCCGGAAGTCGGTGGCAAAAAACGAAAATTGAAAAGCAAAGACACCGACTTCCGAAATTAAAGTTATTTTTCACGTTTTTAGTGTTTTTGTGGAAGTCGGTTGTTTTTTTTTTTGTAAAAAGATTTTTGTTCCTAACTTTATTTGTTTTTTATTATTTATTTGTTAAAGCGGCAATAGAAATACACAATCTGCAAGTTGACAAAATGACAGATAAACAATCACAATCTGTCATTTTGTCTATTCTTCCATCGACAAAACCCGTTTCTACAGTGGCCGTGCTGTGAAAATTTCAACTGCCTACAACTGTCTACCTATTACGGTTCATGGGATACAGTCCGCTGACAGACAGACGAACAGCGAAGGCTTAATAATAGGGTTCCATTTGGCACCGGGTACGGAATACTAAAAACGAGTATAAGGTTTTTGATGTTGTAAAAGTGCAGTTCCATTACAATCGTGCAATATGCATTACTTTTTAACCGACTTCTTCAAAAAGTAGGAGGTTCTCAATTCATCTGTATGTTTTTTTTTGTGTGTGTAAATCGATTCATAATTGGCGGAGTAATCGAATATCGAATAGTAATCTCCGTCAATTATGAATCGATTTTGATGATTCTTTTTTTGTTTGGTAGGTCATGGTTCAGAGGTAAATTATATTTACTTTGCTTGCGTAATTTTTGAGTTACTTCAATATTACGTTATTTTCCCACTTAGTTTATGAAGACGATGTTCTATGTGACTCCGTCGCTGTTATTTACATAGCAGGTGGTGGTATTCTAATTTGGTCAAAAAAAATGATATACCAGTAGAGTAAGGCATCTCGCGCCACGACCACGACCAGTCGTCGCAGCGACCAGGTATACTATAAAACCGATACGAATCGCGCACTTGGTCGCAACGGCCTACTAGCCGCAGACCACACAATACTAGTTACTAGACTAGGCTAGTGCGCGAGATCCCTAATATAAAGCATCAAATAGGTACCTACTTCATTTGCATTGACAAGCCATACCATTCAACTGCATGCAATTCCTACCATATGTTAATCAGAACTACTTTAAACCCACTATCTCCTACATCACTACTTCGTTACCAGCGATGGTTTCCGTTTCGCGTTGTCCTAACCGAATGAAACCGATTCGATTAAAGTTACTCGATTAGATGCATGGAGCTCGAATAGATGTCGTTTAAGGAATGAGTTACGATGTCTAGGTTATTTGCATCTATGATTTTATCGAGTTACTGCAACTGGTCTTGCTAATTTGGCCCAAGTAAGTCATCAATCATGATTATTTATGGCCTTTTAGAATAACAGTTGTTTGGTATAATCTAGAAACAGGTTATAGGTTAACCCTATCGAATATTGCACTTTACTTTGTGTAAATTATTTTTTATGCTCGTATGGAAACCATCCTATGACCAAAAAATTCGAAGACATGTGACATCCATCCGCACTGGGCCCGCGTGGTGGACTACGGCCCACTCCTCCTCACAGAGAGGAGGCCTGTGTCCCAGCAGTGGGAACATTATGGCTGAATATGCTGTCGACTATTAATACTACTGTAATTGAGAAAATTAATGAACAGCTTAATCAAACCTTTAATACAATCGAACCCCATGCTTCCATTTTTAATTCAACTCCCTCATACCCCCATAAATTACAATTACCGAATTCCGTATTCCAAATTCGAACAAAGAAAAAAACAAATGAGCTCAAAGCAATTACCGTTACAAGTTTTATTGCAAGTGAGATGTGAAAGTTACATATGAAAACCCTAGACAACTGTTTTACTATGAATAAATCTATTCACATAGGAAATCGGGGGTACAATAAAGAGATACGTTATTTATGGCACAGAGTAAAAATGTTTTTCATGTTGAAGCAAGCGCCACTAGGCGTAAATCAAATTCGTAGGCGTAATATTCTTGATGTAACGTCTGTCGAGGCCGTAATATTAAGTTGACTTACAAGTTTTGACGACCCTAGTCCGTCATAATACTAGCGAGTACATATTTGCTATCGGCGTTCTCGCATGTTTTATGTGAAAAGTAAAATTTGCAAGTTACTCTGTGTTCAGCGATTTTGTAGGGTAGCGAATGAGTAACGTTTGGAATTGTATGTAACCTAAATAAGTTATGAATCTGACGCTGAATAAAATTTATTTTGTCTGTCTGCTGATTTATTTTATGACTCTATTCATGTTATAAGCTTATTCACTTGTCTCTGAATTTATTATGCCTGCGAATGAGGTTATTCTCTGCACCTTTATTGTAATAATATCAGTCTGCAATTCCTCCGGTGCAGACCAAGGACCTTTTCTCATTCAGATAGATTTCAGACTATTAAATCCAGAATTATTTACGATGTTTTCCTAGACCAATAGTGTTAGGCAGGCCGTGTCCTAACCAAAAGCGATCGCAGCGCGAGTACACGATCGTCTTGCTCTTTTTTATAAAAACTAGCTGATGCCCGCGACTTGGATGTCGGTTATTATATACTAACACCTTACTCGAGAACCACTCTATCCATTGGTGAAAATAACATGAAAATCGGTGGTCGTTTTTGAGTTTATCGCGTACAGGACGACAGACGGACACGGCGTAGAACTTTGTTTTATCACGCATCAGGTAAAGGATCGCGTATTCGCGGAACGATTTCTTTTGGTTACGACGCAGGGTTATAGAATCACATAGCAAATGTCCATATTCTGCCAATTTCATGTCACATCGGTACATGCGAAGTCCTTAACCCTCCTGCTGCTACCCAATAATAATTTATTCAAATAACAAACGGGGCAATATTGCCTCAAATGGCGAAAGGGTTACGGAACTTGCGTGAGAAGGCATCGTCTTGATGATCATTAGGCGACTAATGTACTAAAATTATAGCCCGCAAACAAATTATGGTTCGCCAAGTCGGAGGACGCGTATTTATGCATGTGTTCGTTTCGTATTATTGTTAATCAGGGCTTAGTAATGGCTTGGAGACCTTTTCAGCATTTGTTCTCCAATAATCAGCGATAAATAGTTATACAATGTGGAGACGACAATACAACAATAAATGTAAAACACTGGCAATACTAATGCATAAGAGTATTTTGGAACTATCAAATAAATCCTAACATCGTTATTTAAAAAAGTCATTTTTTCAAACAAACTAACTAGTAGGGATGGGCTGACTATGGGATTTGCCGATCTTTGACGAGTTATCGTAACTAAACTATTGGATATATTTGATTATTTTTTTTATATGTAGACCGAGAACGTAACGAGATATACGGATTTTTATTTTTTGGCGTATCGTCGTCTCCACCTTGTATAAAAAAATAAAAATAAAACTTTATTAGGCACTAGCCTCCACACTAGGATTCCCTGTGTCGTGGAGACTAGTCTCCTTCGTCGTACAGCTTTATAACATACAAAGTAGGTACAATATTAGACTATAATCAAGCGTAATTACAATATAATAAAATAAAACTAAACATTGTAATAAACTTACTTGCATTTTTAAACGCGTGTAGTGTATTTTATGCGTGTGCACGCAAGAATACTCCCACTCCATTTGGACATAGGAATACCTGCCAAGTGGGGTCAAAAATCAAAAATCAAAAGTCATTTATTCAAACTAGGCTGAGAATCAGCACTTTTCGAACGTCAAAATTACATAAGACAGTGCCCCAAAACGCCCACCCTTCACCACTTCCTAGTGCTTTAGCTGGGAAGAAGAAGTGGCGCAACAAACTCCCCTGCGGAAGCGGTCAGATTAAACATTCTCTTGTATGGTCCAAAACGACTCATATGTATTAGTGTGATGAATGTGTGTTGTGGTCTAGTTATACAACGTTATTTTTTCTTTATGCTAAACCCGAAAAGGGGCCATTGTACTCATCATTTTGAACAACTTTTTCTATGGGACCAACATTGAAATCGCGAAAAAAAAATCTGCTGTTACCTACATTTATGTTCACTTAAATCGACAAAATGTATGGGACAGCTGTTTTTTTATCGCGATTTCAATGTTGGTCCCATAGAAAAAGTTGTTCAAAATGATGAGTACAATGACCCCTTTTCGGGTTTAGCATAAAGAAAAAATAACGTTGTATATAATAATTTAATTAATAATTATATAATTATTAAAACTAATTATTGATAGAGACTGCTTGTGATTGCAAGGGATTTTCTCACGTGTATCTCAGAATCTTACAAGACCAATACAACGAGGAATGAGGCATCGAGGAACTATGTCATAAGAATCTGAAGGTGAAGGAATTAAACTATGTAGTTAATAAATGTTTCAAGTGAAGTCATTTGTTCATATCAGATAGTCTATAGGCTACCATATATCTCAACTTATACAGCCAACACTTAACATAAAACAGGCAAGCCAATAACCAAACTCCAACAAAATAATAAACATCCACTATCTAAAAGTCGTCACGAAAACGCAATGAAACACACGTCGTTCCTCCATCGCGTATCGTTGCCAAATGTGACCTGGCTACCCCCACTACCGTCCTAACCCCCACTACCGTCCTAACCCCCCTCTACTTGCACGTGCAAGCGCAATAATAGCTGTAATATCGAAGCCGATTTAACGACATGCAATGAAACACGGACAGTGGAGGGTTAAATGTGAAATGTCCTGTATTGTTTTAACCTTTAAGCTGGATGGGGTTTGAATTATTGGTATGGGCTGTCTGAGGTTGTGAAGGGTTATTTTTAGTTGCTGGATTATAACTTTTTCTATAACTATGATTTAATGGTATCAGTTTCTGTTACACGAAGAGTTCAAGCACATTAAATTCAGAAATTAAATTAGTTCACAGAGGAAAGTAAGCTAAGCTTAGCAACTATTAAAAAAATCGACCTCATTTGATAAGCTAGGTACTTCTTAAATATTTTTAAAACATAACCGTCGAACTTTTTCAAACCTACAAATTCTCAATTCCAAATTCAAACATTCAAACGAAACCAATCACAGATCGCAAACTTACATCTAAAACGTATCAAACATTCAAGTCAACCCCAAACAGCGCGGTCAAAGTCGACCGCAAAATAAAAAGCCGCAGTGACTGAGCTTTTAAAAGAAAACACCAGTTGTTAGGTGACCGCTTGCCGATCGCGATAGCCGGCGACGACATTGTGGGGGATTTATCGCCGGCCACGCTGCACACTTAAGTCCCCGGGAGCTAAAAAGGAAAGTTTAAAGTCGTCGCCGTCGCAGGGTTAAAAGGTCGCTCGTGTTGTATGTGTTTTTATGTGACTTTACTTGCGAGTGATTGGGGAAAAATGTTCGAAACTCTGATTTATATTAGGCTTACGAAGTATTTGAATTGAGTAACAGGATACTACGTCAAGAGTTTAAAGTACGTCGTAACTTGGGAATAAGATTTTTTCAAGCAATTTGAAGATTCAAAATCAAAATATTTTATTTCACAAAAACTGGGCACTTATGAAACGACAGACGCTAGGTGCACGTTTCCAATTGGTCGTTTCCTATGGAGAAGAGCCGGCAAGAAACTCTGCGGCAACTCTTTTAAAAATAATTGGCTGTTACAATAATTTCGAATTACAGTGTTATTAGGTATGGGAGGACAGTGTAGGCCTTTCAACAAGTACCAGGTAAGTACTTAACAAAATAGAAAATGTTCAACAAATCTACTACAGTCTACTAAGCCTACATCTTTCTCACATTCACAAAATGGAAAAGATTGATCTCAGAAATTGCAGTAGTCCAAGTTTTAAAACGAGGTCTGGCAAGCGAGCGCATTTGAATAGGTTCAGTTTCGTTCGGAACTCAAGAAATTTACTTCAATAACCTTCTGATTCTGCGACTCCTAGGACTTGAATTAATTATGCATGACCTACAGTCTACACTCGCAGTCTAATACTATTTAGAACAAATATCTAGTGTAATTTATCGCATGTTTATGCAAATGTCTGGTGGCATTCAAATTCAAACACAACGCATTAGCGTTGCACTTTACAAAATAACACATAATTTATTGTTTTCAAATGTCACTGGTTATTTGCCATTAGAGACTCGTAAAGTTATAACAGTCCGTTAAAAATTACTTTGGCAGTCTTAAAATATTTTACTATTCGTAGTAGAAATAGTAAAGTAACAATAAAGCATTATAGCTTAAACAGCCTATAATGTTCCCACTGCTGGGACACAGGCCTCCTCTCTGTGAGAGGGAGTGGGCCGTAATCTACCACGTGGGCCCAGTGCGGGTTGGTAGATGTCAGATGTGTTCGAATTTCGGGTTCCTCACGCTGTTTTCCTTCACCGTTTTGAGAGCAGTGGTGATGAAATAATTAACACAAAATAGAACGCCTGTCAGGGTTCGAACCTACGACCTACAACTCGTAAGTTTGTCTCTATATCAAAGCATTATACCAATTTAAAAAAAAAAAAACTTGCGAAGCTAAAACTGCATATTGTTCCGACATTAACAATAGCTTGCAATTCCAAAACCAACATGCACAAAAACAAGCGAAAGGAAGCAAGAAGGAACAGTCTCCGGCATCAATAACCACACGGCTCATTACGGAGATAATTGAGATGATAACGCAAATGCGCCGCGACCACCGACAACTGCCAAATATCAGAGATGCGAGATTGTGAGATGAACGAGTCGACGCTGATGTTGGCACGACTGGCTACTGCAGCGGGGGCTAGGGGTGGCAATGAGAACAAGATTTTGCTTGTAAAATTAAAAAAGAAAAATAAACGGATTTCCAAAAAAAACACTAAAAAAGTGAAAAATAACTTTAATTTCGGAAGTCGGTGGCCAAAAAACGAAAATTGAAAAGCACCGACTTCCTTTTTTTTTTTTTTTTAAGTTTTTATTTTTCACGTTTTAGTTGTGGTACGAAATTCGAATACCACTATCTGCTATGTAAATAACAGTGACGGAGTCAAACAATATATCGTCTACATAGACTAAGTGGGAAAAATACGTAATTATTGAAGCTAACTCAAAAACTACGCAAGCAAAGTTAATAAAATTTATATGGGACCACCTCTGAAGCATGAACTACCATACAAAAAAAGAATCATCAAAATCGATTCATAATCGATCGATCGACGGAGTAATCGCGTTAAACACAAACAAAAAATTAAAAAAAACATATAGAAGAATTGAGAACCTCCTCCTTTTTGAAGAAGTCGGTTAAAAATACAGAAATGAAATTCAGGGCTTGTTTCACAGTATCTGTCTGAATAGAGGCACTATTTGCCTGCTATAAGTAGACAAGAATAGACAGAAAGAACGAAAGAAAATACATTTATTTTTACTAAATGTCACGCATATAGACAAAATAATGCACACAAACACAAAAATAACTAATTGGAGTAAAATGAGAATGAAATTTGTATAAACCGAACAGTATGAAAGATGTCAGTAGTGTTCAAAATGTCGAGGTATGAAAATATGGATCTGATGACGTTATTGTATGAAATATGAACTGAGGCCGACTACGGCACAACGAACTGTAAAGTATGAAATGACGTCTAGCGTCCACCATATTGTATTTCATTTGACGTCATACAGTCTAGCCTAGTAGTTCTAATATACAGTCTAGGTCAAAATGAGTCGACATGTCATTCATACATTTAGCTAAGCTTGTACAATTCACAAAACTGGGCATTGCCCATAAAATTAATACTATTTCCAAACAAAAAATAAAATGGTTAAAACGCATAGAAACTCATTCCACGTTCAAAATCTCTAACACTACGTAATAAACAAGAAAACAAAAAAGTAACGACCACTAAAATTTAAATAAAGAACATAATATCCCTAATGCTACGGCACTACCAACTTCACAAAACAAAAATGTTAATTAAATCAGCGCGAAATAATCCGTCAAGTGGATTATTTGAATGCATAGTTCGCGTGAACATCATTAAAGATTAACGCGGTATGTAGGTTACACGTCGCACGCGAGCACGTGGACTAAGCACGCGATGCACGGTGATGACTTTGCGGATCGCTTTTGCCATAAGAGAATTATGCATCTTTTACAGGTTTTTTGAGACAAAATGTGTGGAAAGAAAGGAAGACTTTGGAAACACATCTTTACCGTCGCGTCGGTCAAAAAAGGACCACATTTTTTCACTATAAATATATATTTTTAAACTGGTCTTTTTTCCACCAGGAAGTTATTTGTACCCGGTTGATAGCAAATAGGCTCGCCCCCTATTACATGGGACTTAAACATAACTGGCGAAATGTGGCTGTACTACAGGTATACCTCTGCCTACCCCTTCGGGGGATATAGGCGTGATTTGTTATTTTATTTTTGTGGTCCTTTTTACCTAGTGATCCTTTCAAATATTGCAATATTGAGAGCTAAAGGCTCACTTGACCGTGTAAAAGAAAATAGTCGAAATATTGATAAAGGTTTTACTAATGAAGTGATTTATTCGGTGTTAGGATTAGGCAGGATTATTAATACACTAATAGGAATAGTATAGACAAGAGATTACAAAGTGTAGGATGGATAGCCTTCAGTTTCTAGGGTTGGCCCCTCCAACAAAACTTACTGACTAAGAGACCAACAACCCACAGGCTAACCAATGAACATAAACTAAACTTCAGATCGGATCTCCTAAAGGAGGTGGAAGTTTATACAGGGTTATTGGTAAAACACCAACAACCTCTTAAGGAATCATTGTACTCATCATTATGAACAACTTTTACTATGGGAACAAATATGAAATCGCGAAAAAAAAACAGCTGTTCAGTGCATTTATGTTCGCATAACTCATCAAAATGTATGGAACAGCTGTTTTTTTTTCGCGATTTCATATTTGTTCCCATATTAAAAGTTGTTCATAATGATGAGTACAATGACTCCTTAAGAGGTTGTTGGTGTTTTACCAATAACCCTGTATACAAGGGAAATATCCGGCAATCGCTATTTAAAAATACCAGCACTCTAATTGCGCAATACACGATCAATCATAATTGAAATCGGTTTGAAACGAATGTCGAATCCATAGCTACATAAATTCGAAAAAAAAGATCTGCTCAACGAAAATAACGCAATGAATTTTGTTGAACTGAAATGTGAATGAAAAAACTGAAATGAAACAAATTAGTCATAATCGGTTACGCAATTAGATAGTTCAATACATGTAGTTATCTTGGGTACCAGCTTTGTCAATTGGTATCGTATTGGGTTGTGTAGGTCAGATAGGGAGTCGCTCCATGTAAAACATTGGTATTCAGGTGCATACGGTTAGACTGGAAGCCGACCCCAACATATTTGGGAAAAGGCTAGGCAGATGAATTGAAATGTATCTTGGGGGAGGCCATGTCCAGCAGTTGACGTCGGCTGAAATGATGATGATGATGTCTTTAAAAAAAAAATGTTAGCTATATATTTCAGAATAAAAAAGACGTTCATATTTTGACAGTACAATAACGCTTAATCTTTTTCAGTAAGATTTTGTATCATTGTACTTATTTGTACTTAGTACCTGCTTGTGAAATAACAATGTTAAGTGAAAACTTCTAAGAAATAGTCGCAAAACACAATATCACAAGGTACATCGATCAACGTACAAACTCCATTCACGATAAATCCTAGACACAAAATCCCATTTAATTTCTCAACTAACAATATGACAGCCCTGACTCCGAGATAAATTTACGCGATTTGGACATGATTAATGCCAGCCCGGTCGCCTCCTAGCCGATAAGAAGTGCGATAGTCCTTCTACATATAAAGTCGGCCCACTATTTAGTGTAACATGCTAGTACGCTACCGGAATAAAATCGAGCATTAGTTTAGGAGATTTGACCGCTGGGAGACACTTAGATATGGAATGGTTTAGATAAGGGTGTAGAACTATTCGTCGTATCTTTTACGCCCTTTTAGCCTAAGGACTACAGTATTTCCCGGAGGATTCTTAAACTAAGATTGTATCATCTGTCTAAGTTAATTCTAAATTTTGTCAGATTCATACACATAAAATGCGGCGCTAATTTGCTGGGCTTGTTTTCTCCTCCACCTATCGTTATTTTGCCTGACTAAGTTTATTCTGTTTATATGTGTGTATTTACGTATATATGTTTTACTATTTATCCTTTTTCGAGTTATCTATCCCTTATGTTGCACCTGCCATGTTTGTCTCTGCATCACCCTAAGTTTGACTGGTAGAAAATGCCTCAGACATTAAGTCCGCCTTTGTACAGTATTTTTTTACTTGCGCATAAAGTTTTAATAAATAAATAAAATGAAGAAAATGGTAGGAACTGTATATATGGATACCAGTTACTATTATAAAAGCAGAACGCAATAAAAGAGTACATAAAGAAATTATCACCCACTATTATCCACTCCACAAATCACTTAACAGAGAGCATAAATTAATTCTTTACAATAAATTGAAATCTAATAAGAGTTCAAACAGAAGAGCTCTCAACATTATCATTGGCACTCAACCTATTTTACACAAACATTTATTCGAAATCGAATGAAAAAAAGAAATTCGCATCTTCCCTTCAAAACGTCTGGCACACAAAGCGAGATATACCTCGCGCGACTACAATGCGTCTTTAACACAATGATCGACAGACGCTCCACCAAATATACATTTAAAAAGGCAAGGTGAAGGAACTTGAGGGAGGAAAAGAAATCTATAAATTTTTAGCGTAGGCCGAGAAATCAGTAGGACATAAATTGTAAAAAGGCGACGTCGAAACGAGAAGAATCGTCAAATGGTGCGGACGAGATACATTTTAGATATAGATAGGGTTGCTAAGCGGTGGAAACTTGATAAACTAGCTGAAGATAAAAGGAAAAAGATTTCCTCTAATATTGGAGCTTGTGCTCGAACAGTTTTGATGTGGAATTGGAGAAATATAGGGTTTAGAGTGTCGGGAAGTTCTTTCAACGTTTCAACGATTTCAGTTTAGAACTCGTGGGAAAAAGGTACGGTTCATTTGATTTTAATGAATACCTTAAAGAGCTTTAGTCGTGAACCTTTTACGGTTACAACAATACTTCAACTTAATCATCTTTTGCAAAAAAAAAAGGACAAGCATCTTTAATACATTAAAACATACAAATGCCCCAGCTAAAAATAGCATGATTTTTAAGAATCAAATCACGGTCAGCGGCAGCCCTGTAAGCGGTAGCGAAAAGCGCGGTGCTCGGGAACTCGGAAACTCGGCAATGTAGGCAGTAGGCACCCAGAGATTTATGTTCGAATCTGGTTACCGGTAATACAACGTCGTTATGCACTACACATGAACCTGTTTTATGTTTATTTAAGTGCACAACTTATCGCAGTTCGTTTTTAGGGATCCGCACCCAATGGGTGCCAAACGAAACCTTATTACTAAGCCTCCGCTGTCCATCCGTCTGCCCATCGATCTGTCCATCTGTCTGACAGCCGGCTGTATCTCATGAACCGTAATCGGTTTATGTAAATTATTTTGAATTGAGAGCTCAAAAGACCAGTAATTTTAATTGCGTAACTTTCATCTTAACTGTTTTTTTTCTGTTTTTTTTAATCTTTCGATAACTACAAAATACTAAAAAATGTATAAGCAATTCCAGGGCTTTAATAAAATATGGAAAGCACTTATTTTACCCCTTACGTCGACTTATTTTAAAGCTTCTTCTACACCCACGATATTTATTATCAAATTGAAGACTCAAACACACGAAATTTTAATGAAAATATGTAAACGTTTTAGGAGCTCGTGGCTAAGTAATAACAGCCACACGGGTCGATCCATCAGGTTAAGCTACGCTTGCCGGAGTTGGTCCGTGGATGGGTGACCATCTTTACATACCGAGACTAAGACATAATTTTTTTCTAGGTGCTTTGTGAATATGGAATGAATTCATTAAGGTTTTTCTGGTGTGATAAACCTATGTGTACCACCAATACAGAGAGCTCGTGGCTTAGTAATCAGGTAAAGCTACGCTTGCCGAGGTTGGTCCGTGGATGGGTGACCATCTTTACATACCGAGACTCCTCCGTGCCTCGGAAAGCACGTTGAGCCGTTGGTCCCGGCTGTCATTCATGGATCTTTGACAGTCGTTACGGGTCGTCAGAAGCCCGAAAGTCTAACAACCAGTCTTACCAAGGGGTATCGTATTACCCAGTTACTGGGTTGTGGAGGTCAGATAGGCAGTCGCTCCATGTAAAATACTGGTATTCAGCTGCATCCGGTTAGACTGGAAGCCGACCCCAACATAGTTGGGAAAAGGCTAGATATATTGATTGTAAACGTTTTAGTTCACATATTATATAAGGCTAAGTTTAAATACGCCTTTCATACATTTTAATATATTCATATCAAAGGCTTTGTGGAACATAAAAGATTTTCATTTACTTAATGTCTTTTCAATAAGGTAGCTAATATTTTCCTAAAAAATAAATTAATCCTGTGTCCGCAATACACGGACTTACGAAGCCTTTAAAGTAGCACATTCACTATCAAAGAATGTTCACTTTGTTGTAAAACCAACCAACAATATAACTCTCGCAGAGAGTTTGATCTATCTCCATAAATCTAATTTATTTCAATAATAACGAGCTTTCGTAAAACTCGATGAAACGTGACGTGAAAAACAAGGGTCGTAAGTTAGGACCACATTTTTACATCTTTCAAGACTCAAATCCGCGCTAAAGGACCAAGTACACGCGTCTTAAAACACTTAATCCTAGAACTAATACGGGGCAGCAATCTTCTTGTCATGGAGTATCGTATCGTAACTCAGTGTTAAGCTGATAACGCCTCCTTATCTTGTGTGTCGCATGTCGGCGTTTTGTTTAGATATCGGCTGAGGGGGCGACATTGTGTTTTGAGTATAGAAAATAAATAAGTCAGGGATGACTTTACGCTCACAAATGACATAAAATCAATGACGTCTAGAAATTATATTGTAAACTACTGCCCGCGGCTACGCCCGCGGTGTTACTCATAACATCAGCTAGCAGCCAGTGAAAGTCCCGTGAAAATCGGCCCAGCCGTTTCGGAGATTAGTCGGAACAGATAGTTTTTTTTTTGTTCTATGTAACGTATATACTTTCATATAACATAATTATACGTTTAAGAAAAAGCTGTTAAAAACATTACAAACAGACACTTAAATTTTATTTATAGTTGTATATAAGGTGTATCTTTTCATACACGAAATCTCTCTCTAGGTAGATGTATAGATTAAAAATCTTCTTCAGAGGCCTACGCGATTAACTAGAAGCCACCTCTACTTAATCCATTGGCTTCTAGTACTTAGCACATACCTATTAGTTACCTTTCGATTTTTTTGGTCCTTAGTAGATAAGAAGGATTATGTGTGCCATAAATCTTTACGGCAGTTACTTAAGCTATCATTAATCAAATATTATACTATGATATATTTACCTGAACGTGAAATATGATCGTGTCTAGATAATGTTTTAATGTATTTCAAACTTACGTCATGATAGCTTTAGATTTATAATTTTCTTGTGAACATACCTGTAACAAAAAATATATATAATTAAAAATATTGTACAGGAGTGAAAAATAGCGAGCATTCTATTGTGTATCGTGTAAAAGTAGGTACCCTAATACAATTACGAAAAGAAAGACAGAAAATATAATGTTAATATTTCTAAATATTTTTGCTTTATCTACCTCAATTGTTCAAAACCTATAAACAATATCTCCTTAAAATAAACCGAGACAAAAGGAGTTTGTAAGGATTGTAGGTGTTTTCGTTCTATAGTTTCTGCGCCATGGGAACAAGGCATGAGTTTTTATATATATGAAATAATAATACATCCCATGCCGATTTCGGCTACGGTTACTTTTTTTTTCTTATGATTATAGGTAGGTATCTCCTCTTAAGGTAGCATGAAAAGACAGTAAAACTTCAGGATCAACCTGCCAAAAAACTTGTTAAAAAACCGGCCAAGTGCGAGTCGGACTCGAGCACGAAGGGTTCCGTACCATTATATATAAAAACGGGAAAAAAAAAATGTTTGTTGTATGGGAGCCCCCCTGTATTTGTTTTATTTTAATTATATTATCTAATTATAAAGTAAATATATAACTAAATATCCTGTGAATATTTCAAGCGTCTACCTGTTGCCGTTATCAATATCGAGCAAAAACGAGCAAAAAAATCACGTTAGTTGTATGGGAGCCCCCTTAAATATTTATTTTACTCTGTTTTTTTGTATTTGTTGTTATACCGGCAACAGAAATACATCATCTGTGAAAATTTCTACTGTCTAACTTTCACGGTTCATGAGATACAGGCTGGTGACAGACAGACAGACAGCGGAGTCTTAGTAATAGGGTCCCGTTTTACCCTTTGGGTACGGAACCCTAAAAAAGTAAAACTGTTTCTTCCGTATTCGGTAAGTACTTCCAAAATGAAAGTACCGGAGGACCAGTTTTTGCTCGCACTCTATTTATTATTAAAACGTTTCAGAAGCCTCTGAATTATCTATTAGCGGGCTTAATCAGTGTCTAAAAAACTTTTACTTTAATTAATTATTCAGGTATTATTAGAATATTTTTTACAAAAAAAAACCTTAGCGTTAAGGCAAGTTTCGAGGTTCGTCGTATTTTATGATCTTAGTTTGTAATCTTTAAATAATTCAAAAACATTTGATTTTCGAATACAAGAACGCACTGATTTGCTTTTCCTACATTCTGTAGATAGTCAGGAAAATCGAAGGAAATGATATGATAGGACCTTTTATTCCAAAAGGACAAAAAAACTAATGTGAATGGTGATTGTTTAAACAGTTTACATAACATACATATTATAAATTAAAGTCGCGTGTCGTGTTTGTCTGTATGTCCGCGTTGGTCTTCTAAACCAGATTTTGATGAGGTTTTCACCATCGTTTAGAGAATTTATTCCGGAAGGTTTATGTGTATAATACGTTAATATTAAAGTTACATATAACTAAGAAATCTCGATTTGGCAAGTCGTAAAACCCGTGCGAAGCAGGAACGGGTTACTAATAAAAATTAATTGACGTTATTAAAACCTTCAATTTAAAATAATCCTGAAATATTTGCAATACACGCAGCTTATCGATCTCCATATGAGATAATATTTACGAACATTGTCGCAACCTGTGCCAAGGAGTGAACGGTGCAATAAAAATAACAGCCGGAGGTGCGTCGGCGTCACGTAGAAATTGAGCCGGGTACCTCTTACACCGTAGTGTGTTTGCTTAATTCTTTCCGAGTCATTGACTGAACAAGAGATAATTAATTCAGGCATGATTTTGCGGAAATCCATTACAAAATACAATAGAAGTAGATATACATATTTAGTAACCTATTCCGCTTAACTATTCCTTAAGAGTTATAAAAAATCCTCTAAGAAATCGCCTCTCAACGAGGAATCCTCAGGATGACGATTGACCAGTCGCGAACCCGAACACTACATGTTGCCACGCCGAGTGCGCCGAACGCAGAGTCTTAACAAACGTATATTATTATGCTTGATAATTTTTGTTGTAATGTTTGAAAGACTAGGACCAATTTCCCACTTAAAAAAGACCTGCATGTTTTTTTTTAAGGGACCATATTTTGTTATTTTATATTTTAACGTCTGTGGTTGTTGAATGAAAAAGAGTAAGTAATAAAATAAAATAAAAGTCATAAAGAACATGTATATGTATTAAGAATTTTATTTATTTTTTCTTTAAAAAAAAATGGCCTGTCTTGGCCAACAAAAAAATGCTCTAATTTAATGTTGACAGATAACCTACATGCGTATCTACATTTCTTTACAAATATTTAACCTTTTCCTGCACGGTTTGTTTTCAATTATCTATTAGAATGGATACATTACAAGTACAACGTTAATCAAATGTTTACTCCGATAACGAAGTAAACATTTTATTTAAACAGATGTAGCGTATCGTGAGTCGTACTAAAAGTTGTTAAGTATTCATTACAGTTGTTTCGTCTTTGTTCTATTTACTTGATTAGTATCTCTTTGGCAATAAATTACATCAAACAAATATGTTTTGTAATTGAATATTAGATGTGCTTGTGGCTAAGAAATAACAGCCGCACGGGTCGATCAATCGGGTTAAACTACGCTTGCCGCGGTTGGTCCGGGGATGGGTGACTATCTTTACATACCAAGAACCCTCTGTGCCTCGCAAAGCACGTTAAGCCGTTGGTCCGGGCTGTCATTTGTAGATCTTTGACAGTCGTTACGGGTCGTCAGAAGCCAGAAAGTTTTACCAGTCTTACCCGTATGGGTAGTTGGGAAAGGGCTAGGCATGATGAATTGAATATTAAATGTTTTGGTTCTGGGCTTTTTTAAGCGTAAATCATGCTAATATTCTTAAGTAGCAAAAAAAAAGAAAAATATAATTTTGCAACATTCACGGAAACATTTGTAAAATTTGGCCTATTTTAAGCTTTTATATCATTTATTTAACTACGCAATTGGAATTATAAATTATATAGATTTATGAATCTTATCGACATAAAATTTTAAACTAAAGAAAATTGCAGATCGAAATCTGGTTATAAAACCGCGGTGTGACATCTGCCATCGCACATGATAACATCGCATACTGGCATTGCGCGCGACGCTGCCTGCCAAATTATTAACATAAACACCATGCGATACCCACTGCATTTCTACTCTGGTTATTGACGGTCGCAATTTTGTTCTTGGCGTGTGCTGCACTCCAATTTAGAATACTATACATATTTTATCAAGATTAGTTGCTTTTTGAGTTTTTGGAGATATCGTTTGCTGGACGCTTTTAAGAAAAGCAATAATAAAATATACGGTACTGCCTTATATTATATTACAGGGTTATTGGTAATTATGTCGGTAATCCATTAAGGGGATGTAGGAGAGGTCATGTACAATGTACATATGACCCCTTATGACTGACTCCGTATGTTCTAGTTCTGTTCTATGTTCGAGTAATGTTACATTTTAATATAAATTCAATAAAAATATAAACATTTTTTTTTTTTCTTGTAATGTCAAAATAATAGCTTTTACCAAATTCATATGAGAAAGTGTATACGGTACATATAACAAAAAAAACAATTACTTAATACATTTTTTTTGTCTTGTCTCTTTGTTCCGGCTAATCTCTGAAACGGCTGGATCGATTTCGACAGGAATTTCAGTGGCAGATAACTGATATTATAAGGAGTAACTAAGGATACATTTATTTACTAGGGGCCACGCGGGCGATGCCACGTGCAGGAGCTAGTAATAAGTAAAGGCTTGCTATTTCAAATAACCTCCAAAATCTAAATAATTACATACACGCCAAACATAAAGTAAAACAAACACCGAACATTATTAAATTCAACTTACACATGACTCCATTTGCAAACCAGAAAATACTACCCACTGAAATCAATACTTACGTAGCAGCATAAATCGAAGGTAAGCCGGTGATTTTTCGCATAAATAATGTAAAAAACAGACCGCAAAGTGTTCGTAAATAATAAAATGCAAAATGTAATGATCGATCGGAAGGTAACCATCGGCAGGGAGGTATTATTGGTAGGGGAGGCTTCCCCACGATGTGTGCACTTCCATGGCATGTTTGTTACAATGGATTTTCCCTCAAGTATGTATGTTTGAATTTAAATTCACTTTGCTGGCTTTTAACGGTTGATTTCGTGAATTGGAAGATTGGCTGGCTGTCTAGTAATTGCAGAGTAGCGTTTATCGTTTGTAAGCTTAACATATTTAAGACTAGCTTCCGCCCGCGGCTTCGCCCGTGTGGTATGTCGATAAAAAGTAGCCTATGTCCTTTCTCAGGCGATAGACTATCTGTGTACCAAATTTCATTTAAATCGGTTCAGTAGTTTTGGCGTGAAAGCGCGACTAACGGACAGACAGACATAGTTACTTTCGGATATATAAAATTAGTATGGACAAGGTTCTTTTGAAAAAATATTCCAACTAAAACAATAAAAAAACTGCACCCTAACTGCGTAACACACAATCAATCACGATCTGTTTCATTTTGACTGTTCAACAACATTCATTGTGTTATTTATGTTGTTGAGCAGACACATTCGAACATAATGAAGCAATGGATTAGATCCTTCAAAATGATTCAGATTATGATTGATTGTGTGTTACGCCAGTAGAGTGCAGGTAGATCCTTCGATACGTAATTGTTTTTCTTTAGGTAGGTTTATTCTGCAACTGCAATGCTCCTCTCACAGAAAGGAGACCTGTGTCGCAACGGTGGGAATATTAGGGAGAAAGAAGTAGGTTTTTTTGTTTGTAAAAAAATAAAACATTTTTCACTTTTTAGTTGGTGTACCTACCCCCCACATATTCGAATACCACTACCTGCTATGTAAATAACAGTGATGAACTTAAATCATCGTCCTTATAGACTAAGTGGGAAAAATACGTAATAGTGAAGTTAACTCGAAAACTACGCAAGCAAAGTTAATAAAATTCATATGGGACGACCACCTCTGAAGCATGACCTACCAAACAAAAAAATTTAATTATCAAAATCGATTCATAATTGGCAGAGTAATTACTCGATTACTCCGCCAATTTTGAATCGATTTACATAGACAAAAAAAAACATACAGATGAATTGAGAACCTCCTACTTTTTGAAGAAGTCGGTTAAAAAGTAATGCATATTGCACGATTGTAATGCAACTTCACCTTTACATCATCAAAAACCTTATACTCGTTTTTAGTATTCCGTACCCGGTGCCAAATAGAACCCTATTATTAAGCCTTCGCTGTTCGTCTGTCTGTCAGCGGACTGTATCCCATGAACCGTAATAGGTAGATGTGATGAACTTAAATCATCGTCCTTAGACTAAGTGGGAAAAATACGTAATAGTGAAGCTAACTCAAAAAATTCGCAAGCAAGCAAAGTTAATAAAATTCATATGGGAAGACCACCTCTGAAGCATGACCTACCAAACAAAAAAATTGAATTATCAAAATCGATTCATAATTGGCGGAGTAATCGCGTAACAAACATTAAAAAAACAGACGAATGGAGAACTTCCTCCTTTTTGAAGTCGGTTACAAAATACTAAAACGGTCGTGTGACATAAATGTCACCAATGCGTGTCTTATCTTCAAAAAGCGACTTCACACGGTCTTCCATATTCCCACCTGAGAACTTAATGATCACTATGTGAGAAATACACGCATCATCATTAACTTATTTCAGTTACCTTTGCATGGATTTTTTTGTTTCTTGCGTGTTTATATGACGCACACATATACATAAATAAACTCACGCCATCTTCCCCTAGGGGTAGGCAGAACGCTACGATCCTTACATACTCCTTTTACTTCGTTTACGATCATACATCAGAGGGCCTAGACAAGTGACAATCGCTTCGAAACCGTTTCATATGTCTACAACGACTTTCAACAGGATTGACATAAGCTTTTCGATAGCTTATGTCACTCCTATACATTTTTGCACATCGTTATCGCTGATAGAATGTCACTTTGTCTAGGGCCTCTGGTTGGCTGATTGGTTGGTCTGGTATAAAATAAAGATAAGCTTTTTGTCTAAGCAAACCTTCTGTGGCTATTGTATAAAACTACGTTATTCTGGTAACTTGGATACTGTATGAATTTCATTTGTTACATTTTACTGGTCTTAATTTATTACTATGATTAGGGTTGCCATTTTTAGGATAAGGGCGGGTAGTAGATTATTCCGGTAATTTATGGAAACAAAGAGCACAATATATAATATAACATATATAACAGCACAATATATAACAAAGAGCACAATATATATATAGTATAATACAATGCTGAAGAGTTTGTTTGAACGCGCTAATCTCTGGACCTACCAGTCGGATTTGCAAAAGTTCTTTTTGTATTTGATAGCCATATTCTTGAGAAAGATTAAGGCTATTTAACATCATGTTACGAGTTTACGACCCTTAGGAGCCGAGCAAAAAGAAAAAAGTCAGAAATAACCCTGAGTGAAAACGAAGTAATAGTGCAGGCGGGCGATACGATGCGACGCGGTGGGTAATTTCACGCGGACGAGGTCGAGAGCAGAAGATAAAGTATAAAATCATCATCATCATCATTTCAGCTGAAAGACGTCCACTGTTGGACATAGGCCTTCCCCAAGCACCACCACTTCGAGCGGTTCTGTGCTACTCGCATCCAGCGGATTCGTGCGGCCTTCACCAGGTCATCGGTCCACCTTGTGGGGGACCTTCCAACGCTACGTCTTCTGGTATCCGATCGCCACTCCAGAACCTATCGGCTCCATCGGCTCCATCGGCCATCTGTTATGCGAGCAATGTGCCCTGCTCACTGCCACTTCAGTTTAGCAATACTTCGGGGTATGTCGGTTACCTTGGTTCTCCTACGGATCTCTTCATTTCAGAGTCTCAAGACAAAAGTTTTTGACCAGTATGTCGTGCCAGTGGGCCAATGGGCCTCATTAGAAGGCTGGAAGTCACCCAAAAGGCAATAGAGAGGGCTATGCTCGGAGTTTCCCTGCGTGATTGTATTTTAGGGGTATGAGGAACAGGGTGTAAAGTTCACTCATCCACCATAAAACAGGAAGGATCCTCCGACCACACGGGTGTTGTGTCTGGCGGGCAACTGCCCAACAATTGATGTTGGGTTCTTGTATATTATGTCCATTGCACGGTAAACTTTAATTGCGCGATGCAGGATTTATGTGACGTCAGGTCTTTGATGCGTTTTTCGCATATGGCGATGTAGATACCGCCACAGAATCATTATAAAATATATATACTAATAATTTATTACTAAGTACATAGACCGCTGAAATTTTAACAGAAAAATAAATATTAACTCTGACGAGCTTCTATTTGGTTAGCAGGATTACAGTACTCGTGTTTTAATGGAAATTACTAATTAGGATTAGCGTGACCTTTCAGGATTTAATTATACATTTTAGTTATTAGCACTTACATCTACCTACAATAGTTGTTTGGGGAAAGGAGGCGCTCGTGGCTACGTAATAACAGCAGCATGGGTCGATCCATCAGGTTAAGCTGAGCTTGCCGCTGTCATGGATGGGTGACCAGCTTTCTTCGAGACCTCCTTGTCTCGGATAGACTGTCAAAGATCCACGTTACGGGTCGTCAGAAGCCCGAAAGTCTGACAACCACTCTCACCAAGAGGTATCGTATTACCCAGTTACTGGTTGTGGAGGTCAGATAGGCAGTCGCTCAATGTAAAATACTGGTATTCAGCTACATCCGGTTAGACTGGAAGACGAACCCAACATAGTTAGTCATTTGCCGAATTTCATCCAAATCCGTTCATCCGTTTTAGCGTAACAAATAGACAAACAAACTCACTTTCACATTTAAAATGTTAGTTCGGATTACATACATAGTTCGGATTCTTTAAAAGCCTAGCCCTGAACAATACCAACGCGTTCGTGTACTTCCGTATGCATTCGCCTACTTAAAAATAAACTACAGGGTGTATTTAATTAACCCCTGACTTCCACTTAACTAGAATGCCTGGAAACTTGATTCTTCAGTTGAAACAGCTAGCGAGAAGGTAATTGCATTTACTGGTGCATGTTAAGCGGGTTTTAATTTTAAAGGGATTTTCTTGTTTTTGTTTGTTTTGGAGTTATTTATTATAGTATTGTTTTAGTTGGTTAGGCTTTTAGGAAAAAGAGCAGTCATGTTTTAGTTGAAAGAAACAAAAACAAGAAAATAAAAAATTAAAGTGTTTTTCTTGTTTTTGTTAGTTTTGGAGATATTTATTAGACTATTGTTTACACAGGTTAGGCTTTTAGGAAAAAGAGCAGTGACGTATTAGTTAATATACTAAAAAATATAACATTTCGGTATTTTTAACTTAAAAAAATTATTCTAAATACGGTTATTTTTAATAACATAGCACATACCTCAAACAAATACGTTCGAAAAACAACTAAAGTCACCATGAGGGTGCTATAATAATATGTACCAAAGGACCAAAAAAAATTAGCAATGAAATTATACCAGCCCTTGCAAGCAGCTACCAAAAAACATCACACTTTACTAAAAAGATCTTACGAGGTCACACTAGCGGCACCCCGCGACAGTTCTCGGGTTGCCAGCTATAAAAAAGCGTCGACACGTTTGAACAAGTAATGCTTGCGTCAACATTGCGCCTAGTGTAAGGAAAATCTCTTTTTACCAAGAGGGGATAATATTACTTTCTTGAAAACGGCGAGAAATGGCAGATTAAGTGTTCGGGTGATTTGATTTATGAAGATCTTTTTTTGGAGGCATTCATCGTAATGCCTGTGCCATATTTTGTATCTTTATAATATTATTTTATTATTCTAAAAAACCCACCTAAGATTTGAGCAAAGAATAACTTTACTGACGTTGGCAGTTATTTCTATGAGCGACTTTATTAAACTGGAATCCTAAAGGGTTTTAATTTACTTAGAGCAATGTGTGTGCAATGCCAGGGCCGGAGCATAACACGAGGAAAATTGTGCCTTTATAAGATACTTACACAAAGTTTCCTCAAACTTTAACATATTTCTCACAGTTCGTCACCCAAAATTGATTGCACCTCTAAAAGGATTCCCATTGTCAAATCCATTTCCAAGACAAAGACAAATCGAGAACTCAAATTCTATATTGTTTTTCTCAACCTTGATTGTTTCTGGTAAGCGTTGGATCGTCTCATTTGTCTTCCGAATACACGTATGTCTTATACGAAAGCAATTTGGGAGAAACCTATAAAGGCGGGTATCAATAAAAAAGAAGATTTGCCAAACGTTAATCTGTGAGGAGAAAAAATATTTGTTACGGTACTGATTATTTGGGGATGAGGAAAAGTTTTGCTGTGAAAGTTTGTCGTGTGGTATGAATAGTGTCGTCGCTACTGGAGTAAATGAGCGTGACGTCAGTAGGCCCGACGATGAATGTTTGAAGTTGAATGTCAGTTTCTTGTTTCATCTGGGACTCTTGGTTGGTAGCCATTGTTGTAAAACTACAACTATGAATGTAGCTGATATTTTGTCTGTCGTAATTAAAATTCACACTGCCATTCCTATGGCAACAAAATTCTATACAAAGACAGATTTACGAGTTGCCATGCCTGTTGAAAAGGCTTTGCAAAACTTTGAATATTTAAAACCACAAGCGCTCAACACGAAACGTCAAAACATTAAATTCACTAAACAAACTGGAAATTACCTTCGTTTGAATTTCAGCAAGCAACGTTTAGTAAACAACCAGAAACAGGTCACAACATAGTGCACAAAACAACTACAGCGCTATAGCTACTTCTAAACCTGCCATCCTGGTAAGTTCTAAAGGTACAATATGAATAAACTCCAAGTAAATTTCATAAGGGGAGCGCAAACACCTCAGACTTGCGTTTTCCAACAACACACAAACAACTACGTGTTCCTACGTGTTTACTCAACACGGTTACAACACTGTGTCGCTGTGCTCTTTCGCTTCATATTTGTGAAATGCAAGGTTTACAAAGCTGTATTTGGGAACTTGAAACGCATTAATTCCGTATGAAACATATGCATGTTATATGCCTTTGATGTTGTTAATGATTTCGAATTCACCACTTTGGGATTATCATCAATATACTTCATATTCATGTGGCGGTCGCTCAATGCGTAGTTATAATGAAATATTTCGATTTATTTGC
Organism: Lithophane ornitopus; assembly: GCA_948473465.1. Taxonomy (NCBI): domain Eukaryota; kingdom Metazoa; phylum Arthropoda; class Insecta; order Lepidoptera; family Noctuidae; genus Lithophane; species Lithophane ornitopus. The sequence goes on from OX419626.1 coordinate 15,229,043, forward strand.
ATCTGAATATGTATTTTGGTAATTTGGGGTAAAGGACCAATATTATTAGGTTTCTAGTGCTTTTGGTTGCACATAACAAACAGAATTATATTATTTCGATAACTGGTTGGGATATCATTGTGTGAACTGTTTCGACAATTATAGACCAGTTTTTGTGAACAATATTTTAAAGCAACGAAGCAGCGCAGTATTCCGATAATTGTCTTGGTTTCGTTCCATATCAAATAAAAGGCAACGTTTTTTTCAATGAAATGCTGTCTCTCCATTGTTTTCCTTTCATGAAACAGTTGTTCATTGTTGTATGATAGCATTTGCATGTGGTTTCATTTTATTTATTTGATGGGAAATGTTTTTGTAAAACTCTTTCAACGTCCAATTCAAGTTTCCATCTACAGATTCTCCAGTATTATTACTTGGAATTGGATAGTGTTCTATTATTGTGTCCATCAAAGATGCATAAGGCTGGACAAAGTCAAGAAGACTCGGAAATTGGGCCATGCCAACAGACCACACTCAAACTGCGGTCCGCCGGGCATTACCGCGCGGTCCGCTAAGCTTTATGTGGAACCCGAATATATGGGAAAAGATAATTGGAGAGCAGTTTACTACTTAACTTTACTAGATGGAGACGAGAATGGTCAGTAATAAGGTAAAGAATAAAATATTAGATGCCTGTAACAAAGAAAAAGAAAGATTATCACTGACTTCCTTATGAAGAAGCAGAAGATTTGTGAATATTGACAGCTGAAGAGGAATTCGTCTATGGGCTACTTACGGCTGCTAATGATGATGTATATTTTATAAACTTTTATTTATATTCGAAGAACACTGAAGCCAATTTTTAAGTGAGAGAGAGAGTAGGATCACGGCAGATAGCAACATCCCCTTTTCGCGACTGAACAAGGATAGCCAAGACACTTAGGCTTCGTTCACACGGCATTGTCCTGCACGTTTTTTTGCAGTATACGTCTTAACGTATAAATAGTGACCATACAACGTACATAGATCCATTCACACTTCGATTGTATTGCAAAAAAAAGTGTACCGCTTATACGTTTAAACGCATACTCAACGGACTTGTCAAGCAAATCGAATGAACTTTGACGTATTCCAATGAACTTTGACTGTGACAACTGTGTGGAAACTGCGGCTATTCGTTTTTACACGAATGAAAATTTACCATATGAACACCCGGTTGACTATACGTTAAAAAAAAGATTACAAAAAAACGTGCAGGACAATGCCGTGTGAACGAAGCCTAGAGTGATCCAAATGATTGCACATCACACGACCCACATACCATTTCACAAGAAGTCCCAAATTCTTCCACAAATACAGCACAAATCAGTCATCGATCGCTGCACTAAACTTGCACGTATAGACGTCAGTTGATGACACTTGCGAGGAGAACGTTAGAAACATATCCGTAACCAGATGGGTTTGATTGTTCACGTGCGCTTGTGCTCTGTTCGGTACATTGTAAAGGAATTGTTGAATTCACTTTTAGACAATTGCGAGCAAGAAGATTAGGCATTGTTTTTCTTTTTTGCCTTGTACCTGGTTGTGTTGTTTAAGTTGGCTGTCTATTAGGCAGCCCTTTAAAACCAATGTGTAACTCAAAGGGTTAAGGCAAAACAAGATGTGGAGCCTAGGACCAAAAATGTCTGATATCGATATTTTTCGTATAGTCGAACAAGCTGTTTGGTATACAGGCAGAATATATTCATTTTCCGCGACACTGCCAAAATTCGTTTTGATTGTGTGTGTAATTTAACTTTTTGAGCTTATGGCTTGGCTGAAAACACTCACAGAATTGGTTAAAATAGTTGCAATTAGTTATCTGCCTGTATACCAAATAGCTTGTTCGACTGTACGTGCATTTCTTATAGGGAATGTCTGCAACATTAAGTCAGCCTTACTTTATGCACCACCATTTTGTTTTAACGGCGCTCCATCATCAGCCTATAGCAGTCCACTGCTGGACATAGGCCTCTCCAATTGCACGCCATTCAGCTCGATTCTCGCCAGCTCTCATCCAGCTGCTACCAGCCACCCTGCGAAGATCGTCGCTCCACCTAGCCTGAGGGCGTCCTACCTTACGTTTGCCGATTCGCGGTCTCCACTCAAGAACACGTCTACCCCAACGGTCATCGGTTCTACGGCTAATATGGCCGGTCCATTGCCACTTCAGCTTGCTTATTATATGAGCTATGTCAACAACTTTGGTTCTCTGCCGGATTACCTCATTCCGGATTCTATCTCTCAGAGATACTCCAAGCATAGCTCGTTCCATAGCTCGCTGAGCGACCTTGAATTTATGGACCAGTCGTACCGTGAGTGTCCACGTTTCGGCTCGGTAAGTCATGACAGGCAGGACGCACTGGTTGAAGACTTTAGTCTTTAGGCTCTGCGGAATACTCGACGAGAAGACTCGACGGAGCTTCCCAAAAGCTGCCCAGCCCAGCTGAATTCTTCTGTTAGCTTCCTTCTCAAAGTTGTTCTTACCAAACTGCAGAGTTTGCCCGAGGTAAACGTATTCACGAACAACTTCGAGAGCACCGCCATTGACAGCAATCGGTCCCGGACTAACGTGGTCGTTGAACATAACTTGGGTTTTGTCCAAGGAGATAGGTTATTATTATTATTGTTAGATAGGTTATTTGGAAAATAATTTCCAGCCCAGATAACAATACAAATATTTTAATAAAAGCTGCGACTAATTCAATTAGCAAACTTAATGATAAACAAACACACAAAGCAGTACGACCTACAGTTACATCACAGCATAATACCTCAAATACAATAACGATCTCGCTTCTAACATTGTAATTTATATTACATTCATAATTCGTATACAGCAGAATTTATTACGGACAAATTAATTTAGCTGGGCGCGCCTGTAATCCGGCCACATCTGCGCTACCCCTGCAGATACTTCATAATATCGATATTAAAAACATTCGCGAGTACTTTATACGGTTAGTGTGATGTACTGGAGTTTTGGAGTTATGGTACGGAATTTGGTCTTAGGAGCTGGAAATCTCGAATCTTTGCAAAGGAAAACGGTGGATGGGGGTTTTTTGGGAGACTTCTTCTTCACAGCATAAATACTAGGAAGTGGTGACGGCTTTTGGGGACTGGCTTGGGTGCCTTAACTTGAATAAACGATTTCGGAATTTAGATTTTTCCAATTTGAACAAGTCCGCAGATGAGGTCTACGCTTCTGGAGAAGGTGCATATGTTAGGCATCTCGACCATACACCTTTTAATACTAAGCGCAAATGAAGTATACCTAAAGATTTTTATCTACTGTAAAAATTCTGTCCAAACATAAAAATCTCATAGCAATAGCACATTTCTATAACATTGCTATACTTTAAAAAGTCAAAGTAGCAAACAGCATTGAAGAAACTCCAGTTTGTCTCTTAACAACTTCACGAAACAACCAAACTGCGCCATCTTTCTTTTTAATCACAATAAAAAAGACTAACAACCTTAAGCCAAGGAGCCCAAGATACTATAAGAACTATAAAATATCGTCTTAGTAGCTCGGAAAGTTGTATAGTATACTTAATTAATAGCACGTAAAGGACTGACAGCCATAACTTCAAGTGTTCGTAAATACACACTGTTTTATCGCGTGATTACAGCTGATCATAAAAAATTCAATTTGCCAGAGTCTGACTACCGACATCTGTGGGATGTACGGAAATGGTAGGGTTCGGCTGTTTTGGTGGTTAATTTGATGTACACACGTTTTTCTTGCCGTGAAAAACTACGGTTTATACGCCGTGTATAGGGCACGGTTGTTAGTGTTGCACTATGGAACCTTGTTGACAGACACGTTTTTTCTACGGCGCGGTTTATACGCCGTTTGTAGGCATGGTCGTTAGTGTTGTATGAATCACTATGGAAGCTTGTTGACAGACATATTTTAACTATGCGCGGCTTATACGCCGTGTGCGGTTTATTCGCCGTGTAAAGTTGCACGCACGAGCGTTAGTGTTGTATGGATCACTATGCAACCTTGTTGACAGACACATTTTTTCTACGGCGCGGTTTATACCCCGTGTGTAGGACGATCGTTAGTGTTGTATGGATCACTATGGAAGATTGTTCACAGACAAGTTTTTCTACGGCGCGGTTTATACGCCGTGTGTAGGCACGGTCGTGAGTGTTGTATGGATCACTATGGAAGCTTGTTGACAGACACGTTTTTTCTACGGCGCGGTTTATACGCTGCCGTACCGTGCCGTGTACAAAGTATCTTCAAGGAACATACAACTTAAAAATGACTGACAAAGATAACTTCCGTGATATTTTGATGAAAAAGAAGAGAGAGAGAGAATAAGAAGGCTCACAGTCCTTCAAGAAATATAAATGTTCTTGTGTACACGCAAACTAGAAACAGAACCACATGTTCATGTAGTATGTTACATGAACATGTGGTTCTGTTTGTTGGTTCATAACATCATAACTGTAGAAACATCGCAAGACACCAATCTACATGGTCTTCACAGGATCTGACCAAGATTATGTCTAGACTTTAAAAGAGACTGTGACCTCTGAGTTTGTTTCGGCCTTTCTTCTCAGAGTAGTCAGATAGGAAACGCCGTCCTCATCTAGTTTTAAAAATGTGATTCACGTGTAAAAGTGTTTGTACAAACCTACTTACAGAAATTCATTAATAGTTTTTGACTCAGTTGTCATTCAGCCACATCTGTCATTTTAATTTATGACTAATGAGTGATGGATGACTGATTATTAAAATAAATCATTTATCATTTATCAAGGATCCTCCACTACGCATAAGATAGCTAGATAGCAGTAGAGCGGATTTTCAGTTGGAAATAAACCATGGCCGAAGCTAAAAATGTTGGCGAATACTATTATGTGTTTTTGAACTCTATTCAAATAACGTTGCATTTTACAACAAGTACTAAAACTTCTAATCTGACTCCTATTTTATAGTTTCAGCTTCATCGTTGAATTGACGACTTCTTTCGTGGTCACGAGGAGACCAACGTTCGATGCACGATTCGTCAATTTTATAGTTTCATTCCCTGCTTTGATTATATCAACAACTTCTGTATGATTCATAGTATCGCGAAAGGAAAATAAACAGTCGAATTCAGAAATAACATGATATCTGCAACGAGTCACGGAACAGTTATTGCATTTTCATTGTGAATATCGACTGTGGTTATTGAAAAACGAACTAGGTTTCATCTCCGGATATGTGCAATTCTTCTAACCAATAATTCTATTTTCAGAGGCCCTGATAGACTATACTGTATATTATTTCAGACAAGCTTTTGCCTGCAGCTTCGCCCTTGTAGAAGTCGGAAATTATCCCATGGGAACGTACTATCGGGTGAAAAGTATTCTTTGTCCTAGCTCAGGTCATCGTTGCCATGGTGCCACATCGAAATCCTTTTAGCCGTTACGGCTTGGAAAGGTAACAGAGTTACTCTTGCATTTACAACATTTATTAAGTATGGATGGTCTTTTCTCCATACAAAAAATCATAATTCGAGGTTCGGCTCTCGTCTATTTCCTCCTCCAATATTGGACCGATTTGAAAGATATTTTATAAATTGAATGATATTTTGAGCATTTTCTGAGGGATCTAGTGCTTCTACAGATAATGAATCATCAAAACGGGTAACATAGGGACATATAATTAGTTGATAAATATTTTACTGTAAAAAAATCATTGCTCTAAGGTATGGAGCTCTTGTATGGAGAGGGGATCGACCCTATTTCGTCTTAACTTGCCTTCTGACATCATTTGTTTGCCAAATAATAGATGGCTGGTAAATTCATTTCCGACGAAACATTTACTACCTCGAAAGATAAGCCAAAGATTAAACCATCCCGAATTGCTTATTGCCTTTATCCATTACTGATTGCTATATCAAAACCACATAGAAAATCCAGTAATCAAGCTTCAAAGACATGCTATGTAAGAACATAAGCAAGCAGATATGAGGCTATTAGCCGTTAAATTAGTATGCGAGATTCCGATATGTTTTAACAATCGATTGTTAGTAATCGACAATCGATATGTTGTCGAATCAACAATCGGCACGATATCGATTGAATCGAGATTATCCGAATGACTCTAGTGTAGCAGTTAAAATTTGTGTGAAATGAGATTTAAATTGCTTGTTATAGTGTATTATTTACCGATTGACTCTGTCTAAACAGATTTATTTTGTTCGTTGATTGGAGTCGGACACGATTAGATTCTAATCGATTACAAAAGAAAAACTATCGATAAATTAGACAGTAAATTGATATAACAACGACCATGATTATTGTTCCATTACAGGTCTAATTGTTTCGGAAGACGATATGTTCGTAGATATTGATTCGCAAATTGCAAGACTGTAGCGAATATTCTAAATGCCAATATGTACTTACATAATATATTATATTGTATGACGTTGTACATATATTAATACATTTTATGTAAATGTAAACATTTATAACAATACTATCAACGAAAATATAATGTACCGTGTAGCCTGTGTGTATAGCTTTTTTCAACTATGTGGGTCAGCATCCAGTCTTACCGGATACAGCTGGATAACAGTATTTTAAATGGAGCGACTGTTTATCTGACCTCCACAAAACAGCAACTGGGTAATAAAACAAACTCATTTATAATATTAGCTAGGATTTCTGGGCATGCGAGCGTCACCTTTTACCTAATTTGGGCCAACAGTTTAGGTCCTGGCATCCCACCAAGCGGACACACAGCTTGTTTAAGATGAACTTTTGCGTGGACACGTACACAGATCGTAAGTACTTCGGTAACACATACAGTGGAGCTCAAGATTTGTTTTTATTGTTTGGAACTTCCTGGGTTCCAAAGGATTTATTTCAGAAGGGTATAATAGAATTGAGCGGGATTATAATATTTGTACGTCAATCTTATGCATCGATGTTACAACGGTGATGACAGGCAGTAAATAAATCAAATTACAACGAGGATTACAGTAAATAAATCAAGTCCTGCTATCTAATTGTAAAGTATTTTCGTAACCGATTAAGACTAATTTGTTTCATTTTGATAGTTCAACAAAATTCACTGCGTTATTTACGTTGTTGAGCAGGCAGCTCATTTGGACTCCGCCCCTATCCGAAATTATCCAAAATTTTTATATGGGTTTCGATTACGGTTAGGGATAGATTTTACTCTAGGATATCCGATAGTTTCGGTTACGGTTACCGAGCTCTTTTACATCCCTTAGGGCCTAGACAAGTGGCAATCGCTTCGATAGCGTTTCGTATTTCTACAACGACTTTCAACAGGATTGACATAAGCTTTTCGATAACTTATGGCAGTCCTATACATTTTTGGCATTTCCATCATCGTTATCGCTGATAGAATGTCACTTTTTCTAGGGTCTGGTCTGCTCGTTAACGCAATGTTGCTGAATAGTCGAAATGAATGGCATTGCCATTGTAACTACTTACTTACTCCGCAGGTAAATCCATTTTAACAAAAGCTTTAGTTTTTGTTATTAAGGTTTGGCAACATTACTTCAGGGTAATTCCTGAATTACATGAAACAGTCCCCGAGTAAAACATTCTCGTAGCTTTCCAATGCAAATAATTTTCCCAGCCAGCTAGGCTGTAAAAAATCTCCCAGGCCAGTAATAGTTTGAGCACTTCTGTTTTTTAAAGTCACTTACAGCAGTAACAAGCAGTTCCTTTTATTTTTTGTCATATAATGCACGTACATTGCATATAATGTACGTAAATTAAAGTAATGTACGAACATTGCAGTTTTGTTCCACAGTTTCAGTTTCGTTTTAATTAAAAAGCGGGTTGTACTGTACTTTGAATTTTTTCTAGGTGCTTTGTGAATATGGAATGAATGCACTAAGGTTTTTCTGGTGTGATAAAACTATGTGTACCACCAATACAGAGAGCTCGTGGCTTAGTAATCAGGTAAAGCTACGCTTGCCGAGGTTGGTCCGTGGATGGGTGACCTTCTTTACATACCGAGACTCCTCCGTGACTCGGAAAGCACGTTAAGCCATTGGTCCCGGCTGTTACTCGTGGACCTTTGAAATTCGTTACGGGTCGTCAGAAGCCCGAAAGTCTGACAACCAGTCTTACCAAGGGGTATCGTATCGCCCAGTTACTGGGTCGTGGAAGTCAGATAGGCAGTCACTCCATGTATAATACTGGTATTCAGCTGCATCCGATTAGACTGGAAGCCGACCCCAACATGGTTGGGAAAAGGCTAGGCAGATGATGATGTGTACATATCTACCACAAAAAATGTTTTCGCCAAAATTGCGTCTGTTTAGCGCCAGTTAATGAAAAAAATACATTTTTTTTACGCATTTTCTCCATAGCTGGTGCCAATTTAGACTAAGCCAAATCTAGCAAGTTTTTTCTAAAAAATATACCTTTCGGCTGACAAATACCTACGCCAAAGTGTGGCCAACGATTTACGTGAGGCATAGCCTACGTGACTTTCACAAAGATACCTCTGAAAGGCACAAAATACCTAGAAAGACACCTATCAATATTTCATACCTAAAGGCCTTCATAGTGGATAATAGCTGAAATATTTTTTGCGGGACATGTATCGTACATTTATATTGGTTAGATATTACGTAAAAAAAGGAACATTTTATATAACCTTTAGAGACTTTAGGTAAAGCAAGTTATACTTACGGGGTTTACTTCAATGAAAGAAATATGAGTCATTATACTTTTTCCCGAGCTCAGCTGTCTGACGGCCGAATTCTACAATTGTCTCCAAAGCAGCTCAATTTCAAAATTGTTAAATGACTCCAGTGTAAAATTACTTTTCGTCCAAGAAAATTGTAATTTTTTGAAAGACAACAAAAAATAAGTGGGTATTTAAGGATCTTAGCTCTTGGTACTAGTTTCTATAACACTAGGCCGCAACGTCAGTGGTAAAGGATTGGTTATTTTTAACCGACTTCTTCAAAAAGGAGGAGGTTCTCAATTCGTCTGTATGTCTTTTTTTTTTTTTTTGTGTGTTTGTTACGCGATTACTCCGCCAATTATGAATCGATTTTGATGATTCTTTTTTTGTTTGGTAGGTCATGCTTCCGAGGTGGTCCCATATAAATTTTATTAGCTTTGCTTGCGTAATTTTTGAGTTAGCTTCAATATTACGTATTTTTCCCACTTAGTTTATCTAGACGATATCCTGTTTGACTCCTTCACTGTTATTTACATAGCAGGTAGTGGTATTCGGATTTGTGTGGGGTAGGTACCACAACTAAAAAGTGAAAAATAAAAACTTTTTTCAAAAAAAATACAACCGACTTCCAAAAAAGTGAAAAATAACTTTAATTTTGGAAGTCGGTGTCTTTGCTTTGCAATTTCCGTTTTTTGCCACCGACTTCCGAAATTAAAGTTATTTTTCACTTTTTTGGCAGTCGGTTGTATTTTTTTTGTAAAAAGTTTTTCTTTTTAAATAACGTGTTACTATTTCGCTCCAAAAATCCGCCATCTTGTTTTTTTTTTCATACACCTATCTAAGGACACTAGGGTTTTTAAGACAAATATAACGATGTCGAAATACATCCAGCCGTTTGGAAGATACGAGGTAATAAAGAAATTTACAAAAAACAAACATTCATACATACAAGATACGCGCGAAAAACATAACCCTTCCTTGGCAGTCGGGTAAATACCCATCAGGTACAAAGTCACGTGTATGTACGTGTAATAGATCGATAACGCAGCTTTGAGGATAGTATGTCAAAGGCTTAGTCGTTCTCGTTAGCCCTCTACAAGTCGTTAGCCATATCAAAGCCTTGTTGTGTTTGAACAATGTAATTATCTATAACTATCTACGGAGGTTCTATGTATTGTAGGTACAAAGCTATTGTTGCTAGCCGGAATTCGAGAGTCTACGGTCATACACCTGAATGTTAATTACCGTAATTAAAAACGTTCAAAATGTAGTTGCAATCTAATCTTGGCAAAAATCAATGTCAAAAACTTGTCAAATCTGTACGAAAATTACATGATTTTTTGACATATTGAGTCTAAGATTGCGAACGCCCGGAAAAAGACGGTAATCTGTTATGTAACTAAGATGAAGCTTCATAAAATCAATCGTTTATTCTTCTTCCTTTACCAACTTAATTAAATCGTTCTTCAGCTGTCATGCAAGTTCAAAAATAAATCAGCATTGCCATACAACGTGGCAATGTTGCCAGCCTTTTGGGCACCTTTCCTACTGACATCAGCGATGCGGATGAATTTTTCGATGCACTTTAATGATTATTTCCCCCCTTTTTGATATACTTATACGTATTATTATTATTTTAGTGTTAGATGTATATATGTCAATTATTGTTGTGAAGAATAATAAAAAATAACAAAAATAATTGGCAACCTATAAAAATGCGCGATACAATTTCAAGGTTGCCCAATGACCAATTTGTTTTTTTTTTTACAAATTAGCGTTTTTTTTTTCAATGTAGCATTTACACGATGCAAGCTTCTTGCAAACAATAATACTGAAGCAAATAAATTACTTTAATTATTGCTTCAACTTATGGAATACCACAGATAATTAAATCGCATTCTGTAAATCAGGCTTAGATAATGCTTCATTTCATAATAACATTTTTCATTTTCAATCTTGTCTCGTGTCTATGGTCGTGTTGTCATAGAAACGGCTTAACCACTTTTTTGGCAAGCTTTAGCTAAATGGTGATAACATTCCACCAAAGCCTCACACTTCACTTTCAACTTCGGGCCAAAATTGAAAACGTCTGGAGACGTTGTCGTAGTTTCGTACACTGCCAGATCGTATTAATGCCACTCGATAATGTTGAGGATACTTGGCCAAGATTTTAAGACGAAGTGTTATAAGTAATCTTGAACGATACATAGAAGTTTGATGTTAGAACCATGCAGGATTTAAAGGATTAACAACGAGAGATGCATTTGAATTATCTTCCAAAAAATAAAAAGTTGTTAGCATTAATTATCATTAATCTGGACAGAGTTATATTAGCATGTTGTCGGTTTTCCTGAATAATATTTGTAGCTGAAGACTTGCAGTTTTCTTATAAGCAAATGAATACTTCTATGAAACGTAATGAAAGGAAAAAAAAATGCAATGAGGTCAATGATGGCAAGGAATTGTCTGAAGTGTCGTCTACTCTGCCTTTGCGCAGTTTTCCAAACCATTGAAACTCCTATAAACAAGCTATATAATTGCGTAACTTATTTTCGTAACCGATTACGACTAATCTGTTTGATTTTGACAACATTCATTGCGATATTTACGTTGCTGAGCAGTTTTTGTTTCGAACTTATGAAGCAATGGTTTAGCAATTTGTTTCAAACCGATTTAAATTGTGATTGATCGTGTATTACACAATTAGGGTGCAGAATCTACAGTGGCAACAAATCATCTTCTCAGGGAAATGATCCAAACGTCTTGAGACCCGCAATGAAATTGAACAGAAAGTCTCATTGAAATAGTAAGTTTCACAGTATGATGTATTCTCCCTTATTCAAAAACAACTAACTCCAACTACCTATAGGCAAAAAAAAAAAAAAACTTCAAAAAGAAGCCCAAAACACCGATCATTTCCTCACTCATTCTACTCCCAATGCTGAAATGGTAACGAGATTTCCGTATCAACAATTGTCAAGCTCTCAATCGTGACACAATCGGTACCCTCGTCAGCCTTGTCGATGTACATCACCTCATTAACCTGTGATGTGACGTCACAGCGTGAAGGAAAAACGTGTTAAAGGAGTTTAGACGTGTTTGTAGTGATGTTGCTGTTTTCAGTAGATAGAGCACGAATTGGGGTGTCCTTTTTAATGATGGTCTTGTCATGATAGGGTTAACAGTAACTCATCGTAGTTTTACTTACTATGCGATAGGGTTGCCTTAAGAGAGAGTTACCTATTGTTACCAGGCGTAAAGAATGGACAGCTACCTTTCTTTGTCTTGGTAAAAAATATAATTAAGAGTTTATTGGCAAGAGGATCAGAAGCAGAATTCTCTTCAATAATTGTCAAGTTCGCAATCGTGACACAATCGGTCCTTCATCAGCCTTGTCAATGTCATCATTAACTTGTGATGTCACAACGTGAAGGAAAAACGGTTTAAAACGAGTGAATACGTGTTTGTAATCGAGTCGTTGATGTGTCAAGTAGATATATAAAGTAATGAAATTGAGTTTGAGTTTGATTAAAGGAGTTACATTATGTTAACTACATAATTTGTTGTGAGACAGGATTGATTGTAGTTTAGGGGTATGAGGAACAGGGTATAAAGTTCACTCATCCACCATAGAAAAGGGAGGATCCTCCGACCAGACCGGTATCATGTTGGCGGGCAACTGCTCAACGATTGATGTTGGATTCTCTCATTATGTCCATCGCGCGGTAAACTCTAACCTACTTATTAATAAACGTTGTATAGCGTCTGTATACTTAGTTACACAACGTTTTGTCAAATAACTAACAACTGAAAGAGTGATGTCAGGATTTTTGTGTGACGTCAGGTCTTTGATGCGTAGTTCGCATGTGGCGATGTAGATGCCGCCAAAGGAGAAAAGAGACATGTCATAACATCACGCCTGTATTCCCCAAAGGGCTGAGCAGATGTGTAGCTATAGTACACCGACATTTCGCCAGTTATGTTTGAAGAGAGACTTGAATAATAAAAGAAAGGGTTACATATATTAGCAAGCATATTTGAAAAGAACAGCCTCGTCTAAAAATGCCTAGGTAGAAATAAGACTAAAGTGGCAGTTGAACAGGATATGCCAGTGAAGAATAGGAATACAATCAATTAGTTGGTTAAGTCAGGTGGTGGGTAATATTCCTCAGAATAATTGCTTATACAGGGTGAATAATTGTGAACAACTTTCACTATGGAACCCATGCCACACTGTATAAGAAATAAAAAATATGAATCATATTATTTCTTATAAATGTAATAGTGACCTTGCGTCATTTTATCATGCTTATTGCATTTTAATATCAGCGGAAAGCGTGGTTATCTAAAGTTCATAGTGTAGTTCTCATTAAGGATATCCGATGTGCAGTTAATCTGACCTCAATTCGTTCTACGATAACCTAAACAACTCTCAACTCATATCACATTTATATTTACATCACGACAAAAATAATCAAGAAAAAAACTTATTTACAACAAAAAAAAACAACCGACTGGCGACTTCGCCACACAAATTCGTATAAGTATATTTAATATGTTAATAACAGTGACAGGAATTTATAAAATCATCAACATGCACAATGTGGATTAAATACGTATAATAATGGCTAACTCAAAAAGTGATAAAGCAAAGTTAATACAATTTATCCTCTACAAATGAAAAAAGAGTCACGTAAATCAGTCCAGAAAAAAAAAGATACTAGCCGAAGTTTTGAAGTCGGTTAAAAATATGCATAAACATTTTTAAATATCACCTACATATTGGCTAAAGAAATCTGCTGTAAAAATATCGCAATTTTTCTTCAACAATTTATCAGGATGGTCGTCAATTCGCAAGTATCCCCCCGACCAATAAGAGCACGGGTCGCGTGAGGGCATCGGCAAGGTCGGCGCTTGCGCAGCCGCACAGACTGCATCTCTCGAAGGCCGCGCACGTGGTTGCACGCACGTAGGTACATACGTTTTATTATTATCGATGATGATACGTAGACTCATTTGTTTCGCGAAGTAGGAAATTTTCTTGTGAAGCGTAGGTATGATAAAACATTAGCATTTGTAAAATTACTAGTGACCCGACTGCTTCGCACGATTTTTACGACTTGACAAAACATCGAGATTTAATATAATATCAATGTATTATATTCCAGAATAAACGCTCTAAATCTACTATGATCTACCTTGTTTAATTTTGCTGATTAAGTAATGTTATCTTTTTGTATGCACGTGTTTCTATGACAAATAAACCCATTTTTCTTTCTTTCCAAATGATTGTGAAAACCGCATCATACCCCATTGCATAGTTTAAAAGAATAACACGAAAATCAACTTGAATATAAAGAATGATTTTGACACTAAATAAAACTTACGAAAATCTTCCTAACAAGCTAGAAAACCGGTTGGTTACCTGTAACAAAAAAAAAACTTTATCAGAATTTATAACAAGTAATAACAACTACAAATCAGCGTCTCTCTTAAAACTCTATACACCGTGTTACGCAAACCATTTTAAAGAAACATTACCAAACCGTTGACAAAAAACGGAATGGCAAATCTTGACGTGTCTCGTTCACTTTGCGTCGAGGTCGTCGCATGCGCATGGTCGCGAACTCGACTGACGGCGCATGAGCAAAATGCAAAGGAAAATTTATTATTGCACGCATAAAATTATCGGGAGTCGTGATTTCTCTTGTTTCTATGGAGTTTCTTGCGACGACCACTTAGTGAGTGGCATTATTTGATGGTTTTTCAGTTTTCTGTGATAGTGATGGGCATTTTTTCGTCAATAGTGTTAATACTTGTGTTGTCAGTGTTGCAGCCGTTATTTTCACTTTTTTATTTCGTTATATGTATTTCACGAACTGAGTCCAAATAAACGTTATTAAAAAATAACGTTGCAGAGTTTGAAATACCTTCATATTTTTTCTGAGTGATTAATTAATGACAGATTTTATCCAAAGAAAAACAACTTTCAAGTGGCAACTACTCTGAAATCTGACAATGACCCAAATTCAAGATCTAATTTAAAGAAAATTGTCACAATCTTGAATAAGAAACATCAAAGAAATCTTACAAGCGTTCCTTTTTAAATCTTTTAATTAATCATGGTGATCTAAAACACTTAAATAATTCAAATTCAAAATATTTTATTTCACATAAATCTACTTGGGCAGGTGCCCATGTAGATTTATGTGAAATAAAATATTTTGAAACGAATCTATATAAATATTATGAAACGTCAGAAGCTAGGTGCACGGTTCCAATTGATCGTTTCGTATGGAGAAACACCACGGTTACTCTTTAAAAAATAATTGGCTTTTACAATGTTTTCAAATTACACAGTTAATAGACAAGTATGTGAGGACAGTAGTAGTACCAGAGAAGGTCGAGTGTACACGGTCACCTATCCAAACGGTCACCTATCCAATTATGTTATTTGAAACTTGACTTAACCACAACGACCGAACGGTAACAGGAAGAGTATTAAATCATAAAAAAGAATAACACAAAAGTGACTTCTCCCCGCCAGGGTTGCCAATTTACTGCGTTATTTAATTAGCAGGTGAAACAAACATTGATATTAACTGAATGTATACGTAGTTTTTCGACTATGAGATCTAGACGACTACCGGTCACTTGTAAAACATTTTTTGAAAGAGTAAAGGTGGAGTTTCTTGCCCATTCTTCTCCATACGAAAACTACCTTTTGGAAGGGGCAGCTAGAATCAGTTCTATTTCTTTGTTTTTGACGTTCAAAAGTGCATTTTATGTGCCTATTTAAAATAAATTATTTGACTTTGACCGGAGAATTTCTTCTCATTTGTCATTATATACGTTTTATTAATTAACAGTGCAGCACACGTTCAGTCAGACATCTTTTGTGAATGTGATGATGGCGCTACTTGTAAAGGAAGATGTCAAAACGTTGTCAAATCCAGTACATTTCATGTTAGTTCGCTATTGTCGCACTGCAGGGCAAACATCTCTTCTCATAGAGAGAAGGCATAAGCATTGATCACCACGCTTGCTCAAGACGGGTTAGCGATTTCAAACTTACATTTACTATTTTTGATGTTCACGTTTCCTCACGATGTATTCCTTCACCAATGTCAGTAATGTCAAAGATAAACTCAGGAAGAACATTTATGAATTGAAAAGTTCTATAATTATATTATGTAGTCTAGCAGCTGGTGACTCACTTACTGCTGACATTAGCTAGGTACCTACGTGATCAAGGTCATGTAGACCAGTTCAACACCACTTTTATCATTATTATTCAAAACAAAACAATTAAATTAAAACAATACAACAAAAAAAACGCGTAAAACAGTGCCAGTTCACAATAACAAAAAAGCTACGATGAAAAGTCACTTGAAAATCATTTCCTGTGAATAACGTCATCAAAGTGACGTTTTGTGATTTTGGCAACTGCACTAATTATGTTGTATTTATGTGTGACATTTATGTTAATAGTTTGAACAAGTTTATAAAATGTTATAAAAGTTTTTCAAATGTAGATAATGTTGGAAGTCATAAATCACATTAAATCTAGAATCACAACATTAATTCTTTAATAATTCTACAATTAATCTCGTTTAACTTTAAATATTTTATGACAGTAATACTTTTGTGACTGATTATTACATTTTTTACACGGTTAGACATTTATAAGGTCCACAAACACACTTATGCAATCTCGGAAACATAACTGACGAAATATGTATATAGTTACACCTCTGTCTAACCCTTTGGGGATTACAGGCGTGATGTTATGTTATACATAAGCAATCTCCAAAACGCTTTATTTAACAAAAAAAACGCGAACTAATATCGCTATCTCTAAAAAATCGGACGTCACAACTCATCCTCGTTTATTACGCAACAACACTAAAAATAAATCATGACGTAATCGCATCGAGAATATAATGAGTTCGAGCATCGTGGTAGCTCCCACAGGCAATGTCAATGTCAAGAGCGTTCAATGAACACATGTTTATACCTACTCTTTAAGTACACAGATGACATTAGCGCTGCCGAATTATAACATTATTTTTATCATAACACCGATAAGGAATTTACCAGTACATACGGACTTTTTCCATACATGTGTATTGTTTATGTAACGCAGTGTTTTTGATATGACTATGTAAATCACGTTGCAGGTTTGACGGGGTGATGTCATAAGATCATGCGGGTTTTGTTTGGACTGGATGTGTCAATCATGGAGTTATGTGTTGGTAAAAAACTTTTTACAAAAAAAAAACACTAAAAACGTGAAAAATAACTTTAATTTCGGAAGTCGGTGTCTTTGCTTTTCAATTTTCATTTTTTTGCCACCGACCGTTATATTTTTTTGGAAGTCGGTTGTTTTTTTTTTTGTAAAATGTTTTTATTTTTCACTTTTTAGTTGTGGTACCTACCCCACACAAATTCGAATACCACTAAATGGTATGTAAATAACAGTGAAGGAGTCAAACAATATATCGTCTACATACACTAAGTGGGAAAAATACATAATTATTTAAGCTAACTCAAAAACTACGCAAGCAAAGTTAATAAAATGTATATGGGACCACCTCTGAAGCATGACCTACCAAACAAAAAAAGAATCATCAAAATCGATTCATAATTGGCGGAGTAATCGTGTAACATACACACAAAAAACAAAAAAAACAGACGAATTGAGAACCTCCTCCTTTTTGATGAATTCGGTTAAAAAGGCCGATCCACGTAATTGAAAGTGGTTTAAATCATCAGTTAGGTTTTCCTAACGAGTTGCCAAATAGTACCTCATCTCCATATCATTTCCTATACTTTTAAATCAGCACAAAGCAATGCTGCTTGCAATTATAGAGAACAATCAAGCCATTTCCCAAATGACTCGAATCTTTCATTGGTTGGTTTTGAATTTCATGAATTTTCATACGTTTTTGCAAGGCGCTGTTGACAGAATCTTTCCCGAAAAAAGAAGCAACTGTGGGGAACGGAGTATCTAGAATCTATTTTTGAAAATCTCAACCGTAATATTGATTTCCTTGCCACGTGTAGATAAAACCGTTGCTGTAAACCGTATTTACGTTTCAAGATCCGAGTACCAGATGTAAAGAGGTTCCTCTGTTTAGCTATGTAATTGATACATGTTTACTTACGACTGTTTGACGTGTTGATTCAACTCGGGGTAACATCTAGAACGCATTAGTGAAGTTGATAAGTGGGAGGAGACAGTTTGGTGCCGAGTGTCGAGTTGGAGCTGATAAGACGCGTTGCTGTTTTTTTAAATGCGATATGTTTTTAGTAATGTTAACTTGGTGATAGGAATACACAGACAGCTTTGTGACTTTTATAAAGTTATTTTCGTCTAGGTAGAATCTTTCGTCTATTCAGATACCAAGGGTATGCTTAAACGAAGCCTTCAATCTTTTTACTTGGAAAAACTTCTTGTCTTCTTCTGATAGATGGACTGACAAATTGTAATGAGGGTTCGAGAAAAAATATGACCAATCGTCAGCAAGTCAGCACCTTAAAGAAGCATAATATTTTGATTGGATGCGGGATGGACACAAGCCCAAAGGGAGATATGAGTGACCTAACAACCTATGTCACGAATATAACTCGCTTTTACCACAAACAAACTACGCCAACATTTGTTGACACCGTTTAAAAGAACCGTGAACGAAACCAAATTGGCACGTCGACGTTCGAAAATTAAAAACACAATTGATACATAAATCAATTTTATACCTTTGCTCGAAATTAAAAAAAATACATTTGACACACGTCATTTCTTTTGACGTTTCATCTTGACATTGTTATTTTGATGTCACCCTAATGAATAGTGATGGTGTGAACAGCTGTTATGTGTCAGTCAGAAGTTCGCATGTAGGTTGCGTAAACGCAGCGTTATGTAACTGACGTGAAAAATATATTTTATTACGTGGAATTCCGCAAGTGGTGGTTTGAAATATAAATTATTTTTTTATAGGGTTTTGGAGTAGTTACGTGTTACATGCATTTTGAACCCAATCTGCCGAAACTCAAAGAAAAGATCATCAATGGACGTGACACGAGCTCTTCTTCAATTTTTGACTGAATGCAGCGTTCGCATTATTAAAACAGTAATTGAGTATCAGTAACTACTCAGCCACATTTTGAATGACAAGTTAAATTTAATTTAAAAAACCCCCGACAAAATCAAAGCATTTATTAAACGGTTTTTTTTTATATTGCCGCGAACACTCTCGATCAAGTCACCTTTCAAACAAAACCAAAAATATCAAAATCGATTCAGCCGTTTGGCAGCTACGATGGCGCAGACAGACACACAGATACACAATGCTAAACTTATAACACCCCTCTTTTTCCGACGGGGGTTAAAAATGGAGAGCATCGAAACAAAAAGACGATCAAATTTTTATATAATTAAATCTTTCAAACAAACTATATTCCATTTCTAATCCAACATGTCTGCCACAGCCGCCCAGCTATTCCGCCATCATATACCGTCCACAAAGGAAAGTAGTTATGCCTGAAGGCAATATGATGAATTGAAGGAACAGGCATCCTATTAACCCGGAGCCATCAAACATGTTTACGACGCGAACAAGCACCTGACACTGTTTTTTAGATCAGCCACGAACAACGAGGGAAAAATTTCGGAGGAATAAAATGCATGGGTCATAAAAAATGTAGGTGTTGTTTGGCAATACTTTAGGGAATTCTAGGTCTTTGTACATCAAGGATTTAGTTATGAACGAAAGAAAGAAAATATAAATTTATTTTCACTAAATGTGACGCATAGAGAATTTAAAAATAAAGCACGCAAATACAATATTGACTGCTTGGGTGTCAATATTAAAAGCATCACTACACATTATAAAACAACAACGCGAACAAACAGACAGACAGACGCGGCGGAGTCCTCCGTTAAAATCAAAAACTACTGCACCGATTTTCATGCTGTTTTCAGCAATGGATAGAGTGGTTCTCGAGGAAGGTAGTTTCCTGAATAATGTGCCATTTGTAAAATATTGGCTTCTAGTCTTATTATCTCAAGATAATTAAAAATTTGAAAGTGAGCAAAATATGCTGGAGTTTTTCTTTCTCATCCACATTGTGACGTCACAATATATTAGCGTTTTCGTGGCAGACTTCTATCCTTGAGGACACTTCCATATTTTCATGAAAAGTAATATATTATATTAATCACAATTTCGACGATTGAAAAACAAATGACGTTGCTGTGGCCTCAATAAATTTTCATTACTAATTTCAAAAGCGTTGCATCAACAATTCAGCAGTGGCGTCAGCAATTCAGGTAACAAAATAAAAGTTATTGCTGTTGCCAGTATTACCTCAAAACCCCTTGAAATGACTTTCTTACTATTACATAAACAGATAGAGTTATCTGCTTAGTAACATGCGGTTGACATGCTCATGACAAATATAAGATTGCACTCAAGCAAAACAAATAATGTCGATCGGTGAAAGTCGATAGCGATATCGAGAAGATAGCGTAAAGCGCTTACCGATAATGTTAGATAGGCGATTGAATTAAGTGGTTGTTCCATAACACGGGTATTGAGAACATTTCTTTTGGTGACAAAGGTTTTTAATTTTTGAAATATTTACCTTTAGACTAGACCCGGCAAACGTAAGGTAGGACGCCCTCAGGCTAGGTGGAGTGACGATCTTCGCAGAGTGGCTGGTAGCAGCTAGATGAGTTGCCGAGAATCGAGCTGAATGGCGTGCAATTGGAGAGGCCTATGTCCAGCAGTGGACAACTATAGGCTTATGATGATAATGACCTTGTTGCTCAATGATAACAGCCGCTCAAGTCGATCGAAGGTAAAAAACTATACAATAGTTTGCAAAATCATTTTGCAACACAAGAAGAGGAGAGCTATATGAACAAGAAGAACTATTAGAAGAGGTCTGCATCAATGGGTAAACTGCGATAAGTTCTGGTTCCTCGCACATAGAGTCGTCATCCTAACTTACAAATCCAATTACTCCTGTTTTCAGTTAGGTTAGGTTATACATGAAATCTGTACCAAAACATACCTCGACTGTAGATATAACTAGTTATGAATTCGAAGCATTACCTGTAAAGCTGATTCCTACTTCTAACTATCAAATGATTCGCTGTAATAGGCTTACATAAGTCAGAGGAAATTGGATCACGTTTTCCGCATATTCTAATTCCAAAACTTCGACATGGCAAATCCCGGAAATATATCCCGAAAACAATTCTTAATTAGTTTGGAATAACAAGGCTTCCTAAACCGATTGGTGACGGGAAGTCCTAGATGAATTCCGCATGAGTACTTTATCTGACTTTTACCTCCTTTTTTTTTCGTCCGTTAAAAAGAGTATTAAAGACCATGAGGATGATCAAGACAATCTTTCGAAAATAGAAACAGTAATTTTGAGTTTCTGGCCAGTTCTTCTGCATTGGAAGGAGAGGTACTGTCCTCATAAACAGTTCTTTTTTTGGACATAAATCGGTGTTAGCACGATACACGTACTAGCCATACCAGGAGAACATAGCTCACAAGAAGATATAGACCTGGGGGCATACCACCATTGCTTACAGTAGTATTATTTTAATATTACTTCAGTGCAGGAAAGAGATGAAGCTCTACAGGACGTATAGCTCCATCTCTTTCCCCCACGAAGTAAGATTAAAATAATAATGCTGTAAGCGGTGGTGGTAGGTCCCCTGAGGTTTCAATTCCTTCTTCAAACAACCACCACAATTCTTGAAAAGAAGATTCTAAACAAGACTGCTCAAAGATCTTACGACAAAAAGCCGAGTCCGCAAGGCCGGTGACGTCACGTCACACTGCACGCTCTCTACGGGCCGCTACCCACACTAAAGTTTCTGCGTGGCAACTGCAACTGTGCCTAATGTACACTCAATTGCTCTGTAATTTCGCCGGCTCATTGTGATAGAACGGACGGCGTCATTCCAGTTCCTTCCTTGTGATTTTTATGTGAATTATGGAATGGAGGAGACGAGTAGTGGACAGAGAGACGCTGTCGGAATTATGACCATGACATGACAGCAGTCGGCAAAAATATGTAAGTCGTAACTTTTTTGTTTTTGCAAAAATCATTGCAATTTTTTTTTTTTTTTTTAAAGTCTTTAAATAATATGAGCAAGTGCTTTAAAGGGTAAAATTGCTTAAACCTGGGACAAAGACCAACCTACCAAAAACGAAATATATTGATTGAATCTATCTTCAAAACAACGATGACGCATTTAAAAGCCTGCTTACATAATCAATATTATTTATCATTCTAATGCCACTAGGTTTTTAGTCCGAAGAAAAGTAGATAAAACCAACGAATATTTTGATAAAAACATTATCAGTTGACGTGGAATGCAAGATTGAACGAATGCTGATCTTGAAAAGGGAAAAAGTGCGAGATCCGTTCTGAATCCTAATCATATTTTTTACAACTACGGGAACAACAACATTTTTGCACGCGATGTTTACCTGAAGGTTGCCTCTTGTATTTTTTCCTATTTGTTTTTACTTGGTTTGTTATTAATTCTTGCTTTTTCTGAGATATTTCCTCATACTTTGTTATCGCTGCATTTTATTCTAGTATGTTGCTTGATACTGCATTCCTAACATTAGTAGTACCTAAGCATACTAATAGTTGTTAATGAGCCTCGTAAAATGTTGGTGTACTACATTAGAGCATAATCTATCTATCTAAGCTGTATGTCAGTCCACCAGCTTTTTATTATTTAAGGAGAGTAATGCAGCATAAAATGTAACTCCAAAAAGATGCAAATTAATTTTCGTTCCAGGATAAGAAACCGCCTTTATCTTTCGCGTCTAGCGAATAGCCAGCAACTACCGCTGCCCATTCTTATGGTGAGGTTAAGCAACGGCTCCTAGAAGACCGGTGGCCGCCACATATCGGCCGCAATGACGACTGTCACGGGAATTATGGCAGCAGGGTCTGACAGTCAGACCCTGCTCTGCCATAATTCCCGTGACCGTAAAGTCAGATTCTGAGTTTACGGTGTCCAAAAACGCTTTCTAGGAAAACACACAAACTTACTTTCCTAAATAACGTTTCAGTGACGTCATTCGAACGTAAATTGCGTACGATATGTGGCGGCCACCGCTCTTCTAGGATACGTTCCTGGTCTGATAATACAAGAAGTGTTATAAGAGGTAAAATTTGTTATTCAAGCTTATTCCACCAATCCCAATCAGCAGTGAACGACCACGAACTGATATGATGAATGGAATATGTCATTACACAGTCCCTAAAACTCATTATGATTATCTTCAAGTTTCAAGCCAACCCAAAGACGTAAGAGTCAAAAACCTACCATAGTTATTCGTTAATTAGGTCTCAGTTTGAGCAGCCTCATTAATACAGCTAAGTGGAATCGAAGCCAGTTTTCTTGGAAACTGTGGACGAACTGCTTTTGAGAAACTCTTGGAGTAATGTCGGATTGTTGGCACTGCCAAGTGGCGTCTGTCAGGAGTGTCTAGAGTCACTTTTATAATTTCTGTACATTGCTTTAAAAGTTCTATAGAACTGTGGCATCTGTTTTGAAAAGTCGCAAAGTAGTGGTTTTATTTTGTTTTACAAGTCCCTTGTCCAAGATAGAGCTATATAAAAGATAACTTTGTGCAATCAAAAAGTTATCATTATAAATAGGTGGTGAAGGGAGGGCGTTTTGGGGGACTGTCTTATACAGGGTGTAAGGGTAAACACCGTTGTCACTCAAACCATGGGTAGTTGACTTAGTATAAAAATAAATGACCGAGTAACATAAAAAAACAAATGTTATTTTCATTAAAAGATTTAAAAAAAAAACTATCCGACACCGTGCTCGCTAGCGAAACAGCTGACTGACTGAGGCAGGGGTCGCGCTCGCGGACAGTCAGGTGAAATACTTACTCTTGTGGTAAAATGTAGTTTTTTTTTTTTTAAGTTGTAATTTTCCATTGATTTTACGTTCTAAAAATGAATCCAAACCACTGGTTTCAAGGACTATCGAAACATTGACTATCGAAAAGTGCGGTTTGAATAAATTTTTATTTTTATTTTAAAGAAGGATAAACAGGATAGTTATTGATGTAGCAAATACTCCTACTTGTAATGACTCCATAGGGTGCTTGTACAAAGAAGCAGGTTCCCAGCAAAGACAATATGGTACCGAAAAAACGCCCCGTGTTAACCTATATTTTCAAACCTTCTACGTTAAAATAGTGATGCCTATGACAGTTATACTGCGCCACCAATATTTTTTATCAATCCCCCGAAAAACACCCAAACAACACGAAAACTCACTTCCCGTTCTCCAATCAAACTTCAACAAAAGAACGAACGAGAAAAAAAAATACAATTATACTTTCACCACTCAAAGAACGCAATCTCTCGAGACACTCCAAAACTGAACAATTTCCCCGTTGATTGATAACATCAATTTGTGCTCGATTGTACAACGTTACTCCATCACGATCGATCCTCCCGTATTTGCAAATGAAAGCTTGTTGCCTGTACAGTCGACGACAAAGGCCGTTCGTATGTGTGTCATGAATTTCAGTCCCTTGAGACAGGTAGCTGAGAATGTATTTGATTATATTGAACGGGTATTGGTATTAATTTCGACTATGTTGAGGGAATACGTAATATATGACTCTGAGTATTATGCCGCAGATACCGCTAGAGCTAAAGAGTTTTATCGGAATAGGGAAAAACCGGAAAAATTTATCTGGATTTTATTTTATAAGGTTGGCAACGCGTTTCCAAATTCTTGATGAAGTATTACAAGAAAGCAACATCATTGAACAATACCAACTTCTTGACACAACACGGATAATGCTCGGTTCCTATAAACGAAAACTAATCGTTTTGCATACCAATGGTAACTTTTTTTATTGCCAAACTGGGGATATAAATGGATTCGTAAACTAATTTTACCTGGGATAGCTACTTCCATATAGGAGGATGCAAAGTTATGAGGTCTTTGCTTCATTATTGGTGAAGATACAGGAGTCTTAATTTTAACCAATAACGGTCCGTAAATTATAGGAATCGGCCACAAGTCACATTCTTTCGACTAATTCCAAACCAATTTGAACATGAATGAAGGACATTGACCCAACAGAAATCGGTTAATGATTGAGCTCATTTAAACTTCGTCCATTCACAGTTCACTGCCATATCAAGAAGCCATGAAGTCGGTTTCATTCGTGAGTGTTATTTGTATTCGATGTTCACTCGTGTTCGCTTTCGCTAATACAGCTGGCATACTGAGTGTTGCTAGACTGCGTGGCGTCTACAACAGTCTGGTTATACTGCGAACTAGGCACATTTTTGTAGGCTACAAGTATTGTTGTTGTTATATTGATCGAGATGGGTTGTAACAGGTTAAAGACGATATATGTTATCACTGTTACTGTTACAAAAAAATAACAGATCCAAATATCTGTTATTAAATAACAGCCTGTTACTTTTGTACGGACGATAAATACGTATTTAAATCTCAATTGAATATCTTCTTTATTTCTTTTCGTTTAAAGTTGAAAATCATATCCGAAGTTTTAACAGTAACAGCTGCGGTAACAGTCTTGAGGATCTGTTTGTAACAGATATGTTTTTTATTGTTAGGAACAATTGTTAATATCTCTTATTTCTATCTGTTAATAAATACGCCTCACTCCTAATTGTTTTTCATTTATGCCGATAACGCTTCACTTTTTATTCATTTTTGCCTTTCATTCAGCATTTCACTCGAAGTAAAACGTCTGAACAGAAAATAAATCAAAAGTGAAAAATGAATTCATTTATAAGTGAACCGATCCAACGATTTCTGATTTCGGCATCTTTCACTGCCGCATGACCGAAAAATGTAATGTAAGAAGCAGATGAACGTTCATTCCTAAGTAATTTTGTAGGTGTCGTGTGAAGGTGGAATGTTTTACCTACGTGTGAACCTATTGATCTTTGTATATTAGTTTGTTGCTGCAGTGGAGCCGCTTCACTTGATCCAATTAGTAGACTACGACCAATGCACGAATGAGTACAAAGGTTTTTATTTTTTTAAACACCAAGGAATGATTTCTATGTTTTCGAATCAAAGATTAGTTATGTACTCGTAATAGGAGACAAATAAATTCTTCACGGTCTTTTTGAATGGAATTTCCAAAAATGTTCCATTGAAACTCGTTTCATAATCTTTTCTAAACTATGTAGATTGGCTTCCAGTCTAACCGGATGCACCTGAATACCAGTATTTTACATGTCGCTACTGCCTATCTTACCTCCACAACCCAGTTACTGGTTAACACGATACCCCTTTGCAAGCCTGGTTGTCAGACTTTCGAGCTTCTGACTACCCGAACCCGAACGACTGTCAAAGATCTGCAAATGGCAGCCGCCACAGTTTAAATGAATATAATACTATTTCATAGCACACTACTACAGTATATCAATACGTGAAGCACAGTTTGTGGGTGTACCGCGTCTAGCCAGACTGTGTGGCGGCCGCGGGCGGTCTGTGACCAGGACCACCCTACATTTCTAATGGTTGCCTATAGCATTGAGAACATAGCTGGTAAGCACGACTGAGCAACGAACTCATTTATACTATGTTAGAAACATGCTGGTTTGGAAATGCAAATGGAGGACAGAACAGAAGAAAACTATTTTAATGTTTTTGGCGAATTTAAATTATCAAATCTTGAAAGCCTAAAAAAGGAGAATGTAAGAGGCTGACAAGAGAGAATGGGAGAAAAAAATGTGTTGCGCCGACCCCAAGTAAGCTGACAAGAGAGAATGGGAGAAAAACATGTGCTGCGCCGGCCTCAAGTAAGCTGACAAGAGAGAGTGGGAGAAATACATGTGCTGCGCCGACCCCAAGTAAGCTGACAAGAGAGAATGGGAGAAATACATGTGCTGCGCCGACCCCAAGTAACATGGGGCAAGGGCAGGAAGATGATGAAATCCAGGCGAACCAGGGAGCTGGGTCGTTAAGATTCCTCTAAAATCCTCTTCGTCTCGACGGCGCGACGACGAGCATTTTATGTCAAAGAACGTCACAGAAAATAATTTCTTGTAATCTTTGTCGCGACAAAATCATTCTCCGAAGACTTTTCCAATATTTTCCGACGTTTAAACAATACCAGTCGTGAAGGTATTACAATATAATGCGCACCAACTTATCCCATTACCTAATCACCTTTACATATTTATAGAACAAATAAATACAAAAGCGGAAACTCTATGGTCCCCCACAAAAGGCGGCTAGACTGTATGGCTATCGTCACGGCCATACCACAGACTATTGAAAGTCGTGAGCTAATAAATACAGTAGCATAGAGAGGTCGTGACTTCTTATTTAATACTGTTTCAAATTGATTATTCATGCTTATAGCTGTTGCATAACTTGGAGAAAGGGTGGGCTGTTTGTCGGCGAGTATAGGTACTTAGTTTCAAGATGTATGAACAGGAAGTCTTGCATTTTTCCCACACAATTTTGGGCGAATCCATTGCTTCTATGATTCGACCTCCTTTAATATCTACCCAACCTAATGACTGAATCATCAAGTATGTTCAGGGAGTACGCAAGAAGACTTCAGTCAAACGTTAACCATTGGGTCTGGAATGCTGCATAGTTGCACACTGCACCTCAAACCTGGTCAGTCCGGAATCGATCGAATATCAAACACTTATAAAGGTCAAAGGCAAATTTTTTTAATTAATAATTTTTTATTTAATCTGACTACAATGATCTATAGTGATATTTTTTAAGCGACGGCATGTGAAGCCAAGTCAGAGGCCAGGTTAGTCGCTAAACACACGAGAACTAGAAGATAAAGGACAAAGGATCTAATAAGTCTCCTTTCGTGTCCGTCTGTTTGACCACTTAGATCTTTTTAACTACACAATGGACTTTTATATTCGCCAGAGCATTTATTCCGGAAAGTTTACCTAAGTGAAAAAAACATGAATATTTATTTAACTTCGACAAAACACAAAATACTCGATGTTAGACTTCACCCGAGCGAAGCAAGGGGCGAGCCATAGTTATTATATAAAACAGCCATCTTCTTTAACAAAAAACATATCTTAAGGAACTCGACAATACAATACGTAGTTTTGTATCAGAAAAATAATGTTTAAAATCGGATGAGTAGTTTCGGAGATTACCTCCTCCATCCAAACTTAGAAACACCACCTCTTTATAATATTAGGGTAGATACCAAGTACTTCCCAGTGAGTGTATGTGACTCTGTACCGAGCATTATAGAAAATATCTACCAAAAACCGCTTACAGGTATCGCAGTTACCTACATAAGCGTATACATTCTACGTTGTACGTTATATGAAACGTGGACGAGCGCGCCAGACTGTATGGCGGCGGCGCTCAAACCAACTGTATACATTTATGTAGTTGGTAGTCGCCCAGCATGGTTGACTTAACTTAGTGAGACGAGTATGGAGAGCGGTAGGATATTTTACTTGAATTGGAATTGGTGGTTGATGAAGGCCAATTCACTACTTAATAAAACAATTTTTTTTTAAACAAAAAACCCTACTGCAAAAACCGAAACGATAAAAACATTACCCTCCTTCTGGGGCAGTCGGGTAAAAACAAGCATTGAACTTTGTTTTTTGTAAGGTATTGCAGGCGGGGACACACAAAAGTTACAACATATTTCAGGTTATTGGTTGTATATATTTGGAATTAACTCATTACTAGCTTTTATTTGATACCAATATTGTTTTAATTTATTTATTTTTAAAACTACCCTCCGTTTTGTTTTGTATTTGCAGCGGGAATATAAAAAAAAATATTGCCTATGTCACTCCCACAATTAAGCCGAACCTAACGACATCTCGTTTGTTAAAATCCATCAAGCCGTTTAGGCTACAGAGCGTGCAAAAGAAATAGACATACATACAGACTCTCGAAATACATTACCCTCCTTCTGGGGCAGTCGGGTAAAAAACGTTCAGATTCAAGTCTGCCAAACTTGTCAAAAATGTTGGGAAATTGATGATTTATTTGACAGATTGCGAATGCAATGCGAATGTAAACGTTCTTAAAAATAAGGGAATTGAAGTCAAAATCTGTTGAACGGACTGTAAAAAAGGTTTAAGGTCTAATCTTATTTCGAATGGAGTATACCTAATCTACAGTAATACATTTTTGACAAGTGATCGAAAAGCTCGGTTCATCGCTCGTCAATTGATCTCTACCAATTCCGATATAGAATCCAGAGTTTAACTTAAAAGGGTTAAAACTAAGCAAGGAAATCATTATCATGATCATCTGCCAACCTAACCTAACCTAACCTTTTCCCGAATATGTTGGGGTCGGCTTCCAGTCTAACCGGATGCAGCTGAATACTAGTATTTTAAATAGCGACACTGCCTATCTAGATACACCTTGGTAAGAGTGTTGTCAGAAAGTTATCATTGAAAGATTTAAATAATAAACATCCCTGTCCTTTTAAAAACTGCTAAACATGGTATCGTGCTCAGAAAGCGAGTTAACTATTTAATTTACCTCGATGAAAGGCTTTTAGTGAATGCATATCTTAAGATGCATCGTTCACTTAACACTCCCGAGTTTTGCTACTTCCCCCATTATTTTTTCAACGAAAACTTTCATAGATTCTCTTTTAAACTTCGTCATTAACAACGCAAAGTTAACAGACAGTTACTCAACATAATAAAGTATTGAAAAAATTCAAATTACTTATCGCAGATGAGCGGGCAGAAATAATTGAGCGAACTCTTAGACGGGACAGGGGGGTGAAGGAAGAAGGGGGGGGGGGGGTTCACGCGTGACTGACCCCAGTCAAGTTCCCCTATCGGATACTTTAAGTGTAAAAATGTTACGATACATAATATTACATTACAGGCATGTGAAGGTTGACAAGGAAAACGATCGTGTTTGGAAGTTTTGCATAATGTTTCAGAGGTTTTACAAAGGTTACCTTCTCTTTGTATGAAAAAATGTGAGTCAAATAGCTCATTCAATTTTGTCTCGCTTACCTATAAATAACGTTGCTGGTAATTTCAGCTTGAATTAAGACTCTTACATACTGGCGTGACGTGTCGCGCGACGCGACTTTTAACAAAACAATTTTTGAGAAAACTTCACGGCGATCAATGCAGCGGAGTCGCGCCTGTTTGTGGGAGCCTTTAGAGCGATAATGACTGAAATTTCTAATTATCAGGGCTTCAAATTATTATCTCTATCTTATATTATATCTCTCGACAAACTATAAATGGAGAAAGCAGTGGCACAATTTAGGAGGGGCCATTTATAGACATGTGACATCTACTAACCCGCACTAGGCCCGGGTGGTAGATCACAGTCCACTCCCTCTCAAAGAGAGGAGGCCTGTGTCCCAGCCGTGGGAACATTATAGACTGATTATGCTAAATGTCCTTCTGCGAAAGACTGAATTGAAGACCGTATTTCCGATTAGTTATTGGAAAAGTGTATGAATTTTATTCAAATACTTTTGTAACAAACACTCCACATTTACTTTACACTATCCGACATTTTTCCACACAAACTCACGCGTGCATGCATTACGTATAATTGTGATAGTACCGATAGGAACGTGGCAGTGTGGCAGGCTCACAATCGGCCAATTTAAATAAACAATAAGCACTGGTGTCCGCGAGCCGTGCACAAAAACTGTAGCCACTGTGCAACACGTTGCAGTGAAACAAGTGTTCATAAATTCATAGAGAAATGTTCTAGCGAGTAATCAGAGATCTATTGTTAAACGGTACACTGTTTTCGATTAGTATGTAGAGCGTATATTCTGTTTTTTTTAAGAAGTTGCTAGTGCTTCTAGAGAGAAGTACAGATATCTAAACTTTTATTAATTAATTAAGTATTAAATATGTAGTACAGCAATTAACCATCAATAAAAAGCTATGTGAATGCCAAAGGTATACAGCGTGCCGCTACAATGGCGACATTAATTAAACACACGGGTAGGGCTAGTGGCCAGTAATCATAAAAATTATAATAAAATAAAATAATTGGTCAAAAGAAAAAAATAAATTTTCAAACAAACTATATAATAAAAACATAACCAAAATTGAGATCACTCTGTGCAAAAGATTCATTCATGAATCTTAATACCTACCAGCTGGCTTACGTTCTATCGGTGCAATTCTTTGTCGACGGCATAATTTCTAAGAAATTGCGCGGCTTTCCTTCTATTTGCCTACATATGATCCGTGACCCCGGCAAATGACCTCTTCGCTACAGTTCTTTAAGTACAGGTTGCTCCAAGATGGTAATTTAGAAAATTTAAATAAATCAATAAATAATAACGTTTAATGAAATTCTAATATTTTCGTAAAATTAATACGCGAAATGGTTTACTTGTGTTAAAATAATGTCACCATTAAAGCGGCACGCTGTATATTAAATTCGAACTGGACTTGAACCTTAGAAAACCGTAGACTGAGAACCAATCAAGCCGCTAAAGTAAAGAGATTCCGTAAACCCGAGCATTTTAAATCTTTTCCGTTTTCGGTATTGCAAGAAGAGGTTAACCTCCTATTCTCCCAGACTACTAACAATATAAAAACATTAATTGTATACTTATATCTCAAATACCTATTCCTTATACAAAGCACACATTGCATAACACAAATTCAAACAACAATCCGAGTTTTCTCACTGAAAGCCACATACTGTGGCCTCGCGCCACAGATAAACACAGAAAACAGCGTGGCAATTATGCAAATACATTAAAATCCATGCATTGTCCCGTGGCACGTGAACTAAAACGACTCGCCAATGGCGTCGCCGCGAACTGCGACACTGTTACTGTGTCTACTAGCTATAAATATGTGTGTATGTTTGTAATTGTATTTATGAAAAATATACTTAGGTACAATAAGTGATACATATTGTAAACGCGAGAGTTCATGAGTGAAAACTTAGGTGAACTGAGCTGTCATTCCACTTTGACACTATTGACAGCTCACTTCACCTAACTTTTCACGGTGAGATTTTGCAGTATATGTTCGGCAGTAGCTGAGGTATTGCCGTGAAATAATTACTACCACATGCAATTATTTAGCTTAACAGGAGCGGGTTCGGTACGTTGTTCCTCTCTGGTTGAGGATTCCGGGTGAAACTCGCTTCCACCCGTGAAATGAAAACCAAGAGATTCATTCTGTTGTGGTTAAAAATGTACAATCAGTCTTAGAAATATGTAGATTAGGTACGATAAGATTTCATTTTGATTATCTGCAATTTGTGTTCCTTATTACTGTATCAATGAAGCTACACATTAGGTACATCTTTATAGGACTGTACTTATGTAGGTAAAAAGATATGCAGATAATATCTTCTTTACAGTAGAAGGTAAGCTGGTGGCTGGTACTGCTGGTTAGTGTTAGGGTATCGTTAGTGCTTTTAAAATAAAGATCATAAAAATTAAAAAAAATTGACAAAACAATATTGGCTATGTTGTGAATATAAAATCCTAGTTCTGTTTCGTATAACAACGGTAAAGGAAATGATTTCGGAAGCTACTATAGGAACTAGTGAATAGTATACAGAATGAGTATAAGAAAATATTAACAAGAGAAAACAACGAACACAATTGGGTGCCCAGTAACTAAGTACATATTTTATCAAGAGTAAATCTGTCATACTCCTAAATTACTTTAAAAAACACGTTTAATCAAAAACTCATTAATTCATAACACAAAAACGGAACGGAATTAAAAACGCCCCGCAACGAAATCATTTAGGACAATAACGTTATACACAAATCCCCCAACAAAAATAACAGAGGACCTCAAATTAAAAGGACAAAGGGGGACAAGGGATTTTCTAAGTCCATTAATTATGTTACAACTTTCTCCCAATCGAATTAAAATTTTGACCATTAATCCAAAACAGTGGCTGATAACGATATTAGTTGAAGTCAACTTGGCTAATTAATTACCTTTGCAAAGTCGTTTCCAAAAGTTTTTAGGATGGCCGTATTAATGATATAATTATGTTTTAATTGGCTGAGATGTTTCCTGATTTGGTTATGAAAGAAAAACTCGCTAATCAAAGAAAAAATTGGGACAGATAATGTGAGAAAATCATCTTAAAAACTTGCTCAAAGTTGTAGAGAAATATACTGTTTCAACCGTAGCAGTTTTGATTAGCTTCATTGCAGATAGGACAATTGAGAACTTTGTTTTATAATGTGTAGTAAAACTACTTCACAGCTTAAAACTTTGTACTGCAATTTTACAGAGTTTGAACGTCCCAACTCAACTTGCACGTATAATACCAGAGATATTTTCTATTTTTTTCTATTTTACGCATGCATTCTCTTTACAATTAACGATCTAACAAAGAGTTTCCACACTATACCTCCATTCCAAGATCACAAAAACTGGCCAGTAACACAATTTTAAATTCCGAACACAATTTGCTTCCTAAAAAAATTGTATTCGCGAGTTTCGCGGCTATCGAAGCGGAGAGCATAGACAATAAATCGAGTAGATCGTTGAGTGCAGTATTTACGTCAGAATGTTCATGCAAGGCGGTCGTCAATCACGTTGGGGCTCTTTAACTGTGTAAAATCAATAACACGAGTGTGGCGTGTTGTTGAGTAGCGTGTACAGGTGACGTATGTTTGTTGTCATTATAGGTTTTTTTTTGTTCGGTTTGGGAGTATGAGATGCTTGAAATAAGATGAAAGTTGGAACTAATTAGATAGGTAATAATTTTCTCGTTATCCATTCTGGCACTAAATTCCATTCACATTCATCAAACGGTTTACCACAAAAAATCCTAAACGATAAACTAAAACTCGATTAAATAAAAAACAGGGAAAGTTTTAAACAAAAGTGATGGAATCAGCATGCCTGATAACAAACATCATGGCCTTATACTAACAATAACACATAGACAAATAATTCAAGTTATGCTTATCGAAAACCAGAATCATAGCATTCTTCTGCCCCTTTGAGAAGCAAAAAACAACTGACTAGCGATTGATGTGTGTACCTACTGTGCACCTTAACTTTGGAGAAAGAAAAACAATTTTCTATTGATAGTGAATCGAATATGAATCACCGAATGACACTGCACTCACACCGTGCCTCTTCAGTCACAGCCCCAGTCACATGTCAAACGTAATTTAAGCATTAATCGAAACACAAATAATGCTAATTGTAATGCACAACTGTACACAAATGACACATACATATTTATAGTTTTATTTAAATTGTATTTACTACATTTGACACTTTGGCTAAGCGTGCCATTGTCTAACTACAACTTTAAAGAAAGCACCTCAGACCATATGAAAAAACAAGACAGCGCTGTCAACAGTGACGTGAGGCCGGTTTTGTAATCATTGTGTGCACATATTTTGGTGTAGTTTGATTGTAAATGTGTGCGTTTGAGCGTCTATGCACAGAGCGGTTCAGCGGTGGTGTAGTTTTAGCATGCTTCACTGTATTGTTCGCAGCGCGCTGTCTTGGTTTTTTTATTTAGTCTGAGGAAAGCACTACTGGTTCAACTTTCGTAGTACAAACTCCTGGAACGCCTCCGGTAAACAACACAAATCTAGCTATCGTAACATTTCAACTCAAAGCAACTTCAAATTAAACCAAGTTAAAATGATTTCACCACTGAGCACCCACAACAAACGGCTTCATTACCCAAAATGATTTGCATTTCCTCATTTGAGAGCGCCATTGTTATTCGGCCGCGAACTGAGAGAGCAATGAATTGTTTGCTATGCACTTAATTCGACTCACGGTCGTGTTGTTAAGGAGTTAGATATACAGGGTTATTGACTTTTAGTCTTCGAACAAATAATTATTATAATTGTTTTGTTGATGGCAAATGTTGGTTCTTGACAAGGCTGTTGTTTTGAAACAGTAAAGAGGAATGTGCATTGAAATAGCCTCTATGAATACCTGGGCAGCAGGGACCGAAACTGATATGATCAATACGGGTATTTTTTCGGTTAAAACATTTATATTTTTTACAGGTATTTTTAAAAGTTACCTTAAATTGAATACAACCAGTATCAATACCGGTTACCGAAAAAAAATTACCTCTATCTGACACGTATTGTCGGCATTAGTCAAAGGGCGCGCATCGCCTGTGTGAGTATAACCGGTATTAATTAAAAAAATAACCTAAAAGAGGTAACATGTTTCTTCTTCTCAGGTTACCCAGATTACGGTAACCTTAGTCGTAGAAATAACCAACATTCTTCAATGCCTGTACCGTAATTAATAAAGGTTTTCAGTCTTTCCTGAGCAGTCACCTTCGGTACCTACCTCTTTGGTGACTGACTTATATTCTTACCACAATTTTCCCTATTGTCAATTTTAGTTTGTTCTGATACCAAGTATCGTTCTATAAGCTGTAGGTACAATCAATTTCGGAGCTACTGTTATCCGTTCAAGAAATCTTTTATTCTTATCTTAGGTCGATATTACACTATCATAAATGTATCTCATTCTTTATCAAATATAAGAAAAATATATTTACCGAAGCTCACAAATGATTCATCCATATCTACTTCCATACTAACATAATAAATTCGAAGGTAACTCTGTCTGTCTGTGTGTTGCCTTTTAACGCCTAAGCTACTGAACGGATTTCGACAAAATTTGGCAAGGAGATAGATGCCACCCTGGGGAAGGACATAGACTACTTTTTATCGCCAAACGGCGCGGGCGAAGCCGCGGGCGGAAGCTAGTATGTCTATATTTCAATGTCATATATCTATGATTCATATCATATGATAGTGTTTTATTCTTCAATACGTCTTTCACATTTATATTTAAACAATCACCGAATTCAAGTTATTATCTATAAAACCCACAATCTAATTAAACTTGACAAACCATATCATGGTTAAATACTTAACTATAACTAAAGTTAAACAATAGTTCTATTATTGTAAGCAAACTAACTGAATGTAGTCATTAGTGTAACTTGCTATATCTCCACAATGCGCGATAGATAATTATAATTGAAAACAATGGTACATGTGGTCTAATTAAGTGAAATTGTGTATTATATATACACTTGTGTGTTACATAGTTTATAATACCAATTAACATCTTTGGTGGTTTCGCCGTAGATGTTAATTGGTATTAGAATCACAATTACCGGGTAAATGACTGGATAATTACTTAGTATGAACGCAAAAAAAAAAATCAACTGTTCCATACATTTTGTCGATTTAAGTGAACACAAATGTATGGAACAGCTGATTTTTATTTCGCGATTTCAATGTTGGTCCCATAGAAAAAGTATATAATAGATGACACCAAACCACTAGTTTCAAGGATAACGGTGTCTACCCTAACACCCTGTATACGGCAGTGATGCGGAGAAATGAAGGAAATGTCGTCAGGAAAGTTTTGAATATGAATGTGTGACGAGGTCCTTCCTTCCATACTCATCCGATCACTTATTGCTGGCAATCCTTTTTATGGCAGGCCACATCATCATTCGATTTCCAATTCAAATTCAGAACGCAGATACTCTCATGCACTCTCATTTCCAGTCTGGTCGACCCTTCATCTTTAGAGCTTGCAGAGGCTAGTTGCTGTCTGTTATATAAACATAATCTTATAAACTTCTGCTGTAATCTTGTAAAGTGTCGTGTATCAATAAACAATTATCTTCAGTCTATTTTCATCGACTTTCCATCCAACACTAACATTGTCCGGTGAGATTCCCTCAATTGAGCTAAGCTGTCAAGAGGGCACTGAGGGTCTACCGGTACAAATGTAGATGGCTATAAGAGTAGGAGAAGACCGAAGTAATGATGGATGGACTGTGTGAAAGATGATATGGCTAGAAAGGGGGTGAATACCGAGATGACGACTAAGAGAAGTATGGAAGGAAAAGACATGTTGTGCTGAAACCAAATAAATTGGTATAAGGACAAAAGAATGCTAATGATGCTGCAATTTCTTCATGTAAACTATTGATATTCAGTGGCATCTACACAGTTAGGCTGGATCATCATTTTCTTGCCTTTATCCTTTTGGGGTCAGCGCTACACGGTATTTTCTTCCATACTTCTCTATTGGTCGTCATCTCGGTAGTCACTCCCTTTCCAGCCATATCATCTTTCACACAGTCCGTCCATCCTTTCTTTGGTCTTCCCCTACTCGTATAGCCATCCACAGTCATACTCAAAGCTCTTATCAGTTAGGTGGGATCATCATCATCGGCCTATAGCAGTGTACTGCTGGACATAAGCTTCTACAATTGCACGCCATTCAGCTCGATTCTCGGCAACTCTTATCCAGCTGCTACCAGCGACCCTGCGAAGATCGTCGCTCCACCTAGCCTGAGGGCGTACTACCTTACGTTTGTCGCGGTCTCCACTCAAGAACACGTCTACCACAACGGTCATCGGTTCTACGGCTAATATGACCGGCTGTGTTAGGCTGTATACTAAAATAAATATAGTTGAAAGGGCTCGGCAGATGATGTTGACTATTTTCATACAATTTTCGCCAGACAGCTTGTTGGAAGTCAAAGCAAGCTTGTTTAAAGGCACTGTTTTTACTAGATGTATCTTTGATCATCATTATTAGGTACACAAAATTGTTTTTATGAAGATTGCGCAAGCTTAGATAAAAACCACTACCAGCTAATTTCCGTAAGTAATTTAGTTGAGTTAGCAACGCTCTCAACTATCCAAGTTACGGAAAATCTCAATGTCTACATTTTCCATCCCTCTAAAAGTCTACTCAGACTGTTATTAAACTCCTTATAATAACTAACTTCGCTTTAATCGCTGCAACATATTCTGAAACAGCCACTTAGCGCATGAAGCGCTGACTTGTGTTAGCACAATCTCGTTCATAGATAGTTTTTAGCACTATTTCCTTGAAAGCTCCTGTACTCGTTACACTAAAGCGCTTTATAAATTGACTTAATGTATAAATAGTAGCTGCGCCCCGCGGTTTCACTCGCATAAGTCTCGATCCCATGGGAATATCGGGATAAAAAGTATCCTATGTCGTAATCCAGGTCATGGTCTACCCATGTGCCAAAAATCCAAATCTGTTCAGCCGTTTTAGCGTAACGAGTAAACAAACTCACTTTCGAATTTATAATATAAGTTAGGATTTTGAAAGTCAAGGGGACTATGGACTCTCTCAAATTGCTGAACGGCAAAATTTACGCGATAAAATATGATAATATGAGCTCTCGCAATATTGCAGCCTAATAACCCTGTATTAGCCGACCACCCTTAATAAAACCTTATTATAAATAAAAAATATACTTATTAATTTTTATTTATTGGGTTATTATTTTATTAGGCAACATTAAGGCAGTAAATTAATTGTGGGGCTAAGAGAGGGGAGATTGGGACGTTAGCGTCAACCATTATATAAGGCTCCTAAAAAATATGGTCAAAATAACCCGAGATTGTGCATCGTGTTTCCTTTTATTAGGGAATCTACTTAATTAGTTTTATCTGCACGGACAAATATTTAATAAGGTTATTATTTCTGGTAGAATTACCTTCCTACCTTAACGTAACTGATGTTGGAATGGTATTTCCACCTTGTTCAAAAATAACGGTTATTTATACATATTAGGGCCAATTTGTGTAATTTATTCAGGAATATTCCCTCGAGAGTGTATAGAATTCGTACCGTTGTACTGAATTCTTACAAAGTCAAGGCTAAGCTTCCACTAATAGGGACCGCCCGAATACGTTATTTTTTACTTAGCAACGTGTACGCTGTACGGTACGTACCTAGGTATGCCAATTTGTTCCTTTTCTTTTACATATTTCAGGTCGATTTCTGAGCAGCCTATAGAGACTAAAATAAGCAGTGTTTCGCAGAAACCAGCTGAAATTTTCTGCGAAGCATTCTTAATAATCCTCACGATGTTTTCCTTCACCGGCCATGTCCAAAGATTAGAAGACATGTAACATTTACCAACCCGCACTGGGCCCGCGTGGTTGATTACGGTCCTCTCTCTCACAGAGAGAAGGTCTGTGTCCCAGCAGTGGGAATATTATAGGCTGAATGTATGTATTCTTAATAATGACTTATCATCTTCATAGTCTTCACAACTATGTTGAGGTCAGCTTGCAGTCTAACCAGAACTTGCAGTCTAACCAGCTGAATACTGCAAAATCTTAGACCAAGCTAAAATAAAAAGTGAAAAATCAAAGGGGGTCACAAGAACAAATGTGTTTCTTGTATACGGAACTGCGCCAAATAAACGTTTGTTCTTTCCTTAAACGCCTTTACGTTATTTGATAAATGTTAAAGTCTGTAAATTGGATGTAAAATAAACTTTTACACGTCGAAAGAAATAATAATGTTTTTAAAATTAAATTCACTAGTTATTTAGTTATTTTGTTGACACTAACTCTTGTCTGAAATAAAGAATTTTAACAATCTCCGATCTCAGTCTCTTTTAAAGCACAGACATTATCTTTATCATGTTCTACGTGTGTTCTACTACCTCCCATTACTGAAGATGCACTGTCCAAGCATCCTACATTAATAGCTCCCCAAAACATTATGCAATAGTAGTCAATAGTACCCAATGGTAGCTCAGGTATCCGGAAGCGATTGGAGCTGTATCCGCGGGAGTAATGTTGGTAGCTTTGTTACAGCATTTATTATGCTGCGACTCACAATAATCGTTATTGTTGCTGTTGCTGCTCGCTGCTGGCGGCTAGGGTTGGCAAAATTTTGGAGTTAGTCTTTTTTGCCAAAAGAATTATTTATTGTTGTTTAGGCAAGAAATATAAAAGTAATTTGATTGAGGGCACGATTGATTTTGATTTTAGAGTTTGCTACATAGACTTGTGACTTATTTGAATTCTTCATTCTTCTTTGAATGAATAAGTCATTATTTTAGCACACTATGCTTCACTATGGCTACTGATTTTATGAATGAAAAGTTGACATATACATATAATATTAGGAAATATTTATTATATTCTCTTCTTATTATCATTTTGACTTAATTTAATCTTTTTGACATTTCTATAGCTAATATTTGACTAATTTGCAATTTTGTTTATTCAATGTCAAATCAATGTGTGATTAAACCAACTAACCAAAACCCTGAAAATGTTTTTGTGAGCCGGAAACGGTTGTATATGAACTTACTGGCCCAAGAGCGGACCAAGATCTAAATAATAGTGTCAATCGGACTTTAGACGATGAAGGACACAGGTAGATTACGGCCCACTCTCTCTCAAAGAGAAGAGGCCTGTGTCCCAGCAGTGGGAACATTATAGGCTGATTATGCTGGATAGTAAGGCCCAATAAGTCAGCTTACTAAATACCTACAATAACACAAAACATTGTACTCCGTCAGTCGTTAGCAGTTGAGAACAGAATGACATTTTTTTTTTTATATTGTTTATCGCCGATTTAAACGGTGTCTTGCCAACCCTAAGACCAGACTAGTAACATTATTTATTATTTTTCTCGTAAAGTCACGTGGCATCCTATTGTTGGTCGGTATCGGTAGCATTATTAATGAG
Source organism: Lithophane ornitopus (assembly GCA_948473465.1). Taxonomy (NCBI): domain Eukaryota; kingdom Metazoa; phylum Arthropoda; class Insecta; order Lepidoptera; family Noctuidae; genus Lithophane; species Lithophane ornitopus. The sequence goes on from OX419626.1 coordinate 15,269,309, forward strand.
CGTTAGTTCCCGATGGCTGTGTAAATGCAACTCGATTGTGCTCGTACAATTTATTGAAGACTACCGCTTAGTTCCCATGCTAATGTCGCAACTTTGTATGCGATTGTTGAATAAAATGATACTATGTTTCAACTGTGAATCTTTGGTATTTTATTGGTATCTGAATGTATGTGTTTGTTTGTGCGATTGTATGAAAAGTCTTTGGAGAAAGTGAGTCATCATCTGCCTAGCCTTTTCCCAACTATCTTGGCTGACCCCGCAAGCCGACCCCAAGATAGTTGGGAAAAGGCTAGGCAGGTGATATGATATGAGGGGTACTGGGTTTTGGAGGTCAACCCAGTAACTGAGTAATACGATACCCCTTGGTAAGACTGGTTGTCAGACTTTTGGGCTTCTGACGACCCGTAATGACTGTCAACGATCCACGAATGACAGCCGGGACCAACGGCTTAACGTGCTTTCCGACACACGGAGGAGTCTCGATATGTAAAATGGTCACCCATCCACGGACCCCGGCAAGCGTAGCTTAACCTGATGGATCGACCCGTGCGGCTGTTAATACTTAGCCAGGAGCTCCTTTGGAGATAGTGAGTGCATGATCTATATTGGTAAGATCAAGTAACTAACTAACTGCTAACACTGGTTCCTGACACATTGTTCAAAACTGATTGATCATATAAGCTGTCAAGTTTAATATTACAAGTCTTTTGATGACAACATTCATTGCGTTAAAAACGTTGTCTTGCAGACGAGTTTTTCAGACATATGCAGCAATGGATTACTTATTTCCTTCAAAATCCTTCGGATTGCGATATAAAGTTTGTTAGGCTGTGGTGCTGATCAGTGCTAAGTCAGCTGTGACTAAAATAATAACAAACATAAAAAAACAACATAAGATATAACAGCAGCAATCGAGCAAGCTTCTCTGTTTCATCGTTGGTGCGTTTCGAGGAATACTTTAGGTGCGCTTTATTTGGTGCGTTTCAAAGTAGGTGCGCTTCGAGGAATATCCCAGATCTTCATAATAAATTGTCACAAATAACGATAATACACTTTCTATATTTTCATGCCATGTCGCTTACTTCTCCACAATTTCCAGCCTGCCACACTAGCCTATTAAGACGCTGACAACAGATAAACCGCGGTCACTGTCGGATTGCATGGAAAATAAAGAGACGCGCGATGACATAACGTTTGGAATTTATTGCAAAATATGAAGCAACTAGCTGCGCCCCGCGGTTTTACCCGCCTAAGTCTCGATCCCGTGGGAATATCGGGATAAAAAGTATCCTATGTGTTAATCCAGGTTATAAACTATATGTTTTCCAAATTTCATCCAAATCCATTCAGCTGTTTTTGCGTGATTGAATAACAAACATCCAAACACCAATTTTGAATATTAAAAAATGAGTTGAATAATCTTAAATTAAAATCAACCAAGTTCTACATTCAAATAAGACGTTCTTGTTATTAATTAAAACACCAACGTAGGTTGATATTTAATACAGATATTTTGGATTAAGACTCAAGGTAAGAGTTTAGTTTACCGTTAATTTGTGTAGAGATTTTATTTTTCAAGACCTGTTTTGGAAACAACGAAGTTCTGAGAAATATGTTCAAGTTACACATTTTTTTTTTCCGCTATCACAAACTATATAGATTTGGCAATTTTTTTGTTTAAGTACAGCCTACTTTTACCGTTTGGCTGTTGTCAGCGCCTTAAGCAATGACATCATCAAAATAAGGTTTGCGAGTCGTCTAGACTGGCTCATAAACATCGCTGCCCAACCCCAGAGGTCACGCCGCTAGCCTAGTGATAGACTTATAGCATTGGTACCTATATCTATTAAGTAAGTAACAGTATTTCAAGGTGTACAGAAGTTTTTATGAGGTAGACGAAACCTGAGTTACGAAAGTTGGTTAAAACTGGTCAAATAAATAAATAAAATGAAATCGTTTATTTCAACCAACAAAAGGGTCATAGACACAGATTACAAATAAATAAACACAAAATTAAAAGACATTAAAACACACAATTAGACAGAACAAATTAAAGACTTCGATTGCTCAGTATGTGAACAATACAACAATGGTTCAGGTACCGACAGTCGAACCTCTGCGCAAATGCCCTCAGGATGCCGTTGGAGCTAGCCCGAACCCTGCGCACCAGGGATGCACACCGTTTTCGCATAGTAGAGTAGAAACAGTCTACTTGCGACTCGGCGAACATCCCTGATGCGCTGCAGAATCGGGGCAGCCCCATCAGCACCCTGAATGCATTATTATATTGCACACGCAAGGCGTTGTACTGTCCGCGCGTGTATTCGACCCACAGGCTACTCGTGTAGAAGGATGTACAATACGCTCTGAACAATGTTTTTTTCACTTCAGTGGTACAACGAGCAAACCTGCGGGCCATCATATTCGCCCTTACAGAGAACGCCCTGCGCTCTCGCTCTATGTCTGCATCGTCTTTCAGATCAGAGGACACCATATGTCCAAGATATAAAAGTTTGTGTGTAAATCTTTTGCGGTACTTACCTACTTCTTTTTTGGAGAATTGTCTAAATTGAAAAAGGTAGATCAGTTGTGCTAGGTGATTTTTTTTTTAATCCCACCACTCCCTTACCACCTTCAAACCCTAATCAACTAATAGAAAAACATTCAGAATTTCGGAAACCTTTATATCTGGCTGAACGCATCACATTGACGTCACGCAAAATCCTGCATCGCGCAAGCAACATTTTCCGCGCGACTATCGTATACAACGTCCCGATTTAACCGTGGGTCGGGGGATCCTACCCTTCCTCATACCTCCATAGTCTCATGATTACGTATTAATATGTGCAGGCCCTAACAGGTTTACAATTAACATCGAATTAAAACCAGCTAACGTAATTTATCTTATTTTATACAGTTTAGTAGAATAACAAATAATTCACACCATACCGCACTGAACCACTAATTCTAACATTTTAGAATAAATAACCCATATTTAACCCGACCCCATTCATTCCCCTTTATCACCAAAAACAGGTAGGAACAGATCAGACAAAAAAACTGGCCAAGTGTGAGTCGGATTCGCAGACGAAGGGTTCCCCGTGTCACCGTACAATATTCTAACTAGTCCTAACTTCTTAATCCTAACTAATATTATAAATGCGAAAGTGAGTTTGTTAGTTTGTTATCTATGCTTTCACACTAATACGGCTGAACGGTTTTGGTTGAAATTTGGCACAGAAAAGGATATTCCCACGGGATCGAGACTTGCGCGGGTGAAATCGCGGGACGCAGCTAGTTTAGCAATAAACGCCGAAAAAACTCGTTTGTCGTATGGGGAGAGCACCCCCTTTAATTTTTAACTTTATTTTATTAATTTTTTTTGCTTTTATAGCGATAATAGAAATACACAATCTGAAAATTTCAACGGTTTACCTATTACGGTTCATGAGATACAGCCCGCTGACAGATAGACAGACAGCAGAGGCGAGGTACGTCTCAGTTTGGCATCCTTCGGATACGGAACCCTAAAAAACGACAAAAATATTTGCGTCAACCGCTCTATCAGCGACTAAACCCAAAAAATATGGGTCCCAGAACAAAAGTCCTGTTAATTTATAGATCACGATAGCTGTCCCTTTATATTCGATAGCGTGACCGTTGGACCCCGTTTGACCCCAAAAACCTGTTTAAAAAATGTTGCATTCATTATTTAACATCTGTAGATTACGTCACTACGTTTTGGAGCTATTAAAATTGTAATCAGTTAGTTTTATCTATAGGTAAGGTAATAAAAACGAATGGTAATTGTAAACACGGTTACACATCAAGCTATATATTTCCAGTTTATGCTGATCTCGCATTGTATAGGATTTCCGTATAATGCGAGGTCAGCTTATACTGGAAATGTAAAGCTTGATGTGTAGCCGTGTGTACATTACCGTTTTTTAATTTTTCCCGATAGTTAAACGTGAACAGAAGATAGTAGTAGCGTCAAAACAAAACTACCTAATATAATAAAGTTATATAAATAATAAAGTTTTTTTTGGAGTCAAGAAAAATAATAAAAAAGTCTGAAAAAACGCACAGCGAAAACGAAGTAAAAGCGCGGGCGGGCGATGCGATGCGATGGGTGGTTCACGCAGACGGAGTCACGGGCAGAAGCTAGTAGAAAATAAAATTAAAAACCAGTTGAGTAAATATTTGTTTTGCATTCTACAAAAAAATCAACCTGCCTAGCCTTTTCCCAACTATGTTGGGGTAGGCTTCCAGTCTAACCGGATGCAGGTGTATACCAGTATTTTACATGGTGCGACTGCCTATCTGACCTCCACAACCCAGTAACTGTGCAATACGATACCCCTTGGTAGGACGGCTTGTCAGACTTTCGAGCTTCTGAAAACCGGTAACGACTGTCAAAGATCCAGGAATGACAGCCGGGACCAACACTTAACGTGCGTTCCGACACACGGAGGAGTCTCGGTATGTAAAGATGGTCACCCATCCACAGACTTACCCCGGCAAGCGTAGCTTAACCTGATAGATCGACGTGCGGCTGTTATTACTTAGCCACGAGCTCCTTTGTTTTTTTTCTCATTTGTTTAAATTCTACAAAACTATGTTAAACTAATAGGTCTTTACCTATGAAATTGCCGTTTTGTATGAAAAAATTTAAACGAATTTTTTTCATGAATTTTTTATTTGTATTAATCGAAGTAATCACCCATGCAATCAATGCATCTTTGCCATCGCAGTGGCAGTTTATTGATGCCCTTCTTAAAGAAATCAGCTGGACGGGAGGCAACAAATTCTTCAAAGGCATTTTGTACTGCCTCTCGGGTATTGAATTTTTTTCCCGCCAAGAAGTTATCCAAATTCTGGAAAAAGTAGTAGTCTGTAGGCGCAAGGTCTGGTGAGTAGGGCGGATGACGGAGAGCTTCCAACCCCAGCTCTTGCAACTTGGAGACCGTCTGCTGTGCAGTATGAGGTCGCGCGTTGTCGTGCAGGAGCAGCGGAGACGAGCGATTGACCAATGCTGGTTGGAGATGCGCCAGCTTCTCCATCATTGTGTTCAGTTCTTCACAGTACACATCTGCAGTAATGCTCACCCCGTTTGGTAAGAAGCTGTGATGAATCACACCGGCGCTAGACCACCAAACAGTGACCATCACTTTTCTAGGGGTAAGTTTTCGTTTAGGGCATTGTTTAGGTGCTGAACCAGGATCCAACCAACTTGCTGAGCGCTTGCGGTTATCAAACAGAATCCATTTTTCATCGCAGGTAACAATGCGGTTCAAAATTCCTTCATTTGTGTGTCTGTTGAGCAGTGCAAGGCACGTCTCGACGCGTACTTCGCGCTGGCGATCATTGAGTTCGTGGGGCACCCATTTGTCAAGCTTTTTTACCTTGCCAATTTGACGCAAATGGACCAATATTGTTTTGACGCTAACGTCGAAAGCTGCTGCTAATTCAGCCGTAGATTGTGTATCATCAGCTTCCACAATCGCCTTTAATTCGTCATTGTCGACCAAAGTCTTCGGACGACCGCGAGGTTCATTTTTCAGGTCGAAATTTCCAGAACGGAAGCGAGCAAACCAATAACAGGTGGTGCGTTGGTTTGTAGTGTTAGCTCCGTAAACGTCGTTGATGTTGCGTGCCGCTTGTGCCGCGTTGCTGCCACGACGGTACTCATATTCCATAATTACTCGAATTTTTAACGTATCCATGATGACGAAAAAGATTGAAATGCGATGAAAATGTAACACTAATCAATAAAGAAATGACTACTTTTGGAAAAAAAAATCCATGTTTTTAAAATAAAATTAATTTGAAATTAGAATTCTTAGCCAAACAAAAATTATTTTGATTTGAAATGGCCAGTACTGCAGAACGGCAATTTCATAGGTAAAGACGTAATATTTTCATATTAAATGTTCCTTGCATTGCATTGTCAGTTTAACTTTATTGCAATTTAAATGTACGTAATAAATAAAGTTTTAGATTCGTACATGAAACGCTACAATAATAACTTTTAGTGGTAACCACTACGAGATATGCGCTGTTATTGAAATACTCTACATACTCTGAATAACAAAATCGTTTGTCTGTGTGGTAGGAATGATCTCGTAAACAACCGTCATAATAACATATTAGTGTTGATACAAATATTCATTTATTTGTTAGTAATTTAATTTAGTACCTAGTGTAAATAGGTACTTATATATAAGGATTTTAATGTTAATAATTAAAGTGAAAAAAATCATTAAATTAATTGGAAAACAATTTTATTTTCAGCTCCGACTTCTAGAATAGATCTAAAAACATTACAAACAAAACAAAATGCTACAAAACCACACCATACCAAACACACACACACACTGTCCTTTAACATGGAACTACTCGATAATTAAAATATCACATTACAAATGCATGTGAAACCCTATTTTTATCATACATTTTATCTCTACGTTATAAAATGTAACTATCGCTAAAAACTGTGGCATACTGCACACTGTACCTATGTAATTAATTTTTACATCAAAAACTCATTTTTACTGCAACATGCAGTTGGCACGTCGAGGTCGTCATAAAAATGGCAGTGGGTTATTTTTAGCACCAGCTAATCGTTTACTGCACAGATGCTTCATCGCTCATACCATAAATCTAAATTATCTATTTACGATATGCAATGTGCAAACAATCTGCAAAGATGTATGGTACTTCAGATAAGTACGGCGTCTTCCGAAAATATCTTCTTAAACATATCATTAATCATTATGACTGATCTATGATTTAGCTAACGATTGCTTTTACCGATCTATGCATTCGAGCAAATTCTGCGGTTCCACTAATAGCCTAGGTGATGGGAGCAACCAGCCCTGGGTCGATCGACGACATCGTAACATATGCGACGTATCATAAATACTTACGATGTGAAATATTTGGAGACGACGTTATGGTCGAAAGGGATAGACCACGGTCTAGTTGCACCTTTGTGTCCTGAACATAACGCCAGGAAAAATCAATTGATAATTCTTTTTCCAAGGATGGTAAATTAATAATAGTGGCCCCGATCATATCGTCCTAGTCTCTCCATACGACGAAGACCTTTCGTTCTATCCTGATAATGGACCCCATACAACCATGAGAATACATACGACAACTTAGTTAGATGAAGACAAGCTTACCATCGAACTAGTCGATCATCTAACAACAACTTTAGGGAGAAAAAACACGAAATATTAAATTTGTAATAAACCAACAATTTTAACGTTTTATAGCGTGTAACACGTTTCACATTAGTGGTACAGTGTCAAGCTGTTTTTTATGTCACTAACTACGCCAGTCTCGTGGGACAGATTCTATTCATGATTAGGGCCCGGACACATGATATATTTTACAAACGATAACGATAGATTTCGGTTAAATCGCGTGTTTAGTACGAATTCTAGCGAAGCTATCCGTTTGACGCATACCTACGCAGAATAATCGTTATATTGGTGGAGAGTCACAACAAATTCCTGCTAGCGATACTCGGAAATTCGAGCAATTCGAAAACACAAAGGTAGTCCGAATAGGAACTATAAACATACGTGTCTATTATCTCGAGTGTGCAGTATTCAATGTATCGTCGGATATACAAAATACCTCTTATGCGCTGAATACCCGCCACAAAATCTCACCTGTAATATTTGACACCGAGCCAAATTCGTTACCGTCCGCCATAATGTAAGCAGCGGGAGATATTTCAATCAAAATTATGTAATGCATTATACACAATGCACCTATAGTTTATGCCAAATTCGGAATTTGTGGGTGACGTCATTGGTTCGAACCTGCCTCAATAATGTAACGTGATATCTTGCAGAACTTTTGATGTCTGCGTAATGCAGCCTGTCTCGTTTCAGGGGAGAGAGTTATTATAATACTTGGCAAAGATCTGCGTAATCTTTCGATAGTCATTTGGCTTCATTCATTCGATGGTGTCGATATCGATATTTTAGGATATGATAAAATGGTCGAAGAGGCATATGACAATCGACTCATTAATTTATCGATACCGTTCTTAACCGGTTTGAGAGTTCTTACATAAACATCAAAGCGAATGCGAGTATATTATGCATCACCAACAATATAATGCGAATTAATACGTACAAGAACATGGATGGAAGTCAAATGGGTCCACCAAAAACCAAGCGAGGTGCTAATAGAAATGCAATATTACCTTTCGCTTTATTCCTATTCGAAAGACCATCAGTATATGTTTTCAATCCTATTTTTTATCCATACATGTCATTTTGCTATGAATCCTTTAGCTAGATCTAGTCTATAAGCAGTGACGAAGTTGGAAAAAAGTTTTACCGCGGGCACAGTTATCATACATATAGGATCTCCAAGTAGTTCTACTGAATACATCCGCCAATTCGCTCGAAATCCAATCTAGTCCACATGTTATGGTAATAAGATGTTCACTCATCCGTGAGTTCCGTGTGTTGTACGTATCTCGTATGTATGAGGTTCAAGGTCAAATGATGGTCAACTATGACCTTGTGCGAGAACAATACAAGGCGTGGTATTGGGTACATAGATTAAGCGATATAGATTAACAGCACACGTGTACAAATGATGTAGAAGATACTACTTACTTCTCGTATAAGTGTTCAAACACAGAGTGTCTCTTTGTGGCTATGTATTTGCCTTTTCTGCTGGGGTTTATTTAACTGCCTAGCCTTTTCCCAACTATATTGGGGTCGGCTTCCAGTCTAACCGGATGCAGTATCTTACATGGAGCGACTGCCTATCTGTCCTCCACAACCCAGTAACTGGGCAATACGATACCTCTTGGTAAGACTAGTTGTCAGACTTTCGGGCTTCTGATGACCCGTAACGACTGTCAAAGATACACGATGACAGCTGGGACCAACGGCTTAACGTGCTTTCCGAGGGACGGAGGAGTCTCGGAATGTAATGTACCCATCCACGGACCAACCCCCGCAAGCGTAGCTTAACCTGATCGATCGACACGTGCGGCTGATATTACTTAGCCACGAGCTGCTGCTCATGGGTTTACGGTTTCATTATTTAGCCTATCATTGCCTCTATTTTCCATAGAAGCCTTCCTTATGGCAACTGTCGTAGTTATTTACCGTTGTGCCGTCACTCTTTACTGTAGGTGTTCAGTTCTTCTTTTTCGTGCGGTTAGTGTAACCTGGTGTCAGAGATTTAAAGCCGCCCGTGGGCCTTTGACTTGGCTTTTCATGCCGTCGAGAAATATCTCTCAAGCATGCCGGTTTCCTCACGATGTCTACAGTTTTTAAAGCAAGTGATACTTAAACAATACGCACATGAATCCGAAGAGTCAGAGGTGCGTGTCTTGGGTTCGAACTCGAGACCTATGACTTGGCAGTCTGACGGTCACACCACTAGGCTAATAATAGGGGGTGGGTGTTCAGTTAATATTAAGGTATTGTCTACCAACTTTGGAAATGTAATCTTTCAAAATTTTCGGCCAAAACTCAAAGCACAGTTCTAAAAGCCAATTCTTTTTATAATCACCTTAAGTCATTTCCTTTTAAAAACACATCTCTATATTTGAATCCACGTGGAAAAAGTATCTTGACAAAGAATGATCGAGAATGCTAAGAAATGCCTTCAAACCCATTCAACATCTTTATGCAAATTGATCAAAGAATTGGATTCACAAATAGGATGCCCAAATTGATTTGTCACCCCTCACCTTTCTAGTAACATTATTACAAATGCCGCGTCTGTCCTGTCTTCTTTCGAACAAAAAATCTTCACTTTAAGGCTCAATTTACATTGCCACGAAACGGAATGGAAACGAGTTTTTGTAATGATATTGTATATAGCAAAAAATGAACTGTACCTATGTCAACAAAATTGGATACCTAACGTACCAACTAGATGCGAGCTTGTAACTGCGGGAATCACCGAGAATGCGCGAGAATTCTCCAAAAAACGCGCGACTTTTATTCGGCTCTTATTTGTTACACTATTGACATAACGTTCATTATGCTTTGTACCAAGAAATTCGCATCCATTCCGGCAATGTAAATTGAGCCTTATAAACATCCGATTATCTCATACGGAGAAACCCCAAAGAAATGTTAACAGCTACATCCATTCATAGTATAAAACAAAGTCGCTTTTCGTGTGTCTCTGTGTGAACTGCTTAGTTCTTCTAAACTAAACAATGACTTTTGATACGATTTTCACCATAATTCAGAGCATTTATTTCGGAAGGTTTATGTGTATAAATACATTTACATTTAACCTAGATATAGCACAGAAATCTCAATGTTATAACAACTTGTCGCCAGCCGTGCGAAGTACAGTACGAGTGACCCGCCCTAACTTCGCGCGGGTGTAACAGTAAACAGTATTTTAGAGTGAAAAACAGTATAATATTGTTATTGTTGGGAACCCTACTAGTAGTTGATAAATGAATCCTATTAATTTTGTTCTTTGAACACGTTAAGAAGAAAAGCTTATGGTTGTTAACGTAAATGCGACCTTAAGTTACACATTAGTTTAGCCAGAAGGTGGGCAACATTTTATCTTGATCTGTTTTTGTGACTTCGCTAAGGAAACGCGAGCAAGATTGGAAGGAAAATTAGTCAGAGGTATGAATAAAATCTTTAAGTACTGCGGAAATCGTGTGGTCATTAAAACGATGTTCCGCATGTCACACACGTGTCTATGATAATAATATGACAATATATGTCGATGAAATGAAACCCTATTTCGTTCTAAACAATACTTGTTTTCAATTGTCATTCGATTTTTCTTTAGTTGTCATACGAGAACTGAACATACAAAAACATACATTATGAACTGATTCTGAATGACAGCTGGCATTGAAATAAGATGATGCTAGGGATTGACACTATTGACAGCTCACTTCACCTAAATGTCCACAGTGAGATTTTTACAGTAGATCGGCTGAAATTATTGTTGGAACTCGAAAGAAGAAAAATGTATACTGCTGACACACATAAAATAACCAAACTACGGTAGAATCCTTTATTCTATGGTGTTCTATAATCCTATAAGTTCTCCAGCTCACATCTCTGCTCCATCTGCCACATAATCTATGTTTGAAGGCGGGCTTGCGCGGGAGTGTGGCGGAGTGTGACGCGGGCCGCGTGCGCACCCAATGTCAAGGTCACGCCGTGTTTACAGAAATAGCGGCGCACACAAAAATACGCTACGGGAATAGCTAAACTCTCGCACACTGAACGTTCTACATACTTTCTTCGTGAACTATGCAGTGGTGGATGTAAAAATCTTTTTACAAAAAAAAAGCAACCGAATTCCAAAAAAAACACTAAAAAAGTGAAAAATAAGTTTAATTTCGGAAGTCGGTGTCTTTGCTTTTCAATTTCCGTTTTTTGCCACCGACTTCCGAAATTAAACTTATTTTTCACTTTTTTTGTGTTTTTTTTGGAAGTCGGTTGTTTTTTTTTTTGGTAAAAAGTTTTTATTTTTCACTTTTTAGTTGTGGTACCAACGCCACACAAATCCGAATACCACTACCTGCTATGTAAATAACAGTGAAGGAGCCAAACAGGATATCGTCTAGATAAACTAAGTGGGAAAAATACGTAATATTAAAGTTAACTCAAAAATGACGCAAGCAAAGTTAATAAAATTTATATGGGACCACCTCGGAAGCATGACCTACAAAACAAAAAAAGAATCATCAAAATCGATTCATAATTGGCGGAGTAATCGCGTAACAAACATACAAAAAAAAAACATACAGACGAATTGAGAACCTCCTCCTTTTTGAAGAAGTCGGTTAAAAAGGGAAGTTCGTTCAAGAAGTCAAAACTGTAAATAGACCGTAAATAAATTGGAATAGAAGCAGGATTCCGATGGATGTGGGAAGCACAGAACCGTTCGAAGTGGCGGTGCTTGGGAGAGGCCCATGTCCAGCAGTGGACCTATAGTGTGAATACAGCAGTAAATATGATGGTGTGTAGGAGGATGATAAGGATGATGAAGGAGTGAGGAAAACATGTGGCGCCGACCCCAAGTAACATGGAATTAAAGAAAAATAGTGTGTAAATGTTTAGGTTTTTTAAATAAGGAACGCTGAAAAGATCGCTGAAAGACTACAGATATCATTACTTATGTAATTATTGATTGATAAAAAAGATATTTCAATAATCTTTCAATACCGATTATTGTTCATTAGTCATCGATAAGTTTTCTAATTATCAGCTCATATTTACAATGTTATGTTCCCTTACAATGTTTAACTGAACATTCTTGGACTAAAAATAAAACTGTACTATGAACGGTAAACATGTCAAGGTATTTCTGTCCGGGTTAATGAACTTTTTAATTAGACATCAGTCATTTAAAACTGTACCACATCTGGACACCATTTCAGTACTTATTAGAACACCTTCGTTAATTGGAAAGTAGGCATACAAATATTTTAGCAAAGAGGGTAACCAATTAATTGCTATCATAATCAGTCTAATATATTCCCACTGCTGGGACATTAGCCTCCTCTCTGAGAGGGAGTGAGCAATAATCTACCACCCAGGCCCAGTGCAGGTTGGTAGAAGTCACATGTCTTCGACTTTTTGGTTCTAGGACATACCGGTTTCTTCACGATTTTTTCCTTCGCCGTTTTGTGAGCAGTGGTTATGAAATTAAGTACAAGTGCCTGGCGGGGTTCGAACTCTTATGTCGTGGCCGATACCACTGGGCCACCACTGCTCTCAATATTAACACTATTAATACCAACTGACATCAATTCCAAAGAAAATATCTCATGAACGCAAAACCCATATGTCACACTCCTTAATTCGTATTTAAACGATCAGTTGGCTCACTGTGGGAAAAATATGCGTTCACACCGAAAAAATATGAGTTTATGAGTGTCTTGGCATAACCATTAATTTTTATAATGAACTGCACTTGCAAATGCGTCAACGGTTGCGTAAAATCGCGGAGATCCGTAGTTATGTATGTTCGTAATATAAATACGTTCTTGAAATAAACGTTTCCTTTGATATCTCTACGTAGATATTATTTTTGCTTTACTTACTTTTAGCAGAACTTGACGGTAGTAATTTGTGTTCCAATACTGTCAGAATAAGACCCACAAAGCCAATTGTAAAGAAGAAGAATGTAAAGGGCCCATTATAGTTATAAGACCATACAAATTGTAAACCTATATTCATGCGAATAAATGGATTTGATTTGAAAGCATTAGACTGGGGGCTACCAAATGCTGGGGCAGCTCAATTTACGCCACTGAAAGTGAGCTGCTGAAATTAGGCTTCAGTCGGTTTCATTCGTATTTTCAGATGCGCAAGAAGCAAAGTCAGTGGACAGTCATTTTTGAGCGAATCACATAACAAGGTTAGGCCGTGTACTAACCACAGCGATTGTCGGACGAACACGCGACCATCGCATTTAATTTGTTTGGCGAACACAAACGGTTCGTCGCGCCGCCCCAGAGTGCACGTTCCGGTTTTCCGAATAAATGAGTGACATACGAATGCGACGATAGTCCCACGACCAATAGCTTTGTTTAGAACACGGTTACGTCGTGCTCGCCTGGTTTTCTTGATATCGCCAATATTTTTGTTCTTTTCATAGTATTTCAAGAATCCAGTGATACTATATTCCTGCCAAATTTGATCCCTTCTTTATTAACGTTAAAAGCGTTTTTCCTCGTAAACGTTATTTGAAACCAAATTAGGTTTCTCGTTATTAAATATAATATTTCAAAGCGGATCAAGTTTCTTGCGATGTCAAAAAGGACATCACAGCCAATACCTAGGTATGGCATTATTATAAAGACTACTAGCTTTTTCCCGCGACTTCCATCTGCGTGTTTTTCATCATTTTTTAACACAAATTTATATTTCTCCAGGCGGCTTGTGGCTAAGTAATAACAGCCCCAGGGCCGATCTATCAGGTTAAGTTACGCTCGCCGTGGTTTTTCCGTGGATGGATGACCATCTTCACATACCAAGACCCCTCCGTATCTCGGAAAGCATGTTAAGTCGTTGGTCCCGGCTGTCATTTGTAGATCTTTGACAATTGTTACGGGTCGTCAGAAGCCCGAATGTCTGACAATCAGTCTCACCAAGGGGTATCGTGTTACTCAGTAACTGGGTTGTGGACGTCAGATAGGCAGTCGCTCCATGTAAAATACTGGTATTCAGCTGCATCCGGCTAGACTGGAAGCCAAGCCAACATAGTTGCGAAAAGGCTATATAATAAAGGATATATTGATGATCCTTCTCCAAGTCCCAGGCTACCCATCTTTCAAATTTCATAACGATCGGTTCAGTGGTTTGGGCGTGAAAAAGTAACAAACAACCGGAGTTACTTTCGCATTAATGTATGGAAATAGTAATATAGTAGGTAGGTATATATATAGTATGGATGACTTTGTTTTCCACTTGGTAACCTTCAAAGTCGATATAATATTATTGATGCGTGGTACATAAGTGGCACAAAGATATCATGCTCAATTTGTAAACTTTTAAAGAGCATCATTTATAACAATGAAAACAGCAAACTCCACGATTTCATGGAAATGAAAATTCACATAAATTCTAGAATGAAATATTGCATTCGCATTGCAGTTGCTACGCAAACTAGCGCTAATTAAAAAATCACGAGTAGTTTCTAGACAACTCAATGTCAAGCCTCCGTTCCATTTGTAGGACGTAAAATGTTTTCTGAAGAAATTCCAACAGCTGCGCCAGTTTGTACTGCAGAAAAAACTTAATTTGCAATTTGCAGCGTAGTGCGATATCATATGTTATTTGTCAAAACGCTGCAGTGCTGTTTATACGAATTAATTTTACATTCGACCTTCGGAGTTTGTCTTTTGTACAAAAAGTGGGTTTATTCTGAATTTATAATTATAATGGTAACACACAGTTATTTTGTTTGACACTTTCTTCATCATCATCATTTGCATCCTTGTCCACCCACTGCTGAGTACTGAATATACGCCTTCCCTTATGTGACTTGCGTCTCTGGTCTTCTGCAAGTTTCACCCAGGTCTTCCCTGCGATCTTCTGTAGGTCCACCTGGCTATTGATCTGCTAACGCTCCTTAGATTCTACCATTTCTACAACCATGCCGTTAGGGCTCTGCTGCCACATGCCATTACATTTTGCATAAAATATGAGATGAGGTACCTATCAAATTATCGAAATTACGAGAGATTCTACTAACATTATAACAACGTCCGCTTTCAAATTGTACGTTAACAAAGTCACACTCAATGGTCGTCCCAGATCATTCTTAATTTGTCTCACTGTTTACATATTAATCAGCACTGTCGTACTTAAACACGATAATAGATTTGACTACAAAGAAGCTTTTATCATTACAATCAAGAGGCACAATGTCTCATAGGAATATGTATGATGTATACATACATACATAATAGCTACTAATGATTCTCAGAACGCGCCTCAAGATGTTTGATAGGTGTGATAAGTAAGACGTTTGGTTACATAATTAGGTTAGTCTGTTATTGTTTTGTGAGGAAGTTATTATTAGTAGCAATGTTAATTACGGGCATTCAACTATGAAGCATAGAGCACTGATTGTCTTTAAAGTTACAGACATCTAACATTCTGTATTAGCAAACATAAACAACGTCACTACTATGTATATGAAAAAAATAGGAATAGTCCGATCACTCCTATCGTCCATTTTGATAATGGAACTCAAAATAACAGCTGTATCATTCCAATCATCACCACACTTAGGAGAAGAACTGGTGATCACAGTTTTCAGTTATAAGCAGGAGATGAAGACGATGCTAACCAGCTAAAGCAGAACCCTTATTCGCCTTTTATAGAACACAGGAATTGGGACGATATCTTTTCCAGTAATCATATCCCTACTACCATGTCGGTAGCTTGAAGGGCTACCTCTTTATAATTCTGGGCCAGTAGTAAGAACCCTGACGGATATAGGACAGACCATTGTCTTCCACATAGGATATGAACTAGAAACATGTCGATACTTGTCTGAAGTCATTAAGTCTAAAATGTTATTGCTACGCGTGACTCTAAGGTCGACACGACTATATTTGTGTCGTTTAGATGTTTATCTTTAAATATTAAACAGAATCTATTTTTCGATTGATTTCTTTGCTAAACTTGTCTACAAGGTCTGCATAATGAGAATTGGCCTGAGGGCCTAGACAAAAGCAATCGCTTTCAAAGCGTTTCGTATTTCTACAACGACTTTCAACAGGATTGACCTAAGCTTTTCGATAGCTTATGTCGGTCCCATACATTTTTGCTATTCCATCATCATACGTTAACTTGGCCTTTTCTACCTCCCCGTCTCACCGCTTACATAGCTCAGACGGTGATTAGAAGTCGCGCGCGCAACAATTCCAAAGTGTCAAGCCCTACTTAACATAAGCATGCAAGAAATTGAAATAAAATAACTATATTTTTGTCAACTTCCAATTAGTTGTTTTGGCTTATTTTACTGAAAATAGCTGAAGTATAAATAACTCAAATAACACTCAAACTTATCGAAAACACTCCAAAAACCGATTAATGTCAAAACTAAAAACCATACATAAATAAAATGAACTATTCCACTCCACGTGTTAACGTCGAATCAAATCTCGACTAACATCTGACTAAACATTAAACCAGTTACGTTTTTTGTTCACTCAATTAAAGATTGGCGCAAAAAACTGAACAAAAAGTTTATAAGCATTGCAAGCGCCACACTTATGTCATCTTATTCACACTTTAGTGTTTGAACCACGTTTTATTTTTAATCTGTTGCTAAGTCGAAAGATTTGTGTTTTAATTTAAGGCTGCCGCAGTCAGGCGCGACGCGACGATTTGAAGCGATTCTGAAAATTCATAGAAATTGTTCTACTACTCTCATCGCACCGTCGCGACGCGCGTGTCTTCGAAGCCTTTAGTGTGCTTGGTAGAAATGTGGCATATTACGAGGTCGACTGTACATGCCTCAAACTATATCTTCCTAATATTACCCATTCTTAGCTACTGGTGATCAAACACAACTCTAGCACCCTTGAACACAACCCGAGAGCAAGCATGATGTACGGAGAGCAAATAATCATAAAACTGGTACAATATTTGCACAGCAACTCCTACGCAGTCAGGATGACAGACGTGTGAACATGGTTTAGGGTCACCATATATTACGAAGACGATTAATTTATTGCCTTTTCCCCTTCATAAAGTTTAAGAAAGCGGTTTCTTAAGAATACATTAAAAACAATGGCTCTAAATAATCAAAAGTGAAATACGATAGAAAACTTTCGAGTTGAACGAAAGTTTAAAACAATGAAACAAGAAATGTTTAAAATAAAATATACTATGTAAATGGAATTGAGTTATTTTTGAAAGAGTTGCCGCAGAGTTTCTTGCCGGCTTTTCTCCATAGGAAACGACCAATTGGAACCGTGCACCTAGCTTCTGACGTTTCATAAGTGCCCATGTAGGTTTATGTGAAATAATAATTTGAATTTAAACAGTAAGTATAGTTACAAACAAACTCTTCTTTAAAATAAACAGGTAAATCTCGACGGTATCAATGAATTGATCGTTGAATTGACATCAGCTTTCCTATTCAGTAATCCTAATATACTAATTACAAAAATATGCGAAAGTTGTTCGGATGTTTGTTACTCAATCACACAAAAACGGCTGAACGGATTTGGATGAAATTTAGCACACAGATAGTTTATAAGCTGGATTAAAATATATGATACTTTTTTATCCCGGTATAGGCATAATTTTCGACATACACGAGAGCGAAACCGCTGGCAAAAGTTATTCATTTATAATTGCCCTTTCCATGCACGTGCAATACTATAGTTATAATTGTTTATATCAGTCTTTGGAATTAATAATAACGAATGCCTTTCAGTCATACATATAATACTACTTCCCATACATTCTTGAATGAGTGCCAAATATATAAGTTTCTTTCGGTTTCAACTGTTTCGTGATTGGAGCTCTAAATCGTAGTAGCAGACTTGGTCCTAATTTGATGATAACGATCATTATCAATTTGTCATCATCGTCATTTATTAGCTTTCCGAACTTTGTTAAGGGAAGCTGTTTTAGGGGTATGAGGAACAGGGTGTAAAGTTCACTCATCCACCATAGAAAAGGGAGGATCCTCCGACCAGACGGGTGTTGTGTCTGGCGGGAAACTGCCCAACGATTAATGTTGGGTTCTCGTATATATGTCCACTGCACGGTAAACTTTAATTGCGCGATGCAGGATTTATGTGACGTCTGTCTGACGTCAGGTCTTTGATGCGTAGTTCGCATGTGGCGATGTAGATACCGCCACACTGTTATTGTTTATACGGTCTCAGATGAATAAAATACAGAATGTTCATACCGCATTTTATGTAAGAACCTTACAAGTACGCGGCGGGCCCGTCTTGTCGGGCCAATTCAGTGAGTGTAACTCAGAAGATAAAGAGTTACGCGATAGAGAGGTGACAAGTTCTACTGTAATCAATTAGCGCTGTGCGACCTGAATTGCACTTTATTATGTCGTAGCAAGAGTCGCATTTTAAATGTGTTTCCGGAATTAACCGTCTATATTCATCTGTGATACGGTTCTACCAATCAACTTAGCCTATCGCATCACCATATAATATTGCTGAAAAAAGACGTATTCCAAGTTGCTGTATATCACCAACACCAAGTATTACTTATACTGCCTTCTTCACGGAACTTTGTTCGTTCGCCTTTCTACCCGGAGTCATTCACACTATGTTTTCCATTTTGCGAAACATAATGAAATGAAAATGAAAATGAAATGAAATGAAATTGTTTATTCTGTAAACAGGATATCAGAATCACTTTTAAACGTCATATTTAAAAAAATAAAATAAGCTCGATGAGGTCGGCGTTTCCTATCTGACTACTCTGAGAAGAAAGGCCGAAACAAACTCAGAGGTCGCAGTCTCTTTTAAGGTCCAGACATAATCTTGGTCAGGCCATATGAGGACCATGTAGATTAATGTCTGAAATGGTCTTTTGAGGAAAGTACCACACAGATTTGAGTGGACCAGTCCAGTTATGTATGTATGTATGTAATCATGGCTACGCACTATCAAAAAAAAGTATTTATGTATCATAAGTTGATTGCGTATTTATGTACTGTAAAAACTGTTTTATCTATAATGCATTATGATATATATATTTTTCCTTAATTTTTTTTTTTTTATCTTTGTTCCTCTCAATCAGAGCACCCGCCATCTAATCTCTTCACCACCCTTGGTTGACTGGTAGAGAATGCCTAAGGCAGTCCGCCTTTGTACCTTTTTTGTGTGTGAAAAGTTTAAATAAATAAATATAGTTGGATAGCACAAATCCAAAATGTATTATTAAATCACACAATTTTCTATTCTACCATGTATACTGAAATCTGTGCAAAAGATCTTCCAAGCATTCAAATTTAGCTTCACAACTAAAGATCTCTATATACTTACGACATTGTAAAACGCGTCTTTGACATCCAGTAAGTTAACTAAACATATACTTGAATAAATTGGACGTACGACACAAAGAGACTGAATACGAAGGTTCGTAAAATACGGAGTTATATTTGCGAAGGTGGGACGTTGACAGACACACACACACACACTACGTAGATAAGTACGTGTTAATATATCCTGAAACACTTACACACCATTGAAATAAACAGTTTGATGTAGAAGATGTTTTAGTGAAAGGGAACTGAAAAGGGGGATGATAGGATACAGGTAGAAACTGCACTAATTGGGTATTAATGTGTTTATTAATTGCTGTGAATAGGGAGTTTATTAATGCAGGTATATATATATATATATAACTCATTTTCTGACGTAGACTCGAAAGTAACGAGTCAATCAATCTGCCTAGCCATTTCCCAACTAAGTTGGGGTCACCTTCCAGTCTAACCGGATACAGTGCAATACCAGTATATTACATGGAGAGACTGCCTATGACCTCCACAACCCAGTAACTGGGTAATACAATACCCCTTGGTAATACTGGTTGTCAGATTTTCGGGCTTCTGACCACTCGTAACAACTGTCAAAGATCCACGAATGACAGCCGGGACCAACGGCTTAACGTGCTTTCTGAGACACGGAGGAGTCTCAAAATGATCACCCATCCACGGACCAACAACGGAAAGCGTAGCTTAACCTGCTTGATCGACCCGTGCGGCTGTTATTACTTAGCCACGAGCCCCTCCTTACAAAGTTACGGGTGTGGAGTCGATATCTTAACAAGTTCAGTGGACCTTAAAGAGGAGTCTTGCATCTTGGCAACAGTAGCTAACACTAGGTTATTTCGAACAGCTCGCGACAGTAAATTCTAAAATTTTCCTAAAACAACCATCAATAATAAGCTTATGCAACTGAAAAGTTGGCTACTGCCTAAAGTTTGGCTACCCTACACGCTAAGACTAAGCATACAGCCTTCGCCATATGCGTAATACGATCTCTCTCATAAAACGGTCACACCGAATTCGGTAATAAAATATAGAAATGGCGTATCCAAATACAAGTAGCCATGCTCTGTGTATGGTATATGGACTTCCCGGAAATCTGTCCTCGATTTTTAAAACAAAGTGTGCGCAATGTACGGTGCGATGCTAGTTTGTACTTTCGAAAATAGATTCGTGAAAATATTTTCAGATAACGGTGTATATTTTCGGATTTTTAAATTTTGTTGATTCTATTCTTGTTTTTAGAGCACAGACATTGAGCTGTTGATTGCAAGTCGGTCAGCTGTCATTTAACATTAAAAGCTAAACATTATCAACAGTTGTCGGCTAACAACACTACAGTTGACGTCTGCGCATTGCTTCTTAAGTTTCATACTTGTTTTAAATGAACCACATTGATTCGTCTTGCTTCAAATTCATTAGCGCAAAAAATCTCAGCCGTCATCTCTTGCTAAGTAGGTACGTCAAATCAAGATAAATAAACTATTCTACTCTCTCTCTATGTACAAAAAATCATAGCCTTACAAATCATTTTCGATGCAAAAAAACAAGATCTGTGCAAATGATACTCGAATCAAAAATCATAATTATATACTACTACTAATAATACTCATCTATAATAAATTAAAGTCGCTTGTGTGTTCTTGTGTGTCTGTATGTCCGCATTGTTCTTCTAAACCTCGCAACAGATTTTGATTAGGTTTTCACCATCGTTTAGAGAATTTATCCCGGAAGGTTTTTTTTCTCTAAACAATGGTGAAAACCTCATCAAAATCTGTTGCGTGGTTTAGAAAAACATCGCGGACATATAGGCAAACAACATAAGTGACTTTAATTTATAATATGTGTAGAAGATGATTTCTAGGGAGAAGATGACTACTGATGAGATTTCAGCTAATATAGAAGTATGTAAGGAAAAGACAAGCCGCTTTGAACCCACATAAACTCGGAGAATGGCAAGAAGATGGTGATTCTGCACTAAAAACAAAACAACATCTACATATACCACAACTCAGCTACAAAACGTTAAACGGGGCGTCCCTCGTAAACTCAGAGTTCAATTAAGTAGGAATGTCGTATCGATTGTTTAAACCGATAGTTAAATGTTAACTGTGGTTGTTCGGTGAGGTCATGGTTGTCTGTTGGCAGGTTTATGGCTCCGATGACATAAATCTTGGTGGCTTGTGAGCCAAGTGTTTGGAAATTAAACTCTTGTGTTTAAGATTTGGTGGCATGCGTCTTAAAACTGCGTTTAACAGTCGCTACGTTAAACGCAGTTTAAAGCAACGCATTCAAGTTCAAATAATGACGTAAAACGTTATTGAAATGTTATTCTTTAACGTAACATAACGTCCCCAGTTTTTCAAACTCACGGCAACCATTCTAATATATACCTTACCTTACTGAGATAAGTGTTACATTGCAATTACTTACTAAAGGTAACCTTTGCAGCAGACGGGCGCGACGTGGCACCGGTAGAGCAATTTCCGTGAAGGTTTCATAGAAATTGTTCCACCAGTGTCGCGCCTGTCTGCGGGAGCCTTAACGGATTTACGTCGATCGTTTATACTCTACCTAAAGAACACCTAAACACAGCGTGTGGTATAAATGCGCCATCCTTTCAAGTAAAACCCCAAATTCTAGTATTTAAACCAACTTTTGCAACATTAACCTATTTTATGTCACCAAGCCTAAAGTCCCACAAACTAAGTTAAACCAACTTTTTGACACAACACACTGCTTACCAAAGTACCAAACCGAGGGTAATCCGCAGAATCTTCGTACGAACGGCGTCATTAAAATAAACGAGCGAATTTGAAGTGAAGCCGCGAGGCAAGCAAGGCTGTGTCTAATTTCTGTCACAAATACAATTTAAGCTAAGAACGTACCTACTTGAAGGTTGGGTAGTAATTAGACAATGTATGAAATAGCAACTTTGAGCGTAGTGAATGTCCACAGTCCACATGTGGGAAATCAAGCTTGCATGCATTAGTTCTTACGGACCCTTAGCATGCATGAGAGTTCACAAAACGAGACGTTATGGTTGGTAGGTGATAACAATAATTACTGGGAAAGGAATAGAGCGCTTTACGAGCGCTCTATTCCTTTCCCAGTAATTATTGTTTTTAAATTAGAAACTACAATAAAGAGCCCTTTCGAGAGGTTATATTTTATGCTTATAAGCCAAAATCACATTATGAAATTAGTGACATGAAATGACCTAAGATTATAGGGCGAATTTTTCGTTGGTGGCAGTTCCATGGTTCACGCAGGCGAGCGACTGACGCTCAGGACCCGCCGACGCCCGCACACTCGTACGAAAAAGTCACCCTATAATTTTATGTCACTAGTTTCATAACGTAATTTTGGCTTAATGAGAGTTCATGCCGTGGTATAAATTTGACAATTAGCAAAGTCATTAAGAAGATAAGATGGGAGTACCTACATTATTTCATATTAACACCATACTAAACTTACAAAAATGACATGAAAATCTCAACACTATCAACGATAAATCTATTCACACTTCAACCAAGTCATGCGCTCTATCTCATTATTACTGCACGTTTTAATTTGAGTCGCGAACACAATATAAGGCTAAGAACGCACTGGCAAAGCCATAGTAATTACCGTTACAAAGGAGTGTACACTCGCGACTTGACTACTGGATAATCCATGGTACTGCTGTTATCCTCTCCTAATCCAGCCAACTATGGTGGTTCGTGTTATAGAAGGCAGCGGTTTACATATTAATAGGATGGGAGAGGAATTAATTGTGTGCGGTTGTGCTGGTATTAATGAAGTGAGGATTAATGAGGAGCTGGTGTTTGAGATTGATCTTGGTTGAAAGGTTAAGCACGCTGTACACATAGGCCAAGTTTCTGGGCCAGCATGTTGGGACAGGATCCCCAACAGTCCCTGTTTACACATTGGCGCTGGCGTTTACCCACACGAAAAACCGACACTATTTGACAACCAACACACGCCAAGTAGATCTCTACACGTTGGCCCAACATGCTGGGCCAGCACATTGGCCCAATGTATCTTAAGATTTTATATAAGGCACCTCTTAAGATGATATGCAATGACGTTAACCTTCTAAGAATGATCCTCCAAGACCAATGTTTAACGTTGTCTTGGATAAAAGACTTTAAACGCACAATACAGATTTTGAACATGATATTAATGCCATAATGTAACCTCTGATTTGATAATAAAATCTAGATCAAAAACCGTTCATTATATAAATCATTTCTTATGTATAGAATATGCTTATGGAAGTAACCTTATAATAACATTACCGTCACCAAAACATTTCAATCACAATCAGAAACCTACACTGCGCTAATCCAAAGTCCATAAATCACAGCACAGTCGCAAGAAACAAACCACTATCGACTACCTAACGCTAATCCGTTGAGAACAGGTTCCGATATAAGCGCAGGCGCCGGCCGGCCATATCTTGGGCCGGCTAACGGGCCAGGCCACTCACCCGGCTACCGAGGTACGCGAACGGCCACGCGTACTCCACGTGGTTAAAAACACCGAAAAAACATTGGTACTTGAGTAATGGAATACTCTTTATTATGTCAATGCTTGGATATTATTTAAAATTAATTAAAGGAGTGTATCGTTTAGTTAATTATCCTACCTTTTTATTTATTTTTATAAAATAAAAAACATTTATAAATCTAAAAAATAGTTGGGCTCCAGAGAGAGGAACCTCAGAAGAGGAAATGTGAGCCAACATCGCTTCTTTTGAGTAATTTTGATAATACGTGACTAATATCATACTTTTAAGTCATTTAGATAATATCGATGCCTGAGTAATATCGTAGATTTGAGTTTTTTTTTTTTGTAATATCGATAATTCGATACCTGAGTAATATCCGTACTTTTAGCGTGAAAGCCTAACAAACAAACACACCTTCGCACTAATATTAGTTAGGATTTTAACACAACAGCAGCAGTATTCAATAATGACACTGAATACTCGACAGTTTTATTTTGATGTTATTATGAGTATCTCTGGATGATTTTAAAGCGATACCCTCCCTACACGTGGTTACTTTAACGACCAGCAGTTTTAAACTACGAACCGAGTTTATTTGTTTTATGTCATAACATCCTGAGTTTCGGGATCCGTAATGAATCGCCCACTCCGGGTTTCGGTAAGTAAGAAAAAACATGTTATGTGTAATTAGGGAGTTTGGGACTTGTCAGGGAGTCTTAGGGAGTTGTCAGTCCAGCACGCGTAGCATGAATAGCGAAGAAACGGGTTTTGTCGACGGAAGAATAGACAAAATGACAGATAAACAATTACAATCTGATGTTGTCTATTCTTCCGTTCAAATTAAGTTGAGAATGTGGAACTACATTTTTTTAATGCAATCTGAAGCATTGCCCATAGACACTAGCGCCGCGTCAAATGGACTTTAGTGGTGGCGCGGACTCTAGGTATTGTTAAAACATTAACAACCTATGACAGGCTGACATTATCGATGCTGGCTGACTAACAGCCATAAAATCAAAATCAAAATATTTTATTTCACATAAACCTACATGGGCACTTATGAAACGTCAGAAGCTAGGTGCACGGTTCCAATTGGTCGTTTCCTATGGAGAAGAGCCGGCAAGAAACTCCACGGTTACTCTTTTAAAAATAATTGGGTTTTTACAATATTTTCAAATTACAGTGTTAGTAGGCATGGGAGGACAATGTAAGCCTTTCAACAAGTAAGTACCAGGTACTTAACAAAATTGAGGATGTTCAATAAATCTACAGTCCAATAAGCCTTCAAAGTTCACACATTCACAAAATAGAAAATAATCTACAGGGTGTTAGGATAAACACCGTTATCCTTGAAACTAGTGGTTTGGTGGTTCAAGGTTGGTCCCATAGAAAAAGTATATTATAGATAACACCAAACCACTAGTTTCAAGGATAACGGTGTCTACCCTCACCTAGTATATAAAAGAAAAAAAAATTAAAAAATCTAAATAAAACCTATTTCAACCAAATGACGTGATTGCTATTACTTGCTGGCATTACAGCCAGTATCAAAATAATAAATAACACGGTCAAGTGTCTCTCATATTGCCTATGTATTTTGTTCCATGAATCATGGCTTTGAGAACGTCTGTCACACACAGAACTATCGTTTCCCCAATTCTGCTTTCTGCCTTTCAGCAACGGTTCAATTCCCAGAACGTTACAAAATTGACAGAGTCCCTTTGTATAATTCGGGCAAACATTAGCTTGTAAACATTCACTGTGAATTTTGGAATCCAATCGAGTATTACACAGGACTGTGATAGGGTAATATCTATACCTAAGCCAGTGGCACTGTATGAAGACGCCTGTAACAACTTACAAATTATAAAAATACAAGTCATGTGCTCTGAGATTTCTCCCCGGAAAAATGTCGAACTTCCATACAAACTTTCATCCCCTATTTAACCAAAATGAAAATTTCCCCCTCAAAAGGCGAGAATTTTCAAAAATGACCGATTCTTTGAAAAAGTCCTTTTATTTGGTGTTTTCCGATACCGTCTCGGAAATTCGAAGTAGTATTTGGCCTGATACGGAGTACCGTGTCCCCACAATCCATAAAGCAAGTTATAGCAAATAAATTACATTTAGATCGCGCCATATAAAGACGTTTCTCTACGATAAAAGATAAAAGTATTTCGTTTAATCATTTGTTTCCTTTTGTAGCTGGAATCTGTTTTTATGTAACTTTATTATCATAATTACGGCGGATCCGCGATTTTATGTTGAATTGAATTAATTTTCAGACACTGAGGAATTATGATCAATTTTTATAAGGTACTTTACCTAATGGAGAGGCTATATTGTTTGAAGATATTAATCCGCTTTGTAAAAGCTGAGTGCCCGTGAGTATGGCAATATGGATTGTGAAACTAATAACGTTTCTACGGATATTCACACACACAACGCTACATTTTATAAAGACACAAAGTATTTTGTAATCTCAGTAAGTTCTTCTTCACTGTACATACATACGTTTTTAGAAAATTGCTAGACCAAAATATGCCTTGGGAAAACAAGAATATCAGAGATAAGATACGTCCAAAAAGTCGAAAATGTGATCTTCTAAGATTTTTTTTTTTTTCACTTCAGAGACACAAACATCTATATCACCCATTTTTCTTTTTTTTTGAGCTTGGGAAATCTTCAAATGACTTCTCCCGCTCTGGGCGGAGCGGAAGGGCGTGTCAGACTTTTACAGACTAAAACCCACCCGTGATCCTTCAGTTGCCTGTTGCCAAGGTCACGGTATCCCTTTCGGACTTTCCTGCAACCCTGGCAGGATCTGTGTAGCCCTGGCTCTTGTACTAGGCGTTCTTGTATCACAATAGCCATAAGAGCATATAGCTATTATAGAATCCTGTTGATCCCTTATCTAAGCTGATTATATCACTAAACTGGCTCATTACCACGCCAATCCTCTTGTCCAGGCACCGCCTCACTGTTTCCCGCCATTCGTGGTGAACTGACAGTTGACATAGTGACAGCGACCTCAATGCTGACGTACATGAGATAGTGTTTACATATCTATTAAATCATCTCAAAATAGTATTTTTAATTCAGATTTTGAGTCTTACCGCTAACTGGTTATTCACGTAAATACTCCAATATTATACAGCTGTATTTACCTGAAACAAGAAAATTGGTATTGTTAATACATTTTCCAAAGACTACGATCGTAATGTGTGAATTGCATACAATTCGGCATTTTGTTGGCGCCGCGGCTCGCCAATTTGACGCTGTCCAGTCATAGACGCCAAATGTCATCCAGATGTCAAAAGAACCGCGTGTGCCGACCATAGATGTATTATTTAAAACTGTGCCGGCCAGTTCTTCCCGTTCAAATGCTTACATAAACTGAATGACATGTGTGCGTTACCGTGTCATCAAAAATTATGATAGCTTTTATTGGGATAATTACACTTATTGGCTTTCATTTATTAAAACTGGTGATCAATGCTCGTGCCTTCTTTGTATAAGAAGAGGCCTTTGTCCAGCAGTGGGAGTGGCTGTATACCAAATTTCATCCGTTCAGCCGTTTTTGCGTGATGAATAACAAACACACTTTCACATTCATAATATTTAGTAGGATAGTTAATTGATTCAGGTGTGACTTTTCGGAAATCCATTATCAAATACAATAGACGTAGATATATTTAGTAAATAATGTAATGTATTTAGTTGATTTCTTACAGGGGTTTTCTTGAGGAAAACCAGCGTCAGGCACTAGTTGTCTGGCATTTTTGCTGAACGGGGCCTTTTTGGCGCAGCCGTGAGGCACACGCACACTGCACTGATAATGTCCTACACTTTTACACTTTTTATTTGTTTCTTTATTTTATTTTGTTATCTGCTATATATTATGTATATTGTGTGCCTTTTAGTCTGTGCTGAATAAATGTATTTTCTTTCTTTAGGAATAGTTAAGCGGAATAGGTTACTAAATATATCTACGTCTAATGTTATTTAGTAGGATTTAACTGAAGCCCTAACACTACACAAAATCATATTCCAATAACAGCTCTCATCTAAGCAATACCAAACATAAGTAAAGTAAACAATACTGCCTCCATCGAGACTATGTTATCTGTTTCACTGTTTGTGCCGATACACGATGTATTGATTCAGCAACATTTGATAACAGTTATTGGAGTGTTCAATTTATTTGTCATCTCTATTCAAACGCACTCGTCTTAGAGCAATTATTTTTTACAGTAAAATAAATATCAACTAGTTCTATGCCCCTATGTCTTTCGTTTTGATGATACATTATCTGTAGAAGCACTAGAACCCTCAGAAAATGCTCAGAATTGACTGTTTGGACCGCTGTCATTAGAGGTCTATTGTACTTTGACAACTATTTATGAAAAAAGAAAAACATAGGGGCACATTAAATATCCTTCTTAATCAATTTATAAAATATATTATATTTATTATTATAAAAAAAAATTGGTCAATGAATTAATGAAAAAGACGAGAGCCGAACCTCGAATTATGACTTTTTGTATGGAGAAAATACCGACCCTATTTCCTCTTAAGGACTTGCGAGATGGACTGTGTTAATCTGGACTTTCAGTGAGAGTGATAAAAGTTTATGAACTATTAAAAAGTTTCAAGGCGTTTTTCTAGACGTTTTTCCAACTTTTGTACGATAATTTGCCGGAAAAGTAAACGACTTAGACTAAAATGGTAATACTTAGATAGGCATCGTTTTTTATGAAAAATTATAGTTAATTTGAGATAATTCTCATTTATTATCTGGGCCAAAAACAACAAGATAAATTACTACTGACAATTTCTGTTTCATTTATCTCAAAAAGTACAAATTCTATATTTCCTAAGTTATAAATGTAAGCTCCCCTGCATCTATTCATGTCCCTAGCTTTCAAATGACTTTGTTTACTTCAAATAGCATACAAAAATTAACATTAAATCCGAATTGCACAAACAATACCTTCACCAAAAATGCAAACCATTACAAACCAATGTTTAATCAAACTCATTTACACAAAACGCCATTAATATTTATGCAACGCCACGTTTACATTTAGCGAATAATTTAGTAAATACTCGAACGCAAACAAAGCCGGGATACGGGACTAGTATACATACTTACAATAACAGCATCATAAATAGAAATTCAAAGGCTTTTGTGAATTAAGATAACAAAATATCAAAATATAAAGTTACATGCCGACGAAATCCCTTGGAGACAAAGCAACGGACAGACTTCAGCGGCTTCGGGGAAGCTACAGGGGTTGGCAAACTTACTTTCAGGAAAAGGGTTCAGAACAAAAGAAATCTCGGATTGAAGGACCAGATATACATACCTACAACGATATATATACAACATGTTATCTAACGAAGGGCGCTCTCGTTTCAATATTATAGTGCCGGTACAAGCAAAAAAAAAAAAAAATGTTTATTTTATTTTATTAACCGACTCCTTCAAAAATCTCTCTCAAGGTTCTCAATTCATCTGTATGTTTTTTTGTGTATGTGACGCGATTACTCCGCCAATTATGAATCGATTTTCATGACTCTTTTTTTGTTTGGTAGGTCATGCTTGAAAGGTAGTCCCATGTAAATTTTATTAACTTTGCTTGCGTAGCTTTTGAGTTAGCTTCAATAATTACGTATTTTTCGCACTTGAGTGTATGTAGATGATATATTATTTGACTCCATCACTGTTATTTACATAGCAGTTAGTGGTATTCGAATTTGTGTGGGGTAGTTTTAGAAGTTATTTTTCACTTTTGGAAGTCAGTTGTTTTTTTTTTGTCAAAAGTTTTTATTTTTCACTTTTTAGTTGTGGTACCTACCCCACACAAATTCGAATGAATTAAAGAATTAATTAAAGAATATTCACAAAAAATATTAAATTGATACGGAAAATAAACACAATGTTTCTTTTACGTATCACTTTAATAGTTTTGTGAATATTTCACTACTTAAATAAAAAATAAAAATTGGGTGGTAATATATTTTTTAGCATGTATGGACTCTATATCTCTCTATTGCGGGTTAGCGGGAATTCCCTTCGTTAGGTAAAATACTGTGGTATATATTTTTTCTTTAAATTAGTTAACTATAAACGGATCTTATTAGGAGGCCCATGTGAACAGGATGATGATACTAATCAAAATCTTAACAAAAGGAAGCATAAATCACATAAAACTCGTTTCGTGAATAGAACACGGCATTTCCATAACTAGAAACCGGTAAGTAACAAAATGTAAAGAAAAGTTTTATGCTCATTCGCTTAAAACAATTTGCTTGAAACATAATGAACCAGCTCTCAAAACTTGGCACAGCGGCATTCTGGCAACTTCTGCTCGCTGACAAACATTAATACTTGACAAATCAATGTCAGAGAACAATTGAAACTCCAAGAAGTCGTAACTTGTAACTTGTACGCGACAGCCCTACTCGCGAATGTTGTTCCCGCGTCGCGATTGCAGCAATATTACTTATGAAATAAAAGAGGTCGGCGTCAGGAGCTCCTTTCGAATTGCAAATTTCCGTAACTTATGCGCCTCCTCGAATCTCCATTAGCAAATTACTGCTGTCTTCCGCGAAGCTCTACGTAACACCAACAATATGTCTACAATAAGCTGTGCCTATATATCATCTGAAATCACTTTCCTAACTTATGATAATAGATGAAACGTGACCGATGGACATCAATCTTGATTTTTTATTCGGCGTTCCACTCTCGGGAGTTGGCCAGTTGGCGTCACAAGTAATTTTACGATCTCCAGTAATTTTTACTATGCGATGTGTTATAACCGGTGCCATTCACCTCGTTCAGTAAATACGCAACACTCAAGATAATTCTATCTTTCATTTTTTTTTACGGACCTTTTCGGTTTGCTCTCAGGCTTTTCGGGAAAATTACGGCTAATAAAATAATATCATTACATTACGCATTCTTACGACTTTTTGTTTGGGCTTTTTGTTGCATAGATAATGTTGGGTGAGTGATGTGGACGTCGATTTATCGTGGGGTCGGGCGTTGGCGCATAATACCCGTAAGAATTAGTTCGTACAGGGGTCGCACCAAGTCAGGGTGTATTGCGTCAGGAGCCCCCTCGAGACGCTACAACAATCTTCTCAAATCGTTGTTGAAAATTCAATGACATTCGCTCGAGGCGAACGCTTGCGATATCTTTTTACGAGTCACAAAAAATGGCAGAAACTTTTTATCGGATCCAATTTTGTTCAGTAACTATGCCGGGTGGATTCGTGATAAGCTTTTTATAACAAGGGTGAGTTTCTCAGCAGTAGGAGCGTTGGATGGTATGGTACGTCTGTCTCGCCGACGCGTGGCGACGCCAATCACAGATGGAGATCCGATGATAAAGTACAGACGACAGACGACGAGTATAAAGCTTTAAGGGGAATGCGCCAATGCAGCCCAGGAAATTCTAATTTTTTGATGGTTTTTGGAAGTGTCAAGTTGTATGTTGATTAAAATATGATTCGCGACCGTAACAAATATGGTTTTACAGAATTATAATCATAAAAATCTTCAATACAACTCTCAAAGTTCCTATCCTATTGAATGACATTTCATGAAATCATGACATTTGAGAATTATTTTAACTAAAGGAGTTGTATTCCCGATCCTAATGAGTATAATTCTGTATAGCCATATTTGTTACGGTCGCGAATCGCATTTCGATCAACATATAACCAGATACTGACCTGTAAATTGCAAAAAACGTAAGAGAATTTGAATTTCGCGGGCTACCTTAGCGCATCCCCTTTAACATCTTGTTGTTGTTGATGACAGTCCGCGGTGTCCATGTCTGAATAGTTTCTGTATCAGAGCCAGTAAAACGTGTCGTTTGTTTAGCGAACCAATCTGTGGTAGAAATAACTCAATATAAGCGCGAATCCATATCTCACGGCGACAATTCCATCAGCTGCTATATGAAAATGTATAAACATGTCAACAGCGCGGCGTATCAATAAGTTGGATTTTCTCGATATCTTTCGCGGCGATATTTTCTTAGACGTTCGTTATTTTATTTCAGCTTGGTACTAAAATTTTGTTTTGCAAAAAGACGCGATAACGAAGTTATTCTTTACCATCTGAGTTTATCCAAAGTATTTCAGATTTATCTTTTGCTTTGTATTTGAGGTATCAGAACTCGTTCTGGGGCAGATTACTTTAATTATTCTCAAGTACAGAGTTAGATTTTTATTACACTTCTGATACATAACGTGATCCAAACTCCAACTCAAAGCATTCAATTAAACCTTTTACAGGCACTTGAATTTTCAAAGGAGTCGATCAGTCAGAAAGATGAAGCTAGTTGCCCTAGTTGTAGTAGGTTCCTTTGGAGAAGAACGGGCAAGAAACGCCATGGACACTCTTGTAAATCAAATCTCCAGATTAACCATGGAAATGATAGTTTATCTTTACAACAATGGCTTTCTTCACACACACCTACCTCCGTTATCACACCTAAAACTATGAAACTTCAAAAGAAACCAGTTTAATATCAATAAAAAGTTTTTAATTACATGTTGGTCACCTTTAAGGCACTGTGTCCAAATAAGGCGGTGTTTATTAGTCAGTGACGGTCACGTCACAACTAACTTTATTGGCATTATAAATTCAGAGACAAGTCTTATAAAACCATAGACAGTTTAGTGGGAGTTGAAGGTTACGTAGAAGGTTCAAGTTCGTCCATAGTAACATGGTATTGCTTAAGTTCTCATAGTTTTTTTGTTTATATGCTTTATCAGCTGAAAAAGTGTTAATGACATCAATTAAATCGAGACTTAGAAAACTGGATGTGATTAATCAAGAGTTAAACATGAGATTCAGATAGTGTTGGCAGTGCAGTGTGTGATAGCGAAATTTCGACATAAACTTATCAATTTGTTAAAGCATTATTATAATATTAACTAGCTGCCCGTCCCGGCTTCGTCCGGGTAGCATTAAGTACCTATCCTACCCTACCAAACCTTCCTACCTACCCTACCCTACCTAGGTACCTACCTACCCTATCCTACCTACCTATCCTACCTATCTGCCCTACTCTACCTACCCTACCCTACCTACATACCTTCATAGTACATAACTTACCTACACCTACCGTACAAACCTTCCCCTGAGAATAACGAACACAACAAAAAAAGAATTATCTAAATCGGTCCAGCCGTTCTCGAGCCGTTGATTTTTTATTTACATCGATTAGCATAAAGGGCAGTTGGTATGCCTCTCTTGTACCGACTAGTATGGTAATGAGAGATCATGTTACGATGTTAACTTGCGGGCAATTAATCTATTCGCGTGGATAACATCGATAAATGGGGACGATTAAGATCTTTACTCCTGTATCATACATAATATTTGCACATACCGGCACATTTCAAAAACCCTAAAAAAATCCAACCTTCTCCACGCGCCCACAGTCTAATTAACCCACAAGGGGGAAAAATCAAGTTACAAAAATGTAACATTGTTTCAATTCATCGACGCGAAATACTTTTCATATTTCGACGTTGCGAGCCCCAAGTGTGAGAAGGGCTCAGGCCCGCGGGGCGTCGAAAATTAAATGCGGTGGTGGAGGTGAATGACAAACGAGGCTGATGCAGGATACGCGGTTTTTCATGTACACTGAGCCCCACATCAGTGGGAACAAAACCAGTATAAGCTGCACCCTAATTTCGTAACACGTGAATGATTTTGAAGTATATTTCTTCATATATTTGAAAAAAAAAAACTGGTCAACAATATTATTGAACCGTCAAAATGAAAGCCATTGGAAATGTTAGTGTGTTACGCAATTTCCCCGCTGGTCTCTTATTCTATTGTTACTCCGTACTGTAGTTCCAAAAGAATCTAATGAAAGTGTAAACAAAACGCTTTTCAGGTTAAATTCTTACGCAATCACTTACAGAGAATGAGATATATATATTTTAGAAGGTTTCAACTTCATATCTCGCCACTTTTTCCCCTAAATTTTGTTTGAATAACATTATTAAATTGTAATCGAATAATCATCGACGAAAATTGAGATAAAAAAAATTTATGTCAACTGTCAAATGAGAAGTTCGGGTTTAAGTATTCAAATTATCAAATAAAAGCACTGAATTTGTAAGTGTCACTACAAATTGGCATCCACAGGTACGTTTTCTAATCCATTTGTTTACATTTTCATCTGATACTTTTAGAACATAATTACGAAAACAAGGTCAAAGTGTTACCACAAGCGTGCGGTCCACTGTACCCGCACAACGGACACCTTTAAACTGACGCAAAAATATATTATGCAAATTGAGATTTATACCGCGGGGGGGTTCCGAACTGAAAGTATCTATGTTATCTTAAGTCTATAAAGACATTGCTTGGTTTTTTTCTACATAATCCGGGAAATTACGCAGTGTATTTTTTTTTTCGCTTAGAAATAATATGGAGCTGAAGCAGCTGTCACTATTTGCGATCTGAACTTTGCCACCTGACACCTATTTATTTTGTGTTAGAGCATTAACCTTACAGGCTTAGACATAAGTACGTAAACTAGTTTTTCCTGTTTTTACTTATTTAATATTCGTAAAATTATAAATGATAAAATATTCAATCCATTAAGAACTCATTGTATTCCATAATAGATATATCACAAAAATAACCCATTAATAAAAAGGGCCGCACAATCCGGCTCGTATAAACTAAAGAAAAATAGTTAACCCCAAAATGCGAGCGAGGGACAAAATTACCCATCCCAGAAGTATTTGCAGACGGCTTAATAAGAAGCGCGTAATTATCCGCAAATCCTTCGTCGGCAAGAGCCTATATCCGTAAAGGACTTGAGCAAACTCAGTTTGGGTACCGCCAGTAATAACTTTTTGCGAAGTATGCTAACCTAACCCAACATAGAAGGAGAGTTTCTCCGTACATAATATTGAAAGCATCGTATATCTGTCGATATGTTTACATTTCCGCTTGGTAACTGTAAAATCATTCGGATTTATCGCGGCATTCGTATTCATGTGTAGCTTTATGCTCTTGTACATCTGGTAAGACAGATTTTGAATAGAAACCTAATAAAATGGAAATACTCTCGAAGAGAAACAGTTTTCATTTGCTATTAAAACCTTTTCTCAAATTAATACTTGTAGACAAAGTGGAAAGTATAAGAGAGACAGAAGTAGTTCCTTCGGTCTTAACTTAAAAGTTGCCAAGGACGCCAGTGCTGGAACTTGCACACTGTCCGTAACCGACTTCTTCAAAAAGGAGGAGGTTCTCAAGTCGTCTGTATGTTTTTTTTATTTTTTTTGTATTTATGCTACGCGATTACTCCGCCAATTATGACTCGACTTTGATGATTCTTTTTTTGTTTGGTAGGTCATGCTTCCGAGGTGGTCCCATATAAATTTTAGTAACTTTGCTTGCGTAGTTTTTGAGTTACCTTCAATATTACGTTCTTTTCCCAGTTAGTATATCTAGACGATGTTGTCATTTACTCCTTCACTGTTATTTACATCAGCTAATGGTATTCGAATTTGTGTGGGGTAGGTACCACAACTAAAAAGTGAAAAATTAAAACTTTTTACAAAAAAAAAAACCGACTTCCAAAAAAACACTCAAAACTGAAAAATAACTTTATTTCGGAAGTCGGTGTCTTTGCTTTTCAATTCTCGATTTTTGCCACCCAGTTTTAATTTTAAAGGAATTTACTCATATACAGTTAAATTTAATAAAGTGTAACTGTCTAAAACTTTGTAAGTTCACCACATAAGACACGATTGCCACTAAATTATGAATCATATAAACACGAGAACACGAAACTTGCGAGTTATTACTTATTACGTAGTTCATATCAAAATTTTAAATTGAACTATAAACTTAATGCTTAATTCAACCGGGGTTGGAAAGGGGTGAGCTATATTTTGGAACGTAAATGTGGCATTAAGCATTGGTGCGAGGGAGAAAGACGATGTGAAAAGTCTAGCAGTGACGTAAATTGCTACAGCGTCGGAGATGATTTTTTATTTTGCATAGCGCAACCTTCTTACGTACTTATGACGTTGTGCTTTATTGGGTTAATCTGTAGATACGTTCTGTAACTTGTGTAATCTCTTCGTGAACTTATTAGGCATTAAATATGGAGCGCGTTTATAAAGTTCATTAATTTTTTATCGTACCATTCAACAAAGTAGGTACATCACTTGTTCGCGTGTCATACGGAAATTAATAGAAAAGCTCAATTGGATTTTCATTGAAATCAGCTGAGTATTTAGCTGAAAGTATAGCCTATTTCGTTTTTAATGGGGCTCGTTAACCGTTAATATTCATTTAACCAATATTGGTATTTTACGACACTACCGTAGTGGGTGGTGTATTAAGTATAAATATATTACTCTGAACCCTTTGAGTGCACACAGTGCAAACGAGAAAACATCAGGGCCGTTGATCGCTGAACAAACACGCTCCAGCATCCGCCACATGCTCCGCTCCTTCGTCCGCCGCACGCTCCGCTCGCTACAAATTGAATCGTGACGTAATATTTAACGTAGACATTTTGCGCTACCCTCACCCTGCAAAATTACGCGACACAGCCTTGCCCGGGAATAACTTATCATATAGCTCGTTTAACTCAGCCATCAATAAGTCATCGTCGAATAATTTTATTTTGATGTCGACTAGAAATCAGCTACCGTGTAATTCATTTCCGTAAAGTTAAGTCATGTAGTTAAATTTATATCGTAATACAAGCTGTTGGTACCGTTTAGTAATTTAAGGAATATTTGTTTTTAAGTTTGCTACGGTAAAGAGTCGCTTCTGCGTAAAAAACTAGCTCTATAAACGCGTTTTCTCATATGTCAACTATCGCTGAAAGACGAGAAAACACATAAGAAAACTCTGTAGTGTTGAGCTGTGAAATATTGCTACAAATACATGCAGTGTTTTTTATAATAAATACTTCGAATACATCACTTTATTTCCATTTAAGTCTGCTCATTATTTTCTAATAAAATAACACCCACTTGTTTTGTAAACACATCCATCAATGTTACATCTCGTCATATTCCTCGACGATCAAACTCCGCTCACATTTTCCATTGCATCCAAAAGAGCCATAATGCGTTGACACACAAAATTCAGTTTAATACACGTGTCGTATGCACGTAGGTGTGGGGAGGCTCTTGTAAAATGGGCCGAAGCTCTTGTGGCGCACACTCGTCGTGTTTGCCCGACTCACTCGCAGTGTCGGCGCGAACATATCGCTTCCCTGATATCGGTAAACAATTTACACGTTTCCTATACAATACAAGCGGTGTGCACACGTTTGGATGTATTTATGTATGTCGGGTACAAATCTTGGGAGGTGGGGTAAAATGTACCCACGTGGCGGAAGAGGGTTAGGTGTTATTGATGTGTTGTTACATATTTTTGTGTAGCAGTTCGTTACGTGCACTATTGACGAGTACTATTCTGAGTGCCTGAGTGAATGGTGAGTTGGGTGCCAAGTTTTAGGTGACACATTAGATTTATTTTTACTTTTACTAGTCACTGTAGTGTAGGTACTGAAATGTAGGTTGAATCAAATTACGATGTCACGTTTACGTTACGTAAGTTTGTAAAAAACATGAAAAAGGGCCAATTAGGTGAACCGATAACTTTTTTAATTTTCAGTAGGTATCATGTTATTACACCTGTAAAAAACGTTGTTCTACCCTAGTATTTTTGCAACAAAAATAATCAAATCACACAACCCTACCGAACTGAAGAAGTCGGTTAAAAAACAAAAAGTCACTACAACCAGTACAAAAATCACAAAATCCAGCCAGTATCCACCCCATAGAGTCACCCACGACTGTCTAAACCAATCTACCGTGGAACGTGCGAATGTCATATCGGTTTAACGTTATAAAAAGTAATTTTACCATAGTATCTTAAGTAACAAAAAAAAAAAAACACTTGGTCATATTCCCAAAAACAAACGATCAACACATCCCTACCGAACTAAAAACAAAAAGTCACTACAACTCCAAAAATCACAAAATCCAGCCAGTATCCACCCCATAGAGTATAGAGCCAGCGGCTGTCTGAACCAATCTACCGTGGAACGCTCGGCTGTCATATCGAAGCGCTCAACAATTACTCAACACCTGCGGCCGAGCTTATTACGAACAGTTTTCGACACTTTAATTTCGTACTAACTTATTTATACAGGCGGATGTATTAACGCCAAGAATAGGATTTGTGTCGTAAGGTGTTATGTCAGCGCTATGGACATCGTTTTACACCTTGGGGGCTATCTGATTTGTATTGGCTGGTTCGGGAAGATTGGAAAATTGAGAATACTTTAAAGGTGTTTCATGCCATTAACATTCGGTTAACTTTTGCTAATAATTTCGTACAAAATACTCAATTATATATTTAAATGTATGCACCACTGTAAAAGAGCCCAAGAGATGATCCAAAAAAATAAGAAACTATTCGGCAGATCCATTTGAATCTGTTATTTGACCTCTGAGTTTGTTTCGGCCTTTCTTCTCAGAATAGTCAGTTAGGAAACGCCGACCTCATCTAGCTTATTTTTAATATTTTTTAATATGACGTGTAAAAGTGATTCCAATATCCTATTTACAGAACAAACAATTTCATTTCATTTCTGTATTGTGTCCCACTAAATCAAAATCATATAGTCGCAGTAGTAGTAGTTCAAACTAGGCTGAGAATTAGCACTTTTCAAACGTCAATATGACATAAGACAGCCCCCCAAAACCCACCCTTCACCGCTTCCTAGTGCTTTAGCAGGAAGAATAAGTGGCGCAACAAACTCCCCAACAGCACAGCATATGCATGCTATACGCAAACTAATTTACATTACGAAACACAAAATATTAAGTTAAATCATTTGCCATATGTCAGCTACTTAGCACACGCCAATAAACTGCTGAAAACTGTCCTTTATCCTTCTAAACCTCTCTCTCTTGTGCGATCTCTGGCCATGCTGGCTCTGCAAATATGATCAGTTCGTCATCGTGAATAGACTTATGAATGAAAAATATAGAACATTTACGGACTAACTTTGAAGCTATGAGAGAACTTTACTTGCTAGATCGTTTACTAGTTTTCAAGTACTGAGATTTTCTTAGACAGGTCTTCATTTCCCCGCAGATCAAATTAATATTCGACGGGTTTTTTCAAAACTTTACCAAAGGCTTTTAGTGACGAAAATCTAGAACTAAGTAAAATAAGACAAGACAGTTGGAAATCTAATTACTTATAGGTAGATAAATAATAATCCTCTGTTATTTATTCCCGACCTTTAAACCTAAAATGAATTTGATGTACTATCGGTTCGCCGCAAAATAATTTCAGCTTCAAGGAGACCTAAGCTCTCGTAGGCTTTGTTAGAAAATTACGACACACTTAAAACGCCAATAACTGCTGAAATATAACCCTCTAACAGCAATGTTATTGGGAAAGCAAATATTTTTACCAATGAGACACAGAAATATAGAAACTCAATCAGCCTAGAAAGATAGTCGAAAATCGTTAAACAAGAAGAATATAAGAAGCACCATGAACTACCATAAATATTTAAAAAAAAAATGAATTCAAATGAAATTATCAGCCAGGGCCGTAAACAGAAACTATTCAAAAAGTTAAAAACAAACCCCGAACATCGTAACTATAATAAATCTTCTAAAAGTCGATTAACAGGGGAAAATTTTGCTCCATCACAAAGAGGACCTAGCAAGTTGTAACCCAAAATCTATTTAACTCATTACGATCTACCCGAAGCATTTTGTAGGGTCAGGTAATTGGACGTACGCAGTAACCACAGTTCGGCAACCCACACAATAATCAACTCAAACTATTGATTATAATTGAAACTTAAACGGGGTGCGAATGACCCCGGATTATCCTTATAGTGGAATCTCTTCCACCCCAGGCATTTCGTAAGTTGTTACCATATAGTATACAATTTGGAGATATTATACAACATTATTTTTTCTTTATGCTAAACCCGAAAAGGGGTCATTGTACTCATCATTTTGAACAACTTTTTCTATGGGACCAATATTGAAATCGCGAAACAAAAATCAGCTGTTCCCTACATTTGTATTCACTTAAATCGACAAAATGTATGGAACAGCTGAT
Organism: Lithophane ornitopus; assembly: GCA_948473465.1. Taxonomy (NCBI): domain Eukaryota; kingdom Metazoa; phylum Arthropoda; class Insecta; order Lepidoptera; family Noctuidae; genus Lithophane; species Lithophane ornitopus. The sequence continues at coordinate 15,309,529 of OX419626.1, forward strand.
TTTCTTTTTCGGTTAATGAAGAAGAAGACATACTCAGCATAGATCCTAAATAAATTGAGAAAAGAACGATGATAAAAGTTATATCAGCGGGCACGAACATCCACAAAGAGATAGTATAGTCATCGTTGTAGTGTAGCCATGAGCATATACAATTTTAGCGTGATTGAAAGCTGTATCTCCTTACAGCTTGCTAAGTCCCGACCTAGCTACAGACAAACATGTGTTCAAGATGTCTGGCTGCAAATGATACGGCACCCAATTAAGGAATCTTACTAAAGTCATTAAACTCATCGACTGTAGTCTTGTTTTAGATACTATTAATAGACCGAAGTTATTAAATGGAGAGTCTGGTTCCTTTAATGCTAAGATTGTCTTAAAGATTGATGATTATAAGTTCATTAAAGTAAAGGATGATGCTATTGATCATGTATTTGAAGGAAAGACGTCTGTTGAATTAGATAATAATGGATTCGCTAAGGAAGAAGATTACGTCGCCTGAAGCGACGATCATAATAGGACCGAGCCTACCCGTATCAAAGGAGCACTCGATATATCATTTCCCGTGACAAATTAAACGCCCATAATTTTCAATCAAGCCCCAATATTTGGCTCGATACAGAACAAAGCTAAAATGAAAGCCACGGATCCGTCGGCGTGGCAACTGGCGCATTTCGCCCAATAAAACGTATTTGCCGAAGGTGGTCTCGTCCGTACATTAATATCGTTCGGTTCAGCCTCGCCTGATTTACGAGCGCCACCGCTGAAAACTCCACCTTCTGTGGAAACATACAGTATTGCGGTTGGTACGGGCCTGACTAGAAGAGCTTTAGTTTTAGAGCGTGATATATAACCTGCTCCCCATGCGATAAATACTGAGACAACGGATACAATTCCTATTGGATCAAAATCCAAATATACAAACAAAAACATTTAACAAAAGAATGTTGACGAATTTAGATATGTCACAGAAAATAATGTATAACACAAAACAAAAGCCACTCAATGTAATATTTCACTATCAAAAGCATCCGGTAAACGATTGAAATACATAGATTTAAATCCTAACCTGAATCTAGGCAATAAATAAAACCTAGACACAGTAAATTATCTTTTCACTGGACCTGCTTCCTTAAATTTACCACCGGCGACGAAAACATATATCACAGCACATTGTTCATAAATCAAATGCTGCTATTTACCGCAACTGAAAACTGTAGGCAACTTTAGTTTTTATCCGAACAAAACTTGGCAAACACTTTGACAATGACTCGGAAAAAAGAGCAGACGATTTCAAATGAATTGAAATTAATGTTATCAGTACTAGGATCTGACTTACGCAACGTATTGTTAACATTTCGGCACGTGTAGCATTAATGAGGTACCCAAAGACGGGTTACTTACCTAACTTTGACACGAGAACAACTGATTTTCCTCGTCGTGATTTTGAATAAATAATGTTACAAAAAAAAATTAACGAACTCTCCATAAGGAAAAAAGTTTGTTTATTTCTTTAGTCTGGTGCACGGAACCGGCCAGTTTCTAATAACCCGTATGTTTTTCAGGTAACACTTCTCACAAGTGAAGTAGCGGGGGAGCAGCGAGATAAATTACTTAGTCCGGACATCTGAACACTGTACTTTTGCATGAGAACTCCTTCCCTACTGTATAATCGTGTCTCCGACGGTCGGAGAGGATTTCGATACAATTTTACATATTAAACAGTTTTAAGATGGATTTAAACTTGGCTCACGTAGATATATGAAGTTCAGGAACTATATGTTAAGAAACTAGGAACAGTTTGAATACGATAGAATATTTCAGGAACACGTGTGGCAATAACATATTGGATTTAGAGATGACAATAGCACATAAAGTATGAGTCGTCGACATCTTGATAGCCAGGAAAAGTAATGGGCAAGGGAATAGCTCTATTGAACTCAACGCTTCAGAATAAATTGGACTGGGACAGTTATTGTCTTAAAAAATTTAACATGATCAAAACTTGGTCCTTATAGATAGTCACGCTCTGTTCCCGAAGGATTTCCCAACGTCAAAAATTATGAACTTATAAACTTTCATCCCCTATTAAACCCATTTAGGAGATGATTTTTAAATCCTACCATAATTCTTACCCTTCCATATACAGGGTGTTAGGGTAAACACCGTTATCCTTGAAACCAGTGGTTTGGTGTCATTTATAGAACGTAAAATCAATGGAAAATTACTACTTTTTTATTTTATTTTTATTTTTACCACTACAGTATTTCACCCTTTCACCTATGCGCTAGGGCAACAAACTTGCGTCTCAACACGGGAGGGGGGCGTGTGACGGTCGTGAGCGCGACCTCTCCCTCGGTCAGTCAGCTGTTTCTTCAGCGAGCACGGTGTCGCATAGAAACTTTTTAAAATCTTTTAATGAAAATAACGTTTTTTTTTGTTGTTACTCGGTCATTTATTTTTATGTTTAAGTCAACTACCCATGGTTTGAATGACAAGAGTGTTTACCCTTAAACCCTGTGGTCACCCTAGGGTGACTAGTAATTAGTGACCGATACTTAAACACGTGACTTTAATTATAAACAACTTTCACTATGGGACCAAAACTGAAATCACAAAAAAAAAACAGCTGTTCCCTACATTTTGACGAGCTATGTGAACATAAATGTAGGGAACAGCTGTTTTTTTTTTACCAGTCACCATAATATAAGGAAGTCTTGTGCAAAATTTCAAGCTCGTAGACCCAGCGGTTTAGGATGTGCATTGTCGGTTAGTGAATGTAATAAATTAAGTAGAGAAGATAGACAGTCCTACAATCGAGTATGTTGAAGTAATATCAACATTAATAACAGCTATAAAAACCGGCCAAGTGTATCTCTAAACACGCACAATGAAGGGTTCCGTAGTTGGGATGAATTTATTAAACAAACTTAACATTGTAGTTGAAAAACATGTTCTCCCATACATAATGTATGGGAGAACATCATGGGAGAACATGTTTTTGCAACTGCAAATTTAAGTTGGTCAATTGTTACTCGGTAACTTGTGGAGCCTACTTAGCTGTAATAGTTTTCCTTTCAATTTCGTTATATATACTACTGCCGTGAATTTTTTCACATATCCGAAAACAACCATTTAGCTGGCAGGGGGGGGGGACACTTGACTCTAACAAAAATTTGCACTTTAAAGCTTAATATTTCGCTATCGGATCCCTGAATCAAATAATGGTTTTCACAAACTCCCATTATTTTTAAACGAACTTTCCAACACTTATACAATACCCCACACAATGGGAATGAAGAGAAAAAAAAACCATCCCCAATTTACGTGTAGGGGAGGTACCCTAAAAAAAAATATTTTTGACTATTTTATTTTACCACTTTGTCGGCGTGATTTATATGTATAGCCATACCAAATTACAGCTTTCTAATACCAGCAGTCTCTGAGCTAAGCCGCGGACAGACGGACATGGCGAAACTATAAGGGTTCCTTGTTGACTACGGAACCCTAAAAAGTAAAAGTAAAATAAAACAAAAGGAAAGAAAGAATAAAATAAGAAAGCAAAGAAAAAAGGAAAATAAGAAAAGAAAGGAAGGAAAGTATAAAATTTCTACATATAAATCTGTAGTTTTTATGGTGTTAATAATAAAGAGTATTCTATTCTATTCTATTAAGTCCCCGTGCGAAGCATTACCGTACAGAACCCATTTCACATAACGTATTCCAAAGTTCCTATTGATCTACAACCTTACCCAAACACGTCAGCTACAAAACAGCTATCTAACAGTCATCGTGCAGCAATCAATTCACCATTCGTTCGTCGTCAGGCTCGCACGGTACTAACTGCCATAAAAGGAGACTGTCCATCTCGTTTATAACGAGACAACGAGACCCGGGAACCGAAGCCCTAGGACAGAATAGGACATTTCGTGCGGTTATTAAGTGTGTAGGTTTCTTTGGTCAGTTCGAGATGGAAGTTATAGGTGGTCCGGTATGTTGTCTGAATTTGTGATGGCGTTTGTATCGTGAACGTAAAGTACAGATTGAATCATGTTTCTTGGGGAATTCTATGCCAGTTTACAAATACCCTCAAAATATTAGGAGAAAAAGCTCAGACGAAAGAAAGCAAGAACTCCAAAACCAGTGGAAGAAGGATCCAGATTACTTCTTGATGGTTTTTTAATCCTGTCAAATATACTATTAAATTCTTGATTCAGAGACGCAGAGATGGAAACGACGGCATCTTTTTCAAATATAAAATTTCAACACTAACTTCCGACGTTTTATTTGCCCACGAACGAAAACATCTCACAACAATACCTTTTACTTAACAATTCGAGATTCAGTATAGTAACTACACTTCTAAGTTAACGTTAGTCCCCAGACAAGACGTATTTCTCAGCGCATCTCAACCAGTCACCTTCTACCCGGTTCTCGAGCCCGGGTTTTACGACACCGGCGTTATTTTCGCTTATACGAAAACCTTTAAGTTCCATGCTGATCTTTGCGATGAAAAATGTATGTGTAATATCCGTCGCTGGGTTTATTTTTTATGATTTTCTTGTATAATAGAGTTTGTATTATGCGAAGATCAAGGGAAGTACGGCTAAAGTCCTGACGCGACATTCGCGGGGGATCAAGGCAATTTTATAACTAGAAAAGACAAGGAAGATGGGATTTTAAAATAAAGAGGAATATTTTATTAGAATTTATTCAGAGCCTCGGGACATAAAATAATATCCGGGGAAAAGTTGATTTCATTTCAACTATGACTCCGTCAAAATATAGCTTATTTTCTTTAAAATTGTTAGACTCGTACTAGGGCAACGGTAGCCCGAGGCGTTTCGCGGTAAATCCATTCTGGAAGATACCATCTACACAATTCTAAATAAAATATCACCGGCACATCCCGCTGGCTCTGCATTTCTACAATATTTACCGGCAAGCCATGCATCAATGTAACGTGGCTTCCCTAGTTCCGCATTACCTGCGAAGCGCTCAACTTTTAAACAAAACACATTAAATTAAGCGAAATAACACCGTTTAATGTTTTAAAACAAAAGTTGTAAAGCAGGGGAGGCTATTTGAATGGCAGTCGATTGTTGTCACTGTAACGAGTGGCTGTTCTTTGTTGGAGTGCGCGTCGTAGGCGCGAAATGCAGTAATGTAAACACAAATGCAGGCCTTTGAGAGGCCTTGGAGCGCCGAAGTGAACGGAGCGGGCAAACAGCTCGGAAGCAAGTGCATTGCTGAATTAATAATATATGCAACACATGCATGACGAAACAATATTCCGTGCAAAATAAAATTAAACTGTCTTCATTATTAGGTTAATTTTATTTCAGCAATACTCAACTCAAGTAGTCCATGACGTGAATATTAATTTAGTTATAAATACTAAAGCCCTGAAACATCATCAAATTACAATTTATCATAAAGGTAGTATGTTATGCTTAAACTGAAGATTAACTATGTATCTATACAGTTCTTCATTCCTTTCATTTATGGTTACAAAGTCGAACAGTTGATAAAACGATCGCATATCTCGAATTCAATTCAATGTTGTACATGAACAGAATACTGTTCACATTAAAAATGATTGTCTGCACAATTCACTTGCACACGTGCCCGTCAAACAACAATATCGATTGCTACAACTGGGACGAAACGTTTCTTATAAGGGCTTGCATTTTGAAAGAATAACCTACCGCACTAGGGTTGTTTCGACCCTCGGCCCTGACGTTCCCTTGTCAATGTTGTTCTCTAGTCTCTGATGTTTCCTGGTCCCTCTGGTTTCGGGGCCCCGTGTAATGGTGCTTTGTGCGACGCGCAGGGCGCAGGGCCGCGCCCGATCGATACTGCTCACGTGCGCTACACGCGGCTAAAGCAATTCTTTGTTCTGCCAACTTATCGCTAACACGACCCTTTATTAACTTCCGCGCGATAGTTCGCGTTTTTCGCGTGACAATATAATAGTCTACCAGTTTTTAGGGGTGTAAACGTTTTCGCGTGTTTAATGTACTGCTTTCTTAGATGTTATGTGGAAGTTTTGAGATGCATCTGTCATAGATTAGGTAACTTATCTGAGCAAGTTGGTGATGATTGAATGAATGGAGTAATTAATTAATGGAAGGGATCTAAATAGACCCCAGTTCTATATGAGCTCGTAAGTTTGCGGTGTAGTGGGTTTTGTAGAGGTGCGCGCTTAACATTTGAAATATCCCCCACATTTGTATGCGTGTCGCTCTCGGCAGTTCCCTAGCGAGTTAAGCGTACCTCTTTACCATTCCTATTGCAATGCTTGAGTGGTTCAAAGATGCGTCTTATGCCTGTAAATTGCGCTGTTCGAATTTCCTCCTTCATTGCACAACATGCTTCCCACTTCCAGTCCTGGTCCTCCTGAATGCAACTGTTTTTTCTTCTGGCGAGCCTGTTTCACACCGAAATGATGACGAAGATCTATTTATAGGTCTATTGTGCACTTTATCTTCACGCCCATTTTACTTTACTTAGCAAAACTAGAAGGACGTGCAGTAATAAACGTAGTGAGAATATACAATAGTGAGTTATGATGTCATTTTCTAGTGAGACTCATTATTTCCTTCGATTGTAAGACCGACACAGATGACTCATCTAGTAAACTTTTTGTAGCAATTGCTCATTTTTGAGCCTAAATATAGGTAGGTAAGAAATGCTAAAGAACTGGAGAAACCGGAAAGATAGAATGCATTGTGTACACAAAACCTAATGAGCTTGAAAGTTCACTATTATGTATTTTATTATTTGAAAGAACCAAAATCGAAATATTTTATTTCACATAAACCTATATGGGCACTTATGAAACGTCAGAAGCTAGGTGCACGTTTCCCATTGGTTGTTTCCTGTGGAGAAGAGACGGCAAGAAATTCGACTATAATAAAAAAATGGCTTTTACAATATTTATAAATTACAGTGTTAATATGTTCGGAGGACAGTATAGAAAATGATCAACAAATCGAATCATCTGCGAGTCTACAATGAGTTGACTGGTCACAAAACTCACAAAATCGAATTCAAATAATCCAGCAGGTACTGAAAATAAATGTGTCAGGGACCAATACCACGAATTCACTCGATACTGACATGAAACAGGCGCTCACAAAAACGATTGTGAAATCGATTTAATATAGAAGATTAAAAATATTCCACCTCGATGATTGAGCCATTTGCGACATATTTCACGTCAGCGATTCTCGCTGCTGTATATATTTTGTGTTATATTTATTAGAGTATGAGCTTCAATCGAATATTTTGCAAAGGGGTAAGCAGAATTTAAAAACACAGATGTTTTTCCTATTAATATTCATTAGCATCTAGCGAAACTGGAAAACTATCATTACATATATGGGGAAGGTCTTGGTAGGTCTGGTTTTAATATGTATATTGTGGTATCAGAAAAGTGGCAGACCGAAGGTTTGTTAGATGAAAGATGATATGGCTAGTAGGGATAGTGAACTCTGAGAAAAAGGCTCGAAGAGAGGAAACCGGCATGACCTAGAACCAAAAATTCGAAGACATGTGTCTTCCCCCCACGGCGATTCACTCCCTCTCGAAGTGTGGAGGCCTGTGTCCCAGCAGTGGGACATTATAGGCAGAATTTTCTACAACTCTTTGAAAACTACACTCGATATTATGAATAGTTAAAAGTAGAATGTAGATCAAAGTGGTTACGGTAATTTACGAGTATATTGTCTCTACGAAGTCGTGTTTGTTTTCATTCGAGATTGTGTACCAAGCTTATGTTTGTTATCTGAAAATATTAGTACTACTACGAAATCATTGTTTGTTTTTTTTTTATAAACGGTTTTTATACGAATGTTTGATATGACTTTGACATGGAATAAATGGTTGAAAATCTAGCTAATATTCTCTTTACGGTGGAGTTTCGGTGGAGTTTCTTGCCAATTCTTCTCCATACGAAAACTATCTTTTGGAAGGGGCAACTAGAATCAGTTCTATTTCTTTCTTTTTTAACGTTCAAAAGTGCCTTTAATGTGCCTATTTGAAATAAATTATTTGACTTTGTCTTTATAAAAAGATAATCAATTGGAAAAGATGGATTACCTTCAAGAGAAATAAAGAACCTGAAACATGGTCACCACCTCCAGATTAGTCCCAGCCCTTGTCCCAATTTATATTATATTGTGGTCGGCGCAAAACGTCTTCTGGAGCACGTGGCTAAGTAATAACAGCCGCACGCTACGCTTGCTGGGGTTGGTCCGTGGATGGGTGACCATCTTTACATATCGAGACTCCTCCGTGCCTCGGAAAGCACGTTAAGCCGTTGGTCCCGGCTGTCATTCGTGGATCTTTGACAGTCGTTGCGGGTCGTCAGAAGCCCAAAAGTCTGACAACCAGTCTTACCAAGGGGTATCGTATTACCCAGTCATTGGGTTGTGGAGGTCAGATAGGCAATCGCTCCATGTAAAATACTGGTATATCCAGCTGCATCCGGCTAGACTGGAAGCTGACGCCGATATAGCTGGGAAAAGGCTAGGCAGATTGATTGCAACACGTCTTCTTCTCCCATACTTCTCTCTTACTCGTCATTTCATGTCAGTAATCATTTCTTCGGTCTTCCTCTTATCATATAGCCATACATGATCAAAACTTTGGCCCCGACATTTTTCCTCATTCCTCCACATCACATTCCCAATATGATACCTTGACAGCCGACTTCCACACATTTTATCAGTCACCGGTACCACTTTCATCTGATAGAAAATTTCAAGTATGTATTTTCTGTTTATCTAAAGACAGTGCCAACGCGCCCCACTCCGCTCCACTCCGTACCGTACAGCTTACAGCTCCGTACACAGTAATCGCGGAGTGGGTCTTCGTGGATGGCACTATCTATAGTACGCACCTGAATAGTGTCTATCCGGGGGGACTATGAGGTTCTTTATAGGCCTCAGGTGGATCTATTTCCGATCTATGACTCACAGCCATAACTCAAACACCACTAAACTATTTCATTGACATTTACCTGTCGCGTTTACAGCTTCTAAAACACATAAAATAACAACTAAACGATCCCTCACGCTACGCCTAAAGGGAGCACAGCAGTAAACACTCCACAAAGCACGCGATCCGAATTAAAATTTAAATATACGCCACTAAAACTGTTAATGGTCGTATTAAATATGAACAAGCGTTGTGTGGTCGCGCTGTGGTCGCTGCGACCACGTAAGTGCACGTGGTCGCGGGTGCGTTTATCGGCAACCACAAAATACGTGCGTGCTGTTTAGCAAATGCATTGGGTCGGGTTTTGAATACTGTGATATGGGTTTCGTTGATATATTTAAGTTTCTACGGGAAAGAAAGGTGTCCAAAGAGGGAGGTATGCCTAATTTTATGTTCCATCTCAAAAATGGTATTGCAGCACAAATAGCAATTACTAAATGAATTAATTAGATATATGCTTTGAATCATTGGAGGAGGAGGAGCTCGTGGCTAAGTAATAACAGCCGCTCGGGTCAATCCATCAGGTTAAGCTACGCTTGCCGGGGTTGGTCCGTAGATGGGTGACCATTTTCACATATCGAGACTCCTCCATGCCTCGGAAAGCACGTTAAGCCGTTGGTCCCGGCTGTCATTTATGGATCTTTGACAGTCGTTACTAGTCATCAGAAGCACGAAAGTCTGACAACCAGTCTAACCAAGTGGTATCGTATTACCCAGTTACTGGGTTGTGGAGGTCAGATAGGCAGTCGCTCCATGTAAAATACTGGTATTCAGCTGCATCCGGTTAGACTGGAAGCCGACCCCAACATAGTTGGGAAAAGGCTAGGCAGATTGATGCTTTGAATCATTCCATACGCATACGAATGCTCCACATCCTACATTGAGGGTTAAAATAAAGCACCCTGTACACCAACACTAAGGACAATGCCAAATGAAAAAGTTCTACAAACTCGACGCAGCTACTAAAACCAGCAAATACAAATAGCTACAAAACCTGCAAGTCACTAGATTATTTAACAAACGACGATCACGATAACGTAAGCGGATCAATCGGTTATTCAGACTGCCTACCGTTGCCACGGCAACCGACCCGATGACAGCCCGTAATAGACGCGCTCCATCCATCCATTGTGATGTACTATCTATCTATTATTGATACCGTATTTATAGAAGGTTTAATTATAGATTATTTTTTATTTAGACTCGTTATTCGAGTTTGATTCGAAACGGGGTCAGTGGTTTTAAATATAGGCGCTGATTTAGCACCAATATGGCGTCGTTATGTTTGACAGCTGTCAATGTCAACCCTGCACTTGTGTCACATAGAATTCACAGTTGTTTTGTTTTTTACTTAACAAAAACGACAACAAATATTTTAGTACACTCATATTGCATACCTTTTACTAGTTACCTAGTAAAAGACTTATGTTGAGCTGAGCTTTAGAATTTATTAAAGCTTTTAAAAATAACGGAATAGCAAATGGATTTGGCGGTACTCATACTTACTATTTTTATATTTCCGTATGGCAGACGTGGTTGGAATAAATCACTCGATCAACTTCCCTAAACGATTACGATTGACTGTTTTTCAAGCCTTCGTAATACCTCCATGTGGCCGCGTGGGTCAATGAAATTTGAAGGTACTTACCGATTTTTTATTTAAATACTAGCTTCCGCCAGCGACTTAGCCCGCGTGGTATGTGGATAAAAAGTAGCCTATGTCCTTCTCCAGGTCAAGGTTTACCGCTGTGCCAAATTTCATACAAATCCGTTCAGCCATTAAAGCGTAACAAACAAAACAAACTTACTTTCGCATTTATAATATTAGTAACGATTATTTTACTGGCCTTGTTTTTGAGGCTGTCAATTAGAGTAAGAAATGAAGGGTGTGTCTATACAGAAAAATCTGAAAATAACGACTGATAAAAAAAGAAGCTATACTCGCGACAATCTAAGAAGTCCGTTTTGACGTTTCGTTCTCGTACATGTAATAACACGTTATGCCTTGAGAATCAGTTTTAAGCACTGTAGATAAGTCGTCGATTACAAACTCTCTAAGTATGTTTAATCAATATGTCTCGAGAATCAGTATTAAAGAAACCATTTTTTTTTTCATCGCTACACAAAGGATTTTTATAGCTGTCAAAACGGACTTCTTAGATTGTCGCGAGTTTACCTATCAATTTCAATACCGAAAAATGCAAGAAACAATCTAGCCACTGTATCCACCCAACCCTTCCAATGCACACGGACTAAAACAAAAGCTATCCGTCATCTGTTACGTCACGTCAACAAACATTACCTCGTCCAAGTTTAGTCGTTAGCCCTCGAGTCATTAGTCACTGGGATTACATCCGCCGTTCACACGTCCCGTATTGATTGCACCGGTCATATTGACCGGCGGCGTTTACATTCGGAATTATTTCCTAATAACGCGCTCGGAGGGTTAACGATAACGGATGGAATGGGTATTTTAATATGGGTTACCCTGCGAATTCCTGTTTGGGGAATACCTCGTAACGAATTGGTGGAGGTTTTGTGCAAGATCTTAAGGTGCAAGGAATAATAATTGTTACGAGTTTTAATGTGTTTAAAAGAACACATAACATAGTATCACGCCTTCCCCGAAGTGTTGGGCAGATGTGTACCTACCTATAGTACACCTACATTTCGACAGTTATGTTTAAGTCCCATGTAATAGGGGGCGAGACTTGTCATCAACCGGGCACAAATCCAGACTCCGGGCTGCTAGTGAGATATTCCAGATAAAAAAAGCCAATAACACTTTGCCCGATCTGGGAATCGAATCCCAGCCAGTAGCGCTTGCAACCAGTAAAAAAAAAATGTAAATGGACGATTATTATAGTGAACTTCCTGTTTCATATAGGGTACCTCAAAAAGAGAACTACAAAATAAATATCTAATATTATTTCTTTCTTTTTTTCAAATCGTTGATTAAGTCGGTACAGTACGACACAACTTAGATGTAGCATCGGCAAAATTCGTAAAACCGTTCAACATCCGAACTGAGTGCGCCCTCAAAATCTCCAATTTACTGCTTTAGGTGAAACGTATCTTACGCAAACGAAATAACTTGTAGAGACATGTAACATTCATAAAATTGAAAAGAACGAATGCATTTTTTGAAAATTAAGTTTCCCACAAACAGGCGCCATTCGCGGGCGCGACAAGGGTTGCGCTGCCTGTCGCGCCCGCGATATCGCGCCAGTTTGCACGAGGCTTTATGCTACATCTAAGTTGTGTAGTACTGTATATTTCCGTACAAAGTCCAATTTTTGGAACATGTACCTATCACTCACGCACTTTTAAAACACCGATCTCTCATTATGTTATTATCATAATATTGTTATTATACTGTCCGACATAATATGTAGTAAAACTAATAATATAATAACACAAACTAACGAGTTTGAACACGCGACTACTTACGTCACACATCAAAAATCAACATCACCTGCATGACTGATAAGTACTTTACCTACTATGTGTTATATGGCCTATATTTAACAGTGCGTGGAACAAGGCTGTCAATGATGATGATTATGAAGAAGTCATGTCCGGATAACCTCAAAGTTACAGCGGGGTGTACTGCGTGAGCGACGAATTCGACGCGACGCGACGCTGCGAACGCGACGAACGCGATCAACTCAACGGCATACTCTGCTTGCGACCTATATGGCAGTCTGCGGCGAGACGTAATTCCCATGATTCGAGAAGTAATGACCAAAATCACGTAAGACATGTCGCATGTAGCATCGCATTGCATCGTGTCGTGTCGCGTCGCGTCGTATTCGTCGTTCAAGCAGCCCCGTTAGCAACAGCAAAATTAAAACAATGCCAAAAATAGCCACCGACTGGGATGATCGGGAGCGGAAGGTTTGCATCCATAAATTACATAAATACTCTGTGCCCTTTGACCCGTGTGTCCCTGCTAAATTATATAATATGGTTAGTACGAGACTGACGTGATATGTCGATGCCTCGGGGAATTGCACTCATCTCTATTATCAGGCGTGGGATCAGTAAATGGGATGAGTTGATAAACACAAAGTCTTTCAGCATATTTTCAATTAGGATTTATGAAAAGTTGAAAATGTCGACTTAGTTTTCAGGGGACTGATCAAACTAATTGATCTTACAAATCTGTAAGCCTTTTACAGACCTGCGCTGGATAAATTTCTAGTTTCCGCCCGCGGTTTCGCCCACGTTGTATGTCGATTAAAAGTACCCTATGTCCTTCCCCGGGATGCCATCTATCTCCTTGCCAAATTTTATCGAAATCCGTTCAGTGGTTTAGGCGTGAAAAGGTGTAGAGTTACTTTCGAATTTATAATATTAGTATGGATTCATAGGTACACCGTACACTGCCAATTCTTTACGTACACAATACAATCAATCTTGGTTACTATACTCCATTTGAAATAAGATTAGACGTATAGATAAGCCTTTTTGACATTCCGTTCAACCGATTTTGAATTCTAGTGCGTTGGTGGCATGACAAATGGCAGCCGCAGTAGATAGTTGGTATTGTGTAACTTTTTTTGCTTTTTATGCTATCCTTATGCCTACGGTATAGAAGTCAAAATCGGTTGAACTGACTGTAAAAGGGTTTGTTTTAATGTCTAATCTTATTTCAAATGGGGTATAATTTTCTATAGTCCATAAGATAAGACCAATACAAGGGTTGCCACAATGCCCACAATGATATCTTAAGCAAGTCATCATCATCATCTGCCCAGCCTTTTTCCCAAGTACGTTGGGGTCGACTTCCAGTCTAACCGCATGCAGCTGAATACCAGTATTTTACATGGAGCGACTGCCTATCTGACCTGCACAACCTAGTAACTGGGTAATACGATACCCTTTGGTAAGAATGGTTGTCAGACTTTCGGGCTTCTGAGGGCCCGTAAGGACTGTCAAAGATCCACGAATGACAGCCGGGACCAACGGCTTAACGTGCTTTTCGAGGCACGGAGGATTTTCGATATACAAAGATGGTCACCCATCCACGGATCAACCCCGGCAAGAGTAGCTTAACCTCGAGAGGCTGTTATTATTTAGCCACGAGCTCCTTAAGCAAGTCACAAGCGCAATAGTTCTGAATTTCAATAATATGCTGACTGACTTTGACGAGTAATTTTTTGTGACTTCTCTTGCTAGCAGCTTCATATTGAAAAGCAAAGATGAACCTAATCGTAACGGGGTCGCATATCTTGCAGTGTCACAAATCACAGCTCTACTATCATCACAATATCAACCTGGCATATTTACAAGATGAAACACGACCGTACGACAAACATACGACACGACGATCTAACCCTTTAATGCCAGCAGTCTGACAACGACACACGGTCTGACGAAGTATGCTTGTATGCCAAATAAATTCACTCCGCGAAGGTCGTCAGTTATTTTAGTGAAAGCATTCCACGTTTAACTGTTTTCTTTAAATTCTATTCGAATTTTGAATAGATTTCAAAATTTAAGTACAGGTTGCTTGAGTTGGTTTTTCTGTTTTCAGTTATCGTCATCAGATTTGGGTTTTTCTTGTATAAATTGTAAAGTAACTGTGCCGTTTCCATAAAAAATCCTTTAAAAATATGAGTCACAAATTAACGGGGCTCAGTGCTTAGGAATTTACGTCTATTCTTGAATATTAATTCGACTTATAGCCTATATTTAACAGTAAACGCACTGAACTGTTATGTATTATACAATTACAAACCTATTACTTAAATTAGCAGTTTACAAAAATCGACATTAATGTATATAAGATCACTTTCAAACAACTCATCTAAGTCAAAAAGGGACTTTATAAATCACCAACTGTTTTTGAAACTACAATGGCGTATATTTAGAGTGTCATTCGTTTCACCTCAGCGTTTTAAAAGTCACGTGCAACCGTTTGTGAATTACACTGATAATGCGATTATCGAAATAATGCAAATAGGTGAGCTGACGTCACTGATGACGCGTCATTTACGATACAGACTGAAGTACGCTTTACCGACGCATAAAATGTTTTAATTTTCTTTTTTAAATTTAGTTTGATGTGTTGTAGAAAATGAAGAACAATTACTACTAGCTACAACTTACGAAAAACACGACTGGAAAGTTGAAATATACCTGTAAACAAAATAAAACAAACATTAATTTGGTACACTAACATCGACATCATTTTTAATTGAACACGCTCCATTATCATGTAACACGTAATATGCCGTAAGCAATAACAAAACGCTACGGAGGCTGTCACGGTACAAAACAAAAACCGGCCAAGGGCGTGTCGGGTCACGCACAATGTCGAATTCTGTAGTTGCGATGAATTTATCCCAAGAACAGTTTCAAAATATGTTCTCCCATACATTCCAACTGCAAATGTGAGTATGCACGCACAATATTGAGAGATTTCCCATGTTATTTTAAGACCATAGACTTTTTTATGTATTTTTTTAATAATTTAGGCTCAGTAGTTTCGGAGATAAGGGTGGGAATGGTCCATTTTCATAAATAATTTAAAATATATAAATATTGAAAAAAAAAAAAAAAAAAAAAAAATTAAACCCATACGGCCCTTTCATTTGATATGTCACACGGTACAGTTTAATTTTTTTTTTTTTCTTATTCGTCTCCCAAGTGAAAACCCCCCGGCCCACATTCAAAAATTTTTTTACGTTACAAGTCCGTGTTTGATTCACAGAAATTCTTTATGGGTCCATGAGATTTGGAGCAAATTGACTGTGACAGACGGACAGACAGACACACACGAGTGATCCTGTAAGGGTTCCGTTTTTTAATTCAGACGTACGGAACCCTAAAAACAAAAGAAGGGGACGAATAGATACCATATTAAACGCGGTGAAGCGAAGGTTAAGCCAACAAGTCAAGTTAAATGTCCTTGTTAATAGAAACCAGCACCCGAAGTCGATACCTTTTAACAAAGAAGCCGTTAGCTTTATTGGACGCTTATAAGCGTGTACGCATCTTTATGTAGGTGTGTGATACCAGGGCAACGACCTCGCGGCCCCGACACGCAATTCCGAATCTTCGGTCACTTGTTTCCAACAGATTAATGGCCACTATTCATATCAGATGGCTATTTACTGTCCCCCGACTGAATACGGACGCTTCTCTCGCTATTTGTATTAGAACTCGTTTTTATATTTGGTACTTGTACGAGTTTGTTCGTGAACATTATTCATTCTTTTTTCAACACTTCAAAGGAACGAGGCCTACTCGAACGAGTAATCCCCGTAATTGTATCAAACAGCTGGAATAGGTAACATAAAATATTAATACACTTATCTAGGGTGTTCGGCTTACGAAGTTCCACGGGTATTAGAGTATTAGCCACTTACAATGTGGATTACGTCGGGGTGGGTGGTGTTGTGATATACGCGAGCCTTTGTGCAAGTGGACCTTGAGTAAAATGAGAATTCGCTAAGTCCCGGCAAATTGAAAACGTTCCAGCTGAGCGGGAACGCAGCCCGTAAAACGGTACCGAGCTACCGAACGTCGGATCGCATTAACCAGGGCCCTTTGTCGACGTCGCTCGACGCGTATCGCCCTTTCACTACCGTTTACAGACATTGCTGTGCGCTCAGATAACGACGAACAAAGCGTTCCCGACTGGCGAATGCCAATTCGGAAAATGCTCAGTCACCCTTGCGAGTTACTGTCGATGTTACTGCGCTGTGCCGCGTGCGCTCGACACGACGCATCCTACAGCGCCGCACACCCACGCTACCCACTACTTGAATTTCGAATTTCGATGATATTTCATTAGAATTTGGATTTGTCGAATAAGCCGGGTCGGCCGGAGCTCGGCTTCAGTTATTTATTACGTCATTAGTGGTGTGTTAGTTCGCACAATGCTTTATCAACGTATTGTTTTAATATGTTATGTATGTGTCGAGAAGTTTTGTCTGCATATCCGATGTTAATACTGAATTTATCCCATTGAACTTGTAAAGAGTAGCCAAAACAAAACACAATTTTTCAACTGTGTCATCGCTAGAAATTGTTACGCATTTCAATGGTATTTTGTCTCCGTAACAAAATGTTGTGTCGAAAGATACGGAACGATTATCATCACGTAATGTTCAAAGGAAATGGAGCAATAAATGTCGTTGTCCTACTCCGAAGGTCACATAAGCGCTTCGTGTGGACAGAAGTTAGTTTTCATATATTTTTCTTCAAAACGTTATTTTCTTACTCTATTTGTTTGGCTCGGAACGCTACCTCTTCTAAAACGAGTCGATATTGCACCTTTGTTATTCCAAGTTTCTATAACAACAGATTCTCTACACGTCTTTTCAATTTGACTCCTTGATTGTTTTCCCTGCATTTTGACTTGAAAATAAATTGGTAAGCTGTTTACATTTTAGTAGCAAAACAAGGTACTCAAACGTTCGCCTTGGTTCTAAATTCAAGTTATAATTGAACGAGACCGTCACAAGCGTTCACGGCATTCAGAAAATTCGCTGACAAGAAAAACTTGGACTAAATCAAGGCGCGTTTCACAGACACGGTAACTTAATTAGATTCCGTAGTCGGCCGCCATAAAGGGAGAGCCTCCGTCATCGCCCACGAGGCCAATAAAGACTACACAGCGTAGTAGTTTGTAGAAATCGTCTAAACGACGAACGAAGCGTATCGTTCGCGGACTTTCAGATTGGTTCAGATACGCGCGTAGGGCGTTGACCTCGGCGCGCGCGCATGTTCGCACTGTACAGCTCTCGGCACAAACATGGTTAAAAATAGCGTGTGACGTCACTTGTTTATCATCGTACGCAAGGTTACGCAGCGAGTGGCGACCACGAGCGAGCCATGCCGCGCTGCGCCGGCGCCGACCACGGCCGAATTGTGATGTAAGGGCCGCTGGAACTGCATCGCGCTGAGCAATCGCTCACATCATTACAACACGTAATTATATTGCGATTTCTAATACTCCTGCAGTCCTACGCACTTTTAGAACATTACTGTTAATCACAAGAAAATGCAATGAAACGCATTACGGATATTCTCGAAATATAACTGAAATGCAACAGAATGCATCGATGCATTCGCACAGTGCATAAAAATCAAAAAATCTAATCAGTATCGATAAAAGCTTGTCAAGATCCCTGAAGGTCCAAACAATGACAGATTATTATTCAGTTCGGCAATGAAGGAATCCTTTTGTCATTGCAATTAATATTCTGAAAAATTCCGTTGGTAGATTTTTATAAACTTACTTTTTGATTGGAAAATCGATAGAGGAAAATGAAGAAGCCTTATTGGCAACAAACGTTAAGTTTGTTTTAAGTAGTTACTTTTAAAAACAAACTTATAAAAATTCTATAGCATTAGGTTTTCAAACTGAAATTCAAGGAATATAAAAAGATTGTTTTTTTTTTTTTTTCCAAAATAAAAACAATTTGGCTCAAGGAAAACACATGATCTATTCTCCTTGTCCTCACAAGTTTTTATACCGCAGCAATCAACTAATTAGAAGCCAGTTTCGAAAATTGATTTCAATTTTTTTTTATCCGGAATTTAAATTTACAATCGAATTTTTCACACTCATCTTCGTAGTTCGAACAAACATTTTTTTTACGGTACATCGAACCCTGGCCAGTACGAGCTTATCCGCTCCGAGATTTAGGAGGCGTTGTAATAATAAATGTAAACACCATAGTACACGTAGTGCCACGTTAATCGTTATGTAAACGAGTGGGCTATTTACTTGCCACACACTGTATTTCATGCGTGAATAATAAAATACTAAGGATTGTTGATATCATTTTGATTTGTGTTGAACCTTACATTATTATCATATTATGTAAGTGTTGACATGACTATAGTTGTCGCGTTTTAGCATGCCAATAGCGGTCAACGACCTAGGAACGACACTGACGTGATTTTGATACTTGATTCCTAGAATATTAAAACAAGTCCAACTCCAAGAAAACCGGCAAATCTCAAAGATGAAGTGAAACGCATCAATTTAATTAAGACGAGACTTACGATAAGCTGAAAGCTTATCAAAACTAAAATCAAAACAAAATAGAAAGCCAGTCTGGCGACAAAACACCACGACTAATCGCACTCCAACACTTCAATGCTTCAATATGAGTTCATTTGAAATTATTGCGGATCGATCCCTCTCAGCGAGGGGACCATTCGACTGGGGGTAAAAATAACATCACATGTTACATTTGACATGTGTCACAATAGATTCGAGATACGGCACTACACGCGTAAGAAATAGTTTTAGACTTTAAGAAACTGCTAATGCGATTTGAAGCTGACGTTTTGGAGTGGTGGGGAAAAGTAGTTAAGTATCAAGATTGTTTGGGTTCTCATGAATTGGTGTCGTCATCAGACTTTGCGACCCCAGTGTAAGTTTAATAAAGGTAAGAAATAATCCTTGTGCTTTTACTTTTCATCCCAGAAAGGGATATTTTGACAGTGGTTATTAAGAAGTTTACGTTGCTTGATTGATGATGTCACTAATTCACCATAAAAAAGACTCTTAAAAAAAAATAGATGTAAGTATATCCAATGTGTGTTTAAAAGACGATATATGAGTCTCAGTATTGAATTATGAGTATGAGTCGTATAGACTCGCAAAAAACTTAATTGGCGGTAACAATAGCTCATAAGTCGACGAGCTAGCGAACAATCACTTAAAACATGGCCGACCTCTGAACCAACTCCAACGTTATTTAGGTAGAGCAGTATTCGTGTTGCTACACTAGTTCTTTTTTTTTAATGTTTTTTTTTTTATAGGTACGACATTTTTACTTCAATCTATGACATTATTTTTCAGTATTCTTCCAAATAATTATAAGTAAATCATATTAATTTGACTATTTACTTGTGTTTTTTATGTGGATATTTTCTTCGTCAGTGTCGTAAATATTGCCTCTTTTATATGCTAGAAATATCTAAAACTATAAAACATATATTTTACAGCGTGTTAAGTTATTTATGAATATTTAAAATACCTACAGATGCCAAACGATAAAATTTACATTTTGCATCTTTTCGGACACAAAATGTTTTCCAATTTCTACTTTAGAATTCTAGAATTTTAAAAAGATCTCATAAATTTTTCCTTAACTTAAAGTTTTGTTTATAAAAAAAAACAAGTTTTTTAAGGAGCGCCTTTAGTAATATTTCCAAATCTAGACTACCTGCTCTAGTTTTTATAGGCTAACAGCCGGTTTCTGATTTAAGTATTTGAAGTTGAGAATTTCTCAAACTTTTCTTAAGCATTACTTAAGGTGATTCCTAAAATTGATTTTCAAAAAACGTATTGAATTTCGCTGGTTACATTAAAGGAATCACCTTAAGTAATGCTTAAGAAGAGTTTGAGAAATTCTCAAATTCAAATACTTAAATCAGAAACCGGCTTATAGAGAATTCTATATTCTGCTTTTTATGCTAAGGCCTGAATTCCTCTTACGCTGATGTCGGTCGCGTACGTCGGTCGCGCGTACGTGTATACATTGTGTTCTATAGAGCACCATACTGTGACGCTGACGTCCGCGGCGCGTATTACGTTGCGACCGACATCAGCGTAAGGGGAATTCAGGCCTTAGTCTTTTTCTTCTATTTCTTCGTAAACTGTCCTATATATTAGTAAGGTCAGTCTTGGTAACACAAATCTAAATAAATTCAACCAAAAGAAGAAATTCTTAACTTAATTTCCTCAGAACCAAAGCCCACAAACTATTGCATTAAACAATAATTTATGCATACAGCACAATGTAGACAGTCAGGCATTTAATTCATAAATTCAGATCGAGCTGACACAACATGACGTGTCATCGGTCGCTGACTACTTGTGTACTAATTTATGTACGTACTACCAATGCGATTATTCCAATATACCTGCCCTTACCAGACGTCCGATTGTCTGTAGATAAGCCTGTCAAATACAGGCATACAGGGCGCACGCGTATAAAGAATTGAATAAATAAACTAGTTTATTCGTTCTGTAGCATGAAACTGAAATATTGATACTGATATGTGGAATAAACGCCGAGTTGGAGGTTAAAAAACGTCGGGGGTCCCCCGTCAGGAACGAAGTTCCTTTTCACATAGGATTTAAAACAAGATTTTCGTAGCAGCCGTTTTTGATGAGTTTCTTTAAGGCCCGTATTACAGAACTTTACTCAAGCAAGACTTAAGCATTACTTAAAACTAGTTTCAACAAATCGAAAGGATTTAAATGGGTTTTAGTAATGATTGAGTTTTGAGTGAGGTTCTGTAATACGGGCCTTAGAATTTACAAATCAATCGTCAACACGCCTCCCCCTTAAGACCTAGGCCAAATAATCATGATTCATGACCTAAAGAGGTGGCATATAGAAAACGAATTTAAATATATATATATATATATATATATATATATATACTTAAAGAAATATCTCTTGATGGCACGTAAAGTCAAGTCAGAGGCCTGACAAAGTGACATTCTATCAGCGGTAACGTTGATGGAATAGGCACAAATGTATAAGACTGACATAAGCTATCGAAAAGTTTATGTCAATCCTGTTGAAAGTCGTTGTAAAAACACGAAACGCGATTGTCACTTGTCTAGGCTCTCAGGTTAGTCACTAACCACACGAAAACAAGAAGAATATATATATATATAAATCCGCGAAATTTCGCGGGTATTCTGGTCGTTAACAATACATCGGCAAATGTTCACTTTGACGAAGTTTCTAAACCTACATCTCCACAAAGTCACTTCATTTAACTCATTAATTCTTCAACGGCCACGTTAAACGTGTATCAACCCTACCGACGAATGATGTGACACTTAATAATGTATGTGCATATGCATTCATTACTCGCTTCCCGCAGTGCTGAGCAAAACATCGCGAGGGTCGTGGGTTCAAAGATCGCGTTATTATGTAACTACACTCAGTTTCATGTTGGTAAACTTGAGATTTTTCTCTACAGCCTAACCATGCGTTCAAAACTCAAGAAGGACCAAACGCAGAAGATGTGCCATTTCAAAATATCTATAATGTTCTTTTGCAGCATCCCCCATGTGGATTTGCTAGGAGTTAGTAAAATAAAAGGACCTTATTTTTCCAAGGTTTTATGACAGACAGAAAAACAAGAAGAGCCATGAGTTGTCAACGAGAACAAAAACAGTTAAACCAAAAACCAAAAGGAATACGTCATGCGTCGCCAACAAACACCCCATCACTAAGCACTAAGCCATGTGAGACAGATCACCTCTTGAAGGTGTCTCCTACAAGTAACCTGTTCCACTCTATGTAGCCTTTCTTGTCCGTCGTGATTGATAGCTGATTCACTGCTTGTTTTTCCTCTAATTTACTGTGTAAAGATCCTTCACAAGATACTATTAATACTGTACTAAGGACCCAAGCGCCCGAGTTTTGATGAAGTGTTAGGTAACAAATGAAGCCTGAGCGCCTGAGTGGCTAGAAGGATTTAAGAAAATCTGCAATTCCATCTTTTGTTTTACATTTATTCATTCCTTGATATCAGGGTCCACACAGTCTTTAAATCACTTTTTGGCCCTATCACATAGCACTACCATCACGACTTCCATCCTTACTTTCATCATCTGCCTGGCCTTTTCCCAACTGTGTTTCAGTTAGGAACACATACAAAAATAGTACTCCTTCAACCTTGCTTAAAAGATCTTTATTTCACCAAAACCCTTTCCAATCACGAATCAGGTACCAAAACTCCACCTTTTCTACCTCAGCACTAAATTTCAATCGTGATAGGCCAGCCTCGGATTTAGACAACTATAGCACGACAACCTGTCAGCTAGATTTTTTACGAGTTGAATTGCAGTCTTGCATTCGTGCTGATGACGTCACTCAGTTGTAGGTCATCCATCAAGGTCCATCGATTGCTTGCGGCACTGATATTGTGCTCAGGTGCACTTGTAATGTATACTAAGGAGATTATGTTTGCGTTTTTATTTTTTTTGTTCTTGGTTATTGATATTATTTTAATTTTTGAGCTTTCAGTGTTAGGTGTTTCAAAACTTTTATTTTGTTTCTTATAGATTACTAGCAACCCGCACCTGCACCCCAAACATCGAGATATATTTATAATATATAAGTTTATTATTTAATATTCTTGCCTCATCCTCGAGCTTAGTACTAAGACTTGTAGTTCCAAATTCTCTTTAAAATAAGATGGTGAAAACCTTATCAAAATCCGTGGCGTAGTTTAAAGAACAACGCGATCACACAGACAGATACGATCATCGACTTTAATTTATAATACGTTTAGATATAAATAGAATACCTATACCTACTTACCTACTATACCTATACCTACTATAATATTATAAATGTGAAAGTTTGTGTGTTTGTGTGTTTGGATGAAATTTGGCAAACAGGTAGTTTATAACCTGGATTAACACATAGGATACTTTTTATCCCGATATTCCCACGGGATCGAGACTTACGCGGGTGAAACCGCGGGGCGCAGCTAGTAGAATATATTGATGAAGTAATAAGTAATGGTAGCATTACCTGAACATAAGACCAAAGCCTAAACGTCTGGTCCTGATCTTCAGCGAAAGCAGTCGACCAATTTTAACCGTGCACCTAGCTTCTGACGTTTCTGCGGCATGTAGGTTTAAGGGTGATATTTTTTTTTTATTGTGCATTTCAGCAACCAGCACTTATCTGAGATCTTCGGCAGGACATCGGCTATATGTACACGATTTTTGCCATATGTACAGCATCAAAATTTAATTTATTATTCTTAATTATATTATGTTCTTAATCTACTCATCATGCCATAATAATATACGTAATTTTCAATTGGGCATCCGCTCCAATCCATTACTATCTTAACCAATTTCCACTGTCAAATCCATGCACCACCTACTTGACATTGCTATTAGCTCAGCTGACAGATCTGCTATACATATAATTCACTTTGATTGATCGCCAGTGTCCACAAACACCCTAATAACGTGTACCTTACAACCAGCTGATTTCCCCCAAATGTTACACATACAGAAAAATATAGCTCACAAATGTTGGAAAATATTCAAGTGTAGGTCACACCCATTGATAATTGGCAACACAGTAACACAGCTGTTCAATGTTTATAAGAATCCTACGCTACATTAGTCATAGCCCTACTTTGTAACGCTACTGAAACTAGGGTAAAGCAAAAAACGTGAACATACATAAATTACGAACCTAATGATGATGTAACATTACATCAAAGAAATGTGACAGTATCCCAGTGACACGTTTTCATTTTAACCAACTATTGTCAAGAACATATAATCCTGTTTAAATTTACAGCCGGAGGACTAAAATGTGTAAGAACAAAGAGATTTTGTAAGCCAGTAACAATGATGAATGGCATCCTGCAAATAATTGTCCTTCGGGGCTAAGGGCGGGGCGCGAGGGGTGTGAGGCTACGCGGCGGGGAGGGGTCTCGGTGGGCGCGGCAGGGCCGTGACGTCACGACGAGCCCTGCGGTCGTCGACCCGCGTGCAAAACAGCTGAGCTGACAGCCCACGAGATGCAAGTTACGCAGTACGGTGCCCGCCGCCACGTAACGGCATTACTAATTAAGGTTTTAGCGCCACTGACCGACTTTTTATTGTAAACAGGTTGTACTGAAGCCAGTGGAAGGGTTCGCTTCAATTCGTAGTGCATGCGTAATGAAAATAACCAGTTTTTTGCGGCGTTGTGTAAGTAAACTGTACATAGTCGTATTTACTTTAGCACACGCGAACAGATAACCGCTATCTTTTTACTATTGTTGATGAAACAGGTTATCGGCTTATGTAACGAGTCACTGACCTACAAGACATCAAAATAAAGAGTTATCATGCCTCCGACCCCTTTGGAGTCCCCCAATCCTTTAAAGGGGTCTCAATTTTTCGAACATTACTCAAGAACCGCACTTGAACGTACAAACGGCTAATTTAAATTTGAAGCGTACCCCTCTGGTTTGCGAAGAGTCTCCCAAGTTTCTAGGTCGAGGTCTTTAAGATATGGTAATGAAGACTGGGTTCCAGCCGTACCGCACACTCTTCAAACATTGTCGGATGAGTTTTGGTTGGAGTGAAGCTCTATTTTGGGATGTTTTAACATTAATTATGATATAGGAATTAACTTTTTCAGATAGCGGTGAATTATATAGTGTGAAATTTGAAGCTTTTAATGAAGGGTAGTCCTAAGGCTATTTGTAAAAATGAAAGGCCATTCATAAGTCGATAAGTGAAAAAATAAACATGAAAATTTTCAGCTGGACCAATACGCGTTCCGTGAGGAGCTTTCCCGGTTGACCCGATGACCTGAATCAGAGCGCTTGCGTACTTTGTGTATAGATGCTGAAGTAAAGTAACTTTTAGGAACGATAATGCTGGATGGGATCTAAGCCCATACTCAGAACTTATTGATCTTGAAGCACTAAAGAAGATGTGGTACTCCAGAAGCACAGTATTGCAATATGTAGGAAATTATCTTTGTTTACTATTGATCTGAATGACTGGTCTGTGGATGGGTGACCATCTTTACATATCGAGTCTCCTCCGTGCCTCAGAAAGCACATTAAGCCGTTGGTCCTGGCTATCATTCGGTGATCTTTGACAGTCGTTATGGGTCGTCAAAAGCCCGAAAGTCTGACAACCAGTCTTACCAAGGGGTATCGTATTATCCAGTTACTGGGTTGTGGAGGTCAGATAGGCAGTCGCTCCATGTAAAATACTGGTATTCAGCTGCATCCGGTAAGACTGGAAGCCGACCCCAATATAGTTGGAAAAAGGCTAGGCAGATTGGCAGATTGATTGATCTGAATGAACACGATCCTCATGAGCCAGGTCAAGTGAATTAATTGATTCTACAATGTTCTTCTATCAATTCGGTAAGCTCACCATAATAAACTATCGACTTCTAAGGCCAATTATACTCTGACTTACGAAATTATGCAGAGCTCCATAATGTTACCGTTTAGCAAACCAGATTTCACTGGAAAAAAGAATGAGGATAATTTTGCATTGGTAATTCACAAACGTTTTTTATTTGGACTATATAATTCTCAAGGGATAAAGGATAAAATACTATTTCTTTGTCTTATTCTTACGAATTCGAACATAATTTACGTAGATACCAGCTTACTTAAGAATCTAGTGAGGGCTTATTTTACATCTTTCTTTAACAAAATCGATTTAAAACTCAAGTTTAAAATTAACTTTCATGTATAATTTATCAAATTTAACACTTGAATTCATAGCCTTATTAAAGTCAATTCATATAATAAGCCATTGTTCGTCGATACGTTTCACAAAGTTGCTGCGGCTAACAACGATTGTAAATTGTGACATTATCGCCATCAAAAAATACAGTACAGCTCTTTGTTTCCCATAATCTATTCCAGCTGTACTCAACATGGGGCCGACTTTTAAAGCAAGTTTAAAACGAACTCGGAAAGGTGTGACTTTGGCTTTTACCCATTAATCATCATTAACTAACAGCTTGATTATTGTAACATATAATTTGGTTTCATTTACAGTTACAACTGGCCATTATGTTTTAGAAGTCCGTCGTCTTTGGAATTAGATCAATGGCGATGAATATTGTTATACTGACAAAATGGAAGTAATGCTGTGGTAGGCAATAGCTTCAAACTGAAGATATCCAGTAAAGAACAGAATGAAGATGACGATCTAATCTCTTCACCATCCTTGGTTGACTGGTAGAGAATGCCTAAGGCATTAAGTCCGCATTTGTACCTTTTTTTTTTTGTGTGCGAAAAGTTTAAATAAATAAATAAGATGAACTATCATTATTTAAGATGATGAAAAGAAAACACTCTTGAGCAGCATATCGGTGACATCGATGAAAAAAAACATCGTGAGGAAACCTGTACTTATAATGAACTAGCTGCGCCCCACGGTTTCACCCGCGTAAGTCTCCATGTCGTGGGAATATCGAGATAAAAGTATACTATGTCCTATTCCAGGTCATGGTCTACCCATGTGCCAAATTTCATCCAAATCCGTTCAGCTGATTTAACGTGAAAGCGTAACAAAACAAACTCACTTTCGCATTTATTTATAAGTTAGGATTTAAGTTCGAAATCGACAACCTGTTTTGAGCAAGCGTGGAGATCAATACTCATGACTTCTCTGTATTAAAAGAGGCTTTTTAACCGACTTCTTCAATAAGGAGGAGGTTCTCAATTCGTCTGTATGTTTTTTTTTTTTTTTTTGTATGTTTATTACGCGGATACTCCGCCAATTATTAATCGATTTTGATGATTCTTTTTTGTTTGGTAGGTCATGCTTCCGAGGTGGTCCCATATAAATTTTATTAACTTTGCTTGCGTAATTTTTGAGTTAGCTTCAATATTACGTATTTTTCCCATTTAGTTTATCTAGATGATATCCTGTTTGACTCCTTCACTGTTATTTACATAGCAGTGGTATTCGGATTTGTGTGGGGTAGGTACCACAACTAAAAAGTGAAAAATAAAAACTTTTTACAAAAATAAAACAACCGACTTCCAACAAAAACACTAAAAAAGTGAAAAATAACTTTAATTTCGGAAGTCGGTGGCAAAAAACGGAAATTCAAAAGCAAAGACACCGACTTCCGAAATTAAAGTTATTTTTCACTTTTTTAGTGTTTTTGTTGGAAGTCGGTTGTTTTTTTTTGTAAAAAGTTTTGTCTTACAGGAACAGTAAAAGGCTGGTATTATTTTCAAAAGCACCGAATTAGCCAACAGATATGAACTTGAGAAAAGGTTGAGCACCATTGATCTACACGACACCATAGGCACGGCTCGAACAGTAGTATTGTTTGTGCACCTAATATAGGCCAGACGGGATTACAATATAACAGTCTGTTTGTCCAAGTACTTAAGGGAGTTTTGACAACGTCGTCGTGTGCCCGTTTAACACCATTGTTTGCCATAATATTAAGGTCTTCGGCCTCTTCGAAATGGGGATTGGGGATTTTTTCATCTGCCCCATGAAATTTTATGCGTCTGTTTATTTTAGTCCAAGTGACCGGGGAATATTGTTTCGAGAGCGACTTTTTCTTAGGAGTTTTAAAAATTAACGATGTGTGCGTGTTCATTATGTTTTTAATGAATGGTATTTCAAAAAGATAGGTAATTACGAGAGACGGGCAAAGATAGCCCACTCACCGGGCGCCTGAGGGAGGACATCGCCGTCGATGTAGACGATGAAGAAAATAGAGGGGTTTTCAGGTTAAAACGGGAGGCCATTGCCAAGCATTGGGATACAATATACGTATAGGTTAAAAAAAATTTAGCCAGGATCTTTTTTCTGGGCGTAGTAACTAACAGCGGTTTCCAAAAACGTGGTGTTTTGAAGACTCTTTCGTAATGATTCAGTTGGCACTAGACGTGTGTAGACTGACACGTAGATAATGGTGTCATCAACCTAGAATCGAAGTCTAAGTAACGAGATAATGCGACCTAAGTATGTGTTGCAATGGAAGTAATATCGGCAATTTGAAAACTAGAAACTAGCACGCTACAAATAGACTATAATGATATTTCACAAGCGATTCCTAGAACCGGCTAATGTGGTTCATGTGGTGCCATACGAAGCATAAAAAATTGCATGAACCGAGCTCTTTTTAGCGAAAAATCATGTTTTTCTCACCTAATTAACCTGTCCTGGCAGGGAGAGGTCCTGAGTTCGATTCCCAGGTCGGGCGAAGTGTTATTGGGCTTTCTGGAGTTTCTCAGTAGCAGCCCGGAGTCTGGATTTGTCCCTGGTTGATGGCACTAGACTCGCCACCTACTTGGAACTTAAACATAACTGGCGAAATGTGGGTGTACTATTAGGTAGGTACAACTCTGCCCAACCCTAGGGGAAACAAAACGTGATGTTGTTATGCATAATTAACAAAAACTTGAAGTTTTGGGGCACCGGGTAACAAAGCCCTACTCCAAAATGGGTAAGAATCGCGAAACTTATATTAACAACAAAAGTTTTAGAACTAATATAAAGTGTATTTTTAAAGCTGGCCTTGGCAACAAACAGGCTTTGTATTTCTGTTGTATTTAGCAATTTAGGAACTTAATTAACTTTTACGTGTAACTTGCACTTGGGAGGGGTCAATCGTGGAACTTAGGACCAATTCTGGAAACTATTTACGTTGGGAAGCTCGGCTGAGGCTAGATTAGGCATCGACGCGACCTGCGACACATGAGCGATTAAAATAAATGACTACACTGTACCGGTGTAGCCATACCGGTGAGCATTCATATATTTGTTTTAATCGATCATGTGTCGCAGGTCGCTTCGCGGCCTAATGTATCCTCAGCCGAATAGAAACTGTTTATTGTAACGAAATACATTTATTTAACAAAAAAATTGGTATGTACTGGAAAAATATGGGTGGTAGGTACACCTCTGCCTAACCCTTTGGGGAATACATAAACTCGCCCCTTTTCCCCATTGGGTTAGGCAGAAACCACAAAATCGTTGCATACCATTTTGCGTCGTTTATCTGGTCATACACGACCTCAGACCAAATAAAATCAGAGCGCTGCGAACAATACAGTGAAACATGCCAAAACTACACCACCGCTCTGTGCATACACGCTCAAACGCACACATTTACAACCATTTACAATCAAACTACACCAAAATATGTGCACACATTTTTACGAAACAGGCCTCACGTCACTGTCGACAGCGCTCTTGGTTTTTTATTTGGTCTTAGTACACGACGTAATTATTTAATTTTGAATCATACACGTTTCGTGATCAAAATTCTCAAGTTACTTAGAAACAGTTTTTCCTCACGAAAGATATATTCGGAGAATATTTTTATCTGTATACAGATGAATCCAGGTTACTGCCCGATAACAGATGATTATGGGATTATACAGCTGGTATAATCCTTTTAATCAACCTTTCATGATAAACACCATGGTAGAAAGTAGGTACTATTTTTGTACATCACTATGAAGATAAGTACTTGCATGATAACTTTACTTTTAAATACCATAATCATCTTAATAGATTCTATTTGGACAGCTCACCAATATTTATCCTTGGATGAATTGACTGAGGTCTGGGGGCTTAAACCGGCCACATTAGCAATTCCTCTAAAAGCAGTTCATTTCCTGAATCCCAGCTGTCATTAGCAATTCCTCTAATTTGACACAAAAGCAATTCATATTATGTGGACCATTTTACGAATCTCCATAGAAAACTGTCAAACAGATGAATTATTTCTTAATATGAATCGCACGAAGATAATATTATAATTGTCAGTTTGTGACATTTTACGATGATTCATAATATTTTCCTATTATGATTCTGCCAAAGTGACTGTTTTAAACCCCCTGAATCCTAGTTGCGTAACACACTTTCAATCATAATCCAAGAGTTTTGAAGGAAATTTCTAATCCATAGCTTAATTGGTTTGAAAAATTCGTCTACCGAACGTGGCTAAATTGTCACAATGAAAGGCCATGGCTGAATTGTAACATGGCCATCAATTGACATTTCATGAGTGTCCCCACTGTTTTCATTGGGCATGCATGCATTGCTTGAGACACACCATAACCATTTCTACACTCTTTCAAAGCAAACTAAACATACCATGGTATCTATCTACTCATCACCAAATTATTATTATAAACAACTGAACAACATTTTTATATCGCAGTTACATTTCAATTTGCACATTTATGAGGAGTAAAACGTGCATTATATCAATGTGCAAGGATCTAAAGGAAATCAGATGCAATTTATAAGTAATTAATTTTTTACTCTGGTAACATTTTATGTATTGACTCGGACGTGAAGATGAAGATGAGATATGATTTACAAGAAATGAGTGTTATGATGATAGGTGTTGAGTAGGCTCTCAAGACTTTCAATAATAAAACTTATTAAGTATTACAAAAAAAATACCGACTTCCAAAAAAAACACTCAAAACTGAAAAATAACTTTAATTTCGGAAGTCGGTGGCAAAAAACGAAAATTGAAAAGCAAAGACACGACTTCCGAAATTAAAGTTATTTTTCAGTTTTGAGTGTTTTTTTTTGGAAGTCGGTATTTTTTTTGTAAAAAGTTTTTATTTTTCAATTTTTAGTTGTGGAACTTACCCCACACAAATTCGAATACCACTAGCTGATATAAATAACTGTGAAGGAGTAAATGAATACATCGTCTAGATAAACTAAGTGGGTAAAATACGTAATATTGAAGCTAACTCAAAAACTACGCAAGCAAAGTTAATCAAATTAATATGGGACCACCTCGGAAGCATGGCCTCCCATACAAAAAAAGAATCATCAAAATAGATTCATAATTGGCGGAGTAATCGAGTAACATTCACACAAAAAAAAAACATACAGGTGAATTGAGAACCTCCTCCTTTTTGAAGAAGTCGGTTAAAAATTAATTTGCCATTTTAGCAAAAATATAATAAATTTACTCTATATGTGCGACCATCACCCATTTGTTTTAAGGGGTTAAAATTTCCTCGCAAATACTTACTCTTATTCATAAACGCTGCTTAAAGTTAAGTTATGAATTAGCAACTGTTTAACCATACATTTTCGACGTTTATACGTCTCTTTAACTTTAAGAAACGTTTATGAATAAGAGGGTTAGTTTTTTTAAAGTAAATATAAGTTAATTCCATGCTACACAACATAACACTGAAGAAAGAAAATTCGAACTGAAGTATTTTGACCGAAATTACTGTAATTAATTTTGATAGCTACAACATTTCACTGTTTATGTTTTCTAGTAATCGCTTACACGTGCCGTCGACATAATACTTATCATAACACCGT
Source organism: Lithophane ornitopus (assembly GCA_948473465.1). Classification (NCBI taxonomy): domain Eukaryota; kingdom Metazoa; phylum Arthropoda; class Insecta; order Lepidoptera; family Noctuidae; genus Lithophane; species Lithophane ornitopus. The sequence goes on from OX419626.1 coordinate 15,341,363, forward strand.
ATTTTCAAATACAAAATTCCCGAATAAAACATTCACAAAACAATTCGTTCATTCCAAACCACTCGGTGAACGGTAAAGTAAATTCGTGCTATATCCCAGCGAAGTACAGAAGTATAATTCAAGTGTCAATCATCGGCGGCCATGATTGGCACGCACGATGTGGGAGCCTAGCGCAGGCGCCACGTGTTCAACCACCGAGTTTTTGTGCACAATAAAAACAAGGTAACCAGGCCACTGACCCATCTGATATAGCGCACGCTTCCAATATTTGTACTTGCAACTATTGTTGTATCTTATCACTCCAGTCATTGAGTGCTTGTTTTATTTACTTTGCGAAAAAAGGTATTATTGAACTCATCCTGTCGTAATCAACACTTCAAATGTCAAATAAAACCAATTTCAATTGTCTCGTTTTGACATTTAAAGCCCAAAATATCAAATAAACTCGATTCCAATCACCTACTATTAGTCAGGTTAACTGCAAGCTATTAATGGATCTTATTAAAGAAAGGGTATTTTTGGGTATGCATGGAGAAAATCTAATATGGTGTACAAATTGTGAAAAAAGCCGAATATTGACAAGCAATTTCAAACCATTTTCCGACCCCTTTTACACAGAATGCAAAATTTCCAAATTACCAACACGTATTTCGAGCTGTGAGTCAAAAAGAAAATCGTTTTACCTTATTTTTCCCGGTGAAAATTGGTTATTACGCTCAAAAGTAGGCCAAGTGGCAACATTGAAACGACATTCAGGTCACTAGTGCGGGGATTTCAAATATTCCAGCTCAAACCTTGCGTATATGATATGGAGAATTAAATGTAGCATTTCTGATGCATTGCAGAATTCTCGGGTAACTAGAATAATTCAAATTCCGAAGCTTATTATTTATTTAGTGAAAAGTTGAGGCAGTAGAGCATTTACGAACAGAGGAAAGTAAACTTGAATGCACAACAATTTACAGGAAAACATTTAGGGGTTTATTTATAAACGTTACTTAAAGTTAAGTGACGTTCAAACATCAAAAATGTATGGTTAAACAGTAGCTAATCATTACTTAACTTTATGCAACGTTTATAAATAAACCCCATAATTTTAAACTCGACAGAATCAGAATTAGGTTTAAATTGTTCAATCATACAAAAACTTTTTTTTGTATGACTGAACAATTTAGGTAGGTAGGTAGTAGGATAGGTAGGATAGGTAGGCCTTTCAACAAGTAAGTACCAGGTACTTAACAAACAAAATAAATGATCAATAAATCTACAGTCCAATAAGCCATATCCGAGAACGTTCTACGTTTTATAGTTGTAAATGTTGCAAGCAGTTTTTCTACGTCCGATGCATCCGTGGGGTGTGCCCCACATTCGCAAAACGGAACCGGCAGCGGAAGAAAGGGTGTGGTTGAAGCAACCACGCACCGGAAACCGGAGCGTGGGAGTCCCTTGCAGACTGAGAAGCTGGTGAGGGTTGTACAAAAAAACCAGGACTATAATTTTCGTTCCCGAACGAAGCTCATCCCTAGTTTCATTATAGAGGTGTGCCCTATGTATAGAACAGACGCCGCTTCGGAAGCTGAATTCAATGTCAGGGCCAGAGCTGGAATATAATGGACCTGCAGGCCTGCTATGTCAGTTATGCGAATGTGTATAATAGGCGTTGAAACTTGAAAGCTTTTTCTTAATTATGTATAGGTGTTTTCGTAAAAACATTGTTATTCGGACTAAGGACATAAGTTCTGGCGGAGCAGTGATGGCCCAGTGGTAACGGCCGCGACTTCCCGAGTTGTAGGTCGTAGGTTCGAACCCAGACGGGCGCTTTACTTTGTGTAAATTATTTCATCACCACTGCTCTCAAAACGGTGAAGGAAAACATCGTGAGGAAACCGGCATATCCTAGAACCAAAAATTCGACTACATGTGACATCTACCAACCCGCACTGGGCCCGCGTGGTGGATTACGGCCCACTCCCTCTCACAAAGAGGAGGCCTGTGTCCCAGCAGTGGGAACGTTATAGGCTGAGTATGTACATACGTTCTAACCTATTGGTTTTTTATATATGATTATACCGATTATACCGATACCTATTTGTGCTACTTACAATTTAGTTTTCATTCGGAATAAGCTTTAACTACTTTTTAACCGACTTCCAAAAAAGAGGAGGTTCTATGTTCGACTTTCTGCATGTTGCCATTTCATCCATGCCACGTCGGCTTGCGCGGTGGTTCCATATAAATAAATTGTATTAACTTTGCTAAAGTAGTTTTTGACCTAGCTTCAATAATACGGATTTTCCCACTTGTCTCGAAGGATGATGTTATAATAAGTTCCTGTCACTGTTATTTCCATAGCAGGTACCTATTCGAAATTGTGTGGGGTAGGTAGATACCACAACTAAAAAGTAAAAATACAAAAAAAAACAATCGACTTCCAAAAAAAACACCACAAACTGAAAAATTACATTAATTTCGGAAGTCGGCGGCTAAAAACGAAAATTCTAAACCTGAGACACAAAAAGTTTTTTGAAAGTTTGAAATTGATTGTCTTCATCAAACGTTCTAATGAGACACAGACTATCGTACCCGTCAAATCCCAACATGTTACGCTACTCTTAGTTCAATAGCAAATCTTCGGCTATCTTCAGACTAAAGTTTCCTCTGACGCTAACCGTCGTCAAAACCAAAGCTCCACACACCACAATAGGCGGCTCGAACTCGGGCACATGTCCCACCGCCGAAGAGGAAGCGACTAGCTATCAACGATAATATTCCCGCTCAAGAAACGTACAAAATTGCAGGTCCCGTGTAAGTTAAAGAGGTAAATATATTAAAGACTCCCACAAACAGGCGCGACGCGACTTTAACAAAACAATTTCTGAGAAAACTTCACGGCGAACAATGCGGCGGCGGCGCGTCGCGCGACAAATCGCGCCAGTATGTAAGAGCCTTAATAATTGATCGCTGACTGTTCAGACCGCCGCCGCCTGCGAAAAATCATTTGTTGCGGCGGCAAGAGCTATCACAGAAAGTACTCGCTCAGCGACGCTCGATTGGCGGGCAGAACAAGCGCTGAGAGACTCACGCTAGGTACCCCACTACCAGCGATTAATCGCTCGTTGCCCTCGCACACTCGCTGCTCTTTGCTCGCCAACTCGCTTCTCGTTTATCACTGTGAGACAGGCGCCTCAACACCTCGGTACGATAATACTTGTCTAAACTATCGGAACTCTGGAGCAAGAACGACGTACATATGTCCGCAATAGCCACCCTAATCAAATAACTCGTAGTTATTGCGTTAAACACTAGGCGGAGCACTAATAGACGCGGCAACGCGATTGTGGTTTGTCAGCGCTGAATTGATAAAGCACATTAATTAAAATTGAATCAGGGTAGGTAACTTCCAATTTTCTTTGCCAGAAAATTTATTCTTTAAAACTTCGTTTACCATTCATTCGTATTCTATCATTTCTATATAACATATTTCGTATATTCTTCTTTAACATATTTTTGTGAAACAAAAAATCCATTCAAAGGTTATTTTTAAAAGATCGCTTTCAGCGATAAGACTGCCCATTGCTCAGTAGGTTGGGGACTTCTACATTTATATCTGTAACTTAAATGGTGTACAGAATAAAGATATTCTATTCTACCTTTTTTTTTTTTTTCAAAGCTATAATACGCGCGACATCGCGTCCATCTGAAAGCGACCTTGCATATAAGTTCACGTAGTTCAACGCGTCAATCTCGACGTCTTAAGCAATAGTTTAGTGGACTTCTTGTTGCTAATCACCAAATAACTACTCTGATAGTACGTTATGTTTTCAGGGTGATATAATGGACCAATATGCTGATAGAGAGATTAGAGACTAGGGGAAATATTTACTTGTAATTTATTTTTCCTTAGATTTCCATTTGAACAATACCTGATTGCGACACGCGAATTGTGTATTTGTATCCCTGGATTTGGGGCTTTATGATCATGTGCAATATTTTTTATAGAGATCATGTGCTTGGAACATTGATGATGTTTTGTTTGTAGATATACTTATGATGGACAATGGCATTTCATATACCGAAAAAAAAGACACATCGTCACCATCAAGCCGTCATCCTCCCCATCCTCACAGTAGCCAAGCTGATCTTTCCTGCATCCCCATAATTCATAGACCCAACTTTTCTATATGAATAGCATAAACATTTGCTCACACTAAGGCTATATATTCACTGGCGGACAAATGGACGGTACGTGACGCGAGATACGATGGCACGGCACACGTGGTGCGAGACGGCACGGGACGAATCGTGACACCACTAAATAGGGACGTGGGAGAAGGATCGCTCGTGCTGTGGCAGCTTCCCTTCTTCTTCTGGTGGAATGAGAATTAGAGCTCAAGCTGAATTGTCGATAGAAATATTAGCTATTCTCCCAACAGTAGAGAGGCTCAATGCTCAAGGAGTGCCGGGCAATGGAAACACAAGCTTGTCAGCAACACACCGAAAATAGTTGACCACAGTCTTCGATCAGTTCATAAAACTAAGAGATTAAAGGGCGTTACCACAATAACTTAGACATTTGCTCAACGCGTGTTTAATGTCAGTTTTATGCAGAATCTCAAACTCCATACAGAAATGTCATGTTTAAAAGGTGTTAAGGCTAAACAACTGTTAATAAACACTGTACTGTGGTTACAAGGTACTTGTTTTAGAAACATCAAAACCATCAGGTCGAAAATACTCGAATATTTAGAAATCCTAGAAGTCATCCCCAACAAAGTTAGAAATAACATTAGGAGGATAGCATACGATCCGCAATAACATAACAAGTAACAAGGGTTCGCACACAGATGGCGAACGAAACAAAAATATTGCTAAAACGTGTGCAATCTGCAACTGCAGTGGCGCAAAACTGTTGCATTTTAAAACCTAAACCGTTTCAACTATTTACATTGCAAATCCCATATTGTTTTAAAGGTTTTGCAGATGCACTTTGCAATCAAAATAAATACAACTGGCCAGAACGATTCTACATTAATTTTTAGGATCCTATTTTTTTACAAGCTACTCATCTGACATTAGTTTGACAGCTGTCACATTTTTCAAAATATTGTGAAAACGTCATTAATATTCATACTTCAAACGTTATTACAGGCAGTTCACTGTATCTTGTCCCTTGTCGTCATGTTGGCACCATTGCTTGTCAAGCTTAGTTTCAATAATAGATTTCAAAATGGCGACTGACAGAACAGTGCAACCAATCGCGTCACGGGACAAATTATAATGAATGTATTGTAGGCGTTGGCCTTCTGTCATATTCCGTGACAATACGGTCCGGAAAATCATGCTGCGCCAATGCAAGTCTCATTAGATAACCACAGAGAATGAATACTAATACAACTCACGGCCAGATGTATGCATCAAATAAATCTCGCCTATTTTGGTCTGAATCGTATGCGACAATATTAGCGTCTCTTCAATGTTGTACTCGATATAAATAGAGTTGCATAATATTATTGCTTTAATAATTTTCTTGCAAATTAAGCATTACAGCAATGGATTCATAACATTATTTCCGATATAACTTGGCAGTTCCGAACTTCGTGCAGAGAGCTGCGCAGTAACATTTTTAGGAACTAAATGGTGACATGAGGCGAGTGTGAGTGAGAGAACATGCGCGAAAGTTATATGCGCCTATGTTCAGAGTTCAGACTTGCCAAGTTATAACGGCAACATTGTATGCAACTCCAATAATTTTTGGTTCCTGTCAGTGCTAAAGATGACAGTATTATCGTACCTCAAAATTAACAACAGCAAAACACGCCTGAATTCCACGAAGAGTTAGGCAGAGTTGTACCTATAGATAGTACACCCACATTTCGCCAGTTGTTTTTTTACCTAACCTCAAAATTACATTATGTTCTAAATTCGGACACGTGACGTCGTCACAACAGTTGGATTGCATACTCGCCAAATATGACACATAAAATACGACAGTTTACGATCAAAAGATGTCACTCATTACGCATATTTACCGTTCTAAAAACATAATCCGTATGTTTTAAGGACGCACAAGACAACTCGGACATTCGTATGACGAGCACATACTTGCTAATATCATTAAAAGCTTATAAATAGACCTACTTAAATCCCGAAACGAATGTAGAACGATAATAAGATATGCAACCCGCGTGCAGTCGAATCGCACAGTCAACGCGCGTCTCGTGTGAGAGCCCCCTTAGCGTAAAATTAGGGCTGTTTAACATGATGCTAGATTTTGTTCGTCAAAATTGTTTTAATTGAATATTCGTTGGCGACATTTGGCATTGTTTTGTTATTCGAATCCAAATGATGAAATGGAAGTTAATTTTGTATTCTGAAGCGGTGTAATTCCCGAAGGAATCAAGGAGAAAAATAATGTACTTAATCCACTAAAAACATACGCCAACTTTAAAGTAGAGAAGTGTCATTGGGGAATGAAAGGATTGGCACTTTAAACTATCAAATATTTATAATAATTAACAAAACAAGCATTTGTTATACGAAAACCACTTTTTTTTTTAAGTAGCTACCACTCTAACACGAAAGAAAAACTTCCCGCTAAACTAAACGTAGCAATTACCCACTATAATAAGTACCTACGTAGAAACAATTAATTCGAAGTTACTTCTTCACTTTCCCAAAAATTAACGCTTGTAATTAACACGAGGCCCGAGCTCCGTAATAAGGCAATTTACAAACCTTCATTTATCAAGAGAAGATTTCTTACGTCTGACATGATAAACACAACGACATATCACTTTATAAATTCGCGTAATAATCAAAGGAGCATTCTCATTCTTCAGTCCCTTAAGTTAATGATTTAGGTAAACAACATTCATTATAGTATATTGTTTATTACGCGCGTAAACAAAGCAAAGGCCACGGTCTATACAGCCTCATATAATGCGATTTATATAGGTTACACGCAGCCCTACGCACATAGTCGTTTACAAACAGATTTCACGTGTGTTCAAGCCATACAGAAGTGGCACAATCAATTACATACGGCTCTGGCGTTGTGAAATCGTCAGTTTAATTAGTAGATGTTACTCGTTGCATAACTCGTCCGCGGATCGGCTCTGTGAATACAACACTACATTCGCAACGTCGAAGCTTCGCCCATAAAACGTACGTTGACTCTAATGTAGGCCTATAAAAATTATACTAATAAATGCGCGTATTCCTCTGTTTGAAGAGTCGTTTGTGATGATAAATGGACACGTTTATGGAGCCCGAGTGTTACTTTGATAAAATGATGCAAGGTACGGCATGTATCAATGAATCACGCTCCCGAAATAAGGCGGAATTATGGATGCGAATAAAATACTGTAGTCTGTATTTGTTATTGGATTTAGGCCACCGTGTTTATCTGTAATCCTTTTCATCTTTATGGTACCTTTTGCATAAATCCTACAGTTTCGTGTAAGTTATCAACACTATGAGGATGTGGCGTGAGAATATGTACGTTTAAGCAATCGATGCGTTGAGGTTCATCAGACCGTTTTTTTTAGTATTTAGGTTGCAACGATTTGCGCAAACGCGCGTGCATCGGATGCGTAGACCGCGTTATCGAAGCCGCGTGCGAAGAACCAACTAACGGGTCAGCCGGGCCAAAGTAAACAATTACGATAGCATTGTTAGCGCGGTCGACGACCTGTGCCGCCCGCTCTGCCCCGCGCGTACGTATTACCAAATCGCGCGGCCACTCGCGCGCACCAAACGCCACGCACGCGCCATTGCGATATCATTTGCATGCGAATACATGATTCACCTGACACCGCTTGCCGACGCCCGCGCTACTCCAACCAAACCGCTATCTCATTATACTATCTCACACTCCCGACAAAAACAACGCCGCAATCTTAGATCTCTGATAAACTTGTTACACAATTCAATAATCAAACACATGTCTCACTACTTTCGTTTTCACAAAGAATTTGTAACAGTTTTTGAAAAAGTATGTAATCACGCGAGGTCCGACAACGCGAACCAAACGTTGCTTTTCATTTATCACGCGGTTCGCTTCATATTTCATGTTGTCTCGGCGAACGAGCGCGTTCTAAAATCTTACCAGAAAAGAAAATATCCTTCCATTTTCGCGGCGCTAAACAACGACAGTGATCCGGGGGGAGAAGGGAGGCTCGGCACTGTTTTTTCGCCGAACAAAATGCCGTCGGAAACTCGTCAATATATCAGAATTGTCCAACACAGAGAAAGAGGAAAACTGCGAGGGACGATAGGACGTCGATAGTTTCTGAAGCGATAATACTACAACTCTAGACCAATTTACGCACCAAGGGTAAGTAAATTGCGGGCCCTTTGTAAAATTTGGGGTCTGAGCAGACGAGATACAGCCGACAGAAATACAATGGAACGTTCGCGTAATGTAATGACGTAGATTACGTTAGTAGTGCAGATAATATAAAGTGATCGAAAAATTGCTTGCAAACAGCCAAGTATCAGATTGTTAGTGACAATATTCTCGGAATCAAAATAAATAGATCACATGATTACCTCGTCATACATTTTCAATTCGTGTTTCTTTGTTGCAGTGTGGAGCTTCCGTCTGTATTTCCATGTTCTTTATGGTTACAAGCCTCGTTTAGTCTTCTGTCCCTGCTTTGTTACGAAAGGAAGTTGGATATTGCTTTTTTCGCAATTTTTTCCTTTTGATTGAGTTCGTTGTTGGTTCGTAGACAATTTAACGTCCTGGGAATACCTCGACTGTTATGCGACGCTCACCAAGTCGCCACGTTAAATTGTAAACGAGAAAATATGTTTGTTTTTGGAATTCAATGTTATTTGCGGTTGCGGCTTTAAGCCGCTGCTGTTGTTAAAAATGGCAATACGGCAAAGTCTCATAAGGCACTTAAATTTAAGCTCACAGTCGTACCTAATCCAGTCAAATAGGGTTCAGTTTGAGACCACAAACCGCATTTCTTCATAGTTCGTGCGGACCACAGATTCATTATAGTGCGGGTGGAAATGCCACAGATATCAAAGGTCATGTAATCGCTCCGCTCGACCTGAGCCGATCCCTAGGGTATGACGAAACTTAACATCCTTACAGACATTCATCTTCTCAGGAACTTGTTTTTCTTTATTGTTGAAAGCCAATATACACGTTATTAATTTATTTATTTGATCCCGCAAGCATTATTAATGCAGACGTTTGGATGATTGCTCAAAAGATTCTGGATTACATTTGGTAGACATACGTTTTTACGAAAAAGCGTGCAGATAAGAACGAGTTATCTGGGAAAAAGGTAGTACATTACATTTCTTCAGCACATCATGTGGTGCATCTAGGGACTTTAATATTCATACTGAATCTACTGTGAAACTACTTTGAGGAATACTTCCTAGATGTTTTCAGTACATTACCATTTCTACATGAACGAGGTGTTAAAAAATGAACGGAATACTTGAAGAAATGCAGATACAGTTAACAACAAGAGCTTCTTTAATTATTTCGGGGTACTAGAGTGACTACAAATAAAGTAATCTCTAACACCTTTGACAGAGAAAACTTAGTCGGAATCAAAACATTGATATCCGATTCTGAATTACTTAGTACATGTTCACACATGTTCTGTAACGCAAACAGACAAAGGGCAGCAAAATAATCGTATAAATATTCATGTAGAAGTTATGTAGAAGACATCTGTGATATTGACGCTTCCGACGAAGCAATCAAAGTAAACCAAACATTCGTACAAGTACCGGAGTAATACAATCGGCGCCTAACTCGGCCATAAATCGTACGATTCGCACCAAGTGAAGTGAATCTGATTTGTGTCTCGGCTGCGTTGGAAAGTGTACGCAATATGTAGACCTGCGTGCGCGCGTCATGAATAGAAATCGCCTCGGCGATAACTTTCATGCTGCCTCGCTCCCTCGGTAATAGCGGAGTGATAGACAAGGGTACATCTACTTTTGTTTTATTTGTACGTATTCTACATATTATATTGGGGTGTTTGTAAGAGGACTTGAGTAGTTTTAGGAGATTGCTGTTCCCTTAGGGCATTGACACTGCTGAGAAATATTAGACTCGATATCATGTGATTAGCAAGCTAACTGCTGTGTTGCAGATCAAGATACATAACATTGTTCTGATCCTTAACGACGTAATTACAGTAATTAGAGTTATATATTATTGCTGAAATGCAACTGGAAACCTTTAGATGGCATTATCCGATGATGCTTCCAGAAACACTACACTATGTATGTTGCTAAGATCAAATCTATGTGATGTAATATAATCTAGATTAGACTACAACCCAACCATAACACTTTTTCTAAATAAAATCTTAATTCACAACGCACCCAAGTCCATCTTGACACTATCTACTACCTCTCCAGAAAGAGCAGTGAGCAGATCGATTCATAACATAACTACATAGCGGGAGATAGCCACTAACTCCGGTGAAATATACCTTCGCCCAGCGTTTGGACAGTAAGAGCCAATATATTCCAGTTTTTAGAGAGAGCGCTGTTTGGTTCAGGCCGCTGCGTATTCTCGCGTTGCCACATATACCCACTTAGATTAGTAAAATGGAGCGGTTTTTGCAGGGCTATATTGATGGAGATTGCGCCTTTTTATGTGGGAATGTGATCAGATTTGGTAATATAGTAGTGTTGAGATATGGGGAGGATCCTAACCGCTTGAAAGTTGTGCAGTAGTTCAACGAAAAATATGATCAGAATTTTTGATATGGACAAGCATTACAGTCGGTTGAAGCACATTGGGTCTTTATTTAGCGAGCCTTACAGTTAGAAGACCTAATCCACAAACCTTAACAAAACAAAATCTCATCATTTACCCGATCTGGGAACGGTTTCTTGCTACTAGACCAAAAACCTTGTTTACATGATATTCCAGCAACATGCCCGTGAGCTACAGATGTTAAGTAACGATAGATGGAGTCACGTTCTTATCTAGCGAGACAACCACAGATTGTTGTTATACAATCTACTGCACATCCATGGTAACATTAATAGCGCCTTTATTTCGTAGTAGTAAGGATGGTAATTGTGGAGCCAAGTGTATGGTGAATGTTACAAAGTGATCGCAGTCTCACGTATATATGTACTCCAGCAATTTGTGAGAAAAAATTGTGATAGTTCGTACGTGAGCCTTTGGTAGGCAAAGCTTTTAATTAAGCCTATTCGTCTTGGTGTTCTTGACTTATTGCCGATGTCTGTATTATCTAGTGAGAAAGAAAAGAAGAAGAGGTAAGTGAGGAAGAATACTTGTTATTGATATTGTAAGTTTAAGTATTTCATTCGGTAAATCATTGAATAGTGGGGACAACGATCTTGGGCTCCCAAGATCTGAATTATAAAATATTGAGTTGCTTTTGATACCGTCAACTCATCATTGAATACTATAATTCAAGATCATATTTGTGGCTTCGGCAATAAAATTAGTAGTGCCAACTTAAAAAATATGGTTTTAAATATTCACTTTTGATATTTTGATACGGATTATGATATCTTTATTTTTTTTGAGTAAGTTAAACCAAACCTGTCCGATTAATTTAAAAGCAATATCTCTTTATACAATATTAAACTGTCAAATCAGAAAATTATGGTTGTTATAAAGTACAGCGAAGTGTCGTAACTTTCAATTGCAATTTCTTGTGTATTTTATATCTGTTCCAGACATTAATTTCTGCACCCAGTGCAATTACCAGCATCATATGGCCGGAAAAGTGGCCGATCCTTGCGATTCAAAGCAATCTTTATCTTTAAATGGAGTTTAAAGAGGTCTGGAAGTAAAACACTCTTTAAGATATATCTGGCTGTATCCACATGTCATGTCCTTCTATATGCACTAAGCTATAACTTAATTTCATCAAAATCGGTTCAAAAGTGAAGCTGTGAAAACCGACAAACATACGAACTTACGAGACTTACATTCGCATTTATAATATTAAGTGTGTAAAGCTCTTTCCTTTTCCCACTAAGGCAAGCGTGAACAGGTTAACATACGACTGTATGCAAACTCAAACAAAAAGTGTCAAGTAGTACAAAAACCATAGAATCAACACTATCCTCTGACATGAATGTAGTCGGAATGGGGTCAGTCAAGACTGATGGTGTTTAGAGCAGGCTGGTGACACGCGTTTTGAATGTACACATTAATCAGCTGGGATATGTACCGTGGGTATAGAGGAAAATGTTAGGTTAGCAAATGGTAAATACTTGGGATATAACTTTAAAGCTCGAAATGTATATACCAAATTGTTTTTTTTTTTTTGTAGAAGAGTTTATCTATCAGTTTTGCAAGTACGCCAAAACATCAAACGACGAATAATTTTTAGTATAGACATTATCTTCTCCTTCGGTTCCAGCCTACATCTACAATTACCTGTTTTTTATCGTTTATGCTTATTAGGCAACTGTCGAGCCAGTCTCAATTACTGCGGAAATATCTATGTCTATATCCGCCGAAATTGCTTAGATGTTTTTTTGTGGTTTTACACAAAAAATCCCCTCAAAATGGAAACATTCATCATCCTGCCGAGCCACAGGAAGTTTAAAATATTAAAGATACATTCGTCATCTTAATACGAGGAATAAAGTGAAACCTTCTTATCTTAACAATATTGCGTTGCCAAGTGACGTTGCACAGTTATCTGAAGAAATTTTCACGTACACAATAGACACTTAGACAGTCGATACAAAGAGGCGCGTATCACAAAGAGTCGTGCACGTGTGTGCAACAAAGTGGAGTTAATGGCGGCAGCACACCGCGCACTCATTGTCGACGCAAATGCCGATAACAATTATTGACGTGCGTTAGCGAACACCGAAATATACTCGACGACGCGAACAATGATTGACGACAGCCGCCACGCGAGACGCTCGCTAACGTCTCCGTCGATACGACCCAATGAACCAAACCGCGTACGAAAAACAGAACAGTTAACGATCCCATTATGCAGGGCCTAATTAAATCAATCTCAGCAATAAGCGTCGCTGCGCTACCCCTTATTTTGATTACTTCCATGTAAATTCATTCTCTGTTATTCGTATTCGGTTCTAAATGAATTTCGTGTCCACCGGCATCCGACCGCAACGGCCCGACATCGGAAACTTTATAAATTATTATTACAGCTACACAAGCGAACAAAACAATCTACAAATTCGAACTACATAACGAGAGTACTCAAATTGAATTGTAAAAGTTCACTACGTTGTGTACAAAACATTAAAATCAGCAAATCGTCCGGCGGTTACCTACAACTTGGAACGTTTAGTTTTAATCGGAGATTATCTGAAAGGCCGCAGCGTCCACGCGTTCATTAAAAAATAATAATGAGAGAAGGGAGTTATGTAAGCCGATACAGCTGAAGTATTCGCTCATTTCAGATAATATACACATCACATTCCGGCGTAATTAACAGAGCACGAGCCACGCATCATAATGTTTTCATAGCGGGGCGCGTATTATGTTCGGCAGGCGGCTTTCAGCGCCCGGGAGCTCGGGAGCCGGGCGGAGCAGCAGTAGGTATATTAGTTTCGCGGGAAGTGCGGCGACACCACGCTCGTTCGCGCACGACCTCCGCCTGTCAGATGTCACCCTTTACCGCATTCGAGGGAAGATATCTGTAGCGTCACAAGTAATTAAGAAGCGAGCCACGCTTTGTCCCGACCCCGGGGACGACTCGGGGGGCTTTCCGCGCCTCTCCCTACTTACATAATTTCTCTTAACTGCATAATCGATATCAACGTGTCGCACTTATCCCGTCTAGACGTTGACGCCGTGGTTCATAAGTCTGCATCGTATTGCGTTTGGAGTGGTAGCGAGTCATGCAGTGCCGCCCAGCTTCAGCCCTATCTCTCGCAGATCTGTCGAGCACTTCGAGTGTTTTCGGTGTCTCGTCTCCGTGTTCTCAATCGACGCGAGCATACTCTGGAGCCGACAGAGCGTTAATAAACCTCGCACCGATATATCAAATACTAAAGTTTAACCATCCGTATAAAATTTCATACTTAGGAGCGGAAAGTATTTAATTGACAATGAATGTGACAGTGTAACGGCACGCGAGAGGGTTGCGAGCCAAACGGAGCGCGTCTCTGTTAATGGGGTCAACGAAATTGAGAAAAGTGAAACGGTGGAGTGGGCCGGATGGGCATTTATTACCGGCCGGACCCGACAACCCTCGTCCGGACAGGGACGAGCCCATACACGGGAGAGAGACGCCGCGCATTCCAAATAGCAATGCACAAACAAAGAGAGCTAGGACGGGCCCGCGGCCGGCGGCGACAAGGCCTCCCCGCCGACTATCCGACGAGCTCCTCACTTCCGAATTAATAACGAAATTTGTAAGACTGGACGTGACAGCGTTCGTCTGCTTGAGCGCGGCCGCGAGCAGGCTCCGTCGTCGTACCGCTCATTTATAAGAACTATAAATAATTAATTAGCCGCACCGCCTCGAGGGACGCGTTCAGTTTACCCACGTCAAGCCTGTGACATTTTAATGGCCTTTTAAACGTGCATCCACGTGAGCCTTCAACCCATTGTACATTGCATAAATAATTGAAAATATCGAGTCGTTACAAAGATACACGTTGACGATGAAAAGATTGGGTAATTATTTCCGCTTCCAATATTCGTATGCACGAGGCAACAAAGATAGAGTCTGTTACAGGGCGAATCGCTTCAGGCTGTCTCCCTACGTAGTCAGAACGTAAATCGGTGCATCCAATCACGAGCGGCGGGGCGACGGCTCTAGATAGGGAGTTGGAAATCAGTTTGCCACTATTGAATTATACGAGAGCTGCAGCCAGGACGTCATACGCCAAAGTTTAATCTCCCGGAGCGGCGAACGGGCTTATTATGCAAATAGTCGACGAGTCTCCTCGGTCATCTTACAGTCACGTACGTTGCGCACGTACCGAGCGAGCGCCGCGCCGCGCCGCATGTCGCCGTGTGCCGTGCCGCGTGCGCCTGTCGCGCCGGCCACCACTGCGCCGCCACCGCCGCAAGCCACCAGCAACCGCGCTGTTTACAAATCCGACACATATAACCATAAACGTAATCGTAAACACACCACGCCACACAGAAAATAATTTCCCCAAAACGAAATGACTTCATTACAGGACGATAACAAAATGGAACCTTGATGAAGATAAAATTATTTGACTATCAAAAGACGGGAGAAACTTCGACGACATCAATTTATTGCCTCCGAATAAAGTCCGACCTAAAATTCAAAATGAAGAAGGCATCGAGCGGCGGAAACGAACGGGAGCGAGAGGAAAATCTAACTCTTTCTTTCGACGAAAGCCAACCCCCGACGAGCGTTAATTAAGCGAAAATCGAAACGTCAAAGCTCGACTCGGGCTTTATGCAAATTCACCAGAATTGACTTTCGTGTCGACGGCGTTAGAATTTTTACCGCTTTCCAGACGATTGTTTGAACGAGGTAATTAGGGAAGCGATAAAGACACGTACGCGACAGTCTAAACTTTCTACAGACGTTTGACGACTCCAACAAGAATTAATTTTGCGAGCCGCAGCTGGAGGCTTGGTTCGCGTTGGTCTGCAGGCTGAGGCGTATCGAAAGAAGGGCACGAGACGTGGTGTGTCGCTAGTGGGTCGGTACCGGTACGTACCGTTAGAGTGAACTCCGCAGCGCGGTCGACCTCGCTCAGCCCTGGACAAACGGCCTGCACCAACTATTATATAATTTCCTAATAAACCCACGAACACATAGCACACGCGCTCATAAAAACTTTCGTAATTACGATAGAAAATTAACACCGAATTCTAGCAACAATATAATCGGAAAAGGGTGAGCGGAACGACGGTGAACGGGGAGTTTTTGTACTCGTATCGTGAGAATGGGCATTTAGCGGCTTGGTTATTCGAGGCGTATCGCGTGATATCATTAGAACATTATTGCTACCACAAATTTCTTTGTCACTTAACCGGCACTGGATTTGTTGGATTTATTGAGCGTGACGCTCCACGGACGGCTCCGAGAATTTTGTAGCTGTCCCACATAGCTGGGCACAGTGGGCACGCCCGCTGCTCTGTAAAAAATGCTCTCGGAACGCCCGTTCCTGATACAATAAGCGCACTAAACTTGTTTTGTATACACGGACCATTGAATTAGACGATGTGGAGCATTAAATAAGGATTAAATGTATGCATATCGGTATAGAAAATATGAAGACAAGCATGCAGTGGGCGGGACACTTGGCTTAGAACCGACCGCGGTAACGAACTGATAGCCAAGAGCAGTTGGCAGCCGAGTTAGTAAAAATCATACGTCAGAAATGTTGGGAAATAATGTGGAAGCGCACTTCCGATGTGTCAGGAATACAGGATGGAGAGGAAGAGAGTTGCGCCAGAACTTTGAACCATTTTATTTGAACGGAAAGACAGTTGAATATTTCTTGAGGACACTCTTCTCTTTAACCCTATCTGTATCAAGAGGTTCTGGTTTATATGTTGAAGTATTTAAGTAACGGCCCCGTCCAGATTTTATATGACTTCATCTACACAAGGTTTCATCGAATACTCTGACCCATAAGATCTTTAATAATCATTTTTATAACAGTCTTATTAAAATTTATTTCAATTACCGTATCAAAATATCAATTGTTATCGTTTATATTCTTAACGTGTATTAGGACAATATTCAGACTATACTTATATAGCAGATAGCATCGTACTAACAATAATACCAGTATTATATTCAGTGGACAGAAGATATCATAAATATGGCACTGCGGGGAGTATGTAACAGAATAGTTTTTACCGAAACTGACCAAAATGGTCGTTTCGCGTTGTAATTTGTAGTAAGTACTATTTTTGTTAATCATGTAAATTATTATTATGTGTGTAAATATTACTAATACGATGGGGACTTTTTGCTGTGTAAATGCTAATAGAAACGCAGTTATGACCAAAGGTGATCAAGATAAAACCTTAGTAGAAGCCATAGATACATATTTACATATTATATAAGATTTTAATGGCAATCAATAATGCATTCATGTTACAAATCCAAATCATAATGACGCTAACGATACTGTAGATAATAAAACTTAGTATGACTGTTATGATTTTCATCGAAATTCCTCTGGCGTTGACGCACAACACGCACGATCAAGATATTATCTGTATTATCACGATACACTTTTAAATGGTTCGAAAAAAACGTATCGATTTCCATCCGCCTCAAAGTGCATAAAACAAATTCCTACATGATTTCCTATACATAAGTCATCACGTAACGACTTACGTACAAACAGTACGTAAAGCCGAGCCGCCATTACATTCGTAATCGACTCTGAACGGCTTTTAATTTCACACCATCCATCAATGGGCCACGCCTGAGGATGTGCGTATAATAAATACATCAAAACACACAGCAATGGGCTCGCCAACTTGCGAAGCTGTAGGGCTGTCAATGTTGGAACAGCGAAAACTGAAAATCTATGGAAAGGGAAACCTGGAAGGACCTTCGTGGCTAATATCGTTAATAGAAATAGGGAGGCTCCTAGCATAGACGAGGATGATTTGTGAATCATAAACCACAAAGACAATGCTGAAGTATTTATCTAGATCGGAACTAAGAGGAAAAGCGGGTATTCCCCAATAATAATACACATTGAATTGACACACGTGTCCTTTGGTTGCATCATGCCACCAACGCAACTACCAACTCTTATTAATCTCGTTATTACTCAAGGTGCTGTAATTTCAATGTATTACCGGAATCGAATTTTCCACCGTAAATTGTTTATCGATGTGTTGAAAATATGGTTTCCAGAACCTCTTTCATTCATAATATCATTTAAGCTATCCATGATGACACACCTTCACGCTCTTCGACTTGAAACTTCGGAACAATTTGCTTCAGTTTTTTAATCCAGATTCGTTTCGGTGTCCATACAGCCCTGGGTATCGTTCCGTCGTGTGTCGTAATGGACAAATAATATGCACGTCGTCAGCCAACCATTATAATGTTATTTGAGGGCAAGCAATAATTGCTGAGCCAGTCTGTTGCTGGCTAAATTCTGTTGCCAACCGTCTAGCTAGAATTATTTTCGTTTTACATCGCCAACTTTGAAGGCAAAACGACCTTAAGTTCCCTTATTTAGGTCTCCATTTGGCAGAGCAAGTTACAGACACGATTCCATAAAGATGCATAGTTACCACTGAAATAGAATTCCTAAATGGAATATTTAGGCTACAAAACTAAAATAATAACAGCAGACTGTGAGAACACAAGTTTCCAAGGTAAATCGATGCTAAAATGGCAAGTTTTTTAGTTGGAAAAGTTACATTGGGTTACATAACACCCGAGAGCGCTCCAAGGCGCGTTCTAATAAACGAAGGTGACTGTGAGTACTGTGACTTATGAGTTATGAAAGAAGGGAATTGTCAGTCACAAAATAAAGAAGAGATGAAGAGATGCCTAATTACGCGGCAAGTGCGGGTGTGAGTGAGATCGGCACGCCACGCGCCACAAGCAGCCGGTAACAATTATAAATTCAAGGAACTTAGTCGGGAAGCTCGCGCCGCGCTGCGTCGCGGCGTGCCTTTGAAAGCGAACCACTATTTTGATGCATCAGAGCCGCACTCGAGGGCGTCTGGCTTTCAGTATCGCAGACGGGTTTTGTTGCTTTAATACAGAGATACGTCGGATCTTGTGGAACATTGCATTGTTCTTCTCAAATATGTTCATCGTGACAAGATGTCGTTTTAAAACCGTCTTTCGCATTAAAAAGGCAAGGTATGTTGTACACATAAAGTCATCGAGATAGAAACACATTAAGACCAAATAAAGAAAATTGTAGCTCGTCAAAATAAGGCTAGCTCTAAACGTAATAAAACAAATTATTTAAAAAAAAACTTGATTGCTATGTCCATTCTAAACATAAAAACATGTTTGTCGCAGCAGCTAATGACAGGAATTAAAGAGTCCACGTTGATGAGTCTGAAACAGTGCAATTATTTAATGGATGGGCCCATTCAAAACGAGTCTTCGCGAGTAATTAATACCCATCAAGTTCCATTTAGTTTGGAACTTCAGAAAACAAGAGGGCTTAGTGACAAACCTAGTAATTTGTCAACTATGCGAAACTTAGGTTACTTATGTAGGCACATCGCGGTAATTACCATTAAGCGTCCCTGCCTAAACTCGGCGTAACCGCACATTGCCTAGGCAATATTGGACACCTTTGACGCAACATTCACACAAGTTATTACTAATTCACTACACTGTCAAGTAAACGGTTCGTTACTCGGAGAAGTTTCAAGCCATGTTTTCAGAAGCGTGGAATATCGTGAGATATAAGACAGCCCATTTAAGAGACGTTCCTCCATATTATTAACACTATGAGAATCTAAATTGGACGGTGTTTAATGCCGAGATACCGTAATAATTGTATGGAATTCATAGAAATATTCAAAGCGAAAACGATTGAGATTTTAATATTAATCAAAGTTGCTGCGTTCCGGGAAACGAGTCTATTTTTGCTTTGCTTGCTTCTGATATTCTGAGTATAATTTTCGATTTAATATTTCGATACGATTATTGAATATTATGGTTCTTCTTCAGCAATCTTTGGCATCTAACAGTCCATAAACAACTAATTTCTAGAACGTTGATGCCATATGTTTGAAACGATTATCTGCAACATATACAATACGTTTCAAGAGTTAATTCGCTTCAATTTGTGGTAAAACTATAGTACTATGTTGCTGATGAAATAAAGTAACTAGTAACAAAGTATACGCGGACAATTACTATTAGTTCACCTCTAGTAACTCTACAAAGTTGTAAATGTATTGCAACAATGCTGAGATACGTTATGCATATATTCTTTTACACTTTTCTAAACTGTGTATTACCTATTTTGAAATATGAAACTTTATGGGAGTCATTGTACTCATTATTATGAACAAATTTTACTATGGGATCAACCCTGAAATTGCGAAAAAAAAATCAGCTGTTCCATACATTTGGTCGATTTCTATGAACTCAAATGTCTCAACCGCTGATTTTATTTTACAATTTCAGGGTCCGGGTTTTCAGTTATTTGAATAACACCTTGTATATACTGCTCTTTTTGTATAGTTACTATGGCGTTTGGTTCTCCTAATAGGCCACCGTCTGTTCCCTAGAGCGTCGAAACAGATCAGCATCCGCCCGCCAAGTGATGATGGATATCAATCACTCCAGATCATGTTCATTCGAGTACATTGACATTGATTGTTCTGGTTTATGTGGGAGAGTCAAGCTGTCATGTACATTGTAGGTACATTCTCTCGATTCAATGTTTATATATCATTTTGTTTATATATTTTGGTTTAGCGATTTTTATAATTAATTTTTAATGACGTGCATTTATACATGCTATGGAATTAGTTATCAAAACAAAGCTACATGTTATATGCCAGTTCGTGTTTTTTTTTAAATAATAATTAAACTGTCTAATTTCTAAATGTTTGACGGCGTTATGACTTTTTTGAGCTGAACGCATCCGTCCATTTTCCACAGACCTTAGATTGTACGATACGCGGGGGCTCTGTCTCGCATAGGGTCAAAGCAGTTTTTTGCGTGGATGTGACGCATATTCCCCCATCTTGTTCTTTTTTTTTTTCTTTCCGTCATGTATTATCGAAAATAAACGTATTTTCTTTCTTCTATGTATAACGTCCTCAATCTAGTATGTTGCGTTTATGAAATAGCTATTACATTAATGTCATGTTATTTCAGATCAATAAACCAGGCTTCTTCATCAATATTTAATAACACTGCCAGTCATCTCTCTCGTTCCTCTTTAACGTTGTCGGTTTACGCGACTATATTTAGAGCTGCAGTACTATCTATCCGTGTTATCTCTGAACACATTCCGCGATGGAACATCTCGCTATATACTTAATGGATCGGCGCATTTTGTTGGCGACCGTCGTCGGTGTCGCCCTACACTCGACCTTCCCCGGACGCTTCAGTGGATCTTCAGAAGATATAATGTTAATAGTATGTTGTGGAGGAGACAATTCTGACTTTCGTGGAATTAATTGGATGAGACGGTAAAAATAGTTGCTGCAATAACATTTTCTTTAAACTCTAGCCAAAAAATGCCAAGATGCGTAATTGAATGAGATAATAATTCAAAATGTGAGCTGCATCGAAAATATATTCCTCAGATAGACATAGTTTTTAAATTTTATTAACTTTTGTCATTACTCGTGACACTATTGTCCCTTTTGTGAGTGGCTATACTGGTTAAATCTTCTATCACTTGTGTTTTTTATCACTTGTACTTCTTCATACACATGTGCGCCTAGTCCATTTGTCATTCAGTGCAATTTATACGAGACGAGTGCGGAAAACGAGTTGTTTAATGGTCTTATAAGCGTCGCATAGTAATAATGGAGAAGTGACAAGTCGTGTTAGTTTTTATGCGCAAGCGCTGGTACTGCGAATAATTGTTTACACGGGTAAGGCGGTGCCGTACAACTGTTGGTGTAACTGTACAATGATGTATGACCGAATACGAGGTGTTTATGGGAATATCCCGCTATTCTTGCAGAACGGAGTTGCCTAGTGTAATGTACAGTTTTGAATTTAAAACGTGCAAGTTTAGAGTCCTGTTGTTAGGATCGTTGATATTTCTTATTTCGTTACATATAGCAATCTTGGCCCAGAATATGGCACATAATATGGTGGCTCAAAAGTGTTTAGCCACAATATTAATAAACATAGAGTACAGTTACAACTTGTCGCTCCATTCTGTGAAAATCTCAGCGTCAAAACTTAGGTGAGGTGAACTGTCAATAGTGTCATCAGAGGGAATGACAGATCACTTCGCCAAAGTTTTCGCGGTGAGATTTTTCAAAATAAACCGGCTGTATTATTAGCTTCAAATTTTCCACTCATTTTCGACGTTTCATCATCTGCCTAACCTTTTCCCAACCAAGTTGGGGTCAGGTTCCAGTCTAACCGGATACAGCTGAATACCAGTATTTTACATGGAGTGACTGCCTATCTGACCTCCACAACCCAGTAACTGGGTAATACGATACCCCTTGGCAAGACTGGTTGTCAGACTTTCGGGCTTCAGACGACCCGTAACGACTATCAAAGATCCATAAATGACAGCCGGGACCAACGGCTTAACGTGCTTTGCGAAGCACGGAGGAGTCTCGATATGTAAACGGACCAACCCCGGCAAGCGTAGCTTAACCTGATGGATCAACCCGTGCGGCTGTTATTGCTTAGCCTCGAGCTCCTTAAGTTACTTTAATCCTTACTAATAAACGCGAAATCTGACTGTATCTCAGTCAACCTCTTGGGTTAATGATAAAGTTAGATTTCAATCTTCAATCAGTATTTTACGTTCCTTTCATTAACTTCCCCGCCATTTTCATAACATTATTCTCATATATTACCGACATCTAACTTACGATTATGCGCATCAGTAGGTCTCATTCTATCTGCTGATTACGGCTCAGCTAATTATTAAGACAATTAAGATAGTGAACACTTATCTCGGTTAGTCGCGACTTGCGTTTAACTGGACCACTGTTTAATATCTTATCTTGAAGGGCCAAGCGGTTAAATTACCGGTCCTTCGTGTTCTTAATTAAGTTTAATAATCTTCTAGATGCGCTTGCGACTGACTATAGCGATGTACATTTTATTTGATTTCTTTCTTTCCGTATTGACTTTCTGATTTACCTACAGTCTTCAATTACGCTCAGCATCATCTTCCTCCCTTTGTCCATGTACTTGTAGTCTTCCATTCTCCCCTGTCAACCGTCACGCTATCAGTCACTCCTTTTTCTCTTATAGCACTCCTAACGCAATCCATCCATCTTTTATTTCCCTGCCATCCATCTTTTCTTCAATCAAACAACGGATTCATTCGTTATTTTAACCACAGCATCATCATAGCAATTCGACCATCCCGCTCTAAAATAATTGATGCAATCCTTTTCTTGGTAAATGATACTGATAAAAATAAAAAAAAGGAAGTCACAGTTTTATCTCCAACAAATCAACGTTTATATCCTTACATATTATAAAACAAAGTGCTCAGCCGCGTTTGTCTGGCGTCCTGTTCGCGATAAACTCAAAAACTATTGCACCGATTTTCATATTGTTTTCACCAATGGATAGAGTGGTTCTCGAGTAAGGTTTTAGTATTATAATAACCGACATCCACGCGGGCGAAGTCGCGGGCATCAGCTAGTTTTTTTAAATAAAATAGTAAAGTCAATACAACGATTGCGATAACGTGTTTCAATAGCTCTGATGAGTCAAGAATCTGTTTGTCGAGCCAGCACCTCAACTGCGGGGTAAAACGACTTAATGATGCCAGTCGCAGATTAGGATCGGGCATAGTTTAATGTATGTACGCTTTTATGATATATATTGATGATGTTTTCGTTTGACAATAAAAATAATCAGAAATCTGCACTGGTGTGTTCATAAATAATACAGAAAGCCATTTTAATAAGTAAATGCCAAAATGATGAGATATATTGGAAGCTATGCTATGAGACTCATATTTCCTTGATTGGTGATTTAGTTAAATTTTGTAGTTAACTATTATGAAGTTAGCATAATTAACGACATTAAGAAGCAAAGTGGAAGGGTTTCTATTACAATCTTGCCATACTACGCTTTTTCCGGCATCTCTAAAAAAGGCATTACATTCCATTTCTATTCCGTCCAATATTAACCTATGGTAATTCTCAGTGCCAGTACAGGGCCCATAAAAATCAGCATCGTCCGTCAAATCACACTGCATGGCAATTGGATCCATTGCAGTAGTACTTTGACCTTACACCACACCAAAGATGGCGCCACCAGCACCTATTTCCGTCAGGGCATTACACTCGATTACAGCAAGAATTTAGATGTTCAAATAATCGAGCATTTAACGCCTTAGTAACAGTCCGAGTTTATTTTGGATTAAACTTCATTATTAGTTTTGTCGTGAACGGTTATTATTATTATAATAATAGGCAGTTGCTAAAGAATTTTTACGTGCTACTTATTCGGAGCATTAAATAGACCCAGGTGCTTTAAATATTTTATAGACCAATAAATAATACACCCCGTTTCCCGGGTCCCTATAATAAAATAACCAGCTGTAATATTGGTATCGTATCGCTGCTTATAATGCTTATCTGTTAGAAAGTACTGGCGTTTTATTTCACAGAAGATTCAAGTTATGTGCTCATCGTTACAGTTTTCTAATAGATCTGTGATTTTTATAGAATACTAGCTTTTGCCAGCAGTTTCGCCATTGTAGAAGTCGGAAATAATCCCACGGGAACGTAGTATCGGGATAAAAAGTACCTTATGGTCATGGTCTGTGTGCTAACTCGCATCTAAATACGTTCAGCTATTTAGGTTAGGTTAGCTGTGAAAAGGTATCACACAAACAGAGTTACTTTCGCAATAGTATTCCATACTAATAATATAAATGCGATAGAAACTGATTCTGTGGATTATCAGAACCTGAGAATCTGCTTTGATGGTTTCATTTTCAACGAAATCAATTTATTCTTTACTTGTATAATATCTATTCTCGAAAGTCAATTTATTCTCATATTATTTATAACTGATAAAAAAAATAAGCATACCTTACAAGAAATAATACTTAATGGAGTTTGTTGCCGATCCAGACTCGCCAATTAAAAAGGTAGAAAGAAAAACAGATCTAGAAAAAAGTAATTTCAAAGCAGTAGAGATATCGAATAAAATAATTGGAGATGATATTCCTTTCATTCAAATAAATATAACAGCCTTATTTTAAAGAACAGTAGAACATTAAAATGCTAATTTAGTGAGTATTTGCTAATTGCTTAAACATACATACACATTTGATAGGCTTAGAGTTAAGTCATTGACCTCAGGCTCACATTTACTTGAATAGAGGTAGGTACTTCGAAATTAATTTTGCGTTATGTAAGGCCATGTTAAGCAAAATACCATAGGCTGATTCATAATGTCATTGACTTCAGATGTAAACTCAATAATAAATAGCCAGGCACTTTTAGAGAGGATAGGTCTAAGTTCAAGATCGATTGACAGTATTTTTATATCACGAAACGACGCACGCTTTACTCGTGGTAACCAAGTGCATACATACGCTGTGAATGTGTGCGCGAAGACGAGTAGCGTTAGCACATAACACACGTACACACACTTCCGACTTCACCAATGTCTCTACCAATGGGCTCAACCACATAACACGTTGCGTTGCCTCGTCGTAACGTGTTTATGTGTTTGAGCCCTTCCACACCCATTCATAGCGTGTTCGTACACTTGCTAACCACAAGCACGTCCCTTCATGAGATAAAAAATATGAATGGACAAATGAAAGCGAAGCATATGTCCAGCAGTGGGATAAATACTGGCTGAAAAAGTATACCATGTGAGCAAAAGCTTGAAAAATGAAAATGTTCAAACATACATAGATATTATGTCTATCAAATAAAGAAAGTTGTATCTGTCACTGTACGATTGTGAGAACCATTAGTTTATAATTTATCGGTATTATTTCCGTAAGAATAAAAACTGTCGAAAAATTGTGAAGTGGGTGAAATGGGTTAGTTTAAGTTAGAACTGTGACAATCGCGCTACTTGCTCGCAGCTAGGAGGGCTATTTAGCATTAGCGCAAGGTGCGTTACGTCGCAAGCAACTTTGATACCAGTTCACAATTTGTCGGTTTCCCATGGATGGATTATAAACTATCGAAACACAATGCGTTGAATTGTAAATGGTTCGTTCCAGTTCACAATTTTTCGACAGTTTATAATCTGACGGAAATAACACCGACAGATTATAATAACCTAACGAAATTCATAATTATACGGAGACATCTCAACTTCGTGATACGTTTTCTTAAAATCAAGCCAAAACGTTTTATTTTCAACGATCTCATGTCCACTAATACAGCGAGAGCAAAGATATATTTTTTTCGCTCATAGGACAAGTGAAGGTACGACAAACATACAAACCAAAGTCGTGACCGCTCGTGAACACAGAATATGACATTACAAAACACACGACGCATCCGATTCAAAAGATTAACAAAAAACAAAGCGGCCCATTCATTAGTCGACAGACGTGTCGCTCACTTTTATCACAGTCGTAAAATCGTAAGCATGTGTCTTGAACATTAGTTTGTATTATCTAAGTACTGAAACCAGGTAGAGGAAGGTGCCATACCTACCTTAGACCAGCTTCACATTGCCAAGTATTAATAAAAATATAGTTGGCGGATTTACTACCAACAACCTGATTTGTTATTAAAGTAAACGCAGTCTTAAAAATAACTTTGTTCGACCTCTAACAGAGTATTTATGTAATGTTGATGCAATCAAAGCGTTGTTATTGAATTAATTACAATTGATTTCAAGAACTGCAACACAAATTACTTTTTCAATGGAATGTAGTAATTTGCATGCGATGTTCCGGTATACGCGACTTACTTATCAGCCATATTTTACTTACAGGAAGTAAGTATATCACAGAAACGTGTCTCACGTTTACATCCGAAGTTCCTCACCTGGTGAAGAAGGTAAAGCGTAATAATTAAAAATTAAGCGAAGCGATCGCAGCGCAGCGCGGGTACGCTGACCTCGCGCGTCGCGGGCGGCACGGCTTGTCACGTTCGGCCCGTCAATGTGTAGCCCGCCCGCCTTAGCTCGTGAACAGCCAACCATACACGACGTGACTACCCACGCCACGAGCCACACAAAACATACGTACGAGAAATAAATTGCCATCGAAACAAAGGCATGCATGCCTCTGTGAAGATCAGGCCTTTTACTAAGTACACTTTACCTGACACAGCTGAGGATAAAAATGATTGACTACATTGAAGGGATTTGTATAAGTAAACTATTATGTGACTATGTGAGGTACGAAAAGAGACTGTTTAATATTACTCCTACAGGTAAGATAAAACAAGAAATATTCCTTTACAGCCGCGACGTTGTCAAAGGCAAGAACAATTGAGATTGAATGATAAGAAACTCCATGGATGGAGAAACATCAAAAACTTGTTTTATATTCAATCACTCGGGGACCGGTCGACTATATAAGAATTTCGTTTATTTTGTTATATTCATAATTTCCTTCGTCTGACATTCAATAAATTACTTTAAAGATTTACATAACAATATAGATTTTATTCTTTAGGTATTATTCATGATACATGTTGTATTTTTTGTAGTTCCACGCAATAATATTTGAAATAATGACGATACGAAAGAATAGTATACTTACATAAACGTAGAAATCGATAAATAATTGCAGAGTCAAACAAATAACAACTGCTATTATCGAGTGTAACAAAGTATCATTATTTATCTGTTTGTTATACGTATACTTATGGAGCTAATTAAAAGTTTTTCCTTAGACAATAAAACAGAACACGAACATAAAGGCGGGGGAGGAAGTAAGGAGGCGAAAGCAAGAAGCTCCAGAAACTGATAAGTTACGTAAAATTTAAGTAGCGAATGCGTTTCGCTTCATCTGCTTGTTATTTAGTTAGCGGCGGGCGGGGCCAGCCCTCTCACGTATTGATTGATAGCCCACACGTGGACAGGGCTGCCACTAACACTGCATGAAAAAAACAACCTATTTCCACGACTTCCTCTGTTATATCACGCAAGTCCACCCGCTATAAAGTCTATGTAGTAAAATAGTCCGGCTCGTGCCAGCCCTAGAATTAGCCGAAGCTCAGTGAGCCCTACGTAATCAGTACATCTCATCGAATACTCAATTAACATCCCTACACACGGACCGGAGATTACCGTATAGCGCACCGCACCGCGTATCAGATGGTCGCGCCTAACCTTCGCGTGTCATGTACCCAACTATACAGTACGACGCCCGTACCGAATTAAAGGGGGCTACGATTGCGATTCAATCAAAGCCCAATGAATTCACTATAAAGAGAAAGGGTTGCGACACTCAATCAACTGAACGTCGGATCGAAACTATGAATAATGTAAAGTTTGAAGCACGTTTTTTAGGCACCTTCAAATTAATAGACGGACTTGGACGAGACAAAAGCGGTGGTGAAGGAGCGAGGATTTCCTGAAGACAATGGTAGTAATCAAGCCGGTACGAGCGTGATTACCGCGCCAGCCGGCCCCCCGTGCCCCGCTACACAATTTATAAGCTTACGACAAACAAGCTTGTACTACCCACCGAATACGATGATTAAAACGCATTGAAAGTCAAACCGAACGTTCGGAGCGCTGCCTCTGCGGCTCTCATTCAAGTGTACTAAATAAACACACTCGAATTAAGCCGCGATTGAGAGAAATATATTCTGCACTCGTACGCCGCCGACGGAATTCAAGGTCCGGAATTAATTTGCAAAATGCAACGAAGAAACGCGAACGTGACTAAAGATATCGCGTAAAGTTTGCGTCGGAACGAGATTGTAACAAAATTGAGAGTGTCCTTTCCGCCGGAAACATGAAACGCATCGGGTAAAAGATCCAATACACGGGCCAAATTCAATTTGCAAATCTTCCCGCCGGCAAAGATAGAATCAATTTACACAATCGCCTAAGCGAATTACGTCATTCGGCTGCCGAATATAGTAACGAGAAAAAAAAGGCACCAAGGCCGCTGGTCGGTGCAGTCCGTTCACTTGCGATCTCGACCGGTTGGGATGGCAATACATAAACAGTGCGAGCGTGGATCATGCCCGTGCGCCGCCGTGAGCTCACTGCGCGCCAAAAGTCAAGGTGAACCGGTGCTGTTTACTGAGATTGCTCTTTGGCAGTACCACGCCACATCCTGCGAGCGGTGCAGCACTGCTTAGTCCAGTCTATGGCGGCACACCCCCGCGCAATCGATACGTCAATTAGTCATAGACACGTGGCAGTTCGCATAGAAATAATGACTATGACTATTCGATCGGCTTACACGCGTACGCCATCGAGGTCGGTGAAACTGGGTGTCGTCGTACAATTTCCTTCACAGTAAGCAGACAGCTGTCTGCGGAGCTGAGTTTTCACAACAATAAAGTGTGAGTCAACAATAAACCGACCGCACCGCCGCACTACGGCCCATGCAATCAAAGTGGTGAACCACACGCGTACGTTCTTTGCTCGTTTTCCGAATTAGGGAAGCGTTTCTTACAAGTGCATGCGTATGCGTGGAATAACATTCATGTTTGTCAGCGGCAGCCCATAACGCTTCAAGTACATGTACTTTTCTAGGTTAAGTATCATCTCGAAAGTTGACTGCGCATATTAAGCGACCAGTAGACAAATAAGGAAA
The DNA here is from genome assembly GCA_948473465.1 of Lithophane ornitopus. Lineage (NCBI taxonomy): Eukaryota > Metazoa > Arthropoda > Insecta > Lepidoptera > Noctuidae > Lithophane > Lithophane ornitopus. The sequence goes on from OX419626.1 coordinate 15,370,703, forward strand.
TAATAATGAAAACATACTGGACCCCGAGCTAGGAGTGGATGAATTAAATGATAAAACTAAACACAACCGTAGCCGGAGGTTTTAGAAAGCGTAAGATTATCATGTTGATATACAAGTAAAGGCGAGTTGTGTGCGCTCACAGCTCACTGTGTTCGAGCCAAAATCCATATTCATGTAAATATCGTGTGTTTTTGTTTACTTTCAGACAACGAGCGGTATGAGACAGAGATACAGTCTGTTCGCTGACTGCATTACCCGAATGTGACTTTAGACTGGGCCTATGGTACGTAAACAATGTTTTCTGTCCAGTTATCTGGTGAAAACTTCGGTCGCGTATCTCCGCGGCCCATGACATGGCTAGCTCACTTGAGGTGCCCTTGCCCGAGAGAGCCCTAAGCACTTGTTCTCGACGCTTTCTCTCTGCCGGTGTTAAGGCCATGCACATAAATCAAGCACTTTGTAGCTATATGTAGTATAATTAAAATGAGTACTTATAGGCGGTACATAAAGGTCGGCCATACTTGTTGTCCTAAGATAGTGCTCGCTACGAGCGTTATCGCGCACGCCTACGCGACATAATTTACTCTTATTATTGTACTAAATTACTCATTCTACTACTTCTCGTATCTGCCTTGATAAAGGTACTGCCTGTGTATGTTCTTTGTTGTTGCTAACATTATTTTATGCGCATCATGCAGGAGGCTTCGAATGTATTGAATATTCAAAGCAGAAACAGAGCACAGTTTCAGTAATAATTAAATTCTGCTATCCCTAAAGGCACAAAGGATTTGTCCGAACATATCCCAATTTATCGCTGAAAAAAATATATCAGAACACTGAAAAATACAACCTAACACACGTTTTATTTCATTCAACCTGCATTATGGAAGCGTAGATATTGAAAAATATTTACTTTGTACGTCTTTTATATTGAACATTACACAGATAATGGAAAATAGTTCCTTGGAAGCACAAAAGGATAGGCTACACTTTATTAAACTTTACATACGTATATTGGGGCATTTCAATTTCAATTTTTCGACAAAGTTATTTGTTCTTTCAATGTAAAGTTGTATATAACGACACGGGTAAGCTATTGTGAAAGGGAGGTAATAGGTGACCCAGTTTCACACATAAAAGGCGTGGAAATGTAAGATAAATATAAAACACAACATCATGAAGATGAGCAATTTTCTTCTAAAAGCAAGATGTTAGGTAACCTCTAGAGTTGCGATTACAGAAAAAAATACGTTGTAATAAATCTTGAGAAAGCAGCTTTACTGGAATAGAATAATAAAGTTGTTTCCTACAAAGCCAAAACGTAATGGAGCCCAACTTTAATAGAAGGAACTAAACGATTCCAGTATACCGCAAATAAAGAAAATATTTGGCCAAACGATTGTCACAAAGCAATAGCCAACGACACGTCAACTCGACCGCTTCCACCAACAATTACCCTTGACAAATATATGACAAATCTTCATTGGAAATAACAATAACATTCTTATGATTCGAAGCCATAAAGAGGTCCTATTTACGATCGAGCGTGGTGATTTCTGTAATGTAAAAAAAACTTTGTGCGGATACGATATAAAAAATATTGTTAGTTGAGAAGGCATTTATTTTATAGGCCATCGTGAGTTTATACGCTCTGCAACGCCGGAGAGTGGGCGCACATCCGACGAAAATGTCTTAAGGCTTTTTTGGCGGAGCTCAATCATTTTCCTTCAGGAATTGCCAGCACTATGGGTGTTACGTCAGGTATTTGTTGAGGCTTCGATTCGTTTCTCCCTCACTAAAGACGGGAGGGTTTTATCTTTTTGTCTACCTCCGTATATCCCCAGTCGTAAAGCTTTAGACGAAACTATCCGTCTTTCCGTATATGTGCGCCGGATCTTAAACGTTGAAGTAAATTTTATTGCTTCTACACACAGTGGCAGTGTTTGGTTCGTTGAATAAACAAGTTATCACAAATGAGTTAGGGCTTCTGTAGTATTTATATGTTTGGGACCCTCGTATAAGTGATATAGTAAAAAGCTTGTGTTTTGAAGATGAAGAAATGCATTTCAGACGTTTTTGTGGTGTTAGAAAAATATGTGAGTTGCCAAGAGATCCATTTACAGACACAGTGATATCCGTAACTATGGCATAACTCTTTACTCCATCCCAAGGATCACAACATTTTAAACACATCTGCTGTTAGTATTCTCAGTTGTCTTGCTAATAACTCAAAAGTATTTACAGAAAATGTAACCTCCCGACATGTTTAATTTACAAACCCATCCACTAAGCGCTTACCCGGGGGAAGTTACCAACCACGGAACACCCGTCAACAAAAGTTTTAATATTTCTACATTTATCTGTCTAGAACTCTAGAATCTCTCGACATAATGAGCGGCGAACGTGCTTCGAATGGGAGAGATCTAAAATTTCTTCCAAAACGTGATTTTCATGGTTCAGCGTACTAATTAGAACTCAGATTATCAACCTTTCTACGTGAATAACTTCCAGATGATTGAATAGTTTTGTCAGTCCGATTCTTCCTTTACATAAAAACGTTGGTTCAATTGATCAAACACAAAAAGTTGCCGAAAGTAATAGAAAAAATGTTTGTAGCCGAATCGAAAGTAATCAGCAAAAACGTATCCATTGTAAATAATAGAAACCCGAGTCATTAGGATCTGACGATAACGTTACTTAGCGATTAATTACGGGCTAATGATAATAAGTGCTAGCAATTTGTAAATGGACGAATAAAAATACAAATTCTAATAATTATAGCTGTCTGTTGGAGCATATATACATACGGAGAGGAGCTCGTGGTTAAGTAATAACAGCCGCTCGGGTCGGTCCATCAGGTAAAGCTTGCCGGGGTTGGCCCGTGGATGGGTGACCATTTTCACATATCGAGACTCCTCCGTGCCTCGGAAAGCACGTTAAGCCGTTTGTCCCGGCTGTCATTTGTATATCTTTGACAGTCGTTACGGGTCGTCAGAAGCCCGAAAGTCTGACAACCAGTCTAACCAAGGAGTATCGTATTACCCAGTTACTGGGTTATGGAGGTCAGATAGGCAGTCGCTCCATGTAAAATACTGGTATTCAGCTGCATCCGGTTAGACTGGAAGCCGACCCCAACATAGTTGGGAAAAGGCTTGGCAGATTGATTATTGTTGGAGCGTATATCTAGCTATATATGGCAACAGTAAATATCTTCTACGTAGTAATGTTATGGAACAAGTGATTATTAGGGCTTTATAAAAAATACCCGGGCAGTTTGAAAAATGCCCAATATGAGAGGGCAGTATGATAACAACTATTGAAATAATCAAATCAACCGGGCATTTTTTATTATGCTAGTCACCTTTAGGGCAGCACAATTAAAACCAGGATTTATTACTATTATTTTGATTTCAAACGTAGAATCAATATTTAAAATCATATAAAATATTTCCATTCATAGACACTCATAATTAAATACCTGTGTATTATTAGATGCCCACACGGCAATATTTATAATGACGAGGCAATGTGATAAATAAGGAAGTAAAATTATAATTAATTATTTTGCCCTAAGTAGCTTGTCATTATTCATAATGCGCGAACATTATGAAAAATGCCCGTATTTATTACTTGGTCCATAACATATATAACAAAGTCGCTTTTCGTGTCCGTGTGAACCGCTTAGGACTTAAATCCGCCCGTTGTATAATTTAGGACCTAAATTATACAACGGACTTTGATGCGGTTTTCGCCATCATTTAGACAATGTATTCCCGAAGGGTTGTCCGTATAATTCATTATTAATATTTAACTTAATTATAGCTCAGAACTATCGATATCTTGACATGACTTCAGTCGTTGAGCTGCTTATGTTCCAAGTTGAGCTACTGACAAATGCGTGCACTGACTGCACACTTGCGACAGGGCCACTCAAATCTTTTTGGTTCTCCTCAAAAGACCATCTCAGACATGAATCTGCATGGTCGTCATATGACCTGATTTTGTTTCGGTCTTTCTTCTGAGTAGTCAGAGAGGAGACACGGATATCATCTAGATAAACAATTAGGTACTCTTAAATTAAAAATTTTAAAAACCCCGACAAAAATAAAGCATCTAATAAACTTTTTTATTAATATATAGCTATGAACACTCTCGATCAAATCACCTTTTAAACAAAATCAAAATCAGTTCAGCCGTTTGGCAGCTACGATGGCACAGACAGACACACAGATCCACACGTTAAACTTATAACACCCCTCTTTTTCCGTCGGGAGTTAAAATATGAGTTATTTTTGACGTGGAATAGTGTTTTTTTTTACAGAAATAAATATCATTTGTGTCGCCACATTAGTAGATTGCACTCGTGCGAAGCTTGGGCGGGTCAATAGTAGTTTATAAGTCCATTTTTGTGTGTTCAGGGGTTCCTTATGCGTAAGGTTGAATGTCCGGCGTAGGTGGAACTGTGGGCGATAGTTTTAGCTTTCCAATACTCTTATGTTGATACTAGACGAGTCGATTCCAGTTATCTCGAGATCTCGAGTGGGGTCAAGAATCAAGATGTTATACCTATTTATGTTAAGACTGTGATAAAGACATAACTTTGCATCTGTAACTGCAACGAGAAACATAGGTTGCAAAGTGCTGATACTGATGTTCTTGTAGAGAAAGTACAATATGTTGGAAGTATTTATCATCGAATAATTATATAACTTATTATGTTGTACTCGCATTTTGAGAGAACATACATAGAAACATACAAATTCTCCAAAGTCAGATATTCAACGTATACCTACTTCAAAACAATTTTTTACAAGACAAATACATTAACCTATCTTATCTCCAAGCCCTTTGTTTAAATTTGCATTAAATTTAACCCTAACGACGTAAGTAGAGACGTTTTACACTCAAATTATGACAGAGAATATAAAAATGTATGCAAACGATGTCATTCCTACGTATGTAGTGTTAGTTTTACGAGTTTATGTTAAGTGGCTCCTAAGGGCGTGTCCTAATAGGCCTGAATAACGATAGCCAAGAAATTTACGCAGTTGTAAACCTAGAGGGTGTTGCTAGTTAAAATGCCAATTTATTGTTACGATTATTACGTTATTCAGTAGTATTAAACGATAATACGGCTATACATGCCGTTATTTATCGTTAATTGGCTTCTAAGTAGTTAATATGTCGATTATATAAATTGTTAGCATTGCTTGGAGTCACAATAATGATAAAGTTATCTTTCTAACTGACGACTGAATCTTAGGTTATCCTATGATGACCTGTTTCTACTAAGTTACTGACCGAGATCTATGGCAACACTAATCTAATTGTAATTCCTACTTACAGTCCAAAGTTTCATCAAATCTTCTCCAATTCTTCAACTTAATTCACAGGTTTTTTTAAGCCACTTTTTTATTCCAAAGAAAAGACTGTGGCCTCGGACCAAAACTAAGACAGAGCAGTGTCAACAGTGACGTGAGGCCGGTTTCGTTAACATTTGTGCACTTATTGAGGTGTAGTTTGACTGTAAATGTGTGCGCGTGAGCGTGTATAAAACGGAGGTATAGTTTTACCATGCTTCACTGTATTATTGAGACTCACATTCACTGTCTGAGATTGTGGCACGATTATTTAATTTTTCTAACCGTTTAATAATGACACGCAAATAAAACAAGTTTGTACGACACCTAAACCTATACACAAAGTCTTTACACCAACGAAGGTTGTAAACAGGAACACGGTAACAAACACTAAAAGCACTTACTTTAACATCTTTATCTATTTTAGTGGCAGAAGAAATGCTAATACAGCGACAAGCACAGATAAACAAGGCATCCAGACATGTTTATGAAAGTTATAACGTTACGTTTTGTATGCAAAACCATGCAAAACTGTGCAAACTGTGACAGGGGCCAAGAGTTATAATCAACCGTATCTGGGACGCGGACTGGTGAATTTAAAAACTTGGTGGCTGCTGGGACATGCAATGGATTTGGCTGAACCAATATAACTGTTTCCCGACAAATGGAGAATCGAGGAACGGAGGAAAAAGTTCATTTATGTTTTAGTTGTAGCGCAAATTCCCCATGGAAATAGGGGAATAGGTACGGATTTGATCAAATTTTGTTGAGTTGAGTTTTTTATCACGTGATCTAAGCGAGCAGTATGATGATGAGGTAGTTAATGGGCTCTTAAAAATTAATCTGATGGATCGACTTATCTATAAATATTTATTAAAAAAGCGTAATAAGTAATGGCAGAATGGTGAAATGAAGGCCTAGAGCTTCAAATATGAGGTTAAAAAAAAAACCACTTCATCAATCTAATAGATTGCGAAGATATTCATCTCAGGAAAAACTGGACATAATGGACAATGGACTTATCTCTAGAATCCTCTGTAGATTAAAAACTGTATCGTACTATAAAATAATCTGTTAATCCAATTAATGAAGTTAGTCAACTTAGTCATACAGTAATTGAAACAGTAGTTAGTAACTACTAAAATTATACAAAATGCGTTAAATTATGTTATGAAGGAAAATGAGCTCCAATCCGCAAAACTTATCATAAATAATATCTTCGTAATGTAATTGAACAGAAACAGGGAAAAATTGTTGCTAATTATAAATTGCTACTTACGTAAGTACACATGTTAGTTGTTATCATTTAATGGCCGATTCCTATATTTTACGGACCGTTATTGGTTAAAATTAATACTCTTTTATCTTTGCTATTGGCAAAGATAAAAGAGTGAAGCAAAGACCACATAGCTGCGCATAGTAGAACCTCCCATATGGAAGTATACCCCATTTGAAATAAGATTATACATTAAAACAAACCCTTTTACAGTCCGTTCAACCGATTTTGACTTCTATACCGTAGGCATAAGGATAGCATTAAAAGCACAAAAAGTTACACAATACCAACTATCTACTGCGGCTGCCATTTGTCATGCCACCAATGCAATAGAATTCAAAATCGGTTGAACGGAATGTAAAAAAGGCTTATCTATACGTCTAATCTTATTTCAAATGGAGTATAGCTATCACAGGTAAAATTAGCTTAGGAATCTATTTATATATCCAGTTTGGCAATAAAAAATGCTCTCATTGGTAAGAAAAACGATTCGTTTTTGTTTATAGGAACTGAGTATAAATCATTTACTGTTCAGGAAATTATTTCCGTTTGAACATTGAACCTGAATTTTTTAATCAAAGTATCTTATAATTTTTACCCATTATATTGGTTCTGTTCAATTTTATTTTTAACCAACATACCTAATGGTTCAGTTCAATTTTATTTTTCATTGTCATTTTCTATTGCAAGTTGTTAAAAACGAATAGATTATGATATTTCAATTCAATTCAAAATCATTTGTTTCACATAAACCAACATGGGCACTTATGGAACGTCAGAACCTAGGTGCACGGTTCCGATTGTTCGTTTCCTATGGAGAAGAGCCGGTTAGAAACTCAAGGTTACTCTTTTAAAAAATTGGCTTTTACAATATTCCCAAATTCTAGTGTTAATAGGTATTGGAAGACAGTGTAGGCCTCTCAACAAGTACTAGGTATTTAACAAGTTCATATCATACAGCAATCTTAACAATAATTAAATTCAAAGATCTATGTGGGTTGCTCAATAAAACGCCCTTATTCGGTGACCTAGCAACACAAAATATTAAACAACGACTAGACTAGACGATTATAATTACCCACACCTAGTTTTACCAAAAATATTTACCTCCTAGTCTCCCACACAAAATAAAACACAAAAGCCAAACGGTATCAATCCAAAATTGTATACATATCGAAGATCAAAGAGTAATAATGACAATAAAATTCAGAATAACTAGCCCCTAAACAAACAATACACGCACGCCATTGTTTGTTCAAAGAAACTTAGTCCAAGAGCCACACAACAACTAAGGTATGGTAGACAGACAGTCGCGGGCGCAGATAATGATCTTTATGTACCAGCATGGCAACAAGCGACGGTCACATGTTTGCAATTGCGTCGGCTACATTACGACTCATACAATGTATACCTTTTTGTTTTGTGGTGTGAGCACAATTCTGTATCAACAATTATTGTGAGCCAATAAACGTGGATGTTGCATCAGGTAATCAGGTTAATTGGGGATTTAGTTTTGTAATAACTGCCTCTACGATTTCTCTTGTATTATGATTTATGAGCGGATAAATGAACACCCAGTTCCGGAAACATTTTATATTGGATGCAAATTGAGCGTCCACGAACACAATATCCAAAAAGTATTTTTTCAGGATAGAATTTGTGGCATTTATACTCATTCCCTTAGAATATAACGGCTTTTGTATAAGTTTTAAATTAACTAGCGAAGCGGGAGCGCTTCGCACGGTTTTTACGACTTGACAAAACATCGACATTTCTTAGTTATATGTAACTTTAATATTACCATATTATACACAAACCTTCCGGAATAAATTCCCTAAACGATGGTGAAAACCTCATCAAAATCTGTTGCGTGGTTTAGAAGAACAACGGCGTCATACAGACAAACACGAAAAGCGACTTTTATTTATAATTTACTAGCTGATGCCCGCGTGGATATCTTGACAAATAGTGCAGTAGTTTTTGAGTTTATCGCGAACAGGACGACAGACATACGCGGCGGAGGACTTTGTTTTATAATATGTAAGGCTGTATGGCGGCGCGTGATGATTTAGTATATTAGACATGAATATAGATAAGGGGTCAACGCATTGGTGGATAACTCGTCCATAGAAACTTGACTCTACTAACAGTATATAAAATTGCACAGGACGACAAGTGGCCAGGCAACTGCATGTTTTTCTTATTCCCATATCACTATGGAATTATCCATTGTTGTCCAGCTGTATTGTTCGCTAATTACATAATAACGCCTCGCTAGTCTGTCCTAGTTTTTTAGGTTCATATTCAAGGCGATACTAATAATGTATAGTTTAGATCTAATCTACTTGTCATATTTTCCTTGTTGCTAAGTTTAGAATTCACATTGAACTAAGAATACGTGACGGCATGAAAAAATTCTTTTTTTTTTGTGCCAGTGTCCAATACTGTCCATGGTGTTTCTTGCCCGTTCTTCTCCATAGTATACTAGGGATCTACTACGGTTTAGAATGGACAACTAGCTTCATCTTTCTGAATGACCACTCCTTTGACAATTCCCTGTTTGAATAAATGCTTTAAAATTTAATTCTTTTTTTGTACAGCAAGAAATTGACAGAATTTAAAGTCTTAAATTCCATAGAACTGAATGGAACGTTTTTTAAAATGCTATGTATAACCTGTTCTAAGCTCTAATAAAAACATGCACTGATGGTAATCAGATAGATGGTTTCCGATTACAATCTAAGCTCCCGTCCGTCAGTTATGTCAAAACGTTAATGATGAGACATAATGTTTAAACTCTCCGGAGTAATACTGTTTCGGTTAAATTAAAATAATGGACCTCAATTTATTTGCTGACGTTACTGGCTAAATAGGAAACGGCGAGCTGGCGAATAGTTACTTTGCTAATAAGAAAAATAGCCAACTCAACCATCCATTTAGTGCGTACTTTCTGAAATGATTTCGGTAAGAATTTAAGGAATAATTAACTTTTCGTTTGGATTTTGTGAAAATATCTTTTGGACACTTTAAATCAGTTTACTTTCTGCTAAATTGGCAGAGCTTTCAGTGATTTTAGGAAAGAAGTTACCACCAATTCTTCCAGTCCATAATGAAGTGCTTTCCCTGTATAATTAAGGCCAACATTTGGTCCAACAAACATGGCGTCTTCCACCAACATAGGAGCACTGTAAGTCATAAAACGCTACAAGATAGGAGCCTCACAACAGTCGTTAAATTTGGCCCAACATGATGAACAATATAGTGGAAGCGGCAATTTCAACGGCAAATCTACGCCAGTCAAGATTCACGATGCTGGAGGGATTTTAAGAGGAAAGTGTACTTAGGTGGCGTCGTAAGATGTAGGTAGGCTTTAGCTTTTATTACTCTACATTTTTGGAGATTCTGGAAGCTGTGGCGGAAGCCCGAAGGTTGAGAGGTTAAGCATGTGGGGTTTAATGTTTAATTACTGTGCAATCTCTATGTGGTGTGTACATAATCAGCCTATAATGTTCCCACTGCTGGGACACAGCCCTTCTCTCTGTGAAGGAGTGTGGGCCGTTATCCACCACGCGGGCCCAGTGCGGGTTGGTAGATGTCACATGTCTTCGAATTTTTGGTTCTAGGACATGCCGGTTTCCTCACGATGTTTTTTTCAACGTTTTGAAACCAGTGGTGATGAAATTATTTACACAAAGTAAAGCGACTGTCAGGGTTCGAACCTACGACCTACAACTCGTAAGTCGCGGCCGTTACCACTGGGCCACCACTGCTCTCAATGTGGTGCCCCAGTGGAGTGTATGGTCTATAATATCTGTGGTATGCTCATCTATCTTTCAATTTCCTATGTTAATACTTTGGGAAATTAAACGCCCATAGACGTAAAAACAATAAAATTTCAATTGTGTCTCATTCAGTGTCCGCGAAAGTTTTAATTCTCATCAAGTGGTTATCTTAGTACGTAAATACAGTCATCATTTAGCATGCTACCTCAATTTCGTTAAAGTAGGCTTCTAGTCAAACCACCAGGGTGGTTACACTACTCTTAAAGTTCCCTTCAGTTCAGTTTCTACTGTATAGTTCTTTACTCGGATTATTACAGGTGGTGACCGATAATTTGAGGTCAGACTTTCAGGTTTCTCTCAGCTCGTATCAGTCACTGTCTCTATAACAACTGGTCGTAAAACCTGAATAGATATAAGTGTTTTATTGACCTCGTCCGCAATACAAGTCTAGGTTTCACACCATTGTTTCCTTTTAAAGGCGATACTTCAACAGGTGTTATATGTTTTTCTATCTATTATGTTTTATTTTTTATTTTTATTGAAAAGCCTTTATTGCGAACACATTTTTGTTTTTACAATAAATACCTAAATAATTTTAATAAGTTATTGGGCGTCGTCGTCCTCCAGGTCTGTCCAGTTTACTCTTGTTCGTGTTGTTCTGTGCCATAGTGGACCTGCAATCTTTTTCAAGTCATCAGACCAACGTTTTCTTTGACTTCCCCTTTTCCTCTTTGTTTGTATTCTAGGGGTCCATTATGATTGCCAGGGTTGCGGGAAAGGGATACCGGGGCCCTTGGCAACAGGCAACTGAAGGAACACGGGTGGGGAAAGTCTGACCCGTCACACTGAGTACACCGAGTATGGAAAATCATCAAATGAATTCTCTCGCACTGGGTGGTGGGGTAGGGCACTCCACCCAGAGCGAGAGAATTCATTTGATGATTTCCCATACTCAAAAAAAGGGGTCCATTCTGATATATCTTTTGTCCATTTATTACTATTCTCTCATAATGTGGCCTACCCACTTTCATTTGAGTTTTTTTGGTTTTGACTACAACATCTTAAAATTTCGTAATATGTCTTATATATACGGTAATATTTTTGTCTCAGAATTCTCCTTTCCATGAAAAAAATAAATAAAAAAAAAACCTGATTTCATATCAATTATGATATACTAGCTTCGACCCGCGGTTTCACCCCCGTAAGTGGGAATATCGGGATAAAAAGTATCATATGTCCTATTCCAGGTCATGGTCTACCCATGTGCCAAATTGCATCCAAATCCGTTCAGTCGTTTTAGCGTGAAAGCTTAACAAAAAAACAAACTCACTTTCGCATTTATAATATTAGTTAGGATAGTTAGGATTTGGATACGTCAGAACAAAATGAAAATACGATTTATCCATGGAAATATACTCTGAAAACGGTCCAGGCTTTCATCGAACGCTTTTAAATCATATCTAAAATAGTCCAAGGTCTTGTTTACTATGCAGATATAATATTCAGCGATATGTATCAGTCAACGCCGTTTATACTATTTTGTGATCCGTGTGTTGTTGGAATTATCAGTAGATAAATTCCGTTAGCAGTCTTCTTAAATAATAACCACCACATTTTTTAAGTCTGCCCTAATTCCATTGAAATTCAGCTTCACATCTGATATCTAAAATAGCATGGCATAAATTTTTGCAAGTCGGCAGTCAGTGAGAATCTCAAAACGAGCTGTCAAAATACCCAAAGGGTAAAACGGGACCCTATTACTAAGACTCCGCTGTCCGTCCGTCTGTCACCAGGCTGTATCTCATTAACCATGATAGTTAGACAGTAGAAATTTTCACAGATGATGTATTTCTGTTGCCGCTATAACAACAAATACTAAAAAACAAAATAAAATGAATATTGAAGGGCAAAAAAAGGGAAAAACGGTAACCGTTTTTAAAGATAATGGTACGGAACCCTACGTGCGCGAGTCCGACTCGCACTTGGCCGGTTTTTTAACAGATGTGAGCCAAAGGAAACCAATTTGCTTTAATGGAGCGGTGCACGGTGTTTAAATACCGTCATCTCTATCTCCGTACTTAGTTTTAAACCAAATTGCATAGCGATATGATTTGTATAAGAAAGTTACAATATTTCCATAACCAGCACAACTTTGTATAGTAAGTCTTCCATCGTGGCTTATTCTAACGACACGTTTTCTACCGAGTATATATTTATAAACTGCTGCTAATTATATAAATTGCCACAGTAGACATGGATTTACTTATAGGAAACCCTCTGAATAAGCTTTATTCACGGCGTTTAAAAGCTATAAATTATTCCATGATGGTTTTATAAGACTCCCACGTGAACAAAATGTATGCAAGTACAATTTATGTATATTATAACTAGCTGCGCCCCGCGGCAGCTGTGCTGCTGGGGAGTTTGTTGCGCCACTTCTTCCCAGCTAAAGCACTAGGAAGTGGTGAAGGGCGGGCGTTTTGGAGGACTGTCTTATGTAATTTTGACGTTCAAAAAGTGTTGATTCTCAGCCTAATTGTAATAAATGACTTTTTAATTTGATAACAATAATTGTTCATTTCCAAAATGTTCCAAACCTCCCATCTTGGATAAAGAATCAAGGACCACACTTGCGAGACTTGCCCTTGCAACCATAACGCACTGAGGCAGAAAATCAGATATGTATAATACCTATAGAAAACGTTGATAAACCACAAAATAACCGTTACAGTAACAATACACGGCACATAATGGTGATGTCATGTTTTCACTGAGTAATCACATTCGGCCCATATTGAAGGTTATGCGATACATCGTATAATAACAACAAGACCATTAAAATGGTTACATTACAATCGAATGTAGGTCGCATTGGAATGAATAAGATTGATTTAGTCATAAGAAACAAGATTCGCATTTGACGGATTCATAAATCTTAGGTACCACTATATAACCAATAGTTATTGGTAGGTGCATGTGCATAAAATCAAACGTGAGTAGGACGCCCTCGGTATAAATGAAGCAATGATTTTGTGGGGTGTCTGGTACCAAGTAGCTAGAGGAGAGTGGCCAAGGATTTTGAGTTAAATGGCGATCGGATAGGTCACCAGTAGTGAACTGCTATAGTATCATGATGATGACGAAAAATAAGCATAGCTGAATAACTCCTATTACTTATAGCAAATTGGCCCAGAGCAGTGGTGGCCCAGTGGTAACGACCGCGACCTATCAGTCGTAGGTTCGAACCCTGACAGGTGCTTTAGTTTTTGTAAATTATTTCATCACCACTGCTCTCAAAACGGTGAAGGAAAACATCATGAAGAAACCGGCATGTCCTAGAGCCAAAAATTCGAAGACATGTGACATCTACCAACCCGCACTGGGCCTGGGTGGTGGATTACGGCCCACTCCCTCTCACAGAGAGGTCTGTGTCCCAGCAGTTGGAAGTTATAGGCTGATTATGCTTACCATTGGTAAGTAAAACGGGTAGTATTCATATAGGAACCAGGTCGACCAGGTATACCTAAGTAGTTTCTGTACTGTGATATTTTGCGCACTTATTGTATGGAAAATTTGCATCTGATTGTGTCGATAATTACGTATGCATGTCGCATCTTTGGTCTAATAACAAACATGGCTGCAGATGCCGGCTGTTCTAGAAATGTTCTTTTTTGTTTCGTGTTAAGTACATACAAGGAATTGATGCGGAATAGACAAACGTTATTTAGCAAACAAATATGAACGATAATAATAAGCACAGAATTGATGGGCAATACCCGTAATTTAATAAGATTCAAATTGATGATGAATGATTGTTACTGAGATTGCGACAAAATTTTGATTTTGTTTTATTACGGGAAAAGTATTGAAAGTTGAGATGCAAAAGTGCATGATGTGATGAGAGAGATGCATTTTTATTTAAAACTGTACTAATTGCAACAAATTCAAATTGCTATAATAGGTACTCAGCCCAACCCACGGATATCGACAACAAAGATAAGGAAATTGAAAATACATACAGACATATTCTTTCTGCTGAATCGCACTCCGACCCCCAAGATACAAGCCCTGCTTAGTTTGGGGGTCAACGTCAAACCAAATATTGTGATGTTCAAACTAACTTACGAGTAACTTTGTATGTGTAAGATCGATGTCAGTCATTACCTTTTTTTTGTACCAATAAACTTTTTGTATTTGTATTTTGTATTAAAATACATTTTGATACAGTCGAACAGATACCTTTCATATTTTGACAGCTTCTAGTGACTAGAGAACATTACGTGCGTTCTACAGTTCCCTGAAACCGCTTAAAGGCACATAACCATAATAGCACCATATCCCCTTGCATAACTGGAGCCACGTCGCTAAATCATCACCTAATAACGCCACTGCCGGCCATTTTCCTCAATAAGATAATACGTGGTTACCAGGATACTAGCATTGTATTCTTTTTCCCGTTCGATCCCGGAAATATCACGAAAAATACAAAAAGCGTGCTTAAATACAGCTATTTGATTTATTTCGCTCTTTCCTAACAAAGTTTATTGTCTTTTTTAAATAGACTGGTACCTACTTAGTGTATGTTGAAAAACACGTGTAGTTTCTGTACATTAGTCATAGAAACTTTGTTGTTTAATAAACCGTTATAAGCCTTTTTTGCAAAACATTCTTAGGTATTATAAAAACTCTGTAACATCGTATTGTATTTTAATTTGTTGAATTTAAGTTTGTCGTTACGGGTCATCAGAAGCCCGAAAGTCTGATAACCAGTCTTACCAAGGGGTATCGTATCACCCAGTTAGTGGGTTGTGGAGGTCAGATAGGCAGTCGCTCCATTCAGCTTCGTCCTCGTTCGTTCAGATTGATTGAATTTGAGTTTGCCGAAAAAGACTATTCATAAATCCTTTTGAATGTTTTCGAGTGTCGATTATTTCCAGTCACCTATAAGTGTCATTGCGAAACGTGACTAAATGAGTGGTAACATACCAGTACAACTCCAAATATGTATAGGCAGAATGACAAATAAAACAAACAAGCACATAACGTCGGTTAGCAACAAACGATTTGCAATTTGTGTGTGCAAATACATGATGAAGTGTAGTTAACTCCGGTTTATTGGAAAATTACAGTGGTTGCGCGGGCGCAGAGCCGCTGTCTCCGCACCACTCCACGCCACGTCACCAA
This sequence comes from Lithophane ornitopus, assembly GCA_948473465.1. Lineage (NCBI taxonomy): Eukaryota > Metazoa > Arthropoda > Insecta > Lepidoptera > Noctuidae > Lithophane > Lithophane ornitopus. The sequence continues at coordinate 15,386,305 of OX419626.1, forward strand.
AACATTATGTAAACACGATGTATTATGTATACGAGTACGTACAAGTGTGGCTATTCAAGCGATTCGGCGGTACAACGTGTGAATATATCTAATCTGAAATGCGCAAGTTTTATGATCGTTTTATGCCTGCGAGTGAGTGGATTGATGAACACATTAGCATTGAAAGAGTAAGCGGTAACTGAGATGTAGCATTGGAAACCTCTGCATGACATTTAATTGCAGTAAAGTTAAATATGGTATTCGTGAATGCTGTTTAGTGAATGTTAGCTGATACCGAGACCTAACGTTAGGCGTTGTCTATAAATCAAACGGCACTAACAATAAATTACTCTAGACATTATCCCATTCAACAGAACCATTAAGAAACAAATACTAATCATTAAAGTCGGCAGTTTATTGCTTTATGTCAGCAAAATTAACTATAATTGAAATTACTAATAAAATACTACAATCACACAGACGGGAATACTTTCATAATAACCTAGGAAATAAGCCCTTTCAAGAGTATTACGAAACAGCACTTGTAACAAGCCTGAACCAAACAAACTAGTATCGACATTCAGTTAATTTCCTAGGCGAAACTCTTAGGGCCTCACCACAAAAAATTAGACACGTCTTGTTCAACGCGTGTTTAATGTCAGTTTTATGTCAAACTCCATACAGAAATGTCATGTTTAAAAGGTGTTTAGTCTAACAACTGATAAACAAGGTTTTGTGGTAATAAGGTAAGTGGATAGATGTTTGAAGAGAAAGTTACCTAAAAAGACGCCGTTTCGACGTGCATAAAACCTTGGATAAAAAAAAATATTTTTATCATACAATGGGGCGTTTATGTAATGTAACTGTCCATCAATCACGCTTACATCTTACCTAAAGCGTTATAAGAAAAGTGTTCAGCGGATGTACTCTGAAACCTTTTCCGTAAGTATTGAAATCGGGGATATTACGTACATTATTGTAGGCAATGGTAGGCATGTTTTTATCGCTAGACTCGTGTTAGAATCGTGCCGATTAATCTTATTGAAATTGACAAATCTGGTACAATAGCTGCCAAAAGTGTCCTTTCAAGGCTAGTAAACAAACATAGACTGGCGACAAAGCTGAACTTGTCAAATATATTGACTAGTTTTCTAAGCATTATTATCAGAGACTACTAATCTATGGTACTAGCTGAGGAGCTCGTGGCGTGCTAAGTAATAACAGCCGCGCGGGTCGATCTATCAGGTTAAACTACGCTTGCCGGGGTTGGTCCGTGGATGGCTGCCATCTCTCCAAAATCTGTTGAACGGACTGTAAAAAAGTTTTATTTAAATGTCTAATCTTATTTCAAATGGAGTTTAGTTAGTTGCTAAACTTACAGTAAGGATAGGTATTTCGCACAAACGTCTAACTCAATTTATTATCAAAATCTTTGGATACTAAAGAGAAATTGGTTGTTATGCTAAGACTATTTGCGTGTGCCAGTCTGCCACTAATTAAATCTAACAATGAACTTTCGTTACTGATTTGGGGTTAAACTAATATCGTAAAAGATACAGGCGAATCAAAAGCACGTAGAAACTGAAGATATTCGAGTTCGTATGAACATGATAATTGAATTATTGTTAGTATATTTTTACTTCTACATTTCCTGGCTCCTGTAACACATGTGTTTTTACTTCGCGCAGGAGTCAGAGAGCTTGACATTTTATGTTCACATTTATTTTTCCAAAAATAAATCTATTCAGTTATATAAAATTGATGTATCTGTTTGTAATGTCAAGATAACAGTTTTTACTAAATGCATATAAAAGTATATACGTTACGTTTTTTTTTAGCCTGTCTGTTTGTTCCGCCTAATCTCCGAAACGGCTGGGCAGATTTTGACGGTAACTTCACTGGCAGATAGCTGATGTTATAAGGAGCAACTTAGGCTACTTATATTTTAGAATTAGGGTCTAATGGTGCATTTTTCCACTTACGCTTTTGGTGCCATATTGTTTGTCGAAAGATCAAATATCCATGACATATAAAGTTATAAATCATCGGGCGAAAGTTGATTTATTAATGATACTTCATTAACTCTTAATTAATCGTTACGTAATTAACACACTGTTTATGGCCTTATTTCTGGTTACTTAATTACCAGAGATTTAGGTGATTTAAAAAATCTTATCGTTTTTATTGATTAATTTTCTACTAGAACACGTCATCGACAACAAAACATTCTGCTAGCTTACATCCTTAGCAACTCGGCAACAAAGCCTCATTACAGCCATGATTTCCAACACATCGGCCGTCTCACAGAACATGAAATTATATACAAACAGAGCTGCCATTAACGCATACATTAATAAGATACCATTATCGTTCTACCACAGTATACATAAATAACAGTATTATATCTCCATACAAAACAGCGGAAACGACGCGCTTCGAAATCTCAGTGTACATCAGTACGCAACAGTATCGACTGCGCGGCAGTTTATCTACCGAGCGGCCGTAGGTAATTATTTCAAGGTCACTGCCGCGATATAATACTGTTACTTATTTATACTGTGGTTCTAACTAGAAACTAGGTAGTAAATCAAGGTACGTCACACGACAACCTATTATTAGAATTAGAACAATGGTCGCGCAAAATGGACCTACCTCACAACGCAAATGATCGTGTCATATTCCAGAATATACATACAGACATACATAAACACACGCCTTCTTCCCATGGGGGTAGGCAGAAACTACAGAAAGCCACTAGGAATAACTATCCTTACATACTCCTTTTACGTTCATTCTTACATCGAAACGCCAGCCGGTTGCGAGCACTACGTACCTGGGGGCCTACCACCACCGCTTACAGCAGTATTATTTATTATTACTTCAGTGTGGGAAAGAGATGAAGCTCTACAGGACGTATAGCTCCATCTCTTTCCCCCACGAAGTAAGATTAAAATGATACTGCTGTAAGCGTTGGTGGTAGGCCCCCTGACCTTTCTGAAGAATATCACCAATAAGGTCACTTTCTCAGTGATATTGGTGATATTCTTCCTTATGTCCTTCTAGGGCGTCTCTCCTCGTGGCGTTTCCATATCTGCTGTACAGTGCAAGCAGAAGCACAGCACAGGTTTCTTATCAATATGTCAGGCTGTCAGCATTTTACCTGCGCCAGGCCGGCCAAGTTAGTACACGAATAGCATTCATACCGCGTGCACTCATCTATAATGCAATCATACTTTTATCAATAAAAACCTATCAATCAGTTATCAGTGTATCAATCAGAATCAACTCAAGGTGTAAGGTCCCTAGACCATACAGCTTAATGGTCCTTGGAGCTGGTTAAATGCCTTGTAAATACCTTTTTAACCGACTTCTTCAAAAAGGTCTGTTTTTTTTTGTATGTTTGTTACACGATTGATTGATGATTATTTTTTTGTTTGGTAGGTCATGCTTCCGAGATGGTATGATGGTTCCGAGGTGGTGATTTTATTAACTTTGCTTGCGTAGTTTTTGAATTAGGTTCAATATTACGTATTTTTTCCCATTTAGTTTATCTGGACGATGTTTTAATTTATTTGATTTGTTTTATTTAATTTTTGTGGGGTAGGTACCACTATTAAAAAGTGAAAAATGAAAACTTTTTACAAAAAAATAAAAACCGACTTCCAAAAAACACTAAAAAGTGAAAAATAACTTTAATTTCGGAAGTCGGTGGCAAAAAACGAAAATTTAAAAGCAAAGACAGCGACTTCCGAAATTAAATTGTTTTTAAATTTTTTGTGTTATTTTGGAAGTCATTTCTTTTTTTAAATCTTTGTCACCTTTCAATCATCCTCTCAACATGAACAAGCCATCTAGACATAACAACCTTCTCTCTCAAATTTTTGTCACTACATCTTTTAAACCGCAACGTTATAAACGTGGCTGAATTATAGTCTAGCTATACCTGTGAATGTTTTTCCTAGAGGTTAAATAATCTGTTCGTTTAGTGCACGACTAGTTTCTTCATCCACAATGAGAGGATTTTCTGGTTTGACGGGGTGTGGCGCGACTTGGGAGAGGCCTATGACCAGCTAGAGCCTGCGATAGATCGAGATGCATTGAGGGACGAGTTTTAATCAACTTCCAAAAAGGAGGAGGTCCTATGTTCGACTTTATGTGCTTTTATGTGCAAAGGGTAAAACGGGACCCTATTACTAAGGCTCCGCTGTCTGTCTGTCTGTCCGTCTGTCACCAGGCTGTATCTCATGAACCGTGATAGTTAGACAGTTGAAATTTTCACAGATGATGTATTTCAGCTGCCGCTATAACAACAAATACTAAAAAACAGAATAAAACAAATATTTAAGGGGGCTCCCATACAACAATCGTGATTTTTTTGCCGTTTTTATAGATAATGGTACGGAACCCTTCGTGCGCGAGTCCGACTCGCACTTGGCCGGTTATTTTTTTTTGTATTTGCAGATGCAACATAATTGATACCTACGTAATATGTCACTCCCACAATTAAGATGAATCTAACGACACTTCATATTTTATGTTAAAATCCATCCAGCCGTTTAGTTTACACACGGTACCAGAGAAATATACATGGCCGGTTTTTTTTTTTTGTATTTGCAGATGCAACATAATTGATACCTACGTAATATGTCACTCCCACAATAAAGATGAATCTAACGACACTTCATATTTTATGTTAAAATCCATCCAGCCGTTTAGTTTACAGACGGTACCAAAGAAATATACATACCATAATAATAATAAAAAACCTTGTTTAGTCATGTTTACATACTCTCGAAGGAGAGTAAAGTATCACCCTCTGCGTCCAGTGTTCGGTGTGGTGGCACGTCGTCTGGTTTGCGACTGGTCAATCGTCATCCTGAGGATGCCTCGTTGAGAGGTGAAACACGGGTCGATTTCTTACAGCGTGTTTTATGACTCTTGAAGAACAGTTAAGCGGAATTGGTTACTAAATATATCTACGTCTATTGTATTTCGAAACATTACCCTCCTTCTGGGGCATTCGGGTAAAAACGTAACGTATTTTCGATTTTGGAACTGTCAGTGTCAGAAAATATTGAACGACTTTTTCTTTCCTTACAAGTCACGTTTAGAAATAAATACTCGGTGTAATTAAAGACACAATTAGAAATTACGTAATCTTGTTTGGCGAACATAATAATGAAAGTAATGTGAACAGTTTGGAAATGAAATTCAATTTTACATGAGAATTTCTTGATAAAATTGTAACTGTATTGGGTAAGTACAAAATTAGAATAGGACGTTTCTTAAAATAGAATTATATGAATTGTATCTAAGTAATAACAGCCGCGCGGATCGATCCATAAGGTAAGCTACGCTTGCCGCGGTAGGTCCGTGGATCATCTTCACATACCGAGACTCCTCCGTGCCTCGGAAAGCACGTTAAAGCCGTTGGTCCCGGCTGTCATTCGTGGATCTTTGACAGTCGTTACGGGTCCGCAGAAGCCCGAAAGTCTGACAACCAGTCTTACCAAGGGGTATCGTATAACCCAATTACTGGGTTGTGGAGGTCAGATTGGCAGTCGTTCCATGTAAAATTCTGGTATTCAGAACTGCAGATCCGGTTAGACTTGAAGCCGACCCTAAAGATAACTAGTAGTTCTGCGAACAGTAGACCTCGCGGGCACATACTTTTTACAACATTAACCTTTAGTTAGTCGCGCCAAATAATCACACTGTTAGTCACATAGGTTTGTGCGGATCTCAAGAGTTTATAATTTGTGAATCAAGGTATCAAAGTAGGTAGCACCTACTCTCTAAGTCCATCAACGTAGCCTTTGGAGAATACAGGCTTGATGTTATGTTACTAGTTCTTTCCGAGATGAGAGAAAAGAATATCTTCCCAGAGAACACTACAGACGACTTTATGAATAGTTAGTTCGAGATAAAACAAAAGAGATCTGTCCAATTTAGAGTAACCTTAGGGCCTTTGTACACGGCACGGTTGCTTTACGGTACGGCGTAATAACCGCGCCGTAGAAAACGTGTCAGGCAAAAAAAGCTTCCATAGTGACCCATACAACACTGGCGACCGTCCTACACACGGGGTATAAACCGCGCCGTAGAAAACTGGTCAGGCAAAATAAACTTCCATAGTGATCCATACAACACTAACGACCGTCCTACACACGGGGTATAAACCGCGCCGTAGAAAAAACGTGTCTGTCAACATGCTTCCATAGTGATCCTACAACACTGACGAGCCTGGCCTACACATGGCGAATAAAACGTAGTTTTTCACGGCAAGAAAAACGTGTGTGTACAAAGGGCCTTAGGCAGACAACGCCCGACATTTGTCAGAATCACGTGTATCATTATTTCCTTTTACTGTTCCAGCCAAAAAGAATACGAGATGAAATTGTAGGATTGCGTATAAATTAACAGAAACTATGTAGATATTGTAGTTGCATACGTTTATGGAATAATTAAAATAACGAGCGCATAATTAACAGACACTGTAGAACAGTTAATTGTTAACACGATTAAATACAAACGAGGTTTTTTCTGTTATCAATTAGGTATTCATTGCAGGCAACAATAAATAGTTTCTAATATCTAAGTGGAGAACCGTTTTATGGACTGTCGCTTGCCGTCAGTTGTCGAGCACTCGAGATATTATGCTCACATAAGTACCTACTTTCAATTACTCGATGCTATTTATACAAAATAAATATGGAAACATGAGTTTGTTCGTAGTCACAGAACAAATAACAGTACTTACTGATACAGCTCAGAAAATACGAAACCGTTTTCGACGTGAATTATTATGTTACAAACGGTTTACTTTTAGAGAAAGGTTTTCACGTATGAAATGTGAATTTATGACAAAACCGAGAGGAGCAAAAACAGTTTTAGTGGAACTAATCGACGCTTCTCTACTTACGCGACGTATCACAGTTTTTTTATAGCAAGATGGTAGCAAAAAAATATATTAATCTGACGAATGGGTCATAATAGCTGTCTATCAATTGCTACCAGGCAATTGACAGGTCTGCAGATTAGTTTCATTCTAAACGCGAAACAAAAAAATCATTACGATGGACATGTTATACAAAATTGCTTTTATTCCATTACCAGCTGTCAACGACTCTGACAGTCATTATTTACAGTTTAATTCGTTCAATTGAATTACTATTTGTAACGACCCATAAATTAAATAATCAGTGTCCCCGCCCTATTACCTCTCGTTGCGATAACGAATTCAATGATGAAAGCGACCTTTAACTTAGGCAAATAGGCACATTCCCCTCCATTAGGGGCCGATGAATAACTATACTGTACTATTTTATTAAGCCGACTGTACTTTCACCACTTTCATAATACAAAAATTGTTAAAGGTCTCCTTCAAACAATTTCGTATTATTCTATGAACGGAGGGTCGTCGTGATCACCACTATTCTACTGAACATCAAAGGGCCCGCGTTTATAATTGCAAATGTGGATTGTTCGTAAGCTTAGGGATAAAATGAAACGGTCCCGAGAACCACAAGCCAAGGAAACTGGGTACGTTTGTTACTTTAATGAAACGAGAATAACAGCCTAGCTAACAAGTTACCGGTTCTAAATTCCTATTCAACGCGAGTAAATAACTATGCAGGCGAAGTAGTATGTCACGTAGAGTGGCTTTGTTTCGCAAACCGTCCTCCTTTAGCGGAGCTAGCGGCTAGGCGGGACACTCGACCTAACCAAACACGGCGCGTAAACACGCAGAGACCTACAGGTAGCGTGATGAGTTGATGACGGCGGAGGAAGATCACTGAACGTGACGTAACGGCAGCCAGCGCCCTGCCGTGGCAGTGCTGCCAAATGGGTTACGAGCGTCATCCGCCCCACCCGCACGTCTCATTACGATCATGCACTCTTTCCCTTGCCGACTAGACGCTGCCAAGGTCACTGCGCCACGCGATAAACCACCGCGCGCCGGCACCCGCCACCGGCGCACCGCATACATACACTCCCGGGTTCATCGTTATCAATAAAAATAAAAGCACTCACCTGTTTTTTTCCAACTCGTTATGAGTCGTCCTGGAACAGAAAACATACATATTGTACGACACGCCGACACTTCACATTATAACACCACTGAATCTCACATTATCACTGCACTAGCACTACACCGGCCGGAACTCACCTGCTGCCCTGCGATTTCTTGGTCTTCGGCCGCCTGCCGCCGGAGCGGGACTCTTCGTACGCCGGTAAACTCGACGCGTATCCGTGCTCAGCTTCTGCAACAAAGTACACTGCCATTCCGTCAAAATCAGCTGATTATAGCACGGCAAAAATAGACGGGAGCCATGTTGACGTGTGCGTGTAGTTGCACTCGATTGACAATTCAAACAAAGAAAATCCAAATCACCTCTATCGCGCCTTTCGATGTATTCAGCAGCTTGGATCAGAGCAGCAATACTCATATTTATTGTATCCCGGTTGAGCACAGGTATTCACAAACGCAAAGCGACTTTATTCGATTTAAACTATAAATAAAAGTATCTATGCGCTCCGAAGTTCACGACTGCGTTACCCGATGTCAAAAACACACTAGGCGACTTGGGACGCGCGACCGTGTAAGCGGTTCGTGATTTGTCGGCAGCGCTCGTGCCCCGCTCGGTGAGCCAATCGCGATGCAGCAATGCCCACAATAAAATACCTGGGTCAATCACGTGAACTTTGTGTTTCCAAACAAAACATTTTTTTTCTATGCGCTCTTTGTAGTGTAGTTTTGGTTATTTAGGAACTTTTATTATAATGAATAATTTGGAATGCATGTCGGCTTCGCACTGAAGTGCACTCAAGGCATTGACTCCGCTCAACAGTAAATCAAAGTTATAACACATGAAAGTTCGCCGCCCATTCTGTAGAAAATAAAGTTTTTTAGCGTTTGTTATTAGCCGAAAAATAAAAGAAGCATTTAAGAACTTGATATCGCATTAATTTGCATGATTAAAATATATTCCAATAGGGTAATTTGAATGTTTTAAATACCAAGCAATAAAAGAGTATGATTCACATTTGGGAAACACTTTTAATATTTAAAATGTTTAGACAAGTCTTGAGTGTTTCATTTAATAATTGCAGCATGTGCAGCCTAGCGTATATTACTGGAAGCAGATGTTTTCTGGGCTCCTGAAAAGATGAATAGCTTGCTCAATTTTTATTAGAATCCAATTACAAATCGATTATATGAGACGAAACCAGTTAGAATTTTTTTCCCTAAATTTTCAACTGTCAATAGGATTTTATACATCGTCGTAATATTTTAAACATTATGGAATGTCAAGTAGAGGGTACTTGAACATTAACAAAAATTTAATATACATGCAAAAAATAATGCAAAGAGCATTAGGTTAGCCTAAGATCATTGAGAATGGCATTTGACAAATTGCTTTTACCAAAAGCAATTAATTTTGTACACAAAAACAATACATAATGGAAATACAAGAATTTCTTACACACTGTTTTGATGCAGATACTTTTTGTATACCAAACTTCTACAGGCTACTATTGAATTTTTCAACTATATCTTACTCATGCATGCTTTATCTAGAGTTCAGTACTTACCACTAAGATCCTGGTCTTTCTATAATATTGGCTGAACACCCTGACCATGGAACAGAGGTAGCTACAGATGTGGTGTGGTCTAAAGTCACAAGCTTGGCTGTTTACCTCCACACAGTTGGTCAAAAGTGATGGTAGACCAAGTATGTAGTTGAATATTAGGTGCCATTCATCCTGAAAGAAATGAATGTTTAGTTATTTTGTCTTTAGTTAAATGTTAGATGGTGTTATATCTACCATTGTGTGATGCCTATTTTTATTCTCTGTCATTTCTCATTAATAAATTCTCACAGGAAATAAGTTTATGTGATCCAGTCAATATTTTTAATTGACATGGGATTGTTTGTTACTTAGTTCTGCTTAGATTTGGCTACTTTATCTCATCAATTCAGCTTTTATCAAGCTGCCAAGTGAATAACAATTTTGTAGAATTGTAGTTTTGTGGTATAGAAAAGTTTTCCATAAATTTACGCCGCATTTACTAATAAGGCGATTAATGCCTTATTGAAAGTAATGACTTAATTCTTTGATAGATATACTGAAGTAACACAAATTACCAAATAATAATTATAAATAACTAGCTTCCGTACGCGGCGTCGCCCGCGTGGTATGTCGATAAAAAGCCTATGTCCTTTCTCAAGCTCTAGACTATCTGTGTAGCAAATTTCATTTAAATCGGTTCAGTAGTTTTGGCGTGAAAGCGCGACAGACAGACAGACAGAGTTACCTTCGCATTTATAATATTAGTAAGGATTATAATTATTAATTATATTATACTGAAGTAACACAAATAATAATTATTAATACCTCTTGTGTAAGCAAAGAAAAATCAACATCATCAAGATGTGGCAACTCTGGGTATGTACCATCACAGACTTTGTCATTGTATGTCCTTAGCATTGTCTCCAGACGAGCACAATTGTACAGAATGAATGATGCACCTGTAACCAAATGTAATGGATATTTTATTAGATCATGTAGCACCAATTGTTAGGACAAGGTCATGGAATTAAATTAAAATGCAGCTCAGGTTGAATGATCTAGACTTGATTGATTTTAGTGTGAGTTGTTGCTGGTTGAATTATAATGACTTTGGTATGCCCCTATTACATAATGTGGGTATACTATAAGTACACCTCTGCCTAACACTTTAGGGATTACAGGTGTGATGTGATTTTTATACCTTTTTCTTGTTTGTCTATTGACTGAGAAAGTAAGGTTATCAAAAATAGTCACCTTTACTAGACCCAGAAGAGCAATCAAAGTTAATTTTGACTGCCCCACTTGGATTAGTCTGCAGTAACTCAAATGCAGCAGCTGACTCTCCCAAATGTGCTATGAACTCCTTCCATTTTGTGTCTGTTGATACTCTTACACCATACTTGTGCTGGGCTATGAGAGTCATTTCATCTTGCCTTATCCTGGAATTAGAAAAAAATTGGTTATTAAAAAAATTGTGCTATACATGGTATTTTGTCTATAGGTTCTGATTGTGAGGCATTATCCACTTGGAAATTAATGTATATCTAGTTATAAAGTATAAGTTAATGAGACAGCTGGGAATTTTTATATTTACCTAATATAATCTTCTGCACTTATGTTCTTTTCTTTGGCTCCTGATTTAGAATTGAGTACAGTCCCACAGAGCACTCTGTGAGATCCTTCACTTCTACTGGTAGATTTCGATGTGACGAATATGGGAGAGTTCACTTTACATAGCACACACAGGTTTTTGATGACTTTACAGACATATTTCGTGCGTAACGAGGTTAGGTCACATTGTTCTTCACAATAAGGATCCAACTGAACAGCTGATGTTCCTTCACGTATCTTCTGTGATAACACCGCATTATTTCGCAAGGCCTCTGATAAACCGACACGGATAGTTCGAGGTCTTTCCAAAAACAAATAAATCCGACCGTTCTCATCTTTCACTTTGTTAACTGACAAATTCCACTTTTTCGAATCCTCAACTATATCTGTACACTCTTTACCGATTACTTGTAATAATGTAGCCTTTTCTTTGTCAACAACTTGATCACAAATGGCATATTCATGCCAAGATTTCAGCGAATTAGGAAAACTGAAGTCACCGTGCGTTTGTAAGTTCTCTATGTGTTTCTTTACTAAAAGGCTTCTAACATCTTTTGACTGTCCAGTTAAATACAGAAATAAGCTTTCTGAGAAACATTCTAGTGCGTTTTCTACCATTTTCTTACTTTAGTTTGTGATAAATTCATAACACAAAAAATGAAAACACGTGTGACACTTCAACAAACGTCCAGTTTCTGACTTATACTGACACTGACAACTGACATGACAGTTGACATAGACAATATTTCTATTGACATTGTCATTCAGAATGCTTGCATTTTGGAATACTGCCAGTTCACGGTGCAACACGCGATAAGAAACTACAAGACTACTGATATTGTTTTTTTTTTGAATTCACATTTTGCGTTGCTTTTTAGGAAAAAAGTTGCCATAATTAAAAACATTTTTCCAACATAAAATAAGCTGACGTAGCCATGACGTTGACAGTTCGTTTCTTTCGTTCATCGCGACGCGATTGTCAAATTGACAATCAGATCAGTCGTGGTAGCGTAGCATATTTTTTTATAACGCAAAATTTTATTTTAATTACTACTAGGTGCTAGTCACAAATAACTGCATTTATAACTTAGAGTATGTGTTAAAATAAAAATGCCTTTAAAATACGATTACTTCATTCTTCTCTGTGTAACATGGCAGATTGCAGTGGTCTCGTCAGCAGATCATCTGCTCGAAGGTATTTACTGTGGAAAGGAGAATTGTTACGAAGTTCTAGGAGTTACAAGAGAAGCAACAAAGAATGAGATTGGAAGAAGTTACAGACAACTGGCCAAAAGGTTTCATCCTGATTTACACAGGACCCCCGAAACTAAAAAAGTAGCAGAAGAAAAATTCAAAGAAATAGCTACAGCATACGAAATCTTGCGCGATGATGAAGAGAGATCCGACTATGATTACATGTTGGACAACCCTCAGGAGTACTATGCTCACTACTACAGGTATTACCGACGCCGTATGGCGCCGAAAGTCGACGTACGAATCGTGATCGCAGTTACTATTTCAATTATATCTATAATACAATACTATAGCGCGTGGTCTAAATACGACACCGCTATTAAATACTTCATAACAGTGCCAAAGTATAGAAATAAAGCTCTAGAAATAGCCAAAACTGAAATGAAGGAAGTTCAGTCTAAAAATAAAGGTGTGAAGAAATCTAAAGCTGAACAGAAAGTGGAGCAGGACCGGTTGATAAGGAAGGTTATTGAAGAGAACATGGACATCAAAGGTGCCTATGCTAAGCCAGAAATAGTTGACATACTGTGGGTGCAACTGATCATCTTGCCATACACTATTGCATATTATATTTATTGGTATCTAAGGTGGTTTTGGAATTTTACCATAATGAAGCGACCATATGGTGAGGAGGAGAAGTTATATTTAATCAGAAAGTACATGAAGCTTGGACAGCATCAGTTTAATGCAATAGAAGACTCAGAAAGGCAAGAGTTCCTTGATGAAGAACTTTGGGTCAAAGAGAACTTCAAAGTATGGAAAGAATTAAAAGATGAGGAAGCAAAAAAGGCTTTAGCTGAGAATAATAAATATAAACAATACAGAAGGTATATAAAACAGCATGGAGTTGGTAGGATGACATTTGATGATTCATAGTGCTTTGTGATAGTGGGGATTAATTTATTAATAAATTTAGGATCAGTCTGTGTGGCATTTTATTGACTGTTTAGTTTCCATTTTACTTATATTTCTTAATCTTTTATTAAAGCACCAAAAATTATACACAAAAAATAAAACAACTGTTTTTATTACACAATTTGTTACTTTATTTCATTAATCTCTATTTGTCTCAACATGTACTAAGATGATTTCAATACAATTAATCATACAATACATTCATAATTTACAATCATCACAAATGGCAATTTGTTAAGGCATACTAACACACATGTGCACATACACAGACACAAGGCAAGTATGTGAACAATCACGTTTGTCCTGATACAACCATAACAAGTGGTTTGTCCACATGTAAACAAACTTAAAAATATGCTCCTCATTTATCAAGACAAATTAATCAAAATCGTTATACAAAACAAAATGAGATCCTTAATTACAAAATATTACGCAGTGACCGCAAAACAAGCAATCAAATTGCATTGGCAGTGCTTCTGACTCTTAAATATACTTTTAACCATAATTCCAATAGCCAAAAATGAAAATTTTGGAATGTTTATACATCACTATACACAATCATACAGCTGACAACTTGACATGCACATTTACAAGAAGAGGGCACCTTTACAGCCGTGTCTGAAGGCGATCATTCGCTAGCAATGCAATCTTCTTAGTCATCATCATTCTCCGGCCCTTATCTCAATTTATTTGAGGTCGGCTCAACATGTCCCTTTCTTCCATACCTACCTACTTCTCTATTATTAGCAATAGTCATTTCAATATTATTTTTTATCATCATTCAATAATATCATAACATTTTCATAGGAAGACATCACAAAAAATAAAGTAATAAAAATCAATAAATGTCAATAACTTCGTTAATGCAACCAAAGTTAAACTGTTACCTAACTAAAAATAAAACAAAATTGCACAGTTGAACGACGTTATCAGAAATAAGTGAAAGTGACGAACAATCCGATTCGTTGCGACAGAATTGCAAGCGACGATCGCCTCTCGCAAGTTTACATTATGAAAACGGGAAAAATCCATTGTTAAAAACTTAATTTCGATATTGTGCTGGTAGCGTCTAGAAAAAAAGGGGTAAAATGGAATGATTTCGTTAGTTGCTCGTTCGTTGAGGCAATTTGAGTTATTTGTTTACACAGCTGAGTTAGCTGTCGTAGTTAGGTATTGAAAATTAAACAATAACATCATTCGAATTAACCACATTTTTCTGACGCAATAATTTCACTATATCAACTTGCGAGGCACAGCCAACCTGTATCTTTTACAAACTGTACTTATTGCTTTAGAAATAAACAACTAATTTATGTGTCCGGACATTACAGTAGTGCGCATTGTTAGGTAACCACCAACAATTTGTACAATAAAGTTATTTTATAATCAGCTCAATATTTATTTCAGTAACGTGGTCATACCCTATTTCGTGATTAAGATATACTTTACGCGCAAAACTGCTAAACGCTAAATAGGTTTACAATATTTTCGACCTTATTCTTATGTGAAATAAGATTGAAAATTATATTATTAACTTTTAGACAGTTTCGCAACTCTATGGTAACATTCTATTGCATTTACTTTAAGGCCTGCTTGTTTGATTTGTGACTTACAAAGTTCAATGATAGTATTCGTTTTTATTATGAAACTAGTGAATTAGTTATAAAGCCGCTGCAATGGCTGCAACTGCTAA
This sequence comes from Lithophane ornitopus, assembly GCA_948473465.1. NCBI lineage: Eukaryota > Metazoa > Arthropoda > Insecta > Lepidoptera > Noctuidae > Lithophane > Lithophane ornitopus. The sequence goes on from OX419626.1 coordinate 15,401,333, forward strand.
ATACGACATACTTAATTTCATATAATTTGATATTAAATAATCAAACCATTTAAATGTAATTGTGCAGCGCTTCCAGCAGCTTTAAACTCTTATTGTCCACTCGACAAGTACTTATCGTTAAATCAAATGATTATCAGGTACATTATTATTATGTGGCGTTTCTCATCAAAAGATATTCTTGTGAAGTCTGACAGGGATGGAAGATATTATTACAGGAATCATTTCTGTATCATTCCCTTGAAAAAATCACAGTTTTATATTACAGACATCAGTGATGTGAAATTTGAAGTAGTGTGGAGCTCTGCAAGATACAATATCTTAGAAAAAAAGTGGAAAAGTCTTGTCAAACTTTTTGGCATGTCTGTTAAAATCCGCTTGCAGTTTAATATAATCATGTCAAAGCTATGTACCAAACATAAAGCAATAATACTTAAATTATGCACTTGCTTGCACACATCAACCTGATAACTGTGACCTGCACTCATTATCACCTGACAAAGATAAACTCTTACGTAAATACTTCTACTAAATAAATAAAATTCACCTACAGAAAAACAGCATAAATATAGCTAAGAGAGAGATAATAGATATAGAGCCTATAGATATGTTTAGCTTCGAATCTACTACGTTAATAAAACTGTGAGATTTAAAAGGCATGTAAATATTTAAATTCTTTTCCACAACATGGCCACTACGAATAGAGTAGAATACATATTTTGTACACACAATTTTCTCTTTTTACAATATCATCCTATTAATGTATTTACACAAAACATTTATTTAAATATAACCTCTCGTTTATTACTTTATTGGGGACAATACGACGCCATATTGATTCAATATTTAGTTATTATGTCTATCTACATAAATAGTATACACAAAATAATGATTCTAGTCTTTTTCAATGTGCTATTTCGATTCAGATCATTTGTAAACTGTACCTTAATAAATCATTGTTTACAAGTCAGTGAACCATTGTTATAATTATACTTTGTCGTTATAATTCAATATAAATGCTCAAAGTAACGATGATTCCCTGACGTGTAAAAAGTTAAATAGGCTACCGATCGGTTCAATAGTCGAGTTAGACGATTAATCGATGACTTTATGCTTAAATTATTTTATAGAGAAAAACATTTTATGAAACCACCTCATGTTGCTATGACTACGCTATTTCGTCGACTTAGAAAATAATTTAGTCGATGTTTTAAGTAAACGATGGCTTCAAGAAATCTTTAACCGATTGTCTAGACCGAATTCTATTTCCCCTATCACTAAAATCGAATTATTGAACTATAATTCGTAAGTGAAAGTAGTATCACATAATCGACTATTAAATCGAACGTATTTACCAACAACATCGACTCACGCAACTTTCAATCTTACAGCTCAAGCCACAGATAGCACTTCACACAACTTACTTCCTGTAATAAGATCTACATGTAATATACGATATGAACGTTCGACTTTGTATCCTACGGTTTTCGACATAGAGTTCGTTATTGAGGTAGCCAGGTCTGTCGGCCGGCTCAGTCTGGGTTGAACCTTATTTTGTGTGTGATAAGGTATAGTTTGCACTAGCGTCGCGCGCGCTTGTTGCGTGGGCGCACGGCTACGTGCAAGGCGCGGCCTCACACGGGAGTCTCGTGGTCGGCTTCCTCTATTCGGCCCAGGCGCCACGCGTTTGGGTCTGTCGCTGGTAAATATGAGAAAAGAATACGTCAAAGTCATGACAAATTAAGGATTGTTTACACGTTACAAATTTTCTTTTCTTCAAACCAAGTTCCATTTTGTTTGAGAACATTCTTTAATCGCAGGAACAAAATGCGTTTGAGCAAATATCGATAAAATCAAACTCGTAACGTGTAAACGAGATTTCAGTGTTGTGCGTGCAAAATACAAATGTCCAAAACTTTCACAACCAATATTTTTGAACGTGACATTAGTATTTTGTGCATTATTTCAGAGTTTTAGTGAGACCCAGAGAGTAAAAACTTCACCTCACAAATCTAGCAAACATACACACAAGCTTTAACTCCACGTTTCACCGTGTTGTGCGCGTGTCGATGACTGTTAGAGACGTTACACAAAACATAGACACTGATTGTGTTGCCAGTTGAAAAAATATAAAAACAGTTTGCGTCTGAAATTTACTTTCAACAGGAAGATTATTTATGTTGTTAATTGATAGAGGATATATCTTATGCAATAACATCTCATTTGACCAAACTGATCAAGTTCAGTGTTGCCAATTTAGTCTTGTCTAATTTCTGCTGTACAAAAATGAGCTCTATCGCTAGTTAATAAAGTACATTTCAGACTGTTTTGAATGGAGACAATATTTGGTAAATTGGTAGTTATGTATAACAAACAAAAGCGCAACTTTTCGCAAGCAATGCGTGTTGTGTGGATGTAAACTAGCAAATGTGACAATATTATTTTTCCTTACTGTACATTTAAGCCAACAAATATCTTGAAAATCTTTATTTTTTCTTACATATTTTACTGGATAAGTAAGTTAGTGTGGCTTAAATCTACAATAACAAGCTACAGCCAACAAGGCATATTTTAGTTTTGAAACAATCATAGATTCAATTTATTGTAAATGTGAGTTAGGAGTGAGGCAACAAATATTGATGAAATTATTTTTATGGGAATTATATTTTTTTTATGTGGCCTTCAAATACACATTTAATTCCACAAATAGGAAAATTATAAAAAAAAATTACGACAACAGTTTTCATTAATTTTTTTGTTTATCTTCAGACCAAATAAAAACTAAAACTTCTCCGTGAAATGGGCGTGAAACAAATAACATAAAACAAAGTATATTACCTTCAATTGTCGATCTTCCAAACATGCTTTGGGAGTTCGGACACGGGATGGGACTACGGGATCGTCATAGCTTATACAACTAAATATAACTTACGTACACTAATATACTTAGTGGGTAAAGGTAACAACTATTATTAAAGCATACAGTATTAGGCCAGGATTAAGAAACACATTTCCATGATTAAAACCACGTGCAGACTGGCGCGACGCGATACTGGTAATTTTTATACCTTAAAAATTGTTTTGTTAGAGTCGCGACGCGCCAGTCTGCACGAAGCTTAATTTCGATGGTTATAGCTGTATTACAAATCCGAATGCTGATAGATGATTTTGGTATAAATTGAACATTGAATCGAATATGATTTTGGATCCTTCCAGCAGTAACGACATTTTTAAGAATGTTTCAGATACATTCTTAGCGTTTTTTCTATGTCATTATTATATTATACAAGTGAACTACATTATCATTTGGTTCGGCAGTAATGGCAATACATGGTGTTAGGGTAGACACCGTTATCCTTGAAACTAGTGGTTTGGTGTCATCTATAATATACTTTTTCTATGGGACCAACCCAGAAATCGCGAAATAAAAAACAGCTTTTCCATACATTTGTGTTCACTTAAATCGACAAAATGTATGGAACAGCTGTTTTTGTTTTTGGACACCAAACCATTATAGTTAATTGATTCAGGCGTGACCTTGCGAAAATCCATTATAAAATACAATAGACGTTGATATATTTAGCAACCTATTCCGCTTGACTATTCTTCAAGAGTCCGAAAAACCCCGTACCTAAGAAATCGACACGTGTTTCACCTCTCAACGAGGCATCCTCAGGATGACGATTGACCAAGCGCTGGACGCAAAGTGAATCAAATCGATTCACTTTGCGTCCAGCGCTCGGTGTGGTAACACGTCGCGTTCTGGTTTGCAATTGGTCAATCGTCATCCTGAGGATGCCTCGTTGAGAGGTGAAACACGTGTAGATTTCTTACAGGGTTTTTCGGACTCTTGAAGAATAGTCAAGCGGAATAGGTTACTAAATATATCAACGTCTATTGTATTTTACCAAACCATTAGTTTAAAGGATAACGGTGTCTACCCTAACACCATGTATTTATCCAGAAATTAATTGAATCTGATATTTAGACAGCTACATTGCTCATCAGTTTACTATCAGTTAATACAAAAGAGAGTTGAACCTAGCACCGGTTTACACTCGAAAAGAAATGTGTTCACTCATCCCGAGCTATCAAGTTAAATCACATGCACCAATAATATCATATTATATTAATTAATTAAAATACTTGTAAGAGAGACATTATGAGCGAAATATAAGACTAGTTACACACTTAATACTCAAACACAGGGCTACACATGCGAATAAACTTACTTATACATACTTTATAAGCGACCCTTTACTTTGCTTATTAGTTCAAATATTCAAGTTATTTAACCAATACATAATATTTCCTATTCCTTTCAACATAAAGTTTATTTTATATCAGAATTATAACGCGAATATTTCTACGAATATGCCAAGTGAAGTGTCATCGATACACTTACTTTATAAAGCTCTTTATAATACACCAACTATAGTAAAAGTTAAAAGCGATATTAATAAAGAACTGTCAAGATCACAAATTAGTTTAAATCTAAGAAAATATAGTTTTTAATATGAAAAAGGCAGGATATAATTATAAAGTTTGACCGAAATCGCTTTACCGCGCCTTAGGTATGTGCGCGGCGAAACGGGGAGCAGTGCGGGCCGCTCATTCGTCAACGCTCACGGCGTCCCGCCGCTAATTCGACAACGCTGCCCCCCGGCACATCACGCATTCGTAAGGCGCGGTACAGCGGTGTCGGTCAAGCTATAGCAAAATATCTTTAATAGATATTATATAAACATTTAATGGAAATAGAAGTTAATTCTATGCCAGATTATATGTCCTAATAAGTAAGAGTTTTGTGAAAAAAAAATGTGATGAATAAGAGAAAGAAAAAATTATATTACAAAAAATGGGAGACCGAATGACCACACCATTTGAGTGAGATAGTGAGCTTAAGATTTTAGTCCCGTATCCAATCCAGTCTAAACATGGCGCTGATAACAGCATCTCAAAAAGTACTAGTTAGGTAACATAGAACAACCACGCGCGAGCCGAGCGAGCGCAACTTCCAAGTTGGACGCTTTCAAAAATATCATATTTGGAAATCCATTAAATAAAAGTAAATCGATTTTTTTTGCGGGGTCACCCTACTGTGGTCCTTAGTCATTTATAAAATAGATTTACATACGGATCTAAAATAACACGTAATCTGGCATGTACTTTGATATTTTAGAAATGCAGAATGAATAGCCCTACTGATTGTAAATAAGCCCCTTTAGCCACCACGGAACACCATAATATATTATTTTAAAAAAGATACATTTATTATGTGTGAGATATGTATGGAGATATGGATAGTAAAGCTAGAATACTGTTTTATTATACTGTGTACAGTTGAAGTAATGATGAAAACTATAAAAATTGTCGTGTATATCAATAACAAATTAGTTTTGGTCAGATTTTGTTATCACTGGTACAAAAAACACTGGGTGTAAATAAAAGGCTTAGCACAGACAGCAGATTGTCTGAAACAGTTTTTTTTTTTTTTTGTGATGCAAAATCTGTCGTCTGCACAAGCCTTTACAAAAAATCTTATATTCTCATTAAATGTAGGTTTTAGTTGAAAATGTTTCATCAATCACTTCTCAACTGTTTTGTTTGTATTGCATGAATATGGTGATTATATGGGAGTGAGGAATATAGGGAAGGATTATTTTACACTTCACGACATGATACTGAATTTAATTTAGTTCAAGAGATGACACTGCTTTATAACTTATCTTAACTGTCATCTTATAATATGATCGGTTTTTTGGTCATCCAATCTCGGTTAGCATATTGTGTTCAATTTCGAAGTATTTTCTATCACCGGATATAATATGTGAAATTACGTACCCAAAACTATGACGGGTTAAAATGTATTTTTTATTCTTTAATCACTAATTATTTTCAAAATTACTAAATAGCAAACGCCATAAAATCTTTTCTAATAAAAATGCCGTTTACTAGAAAATTCTACGCGGGTTTTTGTTTACGGAAAATCGGGACGAGTTTATGCAAAAGCGAACAATCGTGAAGTATAAAAGTGAGGAGAGGTGAGGACAAAAGCTCGATGTCTTGTCTCGTTCGATGACAGCGCAGTCAGCAGGAATGCGCGTGCGGCGCCGCGCGCAGCAGCGGAGCGTGCTCGCCTGAGTGACGTCACGCCACGGACACGCCACACGTCATCGACACGGCACAACCACAACACCAGACGGACGCGTTACGTATAGTCCCTTTTACAGTCTACATAACGCGAGGTAGTTTCGTGAGGGTCATCAAACTGAGAAAATGGTGTAACATTTTGACTGTTTAGTTATGTTGAAAAAAATTGCTATCAAAATTATCAATTCTTTAAGTTTGTATAAAGTATGCTCAAGAATCTGCCTCGCATAATTTATGATATTTTTACTAAGGTATAAGTGCAGAATAGAAAAACACATGGTTCGTGATGACTATAGAATCTCAACTAGCAATACAATAAACTATAAAGGGACTCCACGTACGCCTATTAATTAGCTAACATCAATAAAATACCTAAGTATGTCTGCATTCAAAAGGGAAATTACTTACAAAAAGCAAACCATTTAAATATAGTAACAGGCAACAAAGCGCCCTCTGCCAAAAACAAATGACAATCAACAATGGCAAAGTAAAAATGCTTAAAACATACAAAGCGTACACGAAAGCAGACATACCAAAGTAATGTAAGTAACATTAAATTAAATACACAAACGCCCAATGGGAGCTTCAGAAAGACTGAAATCATTACACACTATCGTTCGGACGGAGAAAATCGATACCGATTATAACTGCTATTGAATTATAATGACCAGTAATTTAGTTTTCAAAGTCTAATGGTTGGTATTATGCGGGTAAACGGCTGATTGCCGGCTAATCGTGTAGTGAAGGAAAACATCGTGAGGGAACTGACATGTCCTAGAACCTAAAATTCGAAGACATTGTGACATCTACCAACCCGCACTGGGCCCGCGTGGTAGACTACGGCCCACTCCCTCTCACAGAGGGGTGGCCTGTGTCCCAGCAGTGGGAACATTTTATGCTGATTAGACCTTACATTTATCTGCTTGTCACACTAGTACATAACACTTTTCATGCATTTTAAAGTGAAACTTCTTAGGCGGCGGCGGCGGTTTGATAATTAGACGAGAATTGAGGGTGCAATTTCAAGGAGGAGAAATTTTGAGGTAGGAGGAGAGAAACAAGATACTCAGTCTCTCACACTATTCTCTCTCATTATGCCATAAAATTTATGCCAAGAGGGCAATTTCCATTAGTCATAACATTCTAGTATTAGGCCTAAATGTCAAAAACTTATTATTTTACTTCAATGGCATTCGGAATCTACATACCTACATAAATATTTAATTTTAGTACTTATTAAGAAATAGCTAATTACAAATTCCTTATAAGGTTTTATTTTATTTTAATTTTAGTAATAAAATTGCATTGTATTTTTTTTTTTCAATATTCAAATTGGTTCTTATTTATAAATGGTCAAATGTTTATTTTTGGTTTATAAACGATCGTGTGTAAAGACTCAGAATAATTTCAAATGATAACTCTACCTCTGACAATAACCTCCTACACTAGCTATGATAATAATCATGCATAATGTATGGTTTTGAGCATTGGTTTTGGTATTAGCGGTTTATTATTGAAATGGGATTTAGCTAGGACACTCATTTAGTTTTGTTTTTGTTTCTTGGTCATATCAATTGGATAACGGAATTCCGAGACACGAAGGAGTCTCGGTATGTAAAAATGGTCACCCATCCACAGACCAACCTCGGCAAGCGAAGCTTAACCTGATGGATCGACCCGTACGGTTTTTACTTAGCCACGAGATCATTTTTATTAAAATCTCGCTTGCTTTCCATAGGACAAACTATGTTCCAATTTTCAGAACTTAAAAGTTTCAGCAATAAAGAAGAAAAACCGTGAACTGCTGCCAGATCTTGCGTACAAACTATGCCCTACCATTTATATTTCGATTTTGAGTAAAAGATCATTTTAAATAACAGAAAATCTTTAATTAAAATCGTCTTCATTTAAAATGAATGTACCTAAACAAAATATTGTAAAACTATATAAAGAGTAACTCTGAAGTTTCTTGCCCATTCTTCTCCATACGAAACTACCTTTTGGGCAACTAGTATCAATTCTATTTTTATATGTGCCTAATTTAAATAAATGATTTCACTGTGAACGTTTGCCAAGTTCTCAGATCTTAACTGCAATAAAATCTATAAGTACCACAGAATGGCCAATACCAAATCAAATGCCCAACACCCTTTCTATCCTCACAACATGGACCATAGACAAGCATCACATACCTTGCAGCTGCCTGTTCAACAACGCGGTGATGCCAGGTCCATCGCCCGCCTTCTTCACCACCAACATCGGCTTATCTTCGCCTTCCTCGTAACTATTCGGCAGGTGTCCGTTGGAGACCGCCATTGTTTCGCTCACCTGGAAATCGTGGCATTAAAACGCATTAAATTAATAATAATCTTGGATATGTTACAGCCGTTCTTTGTTATGATAACACCCTAGATGAGCAATAGTGACCTTATTGGTGATGTTCTTCAAAATGGTCTGGTGCGTAGTACTCCCAACCGGCGTGCGTGTATGGCCAGAGGCCCTAGACAAAGTGACATTCTATCAGCGATAACGATGATCGAAAAGGCACAAATTTCTAGGACTGACATAAGCTATCGAAAAGCTTACGCCAAAGCTGTTGAAAGTCGTTGTAGAAATACGAAACGCTTTCGAAGCGATTGTCACTTGTCTAGGCTTCCTGATGTATGAACGTAAACGAAGTAAAAGGGGTATGTAAGGAAAGTGGCGTTCTCTAGTTTCTGCCTATGGGAAGAAGGCAAGAGTTTATATAGAAAAATGTAAATTCTACCTATTGTAGTACTCCGAGACAGACTCTCAAAGTTAATATTGTAATATTTAAATTCAAAACCAAATTACTTATGTATTCCCGAGACACGTGTCTTATAATTACTTGTAAATTGAGTGTTCCTTTGATCTTAAAATTACGTTTTACAGGCGATATTGATTTTAGCTTCGTTGACTGAAAATAACGATAGGTATCAAAAACACTTTATACGAAAAAAAAATCGGATATGCGAATGGAACATATCATAATCAGCCTATAATGTCCCACTGCTGGGACACAGGCCTCCTCTCGGTGAGAGGGAGTGGGTTGTAATCCACCAGTGCGGGTTGGTATAATGTCACTAGTTTAAAATATTTTGGTTCTAGGACATGCCGGTTTCCTCACGATGTTTTCCTCCGCCGTTTTTGAGCGCAGTGGTGATGAAATAATTTAGGTACACAAAGTAAAGCGCCTGTATGGGTTCGAACCTACAACTCGTAACTCACAATGGAAAATACGGTATAAATTTATTCTATCTCTGATGTTGTTGAAATATTGTTAGTATTACAAAAGCAGCATATATATTTATTACCGTAGTTTGATATTTATAACTGTATAAAAAACCGTTAGAAATATTCATAAATAAAACTTAATATTGATGGTTTTTATTAACAAGTTAATAATCGAAACTGGTTTAAAAATTATTTGAAACAACAATTCTGGTTTATCCAGAATCAAATCTTCTAAGGAAAAAACGAACAACGGAGAAAGCCGTACAAACTTTGTTGTATTTCGAAATCTGTACACGTACAAATCATTTAGTTAGAATTCTTTGGAACAAATTGAAAAGGCTTTAAAAAAACTTCAGTTTATTTGATCAAAGGCTTCCCGATAAAAAAGGTCCCGAGAGAAATCAAAATAAACATGAAACGATAGCCGATCGCTTGTTTAGACCATAATGCAACCTATACAAATCCTTGGTTCCAATTGATGTTAAAACAAATATAAACTTTAAAGTAATGAAGGTTAAGTTTACTTTAGAATGTATGTATGTATTATTGAAAAAAAAAACATGCGGGGCAGTCTTTGGGGACTCCTGCCAGGGTTGCGGAATAGTCCGAAAGGGATACCGGGACCCTGGCAACAGGCAACTGAAGGAACATGGGTGGGTTTTAGTCAGTAAGAGTCTGACACGCCCTTCCGCTCCGCCCAGAGCGGGAGAAGTCATATGATGATTTCCCACCCAAAAAAAAAAAAAAAAATCTTTGGGGACTGTCGATAGAAGCGAAAACTAAGTAACATTCATTCATTTCTTCAAACGTGAGGATGACGCGAGTTTCATGATTTTTGTTCACCCAAAAACATTCATTCATTTCTTCAATCGTGACGATGACGCGAGATCCATGATTTTTGTTCACCCAAAAAATGCTCAACGCGTCTAAAGAAGTTTTCACTTCAAAAAAGTTGTGTTTGAAAGTTATTAAAAAAAACCGTTTGTTTACATTTTTGGAAACTAAATGTGAACGCGAATAGGCCCAAATGTGGGTCAATAGAATTTTCATGAAATTCAGCCTAGTTGTATGAATAAATAATTTTAGCGTAGTGGTCGGTTGTGAATTTGTAATAATATACTAGCTGTATTATTTACGATGAGCACGAGGCATAAGGCCGGTTTTTATGGCTTAGGTAATTTTGTTTAGTGGCTATTTGATTTTGGAAAGTGATACTAGACTACATAAAAAACCAATTAAGAAATAAAAATCTGGTTTAAGTTATAGGTACTTATAAGGGCGAATTTCACCACCAGAAACTGAACGCGATCAGAACATAAACTACGTTTAAGGGCTGTCAATGACATTATTTTCTGCGGAATATTGGTGCCGATTCTGTTGTTCACAAACTAAACTAAATTTAAGTTCAGTGCATCTTTTTCTTTCTATTTCATTAAGAAAAGGACAGAAGATTCATTTTAGTTTAGTCCTGTCAAACTGGCACTACTCCATACAAGTTTTGACGCGATTAAAAACTTGCATATTACATTTTAGTTTAGTCCTGTCAAACTGTCACTACTCCATACAAGTTTAGACGCGATTAAAAACTTGCATATTACATTTTAGTTTAGTCCTGTCAAACTGTCACTACTCCATACAAGTTAAGACGCGATTAAAAACTTGCATATTACATTTTAGTTTAGTCCTGTCAAACTGTCACTACTCCGGACAAGTTTAGACGCGATTAAAAGCTTGCATATTAAATTACGTCAATTTACGTCAGGCACTGATTAATTTGACAAGACTAACTAAACTAAAACTAAAATTTGTCTTCTGTCCTTTTCTTGAACGCGTTTTAGATGTGCTCTTGATCGGTGAAAGCCGCCCTTAGAAAAAACTGGGAATAAACAGGTACAAAAGACCAAGAAATGTAGAATCTTTCTAATCTTTACACAGTACACACTGATACAAAAAGCAACATCAAGAAACATTAAAAAATAATACATTCGTAAATTCGATCAGTTATGGAATTTTGCAAGTCCTTTCGGTTTTACCCTTTCACAGTCCCATGATTGTTTAACTATTGTGTCTGCAAATGAATGTTATTTCTTATCTCATAAGTTTCTTTCGGAGAAAGTAAATTAAAAAGTATGTTAAAAGAAAATTCAAGCAATTCCGTGTGCTTGTTCAAGGTAATTTAGAGTAATGAGGAACAGGGTTTCAAGTTCACTCATCCTCTATTGAAAAGGGAGGATCCTCCGATCAGACGGGTGTTGTGTCTGGCGGGCAACTAACCCATCGATTGATGTCGGGATTTTGTATACATGTCCATCGCGCCGTAAACTCTAATTGCGCGATGCAGGACGTCTAATTGGCGTGACGTTGGGATTTTGTGTGACGTCAGGTCTTTGATGCGTAGTTCACATGTGGCCATCTAGATGCCGCCACAATAATAACAAAAATCACTCCATTACCTGCATAAGTTTATGAACCACGTCTCGACCCAGTATGTGGTCGAACACGGCTTGCAGGAAGGCGTCAGACATGATGGACAGCTTCAGCTTGTCGCGGTGCCACACCAGCACCCTCGACTCTTCCATCGCCATTATTGACACCTGCAATGTAATGATAAAAGCATTCAAACAACCGCCAGAAATTATTAGCCCAGAGTTCCTAGACAAGTGACAATCACTTCGAAAGCGTTTCGTATTTCTACAACGACTTTCAACATAAGCTTTCAATAGCTTATGTCAGTCCCATACAATTTTGCCTTTTCCGTCATCGTTATCGCTGATAGAATGTTACTTTGTCTAGGGCTTCAGATTCTCGCGGGCGTTATTTTATCAAGACATCGATTATTTGAAATCCCAAGACTGCATATTGCTTTAACCCTAAACTACATTGTGAAAACCCATGATTCAAACCGTTTACATAACTCCATACTACGTCGTACTATTAACGTAGATAGGTACAACAACCACGGCATACATCGTACAACCTGGATTTCACGGTGGCGTGTCGGGCAGTAAGTGGATCCGAAAAGCGGTGAATCGTGCTCGAAACAAGCACTTGAACGAGCAAAACGTACGGATCATTTAAGAGCCTATACCATCTTAGCTCAAATTCACTTTTTATCTCGTTCGCACCATACTACTCGCGGACTGAGTGAGAACGAGACGGAGTGGGGTGCTGGCGGCTCCAAGACTCGAATTTTAGGTAATTAATTGCTTCATATGGTGAAAATAATGGTAATTTAAACAAAATGAAAACATGAGACCTGCTTTATAGTTAGTTCAGTTATTATGCGAAGTTTCATGATCTAATTTGAAGTATTTTTTTAATAACAGCAGCGGCTTATAGTTTGGCTTAGAGGTAACTGGGGTGGATCGAATGAGATTTCCCACCCGTACGCAAAATACGCGCTTTGGGGTGGAGTTGCGGATACCAGCCCGTATTACCTATTACCTAGAGGTAACTTTGGTTTTTTTTCTATAGAGAAAACTTTACGTACCTAATCGTGTTTTCGTCAAACATAGTACCTAGCATCAATCCTCAACTTTAAAATATTATATTTATTTCAAAATTAATGCCGCAGTATTTTCGACATAACCGACGATCATGCTAAGCAATTTGAGGTTGTATAGGCTCTTAAACTAGGCTTTGAAACGTACAAAACGGCCGAAAATTGAATTTTCCTCTCCCATTACACGTGAAGATACAGATGTCAGGAAAAGTACGCGCTTCGGCAATCGTCGTCTATCTTCGGAAATACGAACGCTGATGATGAGATGTAATATAGTCCTGTTACAACCATGGAAGTACTGAACAATAATTTTGAGTCACATATAGAAGTACTGAACAATAATTTTGAGACAAGGTGCAACCAGACTGGGTTACTCAACATAGAGAAGGTTTCATACAAACGCAAAATATTTTGTACTGCAGTCAGTCAGTGTTAGGTGCACTATGACAATGTGCTGCAGTACAAAACATAGAACTGTGGGGCAACATTCGTATACTCATTCGGAAACACGAAGATTACCGAAGCGCAAACCCTGTCTGGTTTAGCTGCACGGACTGAAAAAGTTCTGTAAACACAAATTGTCGTGCTTGCTCCTAAAGTGATATATATGACGTCGTTAGGTAATCAGTCTTGCGTAGGTCCTTAGAGAAATGAGATCTTTCTCTAATTGCGGACGACGTTGAGAAGTTAAAATCTTCTTTGAGTTCTCTTTAGCTCAAGAATGATGTTAAGAAAAACTTAGATGTTGATACGTACCTTATAGTAGTTAACTCTAAGGGCGAATTTCGCTAATGATCCAGTACATATTAACCGCCTTCCAGAGCCGCCAGTGTTATCAATTATCATTGTTGTGGGATATTGACACTGACAGCTCTTAAACGCGGTTTAGATGTGCTGAATACGTTCAATGTCATTGGTGTAGTCTTCTGCCCTAAGGCAATTCTAGACAAGTCAAAGTATACAGCGTGTAACAAAAACCCTTTCCGATCCGTGAAGATGTTGTTAAGAATCATACTGAGAGTCTATTTCCGTGGTATTTTTATTGGAATAAAAACTTTTTACAAAAAAAAAAATAACCGACTTCCAAAACAAACACTAAAAAAGTTAAAAATAACTTTAATTTCGGAAGTCAGTGTCTTAGCTTTTCAATTTTCGTTTTTTGCTACCGACTTCCGAAATTAAAGTTATTTTTAACTTTTTTAGTGTTTTTTTTGGAAGTCGGTTGTTTTTTTTTTTTGTAAAAAGTTTTTATTTTTCACTTTTTTGTTGTGGTACCTACCCCACACAAATCCGAATACCAGAACCTGCTATGTAAATAACAGTGAAGGAGTCAAACAGGATATCGTCTAGATAAACTAAGTGGGAAAAAATTTGTATGGGACCACCTCGGAAGCATGACCTACCAAACAAAAAAAGAATCATCAAAATCGATTCATAATTGGCGGACTAATCGCGTAACAAACATACAAAAAAAAAAAAAAACCATACAGACGAATTGAGAACCTCCTCCTTTTTTGAAGAAGTCGGTTAAAAAAGAAAAAATATTCACCGCATTTTATTTCCAGTTTGCTAATTTATAATGAAATTGGGGTAATTTTGGTACTACAAATGTGAATTTCAAATTGCAACGTTTTTATTTTCAATAATATTGTTTTTCGGGTGTAATGTTATTGCAGTACCTATGTGCCCCTTTCGGATAGGACAAAGTTTTTTTTTACATGCTGTGTATCTACATTAAGCCAAATATTGGTGTTCGCAAACTCTCTTACAGGCATTATATTATAGTTAAGCCCATAAATCATGTAAGTTTTAATACTGCTACACAGTCCGCTACATTACATTACATCGAATAACCGGGACCCAATAATGCCTTCTATTATTCACCAGAGGTTTCGTTACTCCTAAGCCCACGAGAGAAACCCACAACAAGTACATTAAATCATTAACTTCCTCATTCATATAAATCTGAATAATTTACGAGGCTTCACTTTTACTCTGTTCGTCCAATAGAACAAAAACACCCACGAATAGTATGGTAATACACAACTGAATGAGAGTGAAATCATGACTGGAGCATACAATAATGCATAAACAAATGGTTGGGACAATAAACAAGAGGTGCACAGAAGGTACAGTTCGTAAAATGTTTAAAAAATTACTCATGAGCAGTGCCGTAATTAGCCTTTTATTCTTTCATGCGCCCGGTGCGAGCTGCTATACCCGCGCCCTTGAAATATTTTCTAAGCATAACCGGTTCTGACAATAAAATGTATCATCCAAAAACTAAGTTTTTGTAAACTTAATTTTAAGTACTTGGTAAAGTTCTGATTAAAGGAAGTTCAAATAAATTGCTTTTATAAATAAGGTGAAAAAACGTCTGTAATATTGATAATATTATTTATTTGTAAGAAAAATATACGCGGACGATGCGACTACACGCATAAATAAATTAATAATAAGTATTGTGGCCCTGGTCTGGTCATTTCTGCGCCCCTCCAGGGTCTGCGCCCTGTGCCTGGGCACCGCTGGCACCGCCCTATTTACGGCACTGCTCATGGGCAAATTACCTTGAGAGTAAATCCTTCTTTGGAACATGAACACGTTTTGCTGAGAAGGAATCTATTAGTAATGTAAGAATGCAACGTTTTGCCCGAAGACGGAGGAAAATATGACTGTACGACTAACCGGCTAATTCGAGCACGGCAGCAATGCTGCGCGACATTACTGCATTACATTGCTACCGTCCTTGGAATGTAATCCTAACTTATAAATAATAATATTAATACTCGTATTATAAATGCGAAAGTTTGTTTGTTTGTCTTATTTCGTTGCTTGATACGCTTTCACGCTAAACGGCTGAACGGATTTGGATGAAATTTGGCACATGAGTAGACCATGACCCGGAGAAGGACATAGACTATTTTTCATCCTGGATCGCAGACGAAGTCGCGAGCAACAGCTAGTCTAATAGAAAATGTATGGGGCCAGTAGTGACGCGGCCAGCAGTACCTAGACTGCAAAATGAACCTTCTGTACTTCTTATTTAGTGGCAAAGAGGTCGTAAGAGACACCCACCTGTGCTTAGGTACGATTACGACACCAATGCGTATATTTTCATATCATGTAGATATATTTTACACAACCCTGTATTGGCTGGAAATAGGACGCTTCCGTAGAACGTAAAGTATGTTATTTCCTCTGGATAAGGGAGTTAATGTGAAAAGTATTGTCAAGCTTTTGCGATAAAATATTTAACACCCCAGTTCTAAATATTTTTTCTACAGTAAGCTGACAGAGGGTTGTTTTATGTTAAGATACTGTGATGTGAATCTATACATATAATAATGTGTCTGTGTGTTGGAACGCGTGGTTCTTACTCAACTACGCAACGGATTTTGACGCGGTTTTCATAAACATGTAGAGAATTTACTCCAAAAGGAAAAAAAAAAAATATGAACTGTCCCATACAAAATTTCAATACCTACTCAACCAAAATGTATGGGACGGCTGATAATTTTTCGCGTTTATGATTTTGGTCCCATGGAGAAAGTTGTTCAGTTTGGTCTGTACACACGGCTACACATCAAGCTATACACTTCCATTATAAGCTGACCTCGCATTGTACGAAAATTTTATACAATGCGAGATCTGCATAAACTGGAAATGTATAGCTTGATGCCATACCCTTAAGTTTGACCACACCTTTCTGGAACAGCCAGTTTAAACAGAGCATAAGAGCAATATAATCAAGCAATATTCTATTCCAAATTTCCAACTTTATATTCTTGGCTAGGTTCAAAAATAAAATACAATAGACGTAGATATATTTAGTAACCAATTCCGCTTGACTATTCTTCAAGAGTCCTAAAAAACCCTGTAAGAAATCGACACGTGTTTCACCTCTCAACGAGGCATCCTCAGGATGACGATTGACCAATTGCAAACCAGAACGCGACGTGTTACCACACCGAGCGCTGGACGCAAAGTGAATTTTGACGTTATCAGTGCGATAAGCCCCTTATCGCGCTTATCGCACTGATAACGATTCTAGTCAATTAGCGCCGAGCAGCAATCCTATATAAGTGGGGGTGACGGGCGATTTGATTCACTTTGCGTCCAGCGCTCGGTGTGGTAACACGTCGCGTTCTGGTTTGCAATTGGTCAATCGTCATCCTGAGGATGCCTCGTTGAGAGGTGAAACACGTGTCGATTTCTTACAGGGTTTTTTAGGACTCTTGAAGAATAGTCAAGCGGAATTGGTTACTAAATATATCTACGTCTATTGTATTTTATAATGGATTTCCGCAAAGTCACGCCTGAATCAATTAACTAGGTTCAAAAATATTAAACCTATAAACGAAAGAAACATTATACGTTGACCGACTTCGCCAAAGGCGACCTATTAAATTGTCCTGAGCCATATTTAGACATAATGGCGTCATACTACATATAAAGTGGGGGTTTCTTATTCATCACCCAAATATAACAGACGTTTACACGAATAATACATACTATCTGAGCGCCTAGACAAGAGACAATCGCTTCGAAAGCGTTTCGTATTTCTACAACGACTTTCAACAGGATTGACATAAGCTTTTCGATAGCTTATACCAGTCCTATACATTTTTGCATTTTCCATTATCGTTATCGCTGATAGAATGTCACTTTGTCTAGGGTCTCTGGATCGTCAGTGTAGCCCGCGAAATTCAAATTTTCTTACGTTTTTTACAATTTGCTGGTCAGTATCACGTCGCATTTGGCCGCTTTTACCCCGACTAGGACGAAACAAAAAGGAGGGTTATGATTTTGACCGGTATGTATGTATGTGCATGTGTTCCATCATAACTTCTAAACTCCTCATCATAATTTGACAAATGAGGTATCGTTGGAAGCGTATTGATCGTCCGCTGGTTAAAAGCTATGTGACCTCACATTAAATTAAACGTGGCGCCCTCAAAACGTCATAAAAAAAAATATTGATGCCATGTTGGGTATCAAATGAAAGGGCTTCATTAGCAAATTTAAAAAAAAAATGTCGTAGTTGGGTTTTAGTTTTATAACTTTAGTTTTTTTTTTACAGTTAAAAGGCCTCTAAAAGCCCTTGCAACGTAAACGAGGTTAATCGATTTGCACTTCGATTGGCCCCGTACTGCACGGCTGTACGCACCATCAGCTAACAACCTATAAGATCAGTTTACACTTTAATTAGCAACGTTAACAGCCTTTGCTCAAATATCCGACGTGAATCAACAAAAACACGAGTAAACATTCGATAAACTGGTCCTGCGTGATCACATTGTTACGAAGTGGCGGACAAATTGGACTTTTGAGTCAAAATATTTATTTTATGTTTTATGGCCTGTATTTTGACACTATGTTAATTGACAATGCGGTCGACGACACCAACCTTGCCTTAAGGTGGATGCGCTAGGGTAGCCCGCGAAATTCTGACTGACTGACGATTTCATGTCAATACACTTACATGAACTTAGAGAGTTGTATTGCTGATTCTAATGTTTATAATTCTGTAAATCCATATTTGTTACGGCCGCTAATAATATTTAGATCAACATACAACCTGATACTGACCTGCAAATTGCAAAAAACGTAAGAAAAGTTGAATTTCGCGGACCACCCTAGCGCATCCACCTTAAAGATCAATCAATCTGCCTACCCTTTTCCCAACTATGTTGGGATCGGCTTCCAGTCTAACCGGATGCAGCTGAATACCAGTATTTTACATGGAGCAACTGCCTATCTGAACTCCACAACCCAGTAACTGGGTAATACGATGCTACTTGGTAATACCGGTTGTCAGACTTTTCGGGCTTCTAACGACCCGTAACGACTGTCAAAGATCCACGATTGACAGCCGGGACCGACGGGTTGTCGCGCTTTCCGAGGCACGGAGGAGTCTCGGTATGTAAAGATGGTCACCCATCCACGGACCAACCCCGGCAAGCGTAGCTTAACCTGATGGATTGACCCGTGCGGCTGTTATTACTTAGTCACGAGTTCCTCCTTACCTTAAAGACACGTGCGAGATTTTTGTTGAATTGATGGATACCGAGATGGTAATTCCGATCTATGTCGGAAGCCACTACCACGAGCAGTGGTCCCATTGACCAGGTAAACTATAAAAATCGATACGAATCGCGCAGTTAGAGACTGGGCAACGAAATTTGATCACGAAAACACGCGCGAAATTTTAAAAAAACAAGGCTGTGTTGATACTTGACCTTTTATTTTATCTAAATGAAATTAAATTTCATTTATCAACACGAATTATCGCACTATATATAGGGACTTGTTGGCCAGAATCTAGTCGCAACGGCCAACTAGCCGCAGACCATACAATACCACTAGACGGCCATGACTGGCCGGAGTCGTGGCCGTCTAGTGCGCGAGATCTCTAAGTGTCATTCGACGTTTCGAATTTATTTTCAAAACATGAAACTATGCTCCTTTCTTCCATATTCTACCTTGCCAGTTCTGCTCACATTATTGTCAAAAAATAAAGGACTTACCTGAAAAAACTCATCTGTCGACACCCCGAACCATTCGGGCGAGTCGAGGAAGTGATGCGGGAACACTATGTGAAGCGCCCGCTGATTTTGAGACACCACTAATCTGGAACACCATACATTAACACATATTAAACATGGCTGCGGCGGCGGCATCTACAACGCCCCAAGGGAACTATGCATCAAACGGTTTGATGCATAGTTCTCTTGCAAACCTGACGTTTCATAAATCCTGCATCGCGCAAGTTATCCACGCGATTAGCATCAACATCTTTACATCAACAGAACCGTAGGGCAGTAGCCGACCAGACACATTACCCGTCTGGTAGGAACATCCTCCCGACCAGACACATCACCCGTCTGGTCGAAACATCTTCCCTTTTCTATGGAGGATGAAGAACTGAACACCCTGATCCTCTACCTCTATGATGCATTATACAGGGTGAATTTTTTAGATGAAAGAAAGAAAGAAAAATGATTTATTCGTCCAAAACGTATACACACACATGGCAGCATGCAAGATTTTACATAAAATTATAGCACAGTCATGAAAGCTGCTGATGAAGCAGTAAGTGTAGCTACAGGAAAACGGTCTTAGGAGAACGACCAATTTTTTTGTTGTAATGTAATGTATGGGAAAAGTCTGAACTGGGCTGTGTGAAATATGATACGAGCTAGAAAGGGAATGACTACCGAGATGGCGACTAATAGAGAAGTTAGGAAGAAAAATAGGTACATGTTGCGCCGACCTCAAATAAGGATAGGCGCAGGAGAATGATGAGAATTCTGCACAGTCTATTTAGATTGCCACCGACACGCTAATAAGAAGATGATCATGAATGTATGGAAAAAGTTTTTTTTACGATTTCTGACTTTTATAGTACTGTTTATGATCCTTTTATGAAACAAGATTGATTGGCATCAAAAAAAGTTTTTATAAAAATTGTTTTTCTGTAATTAAAACAGTTAAGGTACCTACCATCGCTGACCCGTCTCGAAAATCCACTCTCTATAATAGAAGCCTTTAAATGTCCACTGCTGAATATGCATCTCAAATGATTACTTGAAGGCGGATTTCTGGTGGCATTTTATGTTCGCTGGATCTTCGCATCCATAAAATATTTTTACAGTCGAAAGAAACGCTACATTTTCAGACTGTTTCATAGCGGAGAGAGATGATCATACCATTTTTTTAAACCCAATATTATTCCCTAAAGTTAAGACTTTAATCAAGTACATTTTAAGGCGAAAGCTTCAGAGTAGCCCGCGAAATTCAAATTTTCTTACGTTTTTTGCAATTTGCAGGTCACTATCAGGTTGTATGTTGATTAAATATTATTCGCGACCATAACAAACCCATATTTAGAGAATCATAAACATTACAGTCGGCAATACAACTCTCTAAGTTCATATAAGTATATTGAATGACTATTTCATGCAATCATGACATTTGGGGATTATTTTAACTTATGGAGTTTTTTTGCTGATATCTAATGATTATAATTCTGTAAAGCTATATTTGTTACGGTCGCGAATCATATTTTAATCAACATACAACCTGACACTGACCTGTAAATGGCAAAAAACGTAAGAAAATGTGAATTTCGCGAGCTACCTTAGCGCATCCCCCTTAAGCGTTGTTTATAACCACAGTTTTACGTAAACAGAGGGGCTAATTAAAGAGCTGTGTGTAAAATTCTGTGGTATTACAACTCAGTTCGACTCACACACAGTACAAAGGTACAGTGATACCTTACCCACAATACATATGAACTTCTCGATCTTTGGGTTTAATTGTTAAAGAGTGGGCATACATCCTATATTACTTACATTAATTAACGGTTCTTGCAGGATTGTACAATGATGACACAGTTTTAGCACATGGGTTAGAAAAAACAGAAGATTCCTTGCAATGACCAAGGAGATCAGTAGATCTGTAATGCGAACAGTAGTCCTAGCGAGCACAAACGTTTTTGCAACAATTAATAATTATTTTCAGAATTCTGTTTTTTTGTGGTGGTACCAGTTGCTCTATACCTAGTAGTTTCAATGGTAGGGGCGATTCCACTGGTAGAAATCTAAAAGCGAGCAATTTACTGCATTTTTAGGAGCTATTATGCTCATCAGATCACGCCGGAGATCCTCATCAGATCTTCACTAAATTTTTATGAGACCAACTTAAAGTCACAAAATTTCAAATAAAAAAAGAACCATCGAAATCGGATTTCATAAGGCCGAGATATCCAGGCTCCCTTTTTGGGGGAAGTACCCCCCAAACAAAAATCCCCGAAAACAAAAAAAAAATGAAGTCGTAAAACCTGTATACCAAGTTTCGTCCAGATCGGTTGTAAAATACGACCTGTAGAGGAGTACCAACAATCTGACTATAATATCTATACTGAATATCTTTTTCTTAATTAATATACTGCAAGAAACTTTTAACAAGTTTTAACGTTTAAATAATGGTTGTTAATAACCAGAGTATTACAGGAACGGGGCTAATTAAAACGTGCGGTATAAAACCTCTCTGCGGTATAGCACACCATTCTGTGTGTTTGGGGGTTCATTACCTGCGCTGTGGTTCTCTGTTGCAGATTATAGCCGACAATTATATGAAATGTACGAGATAATCTTAAAACTTTACGTTTTTGGCTGGGTATATGAAGCGATCTACCTTTCCTTTCCGTGTGGTTCTGGTTTATAACCACTGGTTACTAACCTGGCCTATGACTTGGCTTCAGATGCCGTCGAGAAATATTAGGTCTTTACCTATGAAATTGCCGTTCTGCAGTACTGGCCATTTCAAATCAAAATAATTTTTGTTTGGCTAAGAATTCTAATTTCAAATTAATTTTATTTTAAAAACATGGATTTTTTTTTCCAAAACACTAACACTAATCAATAAAGAAATGACTACTCATTTCTTTATTGATTAGTGTTACATTTTCATCGCATTTCAATCTTTTTCGTCATCATGGATACGTTAAAAATTCGAGTAATTATGGAATATGAGTACCGTCGTGGCAGCAACGCGGCACAAGCGGCACGCAACATCAACGACGTTTACGGAGCTAACACTACAAACCAACGCACCACCTGTTATTGGTTTGCTCGCTTCCGTTCTGGAAATTTCGACCTGAAAAATGAACCTCGCGGTCGTCCGAAGACTTTGGTCGACAAAGACGAATTAAAGGCGATTGTGGAAGCTGATGATACACAATCTACGGCTGAATTAGCAGCAGCTTTCGACGTTAGCGTCAAAACAATATTGGTCCATTTGCGTCAAATTGGCAAGGTAAAAAAGCTTGACAAATGGGTGCCCCACGAACTCAATGATCGCCAGCGCGAAGTACGCGTCGAGACGTGCCTTGCACTGCTCAACAGACACACAAATGAAGGAATTTTGAACCGCATTGTTACCTGCGATGAAAAATGGATTCTGTTTGATAACCGCAAGCGCTCAGCAAGTTGGTTGGATCCTGGTTCAGCACCTAAACAATGCCCTAAACGAAAACTTACCCCTAGAAAAGTGATGGTCACTGTTTGGTGGTCTAGCGCCAGTGTGATTCATCACAGCTTCTTACCAAACGGGGTGAGCATTACTGCAGATGTGTACTGTGAAGAACTGAACACAATGATGGAGAAGCTGGCGCATCTCCAACCAGCATTGGTCAATCGCTCGTCTCCGCTGCTCCTGCACGACAACGCGCGACCTCATACTGCACAGCAGACGGTCTCCAAGTTGCAAGAACTGGGGTTGGAAGCTCTCCGTCATCCGCCCTACTCACCAGACCTTGCGCCTACAGACTACTACTTTTTCCAGAATTTGGATAACTTCTTGGCGGGAAAAAAATTCAATACCCGAGAGGCAGTACAAAATGCCTTTGAAGAATTTGTTGCCTCCCGTCCAGCTGATTTCTTTAAGAAGGGCATCAATAAACTGCCACTGCGATGGCAAAGATGCATTGATTGCATGGGTGATTACTTCGATTAATACAAATAAAAAATTCATGAAAAAAATTCGTTTAAATTTTTTCATACAAAACGGCAATTTCATAGGTAAAGACCTATTATGTCTCAGGCATGCCGGTTTCCTTCACCGTTTTTGAAGCAAGTGATAATTATACAATACGCACATGAATCCAAAAAGTCGGAGGTGTGTGCCTTGGGTTAGAACTCGAGACCTAAAACTTGACAGTCGGACGGTGAGACCACTAGGCTATCACTGCTATGAAACGATGGAATTCTTTAATTAAAAATATGAGAGATCTAGCGCAAAGTTCTTGATTTAAGACAAAAGTTTTATAAAACGAAAGAGGCGATTCTGAAAAACTCACTTTTTGAAAGGTTTGGGATTGATTTTCAGACAATCTTCATCCTTCATCGTCGACGCTTCGGCGGGGGGATCAATTTAACTGAACAAATAGCTTTTAGATTAAAGTAGAAAACCGTTAAAAATTCTCAAAGACTGAAATCTAAACTTCATTTCAGAAGTAATTATCGAGTTGCGTAGAGACAGCTAAGTCTTCGACATATTTAAAAAAAAATCGTAATTTAAAATCAATACCATCTTGTCAAAAGACGCTAGTAAAATGAAGTTCAATAAAATTACTTTCAGAACTAATCACGACGAATCCCGAACTTGTTTCGGCTATAAACGCGATAAACAAATTGGTTTTCCACGAAATCTAATAAAAAGTATCTTTGTTTTTTCATCATAAATTGTTTTCCACCGCCCTTTATGGGCTTTAGGTCGTGATACTTGACATTATGTCTTCTATACCCGAATAAAAGGTAAGATTTAGGGCTGCCCAATCTAGATAGATTTCTCACTGCCAACTGCCAAAGCTTAACAAAAAATACAATCATGGCCCAAGTTTTTTGGGTCAACTCCAGCATGCCGCTATTTAGTGGTTTTAATTTATAAAATTGGCAGTAAAATTTCGTAAAACCAGTATTAATATTTAAATAGATATTCCGGAAATCAAACATAAAACTTTCGCTATTAATTGCAGAGTTTCGAAAACTTGATTTGGACGGGTTTTTGTAAAAAAAACTTGATAATTGAGCAATTTCTAAAGATGTTCTAGTCAGCAGCCCTGAAATATTATGCTCCCCAAAGCTCGGTGTCGCAAAGTTCGTCTCCATAATAGAGTTTCGCGACAATAAAGCGCTCCACGAAATGTTTGCTTTTCACAAACCTTTAAAGGAACATTGTCGCGAATTTTCCAGACATTTCAATAGTGTTTCCAGCATTCGTTATATCAAGCTTTTTAGTAAAACCTTATGACCGTTGCTTCTAAAATGGCAAACAAGTTTCTAATTGTTACAAAACCGCCATTTAAAGCCTACTAATCTTCATCTTCGTTAATGTAGCCACCCACGTCAGTTCATCAAACTGCATGGGCGGATGAACTATTACAAAATTGGTTGTTAAACAAACACTCAGTGGCTTCTAAAATCGTTCACATCCTGCAAATAACTTCATAAACACGAAGACTTGACTTGACTTTTCGTGAAAGGTCGGTAAAAATAGGTCCGACTCCGTAGTCCGTACTAAAGTGTGTAAGTACTTGCAACTAGCGCAATGTGGGACTGGCTAAGTGCCTGGAAAAAGTGCCTTGTTCAAAGTTGTTGAGGGTCGTATCGCATCGATAGTGTTCCGCAAGTCAACTATGTTCAGAATCAGGCCGTGAAATTATGAGTTTATTTCTTGAGCCGAGCCCATCCATCACATTACTATGAGGTCTACGCTCAGAGTTACGGAGTCAAATCTTATCGACTACGTAAACTTTACCGTGCAATGCATTTAAATCAACTGATTTAGAAGCGCCTGAGATGTACCTTTAAGCATTTGCATCATTATTGCAAAGTACGTCTTCACATTATGAAGCATATCCTGCAGTGCTCTCACAAAGTACTGTACATCTGGCGACACTATACGAGGCCTCGTAAATAAAGCTTAAAGCGCTGCAATTACTACGTCTGAGTCTGTACAGCCATTTTATAGCTTCGTCGCTAACGCGCGACGAGTTGTTAAACTTTATGCTTGGCCTAACTAAAAGGCGGTGTGTTCGGCCACAGTAATTTTCTTTACTTACTTTACAAGTTGTCGTAATAACATGGTCAGCAGTTTAGTTAATATTTTCGCTGAAGAAATAAAGTATCTAAACTTGAAGATTTATTTTTAAAGCGAAGATGAAACTGAGAGATGAAAATTATCTTCGCAAAGTATACTCTTGTTTATGTTTATACAGTTCAAAGCAGTACATCTATATACCAATTTCCGCAGAACGCCAATAAGCTCGGAAGATGCCAGCCAAGATAAACAGTGGTATATTAGGAGAGTTAGGATGTTTGACTTTAACACCACAACGGGTTTGATCCAATGAGGTAAGGAAGGATAGCTATATTCATATAGATCACAGAGAAACATGTAAGTTATCAGAATCATAAAATACGGTCAGAGGACATTAATATACCGAGACAGCTAGAATTCGAAACGGTCAGAGCACGAGATTAGACAGGTCGTGCCTACTCATCTAGTCAGATTTTTTTTAAACAATTTGAGTCACGGCAATGAAATATCCAGCCGTAAAAATCATGAAGATTTATTCGCTCTGATATTTAATATGTTGTGACGCAACGCAACCTACAGACTACAGACTTATCCATCTGTCTAATGATGCAAATATATATTAAACTTTATTACCTTCGTCTTAAAGCCTACAGTTGACAAGGTTGACATGCTGTTAAGCGACCTCAAAAACGAAAAAGGAGTGACTGGCTACTAGGCTATCATTAACCAAAACGGGTATCAATATTCAAGGCTACCGGCACCCTACGTGGGTTAGGTCAGATTTCAATTTGGTGTATGGACACGTGCGACTTTCGAGCGACACGGCCGTAAATGTTTTACTCCAAATCTCAAACAAGACAACTCAAACAGTCCACGAACATTGTAAACCACTCCGGTACTAAATTACCCGCAGTATAACAAAATTACAGTGTAGTGCAAAACACTGTCTATATCCTGCACTACACAAGGTGCAAATAATACGAGCGAAATTCGTAAAGAGGTCGCCAGTTTATGCAACCCATTGCGCAATGCGCCTGCGACACTGTATACCGTATGTCGATAATTTCCCTTTCAATGAACGGTTCATTCACAAAATACCAGCTAACAAGTCAAGGAGAACATGCTATTTTTTACTACGAAAACAGTGATTAAAATGAAATTGCTTCATCAACGTTTTAATTAGCTGATTCGGGTTGCGGTGAATGGAAACTTGATACAAAATGTGATACATCTGCACACATGCTAACCAAAATAAATGCTGATTTTATGGATAGATGAACAATACTGAACAATGTATGGAGAAATCGGGAACATATCCGAAAACTATAGAAGACAACTAAAACCGTTTGATAATTGCCCAAATCAGAAAAAAAAAACGGTCATACAGTAATTTATGCTGTCAGGCCGTCAATGACATCGTATAAAACCTTGATGTGTTCCGGCAAAGTAAAAGTGATCGTTCGTGTCTTGTTATACTTGTCATTTAAACACTCCATTATAAATACAAATCACACGAATCGAAGTGATTCACACCTAGCATACCATTTTCGACCTTAATATGTATTTAACTGTCAAAATCTGTGAATCAAAGCCGTTGCCCAAACACAATGGATTATTGGTCCCTTCTCCAACGACTCCAGGAACAAAGAGCAACGGGGAATGAGAATTGTCCAAACCTATCCAACTGTGAATAGATTTACTTTATTTATTAATCATTGGATTGAACAAATCCCATGGGAAGTGAAGTGTATTTCTTTTGAATGATCCTTTGAACTATATTCACAAATATCTTCACTACCTATACGGTCTGTCTTTAAGCTTCACTTTCCTCGTTAGACTATTATTATAAGTCTAGTCGAGTTATCTAAGATCTAACTCCGCAATCTAATCTAAACTTCGGTGAAACTCTTGGCTGTCCTTCATTATTACGCTCAAGAATAACACTTATGAATTTCTGATCCATCCGTAATTGATAATCGTTAAAACTTATTTTGTTAAAGCTATCATTGACAAAATAAATATTCAGGTCGTTCCGATCTCCAACATTAGTATTTCCAAACACATTTTCCATTTAATCCTCTTTTGATGAGTTTTGCTTTTTCCAAAAAAACATTCCGTGACCTTTATTGTCTGCCTTCAGATGACTTCAACCAACAGAATCAGTTTCGTTCCTCTGATCGAAAAAAATACTTAACATTGAACTGTTATATAACAAAGAACTCGTTAGCATTGACCGAAATTACATCCGATAATCAGAAGCGAATATTCATTATTTTTACTACAGCTCCATTTGCATGGCTTATTTTAAAAGAAAAGTTCATCATCGTCATCATCAGCCCTATAGCAGTCTACTATATGCTTACCTAGGACATATATTCTACTTGAAACCAACTTACACAAATCTATTAATCTGTTTCTGAACAGCATAATACCCAAGCTTTCGCATTTATAATATTGTGACATATCGTTTAAAGTGGGTTTGTGGTTGGTAGAGGGAGGACGCTGCGGCATTTCGTGAGGTCGAACTGCAAGCATTTGTCACAGATGTGAGCAGTGCAATCTTTCAAGAAAAGGGACAGAGATAAATAAGGCACAATTGTACAAATTAGCGTTGAAAGAGAACTGATGAGGGTAAAAGTGACAACTAAAATCTTGCCACAATAGCACTTTATGAAAGTTGGTTTTAAAAATGTAGTGTGTATTATAACTACACGCTACACTAACTTAATAATTTCCATTCTCAGGAAATAAGCTAATAACTTTATACAAGCATCTTGTTTACCGCTAATCTAACGCTTGGTAATATAACAACAATGCACATAAATGTTCACACAACTCGTGCATTTTCCATTGATGTCTCACTTATCTGTTGTGTAAGATCTGACTAAACCACTGTTATAAATTACAGCTACAGACTACAGATTTCTTAGACGAAGTGAGTCACATGTATGCTGAAGATTTCCGATATTTTTTGGGAGCTGTCAACGGTGAGAGGGTTTTTGAATTAACGTTTGTCTTTATTCTACAAACTTTGTTTCTGAGGAGAAAAAATCATGACAAGATGATTAGATGAGTCAAGTATTTTGCTGAAAGATGTCAGGTATTTTTGGGAGAAAATGAAAGTTATACAACTTTTGATTTAATTTAATTCAAGACGTCACATGTTTGAAGAGTTTGCTGATTTAATTTAGAGCGACAGACGAAATTCTAATCAAAATGTCAAATGTTTGTTAAAAGATTCCGGATATTTTCGCAAGCTATTCATTTAACGTCATTCATTATGCATGATACAAAGGTTTCACTTATTTGATGAGGGCTAATACCGTTGTAATTTACATATAAGTACAAAGGTATTTTAAAGAGACATATGACAAACATTTGCATAAGGATTCTGGATATTTTCGGGATTGGGACAGACTGGCGTCGCGGTCTGTTTGATCTCAAGCTTATAATCGGATATATTTTTCTGGAGATTTTCCGTTTGAGTATAAAATTGCAAGGTTATTTTATCACTCTGGTTCATATCAGTAACGATCAATATAACATGTAATGTGTCGCACTGTTAATGTGTAAACATGTCGTTAATGTGTTTCATATCAAACTCAATAAAAAGTAATTTCAATTTTATTTACCATATTTTTTGTTTATGGTTTTAGATTAAAAAGGTAATCCTTGCAAGCCATGTTTTTCTCTGCATCTATCAGTTTTAGCTTCATTAATTTGACGAGTAACGGTCGCGTGATGGCTGCTACTAAATTATCTTAGAATATAGTACAATAACCTACAACAGGGTCAAAGTCAAACATCTGAGAGTAATTAACACAATACGTCACTGTAATGGTGGTGGACTAACAAGCAACTGTGATTAATACTTAGTTGACAATATGAATGAGAGGATGTTCCGGTGGACAATGATCGAGATCTTTCCAACGTTGGGGAGATGTGGACTAATGAGTTTATGTTAACTAGGAATATGATACATTATCGAGTTTGTCCGTGTAGTGTAAAACCAGGAATAAACAGAAGCAGTCACAAAAAAAAAAATATATACATTAGTTTTTGTTTATGCAAAACCCGAAAAGGGGTCATTTTACTCATCATTTTGATCAACTTTTTCTAAGGGACCAACTTTGACATCGCAAAAAAAAAACAGCTGTTCCATACATTTTGTCGATAAGTGAACACAAGTGTATGGAACAGATGATTTTTTTTCGCGATTTCAAGGTTTGTCCTATAGAAAAAGTTGTTCAAAATGATGAGTACAATGACCCCTTTTTGAGTTTAGCATAAACAAAAACTAATGTATTGTTGTATGATCATCCTTAGGACATATCTGAACGCGGTGCACACTGCCAATAGGTAGTTGTCACAAAGAAAACTCATAGGTCGAATGTCCGGAAGGAAAGTCGCTGCTTTCAGTGGAGTTTCACTTCACTGGTCACCAATTCGATTGCCAAACATGGGTGTCATTTCTCCAACGAGCCATAGAAGTTACAGCTCATGCTCATGCTCTCCAACGAGCCATAACTTGATGAGTCGCCTTTAACGCAATCCAACATGGGGATTGCTAAATCTACAGGTCTTAATTTTTTCTTCACCAAGGACAGAATTATAGAGGAAACAAATATTAATTTCCACCACACTCACTTGCCAGATAGCACTAAGGAGAGGCTGTCCACTTTAGTGACCTTCTCGTGCGCGTACAGTTCGTGGCACTTCAAATGGCGCACGTTGCGCATGCACATGAGCACGCGCCGGAACTGCCGCCGGGACACGCGCAGCGGCTTGAAGAGGGCCACGTATACCTGGGGACAAGGGAGAAAATATTAAGAACAATTCATGTGCCTGACGAGATTTCCCGTCGACGCAAAAAATAACGAACTTCCATACAATATTTCACCCCTATTTAACCTCTATCGGGGATGAATTTTCAAAAATCTTTCCTTAGTGCTCGTTTTCGTTATACATATAGGAAACTCTTGAGAAAAAAATCATGCTTGAGACCAAATAGTTAGGCAGTGCGTTGTCTGTCAGTGAATTCATGAATTTAAAGGAACAATAATCAAAGGTGACCTTACCGAGTAAACGCAAAGTAAATTCAAAAGCTTTTTTAAATCGAAACTACAACTATCTTATAGAATTTTGTTTAAAACACGACAGGCAAAATAAATTAGTATCATCCATATATAAATAGATGCGAATAAAGACTTCAACTAAATCAATATTATGTGCGCAACGAGTATTTCCAATTCTAGTATGGTTCGAATTTACATTACGTTTAGGTTTACTTCGCGCATTGGCACAGTGCTACGGAACCTTTAAACGAAAATGTTTAACATATGCAAGGACTTCACATATTTTAGCATACGCTTGCATTTTGCTTTAATTCGGTGCAGATCAATAAGATTCATTTTTGTCCTCGTTTCTTTATTGGGTCTTATGATACGATGGACCAATACTCTCCAGAGGAGACAAGCTCATTCCGCCATCTCCGTCTCAATAAAAACTACTGATACATCTTGAAGGCTTCCACAAACAGGCGCGAAGCGAACAATGCGGAGGCGTCGCGCCAGTATGTAAGAGCCTTTACATAAACTGCTATATTTTTGGAGTCATATCTTCAGAACTTCAGCCCGCAAGGACCAACTGCGAATCTAATGGGGCTTACCAATCAGTAAATGCTTTAGGTACTATCCTTTCTAATGATTTTTTTTTTCAAAAATCATGATCTTATATTTTTTTTACTATTTTTACCCGACTGCCAAAGAAGGATTATGTTTTTATTTATCTCCATTACTTACTAGAAGAGCTAGTGACTCGTGGCTAAGTAATAACAGCCGCACGGGTCGATCCATGAGTTTGCCGGGGTTGGTCCGTGTATGGGTTTAGGGGCATGAGGAACAGGGTGTAAAGTTCACTCATACTCCATAGAAAAGGGAGGATCCTCCGACCAGACGGGTGTTGTGTCTGGCGGGCAACTGCCCAACGATTGATGTTGGGTTCTTGTATATATGTCCACTGCACGGTAAACTTTAATTGCGCGATGCAGGATTTATGTGACGTCTGTCTGACGTCAGGTCTTCGATGCGTAGTTCGCATGTGGCGATGTAGATACCGCCACATGGGTGACCATCTTCACATACCGAGACTCCTCCGTGTCTCGGAAAGCACTTTAAGCCGTGGGTCCCGGCTGTCATTCGTGGATCTTTGACAGTCGTTACGGGTCGTCAGAAGCCCGATTGTCTGACCACCAGTCTTACGAAGGGGTATCGTATTACCCAGTTACTGGGTTGTGTAGGTCCGATAGGCAGTCGCTCCATGTAAAATATTGAATAATTAAACTTAAAGGAGTCTTTATAACTCTTTATAAATATAGTTTAGTTTTTAGCCGTGTGTGGCGTTGTTTTTTTTTGTTCTCTTCTAATGTCAACGGAAAACTAGAAAGTCATGTTTTAAATAAATAAAATGTTATTTTCCATTTTTCTAGAATTCTTACTTCTTTCATATCGCCAAACTCTATTAGGTTATGGGCCCAGTCATTGCGATAATTGATACTGGTATTCAGCAGCATCCCGTTAGACTGGAAGCCGACCCCAACATAGTTCGGAAAAGGGTAGGCAGATATGATATATATATTTACTTGAACGAACCATTTCAAGGGATACTACTACTGTAATTATATCTCTATGGATACTCCCCTAATGGCAACGCTTAGCAGTGAATTTTTAATAATAATAATCTGTTATTATCACACACACCCTTGCCGCACTCTCGTTAACCACTAACTAAGTATAGGGAACTTAATACTTCAGTCGATTCGAGTCCTTCAACGAGGCCACATGTCATTCATACAATGGGTAAAATATACAGGTATGATAAAAATATTTACCACAGAGAATAATTGTACAATGATATGAAGTGACAAGTCACCAGTTCATCGCGTACCCACAGTGGCCTACTTCCGACAGGTGACTGACGGGTTGCGAACTAGATGGGCCGCGGTTCCCATTTTATTTTCGTCCCAACATAATCTCCCATCAGATATTTGCGATAGACCCCTCCATCAAATCTGACAATTACATTTGGACTCTTTAAAAAAAGTAGAGAAAATATTTATCAGATCCTCCAAAACCATATGGCGCTTCTAATGACGCACACTTTTTAAAATAATTGATCCCCTTTTTAGCTTTGAGACGTTTTCACACAGTTTGTCGCAGTAAATAAGCTAGGGCACCCCGATGGGGGGGTTAGTTTAGAACTGTGACCAAACAAACGTGCAAGCGCTATATCTAAATTGGTCGCATTTGCTTGGCTATTTAGTATTTTTAGGACCCCAAAATAGGAATTGTTTGAGGCTCACAAAAAGAGGCGCGATCATTATATTAGAGGGTTCAATAATCTTTTTTGGAAAGCACAATGGGTACTTATTATTTGAGGTTCGATTAAATACATGCCGAAAAGAAGTGGTAATGTATTGTATTCATAATTTACGTTTTCATTCATTGTTATATTCACGCGATTCCACGGCATTGAATGCAACCCATTTATCACAGTAAACACACGGCTACCTTGACTTGTCAACTATTTATTTATTAACGTGTTTAACTTCAACAATCTTCACTTAACTTTGACAAAATATGTACCTACTTAAGTTATTATGAAACTTAGCCAAAGCCAGCTGCGAAGAAAAGAAAAAAGTAAAAAGAACAAGCGAAGGGGACAGAAAATATGATACCCAAAAAGTCCAATATGGTGTCAAATGTCGTATTAAACTTAGTTATTCATTGACTACATAATCTAAGTTACTTATTGAAGAAACCTCAGCAATTAATTCTAAGTGAGGACTTAACAACATTCAACAGCCGAACACAAGTAATTAACGCGGAGGTTCTGCTAATTAATTTTCCAAAAGCAATAACAGGCGGACTGACAAAGACTTCGCGGTACCAAATAAGAACAATGTACTACGGTTTACGAACCAGTCGAGGAGTGAGCCATAAATCTTGCAATTTCCAAATATGCATGGAAGTAAACAGCCCAAAACTTTATTTGAAATGTAATATGCATACGTATATTACTTTTTAAATAAAGTTTCATGCGACACAGGTCAATATTTACAGAAGGCAGCGTAAACACGACCGGGGCGGCCTAGATGAATATTTTTCTACGCGCGCTGTGCTGATACAATAGCACCGAACAATATGGCGCCCGGAATTTCGCCATTCTCTAAAAAGGTTCTATTGTTTTGCCTCTAAACGTGGGCGGAAGTGCAGCTGCGCTTTTGCTGGATTAGGCTGATTAAAACGTTGGTAACATAGAGATCTCAAGGATTTAGGGCGTTAGTGAACAATAGGCAACATTAATGAGCCCTCCTCATTACAGAGACTCTGACGATGCAATATTTACCTCTTTCATAGTGAAGCAGTTAAATCCAGGATCACTGAACTCCATACAGTCTGTCCCAGTTTTACAACATGACTCATTCTCATTTTGAGTTGGAAACTCACCAAGCAGACCGATTGCAGCTAAAGCCAAATGAAGCGTTTTGTTTTCAAATTCCAGGGATGTTTGAAGACCTTATTTTAAATACCAAACATGTAAATCGATGATGCATTGCCTGAAGTTGATTCACAAATTAATTAATGGACACAACAGATGTCTGTTTTAGTGCACATATGGTAATGGGACAATGAACATTTGAATCTTGTGAGTGGGCGTGTTGGCCCGCAGCTCTATAAATAGTATTCCCAGAGAAGCTTCGCATTAATTTACTTCTCAGAAATTTTGGCCGTCGCCTATCAACCAATGTTACTTAATATACAGATGTACTAATGCTTTTGAAGAGACGGTGATTGTGGGAGCCTCGGATTGAAAGGGAACTGTAATTTAGTTGTTTTTCCCTGTTATCAAGTGCCACTTTAAGTATGACTTCGTATCAAAGGCTTTGTCATTATTTACGCTACAAATCTTTTCTTAGCATATTCTGTTACTTGGAGATTGACGTCATTAAAATTGCAAGATATCTAGATATCTTCACCAATCATTCTTTCCTTCTTTTTTTACCCGACTACGGCGAAGCAAAAAGGAGGGTTATGATTTTTATCTTTTTAGATAAATTTTACTTCATGCTTCATTATTGTGTCTAGCAATATTATTGGTTCCAAAGATTTTACCTCAAGATACTAATTGATTAATGTAAGTTGATGCAGATATGAGTTAACCGTGAGAGCATAGTACAAGATTAATAATGATTACTGGCAAAAGGTTAAATGATACTCATAATCACAGTCAGTATGTAATTAATTAAAGGTAGTTCTATACGTATAGTTACACTTTGAACAGCAAATGAATAATGTTTGTCTCTACTACGAATTACTGAACTGGATATTTCAGCGCCATTAGAAATGGTCTGAATCATTAAAGCGTAGGCTTGGAGCAATTGCGGTCACGAGCGCAAATTTCTGATCACTCTGATATAAACCGAAACAGGAAATGTCCTTTAATGGAACACTGATAGACTGAGACTGTTACACTCGTTGTTAATATGCATCGTGACACCTAATCGATGTAAGCAAGCGGTATCGGAATACAAATTAAATGTAAACAGTGTAGGGAACCATTCGGAGAACGCATACATAAGGGAAAACAGGAGTATTGCAACGTATTGCCACAGAGTAATATTGCTGCGTACACGAGTGTCCAGGGGGCCAAGTCTACTAATTTACAAACGTGTCAGTGGTCTCACAATGATCAGTTTTTGACAGATATGCCATACAAAATCTGTCAAAAACTCATCATTGCGAGACCACTGACACGTTTGTAAATTAGTAGACTTGGCCCTCTGTACTCTTGTCGAATGATCCGTTCTAAAAGAGTGCCAATGGAGTTTCTTGCCCCTTATCTATAAGAACTTACTACTTGAAATGGGGACCTAGCATCATCTTTCTGACTCAACGACTCCTTGACAATTCAAAAAATTCTGTAAATGGTTAAATGGAAATAAATACTTACTTTGAGTTTGAGTATCTATGAACCAGTTAGTTACCTTTTAAAGAGTTTGATTGTAATACGAGCTATGTTATGTATGACACATAATTCCGTGACACCCCATATAGCGAGGAAATTATCAATGAGGCGTTAGGTTAGTAATTTATGCTACCATATAAATCGACTAAAAACATTACTGGTCAGAAAACATTACCAAAAATGATTGCCTACATTTAGACGGCTCCTACAAACGGCAGAAAAGTTCTTACCTACACAGTTTTTCGATAAAGTAGGATTCGGACAAATAAATTCTGTAAATGCCGTTACGAAGGCTTTACTTATGTGTTAGTATGTTACTTACAAGCCCCTAAGGACCAGACTTTATAGGCATCCCTTAGTTCGTAGGAAAACCTTTTGGGGCCTCCCAAGTTTACACACAAGAGTAACATTATGTCGGATATTTACCATCCCATTAACTGATTGGCAGTCTTTTAGAGCTGTCAATGTTTCTCCCTCGTCAAAAACATTACAGTTTACGCATCAGACACATGACCCGACAGGACTTTTGAAGGGTAACCTGTTTGCAATAATATTTGCGACAAATAATGACACATTGTATAATAAATAATATAATACGTGATATAAGCGAAAGAAAAATACCGAGCAAAGTACAAAAGACAGAGATAAAATGCGAGATTGCGCCGGGTAAGGAATAATATCTCAAGGGAGTTGAAAATCATTTTTTATTTACTTGTATAATATTCTGTGTTGGTCTATCTGTGTTGTTCGTCAAATCATTGAGCTCCTTAAATTCTTAGTTGAGCTGCACGAATACTGACAAATGCGTGCACTGACTGGACAGGTCCACTCAATCTGTGTGGTTCTTTCCTCAAAAGACCATTTCGGACACCAAGCTACATGGTCTTCACATGATCTGACCAAGATTATGTCTGGACTTCAAAAGAGACTGACCTCTGAGTTTGTTTTGGACTTTCTTCTCAGAGTAGTCAGATAGGAAACGCCGACCTCATCTAGTTTTAAAATATGTGATTGACGTGTATAAGTGTTTGTACAAACCCACTTACAAAAAATAAATCATTTAACATAACATTCTGTTGGTGCAAACTGGAAGTTGAGTCAAAAGTAGATTGATCGAAAACTCATCTACTAAGCTAATTATGATCATCAAACCAAATCCGTAACTTAGGACCAAAATCAGTAGGCGCAGTTCCATTCCGCGCCGTACAAAACCTCCCCTATGTATAATCACAGTGTTATCAACCAAATCCTTAAGTACACCTGCATCAAGCCCGCACACAATTATGCATCGTACATTTACGTCGGTAATAAGGTCAAGCTAATGACTTCGATGTGACAAGGCTGTCACGCCTTTAACTGCTCACCTAATGTTTGATTTTAAAAAACCTGTTCTTTTACATAATTTAGAACGTTTGCTATAGATGTGTTTGTACGTAAGACTGTACCGAGTAAACATGGCGTCACGTACACAGCCAGAGATTAAGTTCATTTTATTGAGCAATCCTGCCTCCATATCCCCAACTACTGCAACCCCTGAAAGCTTACAGTGGCGATCACTTGAAATTCGCCCAGTCAATGAAGTCTTACGAGTCCTGGAGAAATCATATTGGTGCCGAATCTCTTGTACACCGAACTAAACTAACTAAACTATCACTAAAATTCCTGACTTTTGACTATGGGAATCTTGGAGCTATTCTGCCAAATAATTAATAACGAAAAAAAATTACCAACATGTTGAGAATTAGGGGTTTAAATGTTTCCTACAGGGGGTCGAAATTTTCATTATTTTTGCGATAGGACACACCGTTTTCAAGATATAAGCAAAAGAAAATAAAAAAATACAGTACTATTTTTTGTAACTGAAGTCGAGGTGTTGGTTTGAATTTTAGTTCATAACATCTAATTTTATTCCATACATTTTTAATCGCGATTAAATATAGTCCGATTTTGTTAGAGGATTTTAGATATAGGACAAAATTTTAAGTTAAATCGTCAAATTCAGAATAGCATTTTCACTAAACTAATCTCAGTGCCATCTTAGTGCTGTCAAATATAATTATAGTTAAGTTTTGTCATATATAGTCTATTTCAGAATGAGTTTGATCGTTTGACAGGACTAAACTAAATTTTAGTGATTTTTAGTTTAGTTTAGAGAATTTTGTGACAAGAGAATCGGCACCATTGTCCATTTGAAATGGCGCCCAAAAAATATTTTTCTTTCTACCTTCCTTTCTTACATTGTTTATTCGCGCGACTGATTTTTCATCTCCTTCCTCGTACGTGAACGCGTCTCTAAAGATGGTACGTGCACGGTGCACATAAGTAAGTAAAGTACCATACCAAGTATCAAGTGTATCTATCATCAACACGGTCTCTGATACCCACCTACTTCCGTAAGTATATGTTTCGTTTACAATTTCAAAGATGTCATTTACATTCGTATTCATCCTAGCGTTCAGTATTTGAATTGCTGGGGTCCGCGTTACTCAAAGGAAATGTTGCAAATGGTAAACTATTAATTTAAGACTTCCTTCTTCATGTTGGTAGTTATATTATAATTAATTTCTAGTTTTATGCTAAACTTTGTCAGGTTTCTGCAGTCATTGAGGTATGATGTTGTTAGCGAGAATTTAAAAGAGGGGCTTATTCAGCATGGAACCAATAGCTGAACCCAACATTGCTTATTAAATATTTGTTTTTTTTTACGTTATTTCGGAGTTTAATCGAGCAAGTATGGCAGTCCATATAGAAATTCAACTCGAAAGTGCTAGTTTTTCCTCTTCAAAGAAGGCTGGCTTAAATTCTTTCGACGCTGACGTAAGGTAGGATGACATCAGTAGTATCTTTCATAATTAAGGAAGACTATTAACATTGTACAAACATTGACACGTAAATGATTGTAATCTGAGACTCGGAGCATGTTTTTCATATGTAAATAAAATTGTCATCCATCTGCATTAACCACAACTGTTACAGTTCTCAAGCGTTGGGCTAGCTAATTTACTCATGCAAATCTGCTGGTTCGAATTGAATGCCTGTAAATCTTATCTTATCTAATCTCGGAAACATCTGGACCCTTAACAGTAATCAATTGCTAAAGTGACAAATCCTACAATCACTTCTTTTTATCAGTTCAAGGAATTTATTAAATACAGTACAGTCAATAAAAAACTAGCACAAAAGATAAATGTGAATAAAGTTCAATTAATTGTCTAGTTCTTGCTGACTACAACTTACGGAAGCCAGTATCGTTAGGCACGAAATTCCCGTTCAATTCAGATTGAATTAAAAAGAATGGTAACCGTATTCCATTGTTAAGTAATTAGAATTGACAAAAAGGTCGGCATTGAGGGCTGAGGAACAATAACCATTGACAACTGAGAAAACCGCTAACTGACAATGCGCCGTTTTCTATTGAATTCAGACATAATTATTGACTTCCCTGTGATTCTCGCGTTCACGGTAATTACGGTACCTACCAGAAAGAGAGATACACCTGTATATTAAAAAC
This sequence comes from Lithophane ornitopus, assembly GCA_948473465.1. Lineage (NCBI taxonomy): Eukaryota > Metazoa > Arthropoda > Insecta > Lepidoptera > Noctuidae > Lithophane > Lithophane ornitopus. Next base: position 15,440,380 of record OX419626.1, read on the forward strand.
TCGTATTAATTTATTTTGTTGTACAGGTAAAAACTTTTTGTGAAGTTTATCCCAATGACAAGAAACATGCAACTCTACCCTTGACTTTGCAAGATTATGTAGTGTTAACAGGTTGGTTTTTCACATCGGCAGGTAGAGGACCCTAGCAAAAAATATACACACAAATATTGGCGCCAGCAACCAGACATCGACTTTGGAACCAGGACACAAGTTGGTGATATTTCACAAACATAGTTATCGTTATTCAAAAATTCGTTGCAAACAAAAGTTTTGAATACATGAATGTGTAGTTTCTCAGCTGCCAGCATATCCAATTTTGCAGACTTCCAATGCGACTTTCTGCTGAATAATTTCGTAGTTTGACAGCAGATTCGTCGCGGCTGCTCGACTTTATAATAGTAAGAAACCTGGCAGCATAGAAAATATTTTAACTTTTTTGGGATGCTCAGTTATGCTAGTCCCTTCCCATTGACTATTTGTACAAATAGGCCACACCAATTTTAATGAGTAAACCCCCTAAGCAAATGAGAACATTTTGCAAAATACAGTGTAACTAACAAATATTTACCAAAGTCAACTAGATTATCAAAGGAACAGCCCTTTCAGATAATATTTGATTCTGTCGCAAACTAGCATAAATTCAATCAACTGTAGTGTTTTTAACAGTAAACGGAGATATCAATGTATTGTTGTCAAGTCGGAATTTTAGTTTTCTTAGTAATTGGTCCTTCGAGCGTTTGGTCCCTTTACTAATTGTTGCCAGTGTTATTTTAATCTTTGCAAAATACCAACAAAGACAATAAAATTATTTATCACTGTAGGTCTCCAGAAAAAGCTTTCTAGTACAAAAAAATCTTGCGACATTCAAATTAAATGAACCAATAAAACAATCACGAGCACACTATAGCGTCATATCGCATCTGTGGGCAGGCAATATTGGCATCGCATTTAGGGTGCACCACACGTTTGCATAAAATCAATAGCTTCGTTACCAAACACCTCGGCTACGGTCGCGTGATTCCTACCCATAAACCCCCATTACCTATGGCAATTCCTAATAAATTTTTGCTCGAATTAATTAAGAAAGCATTATGAGCATAACGACCTTTGAATGACTGGCTTAGTTTTTCGCGACACCCAAATCTGCCGTCTTGCAAAAAGCAATAGGTATTTCGTCCAAAATTCTTAAATTCAGGCTTTGTGCGTCTTCAAATTTTGATCTCACCGAGTAACGACGACATCTCTGAGATGACACAAAGACAAAGACAGTGGGATTTGAATGATAACTTGCCTGTCATGTCCCCACCTTTGAATTTTTTATATATTCTTTGAGCATCCAAGTACCTAAGGCACTTGAAGAGGCAATTAAACATGTTCGTCCAATTGTTTACTCGGATACAATAACGCAACAGTATTGCGCAAGCAGAGAAAGTAGGTGGCTTAGAAACTATGAGTTTCTTACGTTAACTCGTTAGTTATTAGTTTTTGAGCCTATAGGGTTGGCCCACGATCTGACTTCTACAAGAGTTGAATCCGAAGTCAAAAGTTGGTTTGTTCAAGATGACACGACTCACAAATGAAACATTTGGTTACGTATTTATCTGGACAATTTTAAATACAGCTCTACGTTTCGTATCACAACGCTTTCCCGCAGTGCCTAGTTAGGTACACATTGCGGATAACCGACACTGATACACGTGTCGTTGCTCCTCGCATACAGGGCAGGAATTAAAGGCTCGTACAAACAGACGCGAAATCCGCGAAACCTTTGTCGACAAAGGTACCGCTGCCTGTCGCTCCCGCGATTTCGCGTCTGTTTGCACGAGCCTTAAAGCAGTCTATTAATTATTCAAAATTTACCAAATTCCATTCTTTTGTCGAAAACTTCGGCTTTAAGCAATTACGTAAAAGCAGTGTATACAGTTGCCAAATTCCGAGGCCCTCACGAACCAGTCATGATCTAATAACATAGGTATTAGGTACGCCATAGCCTTGAATCTTTATTCCTAAAGAAGAACATTCGTAAGTATTTTTATTATCTTGAGCGCTTCGATTCGCAGAACATCCCGAGACCTTTCGAACAATATTCCAACAAGTTTATAAAAAGGAAATCCGACATCGCTGCCGATACTACAGCCAAGAACTGCAAAGTTGTGTGCTCCATCACAAATGTGAAACTTTAAGTACGTTTAACCCTCGATGGGTGGTAAGTGAGGCGGTGACGTCACTGCTGTAAGGCCGTTCACACCGTCTTGCCCCACTGACCTCTGGGAACATACTGAAAGGACTGTTGGCGCTTGGCGCTCGACTCCAACCATTAATCCCCCGTCGAAATGTGGGTAGCTGACATTTTAAATTCAAATCTCCGTCGTTCATCACTTCATCAGGCAGCGACTTTGATTTAATATTGAAATGATTATTTAATTATCGCTTCGCCAGCTCTCCAGAAAGCGAAAATGCCAGCCAAGTTTCGGATTTAATTTGAAAATTGTGTGCATTATTTATACATATTTAAATTAGCGATTCGATTTGATCAGCACGTTGATAATATTGTATGAACAACGCGTTCCTCGTTAATGGCGTTCTAGTCGGCGTTTAACAAGCAATTTGTAGGATAAACAATGATCAAATTAATAAGGCTTTTAGATCAGAATCGAATTTGTGGTTCGATTTACGATACGTGTTAACGGATTTATTAGAAATATAGCTAGTATTGGGGGACATTATTTTGTTATGCAACTCAAAGACTTCGATGTGGCACCCCTCTGTTCGAGTCTAAAGGAAAAGCTTCTGCGGTTATTGTCCAAAGACAACACCTACTGGAACTGCTCAATGGGGTAAGTATTGTAGGTAACCACTTAATATCCGCTGACAAAAATCATTGAACGGCGTAAAGTAGCCTATTCAGAGAATTTTGAGTATGCCGCTTACGTCATATAATTATTTACTGGTGCCATCCGCTGCGGATCAGATATCGAGTATCGACAGTCAACAATACGTAGTCGTGCGCTCAATTAAATATGCATTACGAATAATTACGGAGCGAGGGAAATGCAGTGTTAACCCTCACGGAACCGATTAGGGTAAGCATGTTTTTTTTTAAACGGGGATATTTTTCGGTTTTCAGCCTCTTTTTTTTTTTGAGCGTGGGAAATCATCAAATGACTTCTCCCGCTCTGGGCGGAGCGGAAGGGCGTGTCATACTTTTACTGACTAAAACCCACCCGTGTTCCTTCAGTTGCCTGTTGCCAAGGTCCCGTTATCACTTTCGGACTTTCCCGCAATCGGTTTTCAGCCTGTGACTTTAACCACAGGCGACCGCAACCCACTGCTATCGACTTTCGAAACCAATAATATGATTCATGTTTTAGGTAAAGTTCTTACGTTTGTAACAGCTTAGAAAATAAAAGATGATGTAAGCTATTTTGATTAAATTCCTGTCAATTATCTAACTAGACTCTTTTGAAATATTAGATTTATTAAAGGAATACTGGGAGGCTAAAACCTCAAATTGCTGAAATACAACTAAATTTAGCGATAATAAAATGAGGAAGAGATGCCATGCCTACCGTATTTGATGAAATAATTTTTAGTTTTGCAGGTGTACCTTAATCTCGCTGATAAATCAAAGTCTATAAATTATAAATATAAAATTATTTCAGTATTATTTTAGCGTAAACTTACGATTTTTAGGTATATGAAGCGTATTAATCTTATCGCGGTTTCGCGTAATAAAGACGATTTTATTCAACCAGGTAGTATGATATAGTATGACGTTTTAATTAATCAAAGATTACGCGAAAAGTAGAAAACGAAATACCTACATAGGTATATGAAGTTTCCCGAGCAAATATGCCTTCCGAGTTCGTATCGCTCGGTCTGAGCAAATAAATCGCAAATGAGATCAGACTGGCAATAATTGCGAACATATAACATCATATTGATTCGACGTGTAGTGTGATAACCAATTTATCAGGTTCCGAACTCTGCAAATTGTATTAAGGATACTCAAATGGTGCTGATGTAATTTGCATTTAAAATAGAGCACAATATGCTGACACGACTCTGAAGTAATTGACTTAAGTTAGCAACCGACACAATGTTTACGTGAAATAAATAAAAAAACACAGCTCTCAGAAGTGTATTTTTTGAAATAATATGACTGTGTACAGTATCGGATTGGCGGCTTGCTTTTCGCCCTTCACGTAATGAGCTTTTGTAGGACAAACAACATCAAAGGGACGGCAATAAGTCCTTCACAATAATAAGCAAAAATTCTTTTTTTTCCATGACAATAGCTTTATCCATTAGTGCTAATGTTTTGGGTTTATAGTGTGGCCGAACCGAACCCATCATTTATATTAATTACGATATCGTTACCCTTTTCAAACCTGTGGGATTCATAATGAAACCATACAGTAATTAGGTACTAAAATAGAAAATTGTTGTGCAAATTAGGCCTAAAATGACCAAAATATTTATGAAAATGTGAAATTATAAATCTTGGCAAGCATGACTTCCAATTAAAAACCATAAATAATGAGGAGAAAAAATTATTTTTCTCATTAGACATGCTTCAATAAAAATCATAGAAATTACTTTTTCTGAACTATTAAATAACATGCAACATAGCATGCTAAGTGCTGTCATTGGTATGAACCTGGCAAAATAATGTATAATAAGGTGTAATCCTAACTAATATTATAAATGCGAAAGTGAGGTTGTTTGTATATTTGTTATGCTTTCACACTAAAATGGTTATATGGACTTGGATGAAATTTAGCACAGGAGTAGACTTGGATGACATGGAATAGGACATAGGATACTTTTCATCCCGATAGTCCCACGGGATCGAAACTTACGCGGGTGAAACCGCGGGGCGCAGATAGTTCTGTATAAAAATCTTTCATGATAATTTCAAAGATAACGATGATAACAGTAACATCATGGATGTAACTACTGTTACATGTGGAATATCAAATCCATATTTTTTCCTGTTTTAATATGAGCATCTAAAAGAAAACATTAGTAATGTCCAAGTTTAAAATAAATAGTCATGGTCACCCCATTTAAACTAAAGGGTTTTACACACCCTGTGTTTTTTTTTATGTGTACCACCCTTTTTACCTGGTTGTGATGGACTGTTTCAACAACAAAATAAAATGTACAGCATTGATTTAATTCTCAATCATGAGTTACATAATATTAACACATGTTAAGAACTTTTAAATTGACTATCAGAATAATCTTAATCATAAATAAATTATTTAGTGAGACATTTAATTTACTAACTTATGTAAATAGTTAGGTGTATAATAATTTCATATTAGTTAATCAATTTAATGTTAATAATACAGACATATTTTGCTTTAAAATTGTTATTTAAGCTCCCACAAATATTATTTTTAGAAAGGTTTCTTAATGATATCATCAAATGATGTTTCATTTTGCTTGTGTATCTGCAGAAACAAACTGGTTATCAGTTGACCTGAAGCCCTTGGATGTGAAACATAATTGACGTATAACTCATCAACTGTAGAGTTATTGATCACATTCACGTCTCAATTAAGTATTCATTTAATTATATATGTTATGTTCAATTGCTTTTGCAATAAAAACATGTCTAAAAAGATTTTCTAAAGTGGTTTTATTGATTGATTTATTGAATACAGCCATTATCATTGTTAGGTGCCTCATGCATTTTTTACCTTTATAATAAAACTGAAGGACTGAAAGCTTTTTTTGAAAATGTTTGTATGCTATACTAACTTCTTTATGATAATAGTGAAAATTCTTAAGAAATTAAATAATATGACATTCAGTTCAGTTTCTCCAAAAATCAGTGTATTAAGAAAATGGGGAAAACTAAAAGACTAAGAAGTACATCAATTTTAGAACTTAGAGCCGGTAGGTACTGTGTTCAGAAGTGGACTGAAAAATGCTAAATGGACTGACACAACAAAGTGCTTGTAATTATACTTCAATGTTATATGGGGCAAGAAGCAACACCAGTATTTTGTCAATTCTTTTAGAAACTAACTTAGTTTTAGATTTGTTATAATCTACATAAAAACAATGATAATTACCTCCTCAATATCCTTGTGGAACTTGATGGGGCGCATCAAATAAAACTGTATAGAGAAGTAAATGAAGTTTATCACAATAAAAGCACTGTTCCACAGCACAGCGTCCAGGTAGCACTCGATGCTCCAAGCCCACATGCCTGAAAAGGCGCAGCCCAGCATGAGGGCCACGCGCAGCCACACGAGCCCGCTCGGCGTGTGCGGCGCCAGAAACGACAGCAGGAAGAACACATTGGCCACTTGGAAAAATATATGGTTCACTGGCCGCCACTTTGGGCAATGGTTCAAGTACATGTCCCACATCGACGGCCTCTCGTGCACCGTCACATTCACCAAGTCAGCAGATTGTCCCGACAACTTCGTCGTCTCCACCAACCCCATCTCGCTCACAGCCCGCTCCGCGGCGCTCGGCGAGCTAGCGACCGCGCTGCCGTCACTGCTGGGCGCCGGCGCCTCCGTTGTGACATTCTGCAGACCACTTATCATACCGATCGCTAAGGCACTGAGAAACAACATAGTCCCACCGCGCTCTCACACACACCCCGATTGAATTTGTCATCGAAATTCCAGCGGCAATTGGCATTTGAGTGTTGTTATGTTACACTAAAAGCCGGGTTTATCGTCTTTATTATTATAAAATATTTTTTTATAGCTTTTCTATTTATTATAAATACAAAATTATAATCGCACCGCTGCACACTTAAACTAAACTAATAAACGCAAATGCACCGAGAAAGTTAAATAATAATACATCAGTCACTAAAATTAGAATAACTTATTTTGAATTAAATTCCTTCAAGAGTCCAAAATAAAACGTTAGGAAACAGTAAAGCAAACAATCGAAGCACACAAAATGACAAGCAGCACTGTGTATTATTGACAGAAACCATAGACAAATTAAAGTATAGTGCACAGACTAAGTAATTCTGTATAGGAGTTAGTCTCTATTACTATACTCTATGGAGTTAGTGCTGCACTCGATACTGCAAATAAAAAACGCCGGAGAGGCTTCAGAGTAGATAATATAGTGCATGGAACAATTTTTTTTACTAATTATACCTTCGGAATAAATCTACCGTCTAAGTAGAAGGTATAATCCATGTATTCTATAATCCTTGATGTTGGAAACTCACTAAATTATAATGAAATTCGCGAGTGGACTTGCCTAGAGTAGATTTTTGTAAAGTTCGCTTTTGATTAAGGTTGTGCACAAATTGAATAAAACATTTTTTACACAAATATGTCCATTCTGAAGCTTTTAAAAAAAATGATAGAATCGGTTTCCACGGTTTTCTATTCAACTTTGGAAGTTATGTGTATTTTGTACCTAATCCCGCAGAAATTGTACACTTTTTAAAGGTATTCATAAACACACACGAAGTGGTTGTCACTTGTCGATAACGTTAGTGTCATCCTGTCATCAAGTGTCAATGTCAACCACAACTAATGAATGAATTTACGAATGTCACCTGTTCTGCAGAAAGGCGGCATGAAATTCTGAAAACATTTTGTTATTATTTTACTTTAAGTGATGTTTTGTTCCTATAATGTCGGTGTCGTTTGATATGTTGCTGCATCCTGAGCTTTTAAGTAATGAACAGTTAATATGTATCATTCAAGAGGTAAAAATAGCATTTTACTATTTTTGTTATTGTATCAAAACAAAAAAAGTGTACTTATTTTGTTATCAATTTCTATTTTCAGAGGCATCTGCGCGTTCCAAACATAGGTCTTATGCAAAGAGATGAACTTTTGGATGTATTCCATCATTATTGTGTGCCTTACGGCCAAAGAAAGTACAGAGATTCTGGGAGAGGCAAAATACTGAACAAAACGCGCCAACCGGGCCCCGAGCCAGCAAAAAAGTTAAATATCGTGTTAAATCAAGAAATCAAACATAATAATGACAATCCAAACCATGAAAGGTTGAGACCACCGCCTGAAAGTCTGTCTAGCCAAATAAAGAGAATCAAAATTGAGACAACAATTGCCCCCATAACAAATACAACTAACTTCTGCAATTTGAGTAAAAGAAAGATTTGTATTGATCCTGTAAGTACAACATTAAAATATGTTACATTTAAATAAAGTTGTGTGGTTAAACTTGTTCTACAACTAAAATTACAATTGATAATGTAAAAATACTATAACAGGCAATATCAGCTGGTTATGACAGCAAACCCCAATGCTTAAAAGCCCAAACAATAAATTATAGTCAGAGGCTCAATCAATTAATGCTTGTGCTATTGCTGTACAAGAAGAGGTCTTTGTCCTGCAATGGGAGAAAAATAAGCTGGTATTATGATTTTTAATAGGCCCATAAAACAATTTTATTGTCTGTTCCAGATGATCCTAGACCTAGATCCAAGTGATTGCCCTCCACCAAAGAAGGAAAGGAAACCTATAACATGGCCATAAGTAATGTGAATAATATGTGTAAATGTATAAAAGATTGCTCGTCACTTCATCAGTATATCATTGTTACTCCATATGATCAGAATTGTCCATTCTTCCAGCAAGTATGTTTATGTTTTATCTGTTTACCAGCCGAAAATGTGTAAAGACAATATTTTTACCAATTTGTAAGTGTACTCACAACAGGATACATAAATTACAAACCAAACACCTGAAAACATTTCATTTTTGAGGTTGTGCCGCAGATCAAAAATGATTGAGATTTCATGTACAATAATAACAGACTTGAGCATGGCCGGATTTAAATGTGTGGAGGCCCCAAAATTATTATGGAATAAAATAAAAAACCAAATTAAATCAAAAATGATTTAATTTGGTTTTCAGTACTAACATATTATTTTTCAGGACAGAAAAGATAATTAAAAAAGGTTCCCTGTGAACTTTTTTCTAAAAATAATAACATTTTGGAGGATTTTTTTATTTTGTGGAGGCCCGGGGCTTTGGCCCCTGTTGCCCCGCCTTAAATCCGGCCCTGGATTTGAGCCTATACTATACCACTGCTGGGCAAAGACCTCTTCTCATACAGAGAAAGCACGAGCATTGATTACCACGCTTGCTCAAGATGGGTTGGTAATTTCAGACTCATATTATTAGTTAAGGCCATACCCTTCCTCAGATTATACCTCGCTGGTACCATACTACTCGCGGCCTGAGTGAGAGCGAGACCGAGTGGGATGCTGGCGGCTCTCAAGCCTCGAATAGTTTTAGTAATTGCATTTTACGGTGAAAATAAAGGTAATTTAAAAATATATATAAGACCTGCTTTATAGTTAGTTCAGTTATTATACAAAGTTTCATGATCTTATTTAAAGTATTTTTTGAATGCCAGCAGTTTATGATTCGGTTTAGAGATAACGTAGGATTTTTTTTCTATAGAAAAAATTTTGTGTAGTGGTGTTTTCACCAAACATAGGACTTAGCATCAATCCTCATCTTTAACATAAATATTTATTTCAAAATTAATGCTGCAATATTTTCGGCATAACGGATGATCATGCTAAGCACTTTGAGGTAAGGTGGGGCCTTAACCCGTCATATGTCGTAATTACAGACACAATTAAAAATCCATTGTGTCTCAACGAGATCTACGTTCCGACATACCAAAGGTTAATGTAGTCAATAATTTATAGTATAGTAAAAACTTGTAGCCAACTGACGTCCTTCATATTTCATGACGGTGTAAATGCTTAGTTATAGCATTGACCGCCCCAGTCGGATTAAGGCCCTACCCTACCTCAAATTGCTTAGCATAATCCTCCGTTATGCCGAAAATACTGCAGCATTAATTTTGAAATAAATATTATTTTAAAGTTGAGGATTCATGCTATGTTTGGTGAAAACACGATAACATCAAATTTTCTCGATAGAAAAAAATCCTAAGTTACTTATAGGTAACTTTTTACCGAACTATAAACCGCTGGTATTAAAAAAATACTTAAAATTAGATCATGAAACTGCATAATAACTGAACAAACTATAAAGCAGGGGGCCAAGTCTACTAATTTACAAACGTGTCAGTGGTCTCACAATGATCAGTTTTTGACAGATATGCTATACAAAATCTGTCAAAAACTCACCATTGTGAGACCATTGACGTTTGTAAAATAGTAGACTTGGCCCCCTGGTCTAATGTTTTTTAAATTACCATTATTTTCACCGTAAAAAGCGATTACCTAAACTATTCGAGGCTTGAGAGCCGCCAGCACTCCACTCCGTCTCGCTCTCACTCAGGCCGCGAGCAGTATGGTGCGAGCGAGATAACATTTGAGGTAGGGTACGGCCTTAATACGACAAATTTTATCGTGCCCGCCTCATTCGTATTTATGTGACTGAAAACTTGCGTTTGTTTTTTTATTTCATTGCACAACCCGATATAAAGTCGATTTATGAGCTGGCGCACGACACTTGATATAAAAACAAGCGTTCGATAGGTATATTGAGGTTCTGAACAAAAATGTTGTAAAATAAAAAGGTAATGAATGAATTTTAATTAAATTAGGTACAAGAGCAGCTAAAAACGGTTATGGATGCAAATAAAGTGTTAATTGTAAAAATAAAAAGGCAGGTTAATTTTAAAAAGCTGCCCTTTTTAAAACTATATTAAAATCCATGGATTCAATAATTACATTATAATTTAGTTATTAGTTGTTTACATGCTGTCTTACAGCTGCATTTTCAGTTAGACTAAAACAAACAATAAAGTTCAAAATACACAAGGCGGGTGCGTGTCGGGAGCGGGTCGGGTCGTTTTCTTCGCGTGAGCCGCGCTGTTCATCGTGTTCAAACACAGCGCGGGCGGCAGCGGGTCGGGCGCGGGACGGCTGCGGGTCGCCCCGCGCACGTGTTCTGTGTGTTGACATCAATATAATTCCTCGAATTACAATTTATTTATGCCCGCCGTAGGTACTACCGTCCTGACACGCGCCCGACACGCACCCGCCTTGTGTGTGTTTTGAGCTTAAAGCATGCCAAAACATCTCAAGGCCAACATCAAAAGTGATAAATTGGTAATTTGATTGTATTTTTGACAGATACGAATGCGAACGTTCTTAATAATTACGGGAATTGATATAAGATTATGTTTTAGAGATTCTACAAAATGGTAGAAAAAAACTTGTGTGTACGGTTCTACACGCAAGTGCGGCACCGCATGATGCTACACAGACCGGGCGGCAAAATCAAATGCATACTGTACCGCCCATAATCAGCCTCTAATGTTCCCACTACTAGGACGCAGGCCTCTTCTCTGTGAGAGGGATCCACTACGCGGGCCCTGTGCGGGTTGGTAGTTGTCTCAAGTTTTCGAATTTTTTGTTCTAGGACATGTCGGTTCCCCCACGATGTTTTCCTTCACCGTTTTGAGAGCAGTGGTGATGAAATAATTTCCACAAAGTAAAGCGCCTGTCAGGGTTCGAACCTACGACCTTACAACTCGTAAGTCGCGGCCGTTACCACTGGGCTACCACTGTTCTATGGTGCCGCCCGGCTGTACCGAATCATGCCGACCCGAACACGTGTGTACGCCTCACAGAACAAATTCTATGTTTGTAAAAGGGACAGGCAATAAAGCCTCTTACGTTTAAGGCTTTTAAGTTTAATCTTCATTGAAATAATTTTAATATGCGTGAATATTTATTAGAATCACAGTGTTAAAAGTAGCCAAACACCATAGAGTATACATTTTAGGGACCTTTATTCATAGATGTTCAGTTCATGCATGATAAATTGAAATTTAATAAAATAGAACTTTTATGAATAAGAGGATAATATGTTTTATTATGTTTTTAATAAATGTATATTTAATAGCTGTGTCTCGTTTGAACCATCACAAAGATAATACGAAATATTATACAGGGTGTTAGGATAGACACCGTTATCCTTGAAACTAGTGGTTTGGAGTCATCTATAATATACTTTTTCTATGGGAACAACTTTGAAATCGCAAAAAAAAATCAGCTGTTCCAAACATTTTGTCGATTTAAGTGAACACAAATGTATGGAACAGCTGATTTTTTTTCCGCGATTTCAAAGTTGGTCGCATAGAAAAAGTCTCTACCCTAACACTCTGTAGTTATAAGTTTCTCCTGTAAAGCCGGAAATTATACAGGTTATCATATTAGATAAGTCATGAGATATTTGTATGATTAGCCAATTCAAGAAAAACTGACTATTTTAAATCTTGGAAAAGTTGACTATTATATTTATATTTCATAGTTGGTGACAATGGTGCGTCATGACTTCATGAGTCTTTCATGTTATTGACATAAAGTTTAAAATGCATTTATCGATCCGCGCTAGTGAAATGCAACAACTGTAAAAAAAACTTCACACTGCCACGAATACTTATGAAATAAAATATTGCCCATTCTACATGAAAAATATTTAGTCTGCTTAAAATATTTAGAAACATGGCGTTTCTTGGACATTTGGACACATTTAGGGCAAAAATAGATTGCGTTTTCTACCTTCGTTCTTCAAAGAGTTACTACGTAACTGAAAACAGTAGATTGAAACTTTCTTACCAAGACAGTTTTCCGAAACTTGAAACTTATTTACCAAGAAACTTCAAGAAAGTTTTCTGTTTCCCGAATGTGAAGCCTACGCAATCGTAGCCCATGCTTTGTCGTAGTATAGTGCAAGCTACGCCGTAGCATAGTGCAAGCTACGCCGTAGCATAGTTCAAGGTACGCCGTAGCATATTTCAAGCTACGCCGTAGCATAGTTCAAGGTACGCCGTAGCATAGTTCAAGCTACGCCGTAGCATATTTCAAGCTACGCCGTAAGATACGCCGCGTAGCATAGTTCAAGCTACGCCGTAAGATACGCCGCGTAGCATAGTTCAAGCTACGCCGTAGCATAGTTCAAGCTACGCCGTTAGTTCAAGCTACGCCGTAGCATAGTTCAAGCTACGCCGTAAGATACGCCGCGTAGCATAGTTCAAGCTACGCCGTAGCATATTTCAAGCTACGCCGTAAGATACGCCGCGTAGCATAGTTCAAGCTACGCCGTAGCATAGTTCAAGCTACGCCGTAAGATACGCCGCGTAGCATAGTTCAAGCTACGCCGTAGCATATTTCAAGCTACGCCGTAAGATACGCCGCGTAGCATAGTTCAAGCTACGCCGTAGCATAGTTCAAGCTACGTCGTAGCCTGCCGCGTAGCGGAAAAGTGAGAATAGAATAAAGAGCCTAGTATATTGTACTGTCTATAACGCCAGATTGCAGACTCGTGCTAAAAGTGTAGTAGAATTCAAAATCTATAGGTAATCTAAACTAGATTTTTTACTATAAATTGGTGTTTCTTAAAGCTCTTGAGTGGAACCCCATACCTTACTAGGTTCCAAAGTGACTTGATATTAAATGTACTCATCTAATATTAAATAAGTCACTTTGGAACCTAATAACCGCTACGGTCTAAAGCGCGTCTATTTTATAAAATCAGCACCGTAATTGCGTAACACACGATCAATCAGAATTGGAATGGGTTTCAAACAAATGTGTAATACATTGCTACATACATATGTTCGAAAAAAAATCTAATCAACAACTGTCTGTGAACTCTGTGAACTGTCATAAAGTAATAAAAACTAAAACCCAAATACGACTAAAAAGGTATAAACAAGACACCAGAGACAGACAAATTAAAAATCCGGAGTCACACGTAATCTGTTCGATTTATGCCCTAACACGTGTGACTCTGGATTTTTATACCTTCTTAGTCGTAGTTGGGTTTTAGTTTTTATTACTTTAATATTTTTTAATTCTTTTGGGGTTACAATATTTATATTTTTTGAAATGTGCTCATTAAGCCCTTTCATTTGATACCCAACATGGTACGATAAAACAATTTTTTTTTAGTTCCTGACTTTATGTCCTCTAGAGGGCGCCATTTTTAACCGACTTCTTCAAAAAGGAGGAGGTTCTCAATTCGTCTGTATGTTTTTTTTTTTTTTTTTTTTTTTTTTGTTTGTATGTTTGTTACTCGATTACTCCGTCAATTATGAATCGATTTTGATGATTCTTTTTTTGTTTGGTAGGTCATGCTTCCGAGGTGGTCCCATATAAATTTTATTAACTTTGCTTGCGTAATTTTTGAGTTAGCTTCAATATTACGTATTTTTCCCACTTAGTTTATCTAGACGATATCCTGTTTGACTCCTTCACTGTTATTTACATAGCAGGTAGTGGTATTCGGATTTGTGGGGTAGGTACCACAACTAAAAAGTGAAAAATAAAAACTTTTTACAAAAAAAAAAAACAACCGCCTTCCAAAAAAAACACTAAAAACGTGAAAAATAACTTTAATTTCGGAAGTCGGTGGCAAAAAACGGAAATTGAAAAGCAAAGACACCGACTTCCGAAATTAAAGTTATTTTTCACGTTTTTAGTGTTTTTTTTTGGAAGGCGGTTGTTTTTTTTTTTGTAATTAATTTAATGTGACGTCACATAGCCTATAACCAGCGGACGATCAAGACGCTTCCAACGATACCTCATACATACATACATACCGGTCAAAATCATAACCCTCCTTTTTTCTTCGCCGTAGTCGTAACAAAAATACAAAAAAAAAAAAAAACATACAGACGAATTGAGAACCTCCTCCTTTTTGAAGAAGTCGGTTAAATTGGGTTAGTTTATAAGGTCACATTATATAAAATGTTAAAGATTATTTAATTACTTTCATCGGAGTTTTATCACTGTAATTTAAATGGAAATCATGCAGCCGCAACTGAATTAAAAGAATGATTGTTTGTAGATAATTGAGTTATTCAAAATGGTGTTTGTATCTAATTAATGTTGAATGTGTTCGCTTTAGTGTTTTTTAAATAAGTTGGCAAGTGTTCCTGCAATGTATGTTAGATTTTATTCAATTGACTTGTACATATTACTGTATTTAGGTTAGTTATTTTGTATGGATGAAATCGGAAATACATGGACTTTTTGAATATTTGATTTGATTGTTATTATAAAACGGTTCCCGCTTCAAAACTTACAAGATTTTCGGATTAAGGGATTTGTTATAGGCATACCTACCCTAATTAATTACAGTTGCATAATCGCGAGTTGGCCGTCTCGAAATCGGACTTCAGTTAAATGATTAGGTCATCATTCTCCTGCCCTTATCCCAATTTATTTGTAGTCGGCGCAACATGTCCCTTTCTTCCATACTTCTCTATTAGCCGTCATCTCGGTAGTCACCCCCTTTCTAGCCATATAATATTTCACACAGTCCATCCATCGTTTCTTTGGTCTTCCCCTACTCTTATATGATTAGGTACTGTAAAGAAAATGATTTAGTCTTGCCTCTCCCCTCTTCATATAAATCCATAATATTGCGAGGCTTCTGCGCGACCCTTTTTTGTGGTACGAAGGCCCACAAAAAAGGTTGTTAAAAAAGTAACACACTGGCATAAACATGTAACTGACAACATAAAATGTATTTGGAAAAAGAACTGACAGCTGTAATTCAATGCAGCCTATCGTATTTTTTATCAGCAAACTTTAACAATAATTTCGTATTTATATTGGAATCTAGAAACTAATTTTATTTACAATCATGATGCCGAAAAGGGTGGCTTCTGCTAGAAGTAGACAAGGCTCCAATGTTCTGGCTACGACACAGTCGCATTTTTTGGTGCCTTCCGAAAAACTGGACAAAGTTACTAGGAGAGTTATAGCACCTTATGCGCAAATAGAACGAAAAGGTACTTTTCACACATCACCATCAGTATTAGAGTCCACAGAAGGTACATAGGTACGATACTCACTCTTATACAGGGTGCTAGGGTGAACACCGTTGTCACTCAAACCATGGGTAGTTGACTTAAATATAAAAATAAATGACCGAGTAACAACAAAAAATAAAACGTTTTCATTAAAAGATTTTAAAAAGTTTCTATCCGACACCGTGCTCGCAAGCGAAACAGCTGACTGAGGGAGGGGTCGCGCTCGCGGCTGGTCAGGTCACGTCCCGCGACCCCCACCCGTGTTGAGACGCAAGTTCGTTGCCCTAGCGCATAGGTGAAGGGATGAAAATGTAATTTAAAAAAAAAAGTCTATTTTCCATTGATTTTACTTTCTATAAATGACTCCAAACCACTGGTTTCAAGGATAACGGCGAACACCCTGTATAGGTTCATACGGCAAAAGAAAGGATGAGCTCAATTTAGTAGGCCTGAATAACCGCCTCCGAGATTACCTTTGACCAATTATCTGTGGTAGGTATAGGTACGTAGCAGCAGCATTGAGTGAGTGAACTCAGACACCAAGGTAGTATCTATAATTGTAACAAGAACTGGATGCTGGCACACACACACTGGCATTTCCATACAGCCAGGACCATACCCCTGACTCATTGCTAGACATAAACATACATGACTGATGAAAATATTTTATTACAAATTTTTGTTGTGGTACCTACCCCACACAAATTGGAATACCACTACCTGCTATGTAAATAGCAGTACGTAGAACAGAACATAGAACGACGTCGACATATATTAAATGGGAAAAAACGTAATATTGAAGCTAACTCAAAAACTACGCAAGCAAAGTTAATAAAATTTATATGGGACCACCAATTACCAAACAAAAAAAGAATCATCAAAATCGATTCATAATTGGCGGAGTAATCGCGTAACAAAAAAAAACAAGAAAATTAAGAACCTCCTCCTTTTTGAAGAAGTCGGTTAAAAACTGGCGCGTTGACCAATCTAATCTAATCCCCCTATAAATGTAAAAAATGTGGACAGACTTGGAATAATTAGACTTGGGCACATAGATCAGACGTCATGTACAGGTGGATATAAATCGTTACTACTGTTACGTATTTGAATGCAGGCCTGAAAGATGAAGAAGAAAAAGCTGGAAGGTACCTCGACATAAACAGGTTCAACGTTTTCTTAGAGGACACGGTCGATCTGGAGTCGCTGCTGTACGAAACCGCCATGGTGTTGAAGACCGTCACTGATAGTTCGGGTAATAACTTATTATTATTATTGTAGTACGAGGATCAGTGGTGGCCCAGTGGTTGAGATCGTAGGGTCGAACCCAGACAGGAGCTTTATTTTGTGTTAATTATTTCATCACCCCCTTTTTTTTTTTTTTTTTTGTTCGGAGCGGAATGGCGTGTCAGACTCTTACTGACTAAAACCCACCCGTGTTCCTTCAGTTGCCTGTTGCCAGGGTCCCTCTCAAAACAGTGAAGGAAAACATCGCGGGGAAACTGGCATGATCTAGAACCAAAAATTCGAAGACATGTGACATACCAAACCGCACTGGGCCCGCGTGGTGGATTACGGCCCACTCCCTCTCAAAGAGAGAAGGCCTGTGTCCCAGCAGTGGGAACATTATGGGCTGATTATGTATATTGTAATAGATCCGACACCCTAAGGGATCTCGCGCACAAGACGGCTACGACACGACCAGTGATCGTAGCGACCAAGTAAACTATAGAAACCGATACGAATCGCGCACTTGGTCTTCTACTTGGCCGTTGAGACCATATGCGCGCTTTTATTTTACCACCACCAAAACCCTCGCTTCGAAGCCTTTTCTTAGATGTCCTAGAAACTAAGGCTGCATGGATACAGAAGAAAAGCTTTAATACCAAAAGGAATAATTATAGGATAGGATAGGATCACAGGACGTGGAGTTAGCGGGAATGTTACTATAATTATATACATACTAGAAACGCCACGCGGTTTCACCCGCATAAGTATCGTTCCCGTGGGAATATCAGGATTAAAAGTATCCTATGTATCCAGGTTATGAACTATTTTATTGCCAAATTTCATCCAAATCAGTTGAGAAGTTTTTGCGTGAAAGAGTAACAAACATCCATCCATCTTCACAAACTTTCGAGTTTATAATATTAGTAAGATTTCTATTTTCCAGGCGTATTTCTTTACATTGTGGACAAATTAAAGAATGAAATAGTCTTGATGCATCCGGACACAAACAATCCTGAAAGGCACGAAGTAAATATGACTATATGTAAGTATTCCTACTTTTTATTAAAAATCAAATTAGGCTGAGAAGCACTTTATGAACATCAAAGTTACATAAGACAGTCCCCCAAAACCCCGTCTCTTTTAACCACTTCCTAGTGCTTTAACTGTGACGAAGGAGAAGGGGCGCAACGAACAGCCAGCAGCATACCTACCTAGACCTACCTATCTCGTATGTTATATATGTTATACTCAATCTTTATCTCGAATCGGCCACGAACTTCAATACGAGATACGAAACTATCTTATGCCGTAATAAACATTCCGCCAGTCTGCATGACTGCCTGAGATGCCGTATGTTTTCGGATTTTTGGTTATAGGACATGCCGGTTTCGCGATGTGGTCGTTCAGCGTAGCGTTTTGAAAGCAGTGGTAAACAAAGTAATGTAAATGTGGATTGCCAGCTTAGCATAATTAGCGGTCCCCACTGCTGGAACATGTGCCTTCGTGCTGTGAGAGGGACTGGGCCGTAATCCACCACGCCCAGTGCGGTTTGGTGGATGTCACATTTCTTGGACTTCCAGTCACATGGCCACATGTCTATCAGCCAGTTGCGAAGGCTATTTCAGTGCTGAGGCTTCTTACTTGACCCGGGAAGGAAGTAATCGAAGAAGCCCGCCCATTGTGTCACCCTATGTTAAAGTTCTAAATTTATGTCTGTAATTTTTATGGTGAACATAATAAAGAGTATTCTATTCTATTTTATTCTAATCAGTGTTTTTCGTAAAGGTGAAGGCAAAACAGCAGCAGCTCACGTGGCCTTCACCAAGGAGTTCCTGCTTCTAGAAGATGTGCAGCGAGACAGGCGGTTCTCTGATGGTCTGAGGTGGGTGGACGCGAAGGTCGCGCTCTGCATGCCGGTCGTCAAGCCGGATGGAGATTGCTACGCTGTGTTAGAACTCTACAGGACTATTCCCAAGACGTATGATGATGTGAGAAGTTTTTTGATACACATACATACATGCACAAAAAAAATAACATCACGCCTGTAATCTCGGAAGGGATACCAGATTAGCAAACAGTCTATATTTTTAGTTTTTAGGGTTCCGTACCCAAAGGGTAAAACGGGACCCTATTACTAAGACTCCGCTGTCCGTCCGTCTGTCTGTCTTTCCGTCTGATCATGATCCGTAATATTTAGACAGTTGAAATTTTCACACATGATCTATTTCTGTTGCCGCTATAACAATAAATACTAATAAAGACAGAATAAAATAAATATTTAAGGGGTTCCCATACAACGAACGTTTTTTTTTTGTTGTTTTTATAAATAATGGTACGGAACCCTTCGTGCGCGAGTCCGACCCGCACGTGGCCGGTTTTTTTACCTACCCTTAACCGTGCTTTACGTTATTAAGATTCATATGCAGGGCAGTCCAAATAGTGACATCATAAAAAAAAAGATTCCTCAAGCCCAGGCTTATCCGAGAATACCCCATGTATGTTCAGCGATTCTTGATAGTTTTCAAGACATAATTATTTTAAAAAAACTTGAAAGTTATATAGGACACGCTTTAAAAAAAAAACTTTAGACTGTCGTTCTGCAGTAGCTGAGGATCCAGTTGAATGGCGTGCAATTGGAGCGGCCTATGGCCAGCTGTGGACTTCTAAGCTGTCGATGATAATCTCCAATTCCAGAGCGTAGTATACACAGTGGTGAGCGTCGCTTGCTGGGCGGGCGCGGCAGTGCACCAGGCTCAAGCGAGGGTCGTTCTACAGAAGACTGCTCATCTCAACTCTGAACTGCGAACGTTGCTGCAGAACTACTTCTGTGATCTGGCGTCTATTGACACTATGTTGACTGATATGCTGGTAAGCTGATAACATTTTTGTGTACACGAGGGACACATATGAATTTGAGAGAAAGAGAGAGAAAGTGACTGCTGTATGATACAAGCAGGCCGGATGCAGTAGATTTTACTGATGAATACCAATGTGAAGTAACGTGTTTAGGGTTCCGTATCCAAAGGGTAAAACGGGACCCTATTGCTAAGGCTCCGCTGTCTGTCTGTCCGTCTGTCACCAGGCTGTATCTCATGAACCGTGATAGTTAGACAGTTGAAATTTTCACAGATGATGTATTTCTGTTGCCGCTATAACAACAAATACGAAAAAACAGAATAAATTAAATATTTAAGCGGGCTCCCATACAACAAACGTGATTTTTTTGCCGGTTTTATAGATAATGGTACGGAACGCTTCGTGCGCGAGTCCGACTCGCACTTGCCCGGTTTTTAACGTTTGGTGACTATCTTTCTAGCTGCCCAATACGTGTGTCCTCAAAAACAATATGAATTTATGAAAGTGGGAAATCGCACTGTAAACTCATCGCGGACAGAGTAATCGTATCATTGCATAAAAACCGCAACAAGTCAGTCAAGCCACGACACTTTCAACAGGATTGGTACTGACATTTAAAAACGACTTATAATGCTTTAGGACCTCCAAAAAAAAGCGTTTCCGAGTGTGTGCTGGTATAGATTTGTAGATAGGTAGATTCTACAAGTCCCTTCATAACAAAAGGACATTTATATACCATACTCCTTTCAAATTCCACAGACGGTGGTAAAGTCCTTTGTGGGCGCGATGCGCAGCAGTTTCTACATAATCGACAAGCACCACATCAATGACACGCTGCAAGCCGACATGTGGGACGACGGCTGGTCCAGTGAGAAGACCACCATGCCAAGGAAGAAACTGAAAGTCAAGTTAGTGGCTTTACACATGTTCTGGAGAAACATAGTGATATATTTGCTCCTTCTACTCTTAGATAAATAGGAAGACGGGATGTATTTAATACTTAGCTCTTTCAATTTGATGACAGCCACTGATATTATAATAAATATCATTGATGACAGCTATAAAAGTGTATATCACCACTTTAAAGATAATGTTTCACACTTTAAAATGTTTAGCTTAAAAAATTAATTGAATGACTAGATAATAAGAAAATAGAAAATTCTGCGAGCAACTTGGAAGTAGCGCTCGCTCGGCTCGCGCGCTTTTGTTCCCAGTTCTAACCTAACCTTACCTATTTCACCCAGTTCAAAATGACGATTCATACAATCTGCCGCAAAAATGTGTGAAACATTATTTTTAAAGTGCGTTTATATATATTCCCCTAGGTAAACTTTTTACGGCGTGTATGGCGATCTAATTCGAATCAAAGAGAGCGGGGTTGAACACAAATGAACAAGCAGACCAAGTCTCAATTCTAAATAGCTCTAGATTAACAGTAGTGGAAGGAGACAAGTGAGGCCTTTACTCTGCAGTGGAAATAATAATTGGGACTGAAACCTGAAACTACCCTCGTCTTTTGTTTTTTTCACAGTTTTAGCAGTGAACAGACACCTGCAGCCTATGTAGCTCGGAACGGGGAGACGCTAAACATTCGCGATGCGTACAGAGATGCCCGGTTCGCTAAGGAGATAGATCCAACTACGGGCACCGTTGTGAGGTCCTGTCTGGTTTCACCTATCACGGATAAGAATGGAGTTATTGGTGAGGGAATTGTATTATTGCTCTTGCGTGTTATAATAAGATTATTATTCTTTTATTGTAGAACATGACTTCTTTTGTGTATCAGTGCCAGTTTCTTGCACTGACCGCGAAGTTCAAATTGTGCATGTTTGTATGTATGTATGTATGTCTATTTTTTTGGCACGCTCTGTAGCCTAAACGGCGTGATGGATTTAAACATACGAGTTGTCGTTAGGTTCGTCTTAATTGTGGGAGTGACATAGCTATATTTTTTTTATATAATTCATTTGCAAACAAAAAAAAGGCAGGGGAAGGTTTAAAAAAAAAAAAAAAACATACTATATTGGTATCAAATAAAAGCTAGTAATGAGTTAATTCCAAATATATAAATTAATAAAACTAAAAAGCTTGAAATAAAAGAGAAAAACAAACATTACAATTTGTAGAATTTTGGTATTACAGGCGGGGAGCAAACCAATAACCTGAAATATGGTGTAACTTTTGTTTGTTTTTACCTTTTCGCTTCGTTCATAAATCTGGTCATATACACACGCTGGTTGTGAATACTACGTACCTGACCTTTCTGAAGAACATCGATCGCCAATAAGGATCGATTTGACTAGTATATAATAACCATACAGGTGTGGTCCAACTGACGAACAAAACCAACGCCCAGCCGTTCGACTCGGACGACGAGCTAATATTCTCCGTGTTCGTGAGCTACTGCTCGCTCATCGTGCACTTCTACAACATGCAGCAGAAGCAGATATACCATGTAAGCTTCATTATTAATAGTTGTTACTGTTGTTGTTGTTGTTGTAGTAATTTACTATTTTTTCTTTCTTTCTTTTTGTTTTTTCTTGATCCTAGTAGCTTTATTACTAACTGCAGCGTGTAGGTACTAGCTAGGGCAGTGGTGGTCCAGTGGTAACTGCCCCGACTTAAGAGTCGAGGGTTCGAACCCAGTCAGCCGCTTTATTATTTACTAGCTGCCCGCCCCGGCTTCGCACGGTTAGCACTAAGTACTTATCTGCGGCGCACTTACCCTACCTACCTACCCGACCTACCTACATACCTACCCTGCCCTACCTACCTACCCTACCTACCTGCCCTCTACCTACATACCTACCCTGCCCTACCTACCTACCCTACCTACCTGCCCTCTACCTACTCTACATACCTACCTACCTACACCTGACTCCCTATACCTACCTCCCTACACCTACCAACATATCTACCTACCCAACCAACTTACCCTACCTCCCAACCCTACCTACCTACCTACCTTACCTACCTACCCTACCTACCCTACCTACCCTACCTACCCTACCTACCCTACCTACCCTACCTACCATACCTACCCTACCTACCCTACCTACCCTACCTACCCTACCTACCCTACCTACCCTACCTACCCTACCTACCCTACCTACCCTACCTACCCTACCTACCCTACCTACCCTACCTACCCTACCTACCCTACCTACCCTACCTACCCTACCTACCCTACCTACCCTACCTACCCTACCTACCCTACATACATACTTACCAACCTGAATGTATGTGCCGATATATTTTGGAGCTATTCTTACATTTTTGAACTCGTGATATCTTTCGAATAAAATGTCCGAATTGAATAATTCAACAAGTTATATAAAGGTATTGAAGCAGTTTTAAATATGAAGTATTTTTTTTGATAAGGATTAGTACCAAGATCCATATAAAGAGCCTTTTATAGCGGCGTCATTTCAATTAAATTTTCAAAATAAAAGAACTCTTATTGTGGCATAACTATAATAGTTAGACATATGCTGTCCCGACACTTTTTGTAAATAATAATGTGTTCTGCAAAGTCGTAGTACATTATTTTATTCTATCCTCAATAGTTTTCGCAGCGCACGCGATGTAAAGGATATTTTAGCAAATTTTTTTACACCTTGGGTTACATTATTGGAGTTTTAGTAAGGATCCCTAATCTTTTCTAGCAATAAATATAAAAATGATCAACAGAAACTGAACCTTCTACTAACAGCTTAAAAAACTGCTCGACAACGGTAAGCATTAATGAATTTTCTAATAGAGTGTTCTTAACTTTGATGAGCTTTTTGAAAAAAATTGTATGGAACTTATTCTGCAAATAATTTTATAAAGTTTTACGTCTCTTTAGTTATTCAAAAAGGTATAACACTTACTATTAAATAGGCAAAAGATTGCCCAAATAACAGTTAAGGTAGCAGAGGGTACATTTTTAGTTTGAGGTAAAAAGTAGTATGTTCTGTTTCTGTTGATAATTTTTATTAATGGACATGTCTTCTAACTAGATACATCGAAAAAACCGACTCTAGCAGCTCTAATCCCAAAGAAAACCACTAAAAGCCCAAAAATAATCTATAAATTTTATATCTCCATAACGGTTAAGTTTCGGACATTTTATTTCAGAATCACATCCATCAGAAATGACCTGAATAATAACATCCTTTAATATTCAGTACGCCTTTCCCTGTAACCCTGTATATACACCATAGAATAGAAAACTTGTTCTGTTAACCTCTACTGATTGTGTAACATATTTAATTTAACCAACAAACAGAGACTAACAATAAAAAATTGCAGGCGAACTTAAACCGCGTGTACTTCGAGCTCATGAGCTTGAACCTGAAGCCCTGCCAACACGACCTGGATGACCTGATTGAAGCCAGCAGCGTTGTGGTGCCGCCTCCCAACTTTAAGAGGTAAAGGGGTTGAAGGCACCTTCTCAATTTATTTCAACTCTACGTATGCTGGCCTTGCCAAAGGCCATATACTTAAAATGGCCGTAGCAGACTGAATCATCTCAATACCAATATGACTCAAATTAAAACATCGGCTGCCTCGTTGGTCTAGTGGGTGCAAGCGCTACTGCTGAGCAGGAGGTCTTGGTTTCGATCCCCGGGTCGGGCAAATTGGCAATGGGCTCGCCGCCTGTTAAATCGGACCTAAAAAGAACTGGCGAAATGTCGGTGTACTACAAGAATTTTGTCGGATCAGGCCACGTAAACTCCCCTCCCCTCCGCACCGCAGCAACTTCGCGCGTCGGGTCTAGCGCAGACAAGATTTTTTCTTGGTCAGCGCCGAATCAAAGTACACAATTCGTGTGTTTCGTAACACGAATTCTTGCATAGGCCCGGTGACTTTTCTCAGCGTGTACAAGCGGCCTTTTTTATGATGGTAGTAAATCGTCAAATTTCTTCTCCCGCTCTGGGCGGAGCGGAAGGGCGTGTCAGACTTTTACTGACTAA
Source organism: Lithophane ornitopus (assembly GCA_948473465.1). Lineage (NCBI taxonomy): Eukaryota > Metazoa > Arthropoda > Insecta > Lepidoptera > Noctuidae > Lithophane > Lithophane ornitopus. The sequence continues at coordinate 15,465,204 of OX419626.1, forward strand.
AACCCACCCGTGTTCCTTCAGTTGCTTGTACCCAAGAGTCCCGGTGTCCCTTTCGGACTTTCCCTCAACCCTGGCAGATGTACAAGCGGCCTGAGGGAGGCCTATGTCCTAGTAGAACTTTTATGACTGAATGATAATCAGGACCACTTCACCCCTGCGGAGGATACAAGCGTAATGTCCATGACTACAGGCTCTGTAATGTCCCTATTTCAGTTTCGACTACCACATAAGCGAGAACAGCAAGGAAGACATGCCGGGACTCGTGTGGGTCATGTTCTCGGAGACGTTCTGCACACCGCGCAACTTCGAACTGCTCCCTATGGCTGACTTCATTCTGTCGGTACTGGGCAGCTACAGGGACAACCCGTATCATAATTCAGAGCATGCATTCTGCTTCACTCACACGATGTACCTGATCCTCATCAATAACGACGGACCCTTTGATATTTATGAGGTAGGTATGTTAATTCAATATGTACTTTGTGTCTAAGTTATTAAGTATATTTATTTGCATAAAAACACGTTACTTATATAAAGATGGTAAAAAAGTACAATTTAGAACAAAACATGTTTTGCCAATATAATAATCAGCATGCAAATTTTTCAGTTAGAAACTTACATTAACATTTTTTGTCAATGAAATCTTTAACACTATAGAAATATTAACACATAACCATTCGTAAACTTTATTTTTAAATAATCTAGTATTAATTTTTTTGGATCATTTGGTAACTTATTATACAGGGTGTAAGGGTTACCACCGTTGTCACTCAAACCATGGGCAGTTGACTAATAATATAAAAATAAATTACCGAAAAAAAAAACGTTATTTTCATTAAAAAGTTTCTATCCGACACCGTGCTTGCTAGCGAAACAGCTGACTAACTGAGGGAGGGGTCGCGCTCGCGGCCGGTCAGGTCACGTAAGTGTTGAGACGCAAGTTCGTTGCCTAGCGCATAGGCCAACGAACTTGCGTCTCTTGTGGTAAAATGTAGACAAAAAATAAAAAATAAAGTAATTTTCCATTAATTTTACGTTCTATAAATGAAACCAAACCACTAGTTGCAAGGATAACGGTGTTTACCCTAACACCCTGTATAAACGTACACACATTGCAAGGCAGCTTTTATTATATTTAGTTAGTCTTGGAATTTCGCTTAGTACAAGCCTGTTGGGGTCTCGTCGGTTTCGGACATTAACATCATCTGCTTTAAGAAATAAATAAATCCTGATTCTTCCTTACAAACATACATTTTGCAGTTGTAGTTGAAGTACCTTTAATGTTGCCTACGGCCCTCGCGCGGTAAAGACCTGCGTACATAAGTCCTTATCTTCTTTTCGTGTGGTTATTCACACGCCGTCGAAAAATATCTCTCTCTGGCATCCCGGTTTCCTCACGAAGTTTAAAGCAAGGGATATTAAACAATAAGCACATGAAAGAAAGAAAAATACGTTTATTGGCATTAGGCAGAAGTATAATCTTAAAACTAAAAGTAGGTAACAAAAAACAATGTTTTTAATGCCAAAAGGGCCTCAGCTCAGCATAATGTCAAATGACAACACAAGGCACCATCTGACGCTGATTTTCGCTGCAGCCCACGAGTGAATGAAAAGTCAGAGGTGCGTGTCTTGGGTTCGAACTCGAGACCTATGACTTGGCAGTCCGACGTTAACACCACTAGGCTATCACTGCTTATAGGTCTTTATGAGAACAAAGCACAATATTTTTGGAATAAAAAAACCGGTACCACCGAACAAATATTTAGCAAACAACATCGAAAAGAACCCTATAGTCTCTATACACCAATGAAAATGAGCCCTCAGTTCTAACTAAACCCCTGATGCTTGCAGACGATAGCCCTGATGGTGTCAGGCCTGTGCCACGACCTGGACCACCCCGGCTTCAACAACAACTTCCTCACGCTAGTGAAACACCCGCTCGCCGGCATGTATAAGAGCTCCATGCTCGAGAATCACCACTTCTTCCTCGCGAAGAAGATGATTGAGGTAATTAATAAATATACCTACACATAACATGACGTCTGTCATTTCCGAAGGGCCGAAGGGTTCGGCAGAGGTGTACCTTAGTACACCCACATTTCGCCAGTTATGTTTAAGTCCTATGTAATGGGGGCGAGCCTATTGCCATCAACCGGACTCCAGGCTTCTATACTGTGAAATTCCAGATGGAAAAACCCACTTTGCCCGACCCAGGAATCGAAACCAGAACCTCTTGGTCAGCAGTAGCGCTAGCAACGACTAGACCAACGAGGCAGTTACTCAATCAATCTGTCTGCCTTTTTCCCCAACCGTGTTGGGGTCAGATTCCACTCTAACCGGATGCAGCTGAATACCAGTATTTTACATGAAGCCTACTTCTAAGCAGAAATCCATGACAGCATATTAAAAAAAACAATCAATCAATCAATGCGTAGCCTTTTTCCAATATGCAGCTGAATACCAGTATTTTACATGAAGCGACTGCCTATCTGACCTCCACAACCCAGTAACTGGGTAAAACGATACCCCTTGGTAAGACTGGTTGTCAGACTTTCGGGCTTCTGACAACCCGTAACGACTGTCAAAGATCCACAAATAACAGCCGGGACCAACGGCTTAACGTGCTTTCCGAGGCTCAAAAAAACAAGACGGTGCGAAACGATTTTTTTTGCTGCAGTAGCTATGCAGCATCCCGCCCGCAGAAATACGCACATGCAGTAGATACAATACACCTACTCAACACAAATGTTGGGAGCAGCCTGCATCTATTATAGGTACTCCATTTGAAATAAGATTAGACATTTAAATAAGCCTTTTTTACAGTCCGTTCAACCGATTTTGACTTCTATTGCGTTGGTGGCACGACAAATTGCAGCTGACAGTTGGTATTGTGTAACTTATTTTGCTTTTAATGCCATCCTTATGCCTACGGTATAGAAGTCAAAATCGGTCGAACGGACTGTAAAAAGGTTTGTTAAGTGACTAATCTTATTTCAAATTGAGTATAGTTATTGCGGGAATCAAACTACATTACTGGGTGTTAGGGTAGACACCGTTATCCTTGAAACTAGTGGTTTGGTGTCATCTATACCTAATACCGAAAAAAAAAACAGCTTCTCCATACTTGTGTTCACTTAAATCGACAAAATGTATGGAACAGCTGATTTTTTTTTTGCGATTCCAAAGTTGGTCCCATAGAAAAAGTATATTATAGATGACACCAAACCACTAGTTTCAAGGATAACGGTGTCTACCCTAACACCCTGTATATTTTACATAACATATATCATATTCTCATTTCGTTTCAGGACAAGAATATCCTCGGCCATTTCTCCAAACTCGACCAGGAGCGCATACTGGAGGAGATCAAGTACGACATCCTGTGCACAGACCTAGCGATGTACTTCCAGATCCGGGCTCAACTCACGCCGCTGTTGGCCGACCACATGTTGGACTGGGCCGATTCTTGCCATCGGAAGATGCTTAAGGTATAGAACAAATGGATTCGAGGGCAGCTCACACTCACACTTGACAAAACATCGATCGATCGATCATCGATATTTTTAGGGTTCTGTACCTCAAAAGGAAAAAAACTGAACCCTTGTAGGATCATTTCGTTGTCCGTCTGTCTGATATTATGCGGGTGAAGCACACTTTCTAAAACCAAATGAACATGAAAATGCCTTTCAGGGAATACTAATGACGACGAGCGATCTGTCCGGATGTTGTAAGCCGTTCGGTGTATCGAAGGCGATAGCAGAGTCGGTGTATCAAGAGTTCTATGAACAGGTTCGTCACATTTGCAGATGTTTTATGCATGTGTACAGTTCGATTCGAACATGAGGCGAGTCGCTGCGCAGTAACAATTTAATGTGTCAGCGGGAGTGAGGAATGGGGTACTGCGCAGCGAGTAGCTAACTTCCGAGCCGCCATTAAGTTTGAAACGAACTGTACATATTATTTTGTTCGATCATCGCCTCACACAACTAAGGCCAACCAGTTCTACAACGCCGGCGATTAGCGAGCAGACTTAGCAACTAAAACTAGTTGTTTGTTTGACAGAATTCTCGCCGGCCGTGGTATGAACACTCAGCGATCTTTTTAGGGTTCCGTACCCAAAGGGTAAAACGGGACCCTATTACTAAGAATCCGCTGTCTGTCTGTCTGTCCGTCTGTAAGTCTGTCCGTCTGTCACCAGGCTGTATCTCATGAACCGTGATAGTTAGACAATTGAAATTTTCACAGATGATGTATTTCTGTTGCCGCTATAACAACAAATACTAAAAAAACAGAATAAAATAAATGTTTAAGGGGTTTCCCATACAACACACGTGATTTTTTTGCCGTTTTTATAGATAATGGTACGGAACACTTCTTGCGCGAGTCCGACTCGCACTTGCCCGGTTTTATTTACTGACACTGGAGTCGGGACCTACAATCTTTTGTACGTAGATAGTCGCTTCCTCGTCGACCCCGACCAAACGGGTTAGGTTAGAACTATGAGCAACCACGTGCGAGCCGCATTCGTCGCAGTAACTAAGCTAGGGCACCCCGACCAAACATATGGGTTAGGGTTAGGCCGAGCGAGCGAAGCGAATGCAACCGCGGCTGTGGCCAGCGAGCGCTCCAAGTTGGTCGCAGTCTTGGCTATTTAGTATTTTTAGCCCGGAGAGGTTCATAATAAGAGAGCATTCATTATAAATTAGTGTTCAATAATATTTTTAGGAATGAGGTAAATACACGCCAACTCTTTTAAATTATTTTTTCTTCTGTATTTTTTTGGTCAGTTCCTAGACTGCCTGCAACAGATTCTATCCATTACTAACTATCTCCATATTGTCAGGGCGACCGCGAGCGAGCCATGGGCTATACTCCCCTCAGCATGATGGACCGGCGCCGCAGCGTCAACCAGCCGGCCGAACAGATCCAGTTCCTCTCCGTCGTGGTGCTGCCCTGCTTGCTCATGCTGCAGAACGTCTTCCCTAACACCAGCGGGCTCACTGACAACTGCAGGTCAACATGGCTATTCACAATCATTCGAAAAGCTGTCGTGTCTTGCCTTGACCCCAGAGGCGGATTTACTAGCAGGTTGAAGAGAGCCTAGGGCGACAGATTTTTGGGGCGGCAAACGGGACCGATTGGTTTTTTAGGGTTCCATAGTCAACAAGGAACCCTTATAGTTTAGCCATGCCCGTCTGTCCGTCTGTCCGCGGCTTAGCTCAGAGACTGTTCGTACTAAAAGCTGTAATTTGGTATAGATATACATATAAACGACGCCGACAAAGTGGTAAAAATAAATCATAAAAAAGATATTTTTTTTAGGGTACCTCCCCTACACGTAAAGTGTGGATGGTTTTGTTTCGTCAATCCCATGGTGTGAGGGTATCGTTGGAAAGGTCGTTTATAAAACATAATGTGAGTTTGTTAAAACCATTTTTGGATTTAGGGATCCGTTTGCGGAATATTAAGCTTTAAAGTGCTAATTTTTGTTAGAGCCAAGTGTCCCCCCCCCTGCCAGCTAAATGGTTGGGTTTGCATATGTGAAAAAATTCACGGCAGTAGTATAAAGGAAAACTATCACCGCTACGTAGGCTCCACAAGTTACCGAGTAATAATCGACCAACTTAAATTTTGCAGTTGTAAAAATATGTTCTCCCATACATTCTGTATCGGAGAACAAGTTTTTCAACTACAATGTTAAGTTTGTTTTATAAATTCATCCCAACTACGGAACCCTTCATTGTGCATGGTACGACATGCACTTGGCCGGTTTTTTCTACCTCATAGACTTCAAGAAGATTTTTGCATGACTGTTGTCTGTTTTCTGATGTTTTACAGAAGTCTGCAACATTTTGCCGATGACTTTCCCCTCTTCCTTGTCATTGTACTTTCCGTAGAGCAAACTTCCATAATCTAGAGTAAAATTTAATTCCAAGATACCTGAAATAAATACCCAAAAAATTATTTTACGTCAGGAACGACGGAAAATCGTGAACGTCAGGACCGCTGGACCAAGTCATTTTGAATGTTGAATAGCATAAATAATTAGTACCTAATTGGTATAGCTTGTCCACTCTAAAATGCGGTAGTGGGGCGTGACGTTTCAGAGTGGCTTTAAGTACCAATTAGGTACTAATTCAAAATCTTGACTTGACTCCCGCGTTCCTGACGTTACAACTTTGGGCTGCTGATGATAGCTTCGTTCAACTATTGAAAATCAATAATCCAACCAATCAGTGACCCTCATGTCAACGCAGGCTATATGCCATGCCAACGAATGGCTACGATAAGTAAACCTGTTTTATCACAGGATTAGGCAAGAGAATTCCGAGGGGACGGCGCGTACGCAGTCCCCACTATCAAAAATTACGCATCCGAGTTATCCACATTAGGGATAATCGCAGGGGTCAACCCAACCGCAGTGCAATGGGAAGGCCTCGCCCTGGGGGAACCGCCTTAGTGATCACGGTATCCCCTATGCCAGGTAAGTATGAATTATCTACAGAAACGCGCGAGGGTCGTTCGCCGACGGACAATCTAAACACCGCGATTCAGAAACGTGACGTAAATGTAAAGCGCCATCTAGTGAATAGAATCTGTACAAAGCCCCGATTCCTCTCATGCCATATTTGTTACATCGTATATTTAGCTAATATGGCATGAGAGGAATCGGGGTTTTGTTGTACTAATTTGTGGTTTCAGCGGCGGTATAATCGACGGTCTTCGAAAGTAAAAGATACCTACTGCTTCATTGAACGGATCAATTATAGTGACCTAAGGCCCTACATTACCCCAGACAGACATTACTAATTGAATGAGTACAAAAGCAAAATAATACTACATTGAAAATATAAAAGTGAGCGTCGGGACCGCGGGACCAGACTTTGAATAGCATAAATAATTAGTACCTACTTAAATACTTTCGTCGTTAAATATAGCATTTTTAAAGTGGCCCGCTAAATGACGTCTGGATAGATAAATAAATTTAAAAAATCCGGGGCACATGTCGTGTTAGCTGGCTAGTATGGGCTTTTTATGATATGTAGTTTAGAAGTTATGAGGGAACAGATGAACATACATACATACTGGTCAAAATCATAACCCTACTTTTTGCTTCAACATACTCGGGTACCAAAATAAACATTTATTTTTTACCAAACACTTGTAGGTAGGATAACATTTTGTAAATCCACCAAAACTAAAACTACGTAACAGTTTGTCTGCAGAGTCTTCACTTCATGAAAATAAAGGTGCCAATGAAAGGGAAATATACATGCACTAAACCTTGCAATGCCAGGTTGAAGCTTTTCATTCGTTATTATAAATGTTTAGGTACTAATTCTTGAGCTACTGGGATCTTATAGGCCTCTGGCCAGCTCAAGAAGTATTTTTAATACTCGATCAATAAAACTGGTGTACCAAGATATACTACTCGCCTACTAAAATAATTATAAATATGACTTTGTTATAGGAAAACGCAAGAGGCATGGCATGAAGAGATCGAGATCCGAGGCCAAAAGCTCTGGCGACAAGATGACGCAATTCCCAACGGCAGGAGCAGTCGCTTACTCTCAGTGTCGAAGTCGGAGCAAGGAGGATGAATTACTGTTAACATTGGTTTTAAATGTAATTAAATAAATAATGGTGCCGATTCTCTTGTCACAAAATTCTCTAAACTAAACTAAAAATCACTAAAATTTAGTTTAGTCCTGTCAAACGATCAAACTCACGCTGAAATAGACTTTAAATGACACAACTTAACTATAATTTAGTTTGACAGCACTAAGATGGCACTGAGATTAGTTTAGTGAAAATGCTATTCTGAATTTGACGATTTAAACTAAAATTTTGTCCTATATCTAAAATCCTCTAACTAAATCTGACTATATTTAATCGCGATTAAAAATGTGTGGAATAAAATTAGATGTCATGAACTAAAATTCAAACCAACACCTCGACTTCAGTTACAAAAAACAGTAAGTACTGTATTTTTTAATTTTCTTTTGCTTATATCTCGAAAACGGTGTGTCCTATCGCAAAAATAATGAAAATTTCGACCCCCTGTAGGAAGCCCTTAAACCTCTAATTCTCAACATGTTGGTAATTAATTTTTATATTTTTCGTTATTTTCCATACAAAAACGAAAAAATCCATTAAAAACACGTCGCTGCCGTGCATGCGCGTCTGGCTCTAAAAAAAAACACGGGGTAGGGAAACCAAGTACCAAGTGGAGGCGCGCGGTTGTCAAATTCGATTTTAGTTGTGTCAAAATAAGTTTTAAATTTAGAGAATTTATTTGGCAGAATAGCTCCAAGATTCCCATAGTCAAAAGTAAGGAATTTTAGTGATAGTTTAGTTAGTTGAATCGGCACCAATGGTTATTTTATAAATGCTTCTTTTATTTGCTACGGCGTCTGCTCTACATTTTTACGCTTGTATTAGGTAGGTACGTGGGAATTAAAACATAAATCATGACTAGCCCGCGAATTCGTCTGCGATCCAGAGGCCGTGGACAAAGTGACATTCTATCAGCGATAACGATGTTGGAAAAGGCAAAAATGTATTAGGACTGAAATAAGCTATCGAAAAGCTATCTGTGGAAGTCGTTTATACAAAACGCTTTGGAAGCGAATGTCACTTGTCTAGGCCCTCAGGATGAAAAGTAGCCTATGGCCTTCAAGAGGGACTACCACCATCGCTTACAGCAGTATTATTTTAATATTACTTCAGTGTAGGAAAAAGATGAAGCTCTACATGACGTATAGCTCCATCTCTTTCCCCCACGAATACTGCTATAGGCGGTGTTGGTAGGCCCCCAGGTCAAGGTTTACCCCTGGGCGAAATTTCATCCAAATCCGTCTCGCCTTGCAACAGCGCTATCGGTCAAACTATAAAAAAAATTACGAATTGAAACACGCAATGACATGATAGCAAATTTATTTATCCTAATACGATAGACATAATACATTGTATTCCAATTTATTTGGTGTACAACGAAAATACATGTAAATTATACTTCTGTGTAACTAAACAGTCGATTATTATCTAGTGATGGACACACTTTATAGCTAGTGATATAAAGCTAACAATTTCCATTTTTGTACACCAAAGGCTCAGTGTCATTCCTTATCTGAAAACTTTCAATTTCTATAAATAATATTGCCAAACTCCTTTTCACCCCTGTAAATGAAGAAACACGTTTTTTTAAAAACTATAACTAATTTACAATCTATGTTATTCAGATTACTTTTAACTTTCGCTCGGTGCATTACAATTTTATACAAAACTGCTCAGCCGTTAACACATCTTTACATCTACCCATAGAGTAACACACAATAAATACAATCAATTTCCTTAACGAAATTATAAAAAAGAAATTACACATTAAAATAATGAGATTTAATAATGCATTACATGTCGAAATATACATGGCAAACCACAAAACATAAGGACCAACTGGTGAGCTTGATCGATTTACGAATAATTTCAACAATTCCAATAATATTGCTCAATAATATAAACAAGTAACTTATTTTTGTTCTAATACATTACACATACATTAATCTGTGAAACATTATGCACCTCGAGTTTTCACTATTCCATAAAAAAAAAATGAAAGGAGCATTACTTTTTTTTATAATAAAATATAATCTGTGGAATGCAGTGCTGTGTAATCTGTTGTCTCAAATGTTTGCATTAGTTTCTTTTTATTATTTTTCACTGAAGATTATTGCAAATTGTGTTTTATAACAAAAACTAGAAGGCAGGGTCATTGATTTGTTTGTCACAACTGCAATAACATTCGGGGAGGAACTTCAAACCTACTCACTTGCTGCAATTGGCCTATCAACAAAGTTCAATACATTATATTGTCTTTTAGCTGTCTAATTACTATAGAACACATAGTTGCAACACAGACACTTAAGTTTCCCTTGTACCAGACAGTCAGGCTTAATAATTATGTCCATATGCCTTAATATCTCACCACAAAACTGTACTTTTATAATTTAAATTCTTTAAAAGAGTTATTTTATGCACAGTAATTTGTAGCAAAACTAATCGGACATATTTACATTCATTTATACAGAATCTGAGTTGCTAAAGTCCTTGCAAATTGTGAAGACATTTATATAATAGGAGGGTCACACACGAGGTCAGTGTGTGCGTGAATTTGTTATTATGAACGCACACATTTGACATTTAACAATAACCTCAACATGACGTGTAACAAGGATAGTATGTGAAAAAAAAAAAAAAAAAACGAATCTAGGACCTCCTTTTGGTAAAAATAGGCCAATATCCAGTCACACACAAGGAGGCTAGTTTTTAAAGTTCGAAGCTCGCATCTGGTTCCAGTATTGTCTATTATGTGTTCCGTATCTTGCCGGGGACGTAGCTCTTGTCTATGATGGGGTCCTGGAGGAACATGTGAAGGCACCGCTCGTTTTGCGCCAACGGATGGCCAGCGATCTTGTTGATGAATACTTCTAGACCTGGAAAAGATGAAATATTTGTGTAAATTGCTGAGTTGGAGTACAGACTATTGACCGGTCACGTTCTAGTTGCACTATGAAGAGTTAAAACCTACTTTTAAAAAAAAACTAGCTTTTGCCCGCGATTTGGTCCACGTGGAAAAAACTTAAATACATGTATTTTTTGGCACCCGGCATCGACAATAGTGTAGCCTGTGGAGCTCTCTTTATGTGAAATATTTTTTGTAATTGGATCAGTTATACTTTCAGTGATACCCTCTTACAAACAAACAAACAATTTTGCCTCTTATTAATATAAGTTTAGATAAGCCTAGTTTAACTAATGAATAATAAATGTGGCAAAAAAAGTTCTGCGAAAAAAACGATTGCAGGAAATCATTATAAAGCCCGCCCAGTTTTATGATTGCACGATACCGGATAGCCAGAATATTTGTTTTACTAATTTTATTGATATCAGTGATCACACATGTACTTGCGAAAGGGTAATAAACTTCGTGCGATATGTAAATGAACATAACTGTTGTACATAATAAAGAATAATGACGTGGGTATGTTAGCAGTCTAGTTTAGAGAAAAGAGGAGTTCGTGGCTAAGTAAATAACAGCCGCACGGGTCGATCCATCAGGTTAAGCTACGCTTGCCGGGGTTGGTCTGTGGATGGGTGACCATCTTTACATACCGAGACTCCTCCGTGCCTCGGAAAGCACGTTAAGTCGTTGGCTGTCATTCGTTTTTGACAGTCGTTACGGGTCGTCGGAAGCCCGAAAGTCTGACTGACAACCAGTCCTACCAGGAAGGGGTATCGCATTGTCCAGTTACTGGGTTGTGGAGGTCAGATAGGCAGTCGCTCCATTTAAAATACTGGTATTCAGCTGCATCCGGTTAGACTGAGAGCCGACCCCAACATAGTTGGGAAAAGCCTAGGCAGATTGACGTGGATATGTTAACAATGGCATATTCACAGTTGTGTTGTGACATCGATTTATTAACCACAATAGTTTTTACTTTACCGCCCTAAACTGCGCATAACATCACGCCTTGTGACCCCGAAGGGTTAGGCAGAGGTATACCCATACCACAACACTAAACTAGGGAGCTACCACCACCTACACCTACAATTGGAAGTAGAAAGACTTCCAGCTATCCTACTCAAAATATATGCACTGTTTTTGTATTTTCCTTATTTTCCAAAGTGCCGATAGTAGGCATGAACTCTAATACCAAAATCACGATATAATTACTTATAAGTAAATTATCTAACTATATATTAGATCCATTTAAGCAATCAATCGATTATTATAAAAAGAAAAGATAAACTACATATAAATGTTTTTGAAAATCAATATTGAACAAGGAAACAAATATCTCAACTTAGAGTAAAAAAGTTGAGATATTACTTATGTTTATTTTCGCGATAATTTACAGATAACGCATTTCATTCTTTTATCGCGGGAAATATATAAACCTAGAGATAAAATAAGTTATCGTAAACATTGCTTTCTACAGTACAACATGCTGATACACATTTAAGTTTAGCGCTAAACTGAAAAAAAAAAAAAAAAATGCTACTTGTTTGAATAATTTTGTTACTTTACATTTAATTAAAAGATAATAGGTAAGTACTTGACGTGTACCATTACACCGACACTATCATCATCTGCCTAGCCTTTTCCCAACTATGTTGGGGTCGTCTTCCAGTCTAACCGGATGCAGCTGAATACGAGTGTTTTACATGGAGCGACTGCATATCAGACCTCCGCAACCCAGTTACTCGGTAACACTATCTATACCCCTTGGTAATCTTGGTTGCAAGACTTTCGGGTTTCACACCGACACTAGTCAGTAAGATATTACGGGATTTCTGATACTCCTACCTTTGATAACATCTCGCCTGCAATCCCCGAATGGTTGGGCAGAGGTGTACCTATAGTACACCCATATTTCGCCAGTTATGTTGAAGTCCCACGTAATAGGGGGCGAGCCTAAGCTATCAACCCGGCACAATGATTCCGGCCTGCTACTGAGAAAAATATAATGGAAAAACCCAATAACTACCCGACCTGGGAATCAAACTTTACGCGGAGCAGTACTACTTCACATATTTTCGCATAAAAGCTAGCTGGCAACTGCAATAATATATCATGTGACTAAAACAACACTAATATTAGTCTTATCCGCAGTAGAACAAACTGCGCATCTCAATACATTAATACTTCATACGTGGTTCTAACTCACGCGATCTCAAGACAACAATTAAAGTTTCGAATGTCTGCACAATACACATAAATCTAGTAACACATGCGAGGCATCAAACGAAGTGGCGTAGTATTATAATATTACATCAGCCCTGTGGTCCCCAGAGTGGTAGGCAGACGTCAAAATCAAAAGTAATTTATTCAAACTATACTTTTTAACCGACTTCAAAAAGGAGGTGGTTCTCAATTCGTCTGTATGTTCTTTTTTTTGTATGTTTGTTATGCGATTAATCCGTCAATTATGAATTGATTTTGATGATTTTACAGAGGTGGTCCCATATAAATTTCAATAACTTTGCTTGCGTACTTTTACTCGTTGCGTACGTATTTTTCCCACTTAGTTTATATGGACGATGTTTTAAGTTAATCCGTCACAATTATTTATATAGCAGGTAGTGTATTCGAATTTGTGTGGGGTAGGTACCGCAAATAAAAAGTGAAAAATAAAAACTTTGTAAAAAGTTTTTGAACGTCAAAATTATACAGGGTTATTGTTAAAACACAAACAACCTCTTAACAAACCCTGTATAAGACAGTCTTCCAAAACGCCCGCCCTTCACAAATTCCCATTGTTTTTGCTGGGAAGAAGAAGTGGCGCAACAAACTCGCCAGCAGCACAGCTGTCTGTTGAGTATGAAGAACTGAAGAAGTATAATATGGTTCACCCATATTTGACGAGTAATATTTTCCTATGTATATCAATAGTAGTAACAGTAATTTCGATTTATGAAAGGAAGAATGACTAACTAAACCGCTAGGCGTACAATTGAGTAGTAATTTAATAGTAATGAACAGTTAATTGATAAGATCTGCCCTTTAGTCACAGCAATGCGTCAGCTTTGATTTTATGAATGAATCGAAAAATTATACTTTAATATGATCGTTTTGGAATTTCATTAATAATCAATCCTACTAATATCCTACTTCCTACTAATATTATAAATGTGAAAGTTTGTGTGTTTGGATGTTTGTTACTCAATCACGCAAAAACGGCTGAACGGATTTGGATGAAATTTGGCAAACAGATAGTTTATAACCTGGATTAACACATAGGATACTTTTTATCCCGATATTCCCACGGGATCGAGACTTACGCGGGTGAAACCTTACTCAATCACGCAAAAACGGCTGAACGGATTTGGATGAAATTTGGCAAACAGATAGTTTATAACCTGGATTAACACATAGGATACTTTTTATCCCGATATTCCCACGGGATCGAGACTTACGCGGGTGAAACCGCGGGGCGCAGCTAGTACTACTTATATTATAATAAAGCTGAAGAGTTTGTTTGTTTGAACGCGCTAATCTCTGGAACTACCGTCGGTCGGATTTGAAAAATCTTTTCTTGAGGACAGTTATAGGCTATTTTAAAATATCACTACGATGTTTAAGAGGCGGGTAAAACCGCGGGGCACAGCTAGTATAGGATAATACTTGAAACTGAAAAGTAGCTTTTTAATCATAATTTATGTAGATGTTATTTTATGCAAATCAAACGGCATCATCATATCACACATTTTTTGGCCCTAACAATATTAAAATTGATACTTCCTACTACACAAAGGGAGAAATGGGTCCAATAACTACATCCTATACTCAATGTGTAAGTGATGCTACTTCAAATAGGACATTTTTGTTTTGTGCATCAACTATTTTTATATTGGCACCTTTTCAAACTATTTACGCCACAAGTGAAAGACACTAAATGTCACACAGCATTATTTTATTATTGAAACATCTTCTAGACAGAATAAGTGCACTATTTATGTACCTGGACTACCATATTATAATCTAACAGCAAAACTTGTCTCTAGTTTAGATACCATAGTTATAACTTTTTTTTTCAATAATTTGCCACCTAACTTTTTTCAATTTTTATCATTTTACCTTTGTTTTGCAATTTAACAGTAATTTTAAATTATTTTCAACTATTTTTTTTTTTTTTTTTTTTTAATTTGGATTATAATTCAATCATTTATTTCTTTGATACTTAAATACATTAATTTGATCTCCTCATGACTAACATAATTTTAAGATAATGTATCTAATACTAACAATATATGGACCTAATAGTCTGATTTAATTTTATTTTGAAAATACATCAGATTGTACCTAACTGAGGACAGATTTCAGTAAAAAGTCAGTCAGTTACGCTCTACATCTCCGAGTATGCATCACAACGAATCAGAGTAAATCTCACACAATCAAGAATCAAATTCAGTTTGATTCTGAAATCGATGATTGATTTAAAAAGACTAACAATAATCCTAAGCATGATTATAGAGATTAAGATCAGTTGCATGGCAATTAATAAGGTAAATAATGCATGATTCATACAATTATCCTAACTTGCTTATGTATGTAGCAATTATGTAAAGCATTTGTACAACATGTATGTACAATATAGCATAGCTACAGTAAGATAGTCAATAATATCAGTCAGATATAGTTAAGAGTGGATGAGATATTAAAAAAATCTTATACATATAGCCTTCACCAAGAACACTGCAACTTCAAGTAATAAACAAGCAGGGTGAAGGCCACGCTAATTTCTGTAATAATTAAATTATGAACAAAAACTATTTCTGTCTTCATAATGACGCATGGCTTTACTTCTTGATTTCTATGTTATTACATGTGAACCTAGCTAGAAATATCAAAAACCAAGGTTAAACTCAAATATTATAAAGTCTGCCTCAATTTACCTGAGGGAAAATGATTAACTAACTTAGAGATGTCTTTCAAAACATCTCAAGATAGGAACAAACAGGTCTGCTGAAAGACCTTTCTAATGAAATAAGCAGTACCTTTGTGCTCTTCTATCTTTATTAATTTATTTAAACTCCTTACATACAATAAGGCACAAAGACAGACTTAATGCCTTAGGCATTCTTGACCAGTCAACCAAGGGTGGTGAAGAGATTAGATGGCAGGTTCTGTTTAAGAATACATATTTTTCTCTTTAGTGTTTTGTGTGTACAGTCACGAGCAAAAATATGTATACACTCAGCAAAATTCTCGTGTAATAACGATTGCAACTTTGAGATGATACCTATTTCATAATAATATGGGGTCCAAAATACTATGTTCATTATAACAGAAAATAAAAGTCAATACAGTTGGAGAAAATCACTTATAAAAGTTGCTAAGTGTATACATATTTTTGCTTGTGACTGTACATTTATAAATAAATACATACCTTTTCTACGGTCTTCAATAAATTCTTCTTCAAAAATACCGTCATCTCCGCGGAATGGTAGCTGTCTTTTGAGGGCTTTGCCTGGTAGTGGTGGGACGACAATCTAAAATAAAATTAATTAAGCATCATTACAAGAATAAAACTAAGCTTTTATTAACATTTGCTTGAGTCTATCCACAAACAATTTCAATCAAAACAGCAGTTATGTTTTTTAATTAGTGTTTTGAAGCATCAGTTTTTTTTTCTAATTATCAAAGGTCAGTATTAATTAAAGCCATGTTTGGTATAAATGCTAGCTAGAGTTGACCAAAGACTATAGTGTGCCATTGGCAATGCATTTCATAGCTCAAAAGACACTAACCGTTTTTGTCAAAAAGGTGAAACCAGGTATCCTAACTATTAGCTTCTTTACTTGTGGAGTTTATTATTAAGACTGCCAATAAAATCTGATGGCTATACATTGAAAAAATATGCACAATTCGAGTTGATGACTAATAGATTATTTTGTAATGTGTTATCAGTCCATGAACTTTTTGATTCAATAATTATTGCAAACTGCATTCATATTAGAGTTATATTGTGAACTAAATTTTGTTTCCAATTCAGAATTGAGGCCACAATCAGCATGCAACCAAATGAATGTCACCAGTTCACTGCCCTTTCTTTAATACAACATAATGATGATACAATGACACACAGTTTTACTCATATTTTGTAAACAAAATGAGCAATAAAATAACAAAATAGAGCAAAAAATTATAAATATACATCATCAAAAGCGAAATATGTTATCAAATTAATTCGGAGACTGGTCAATTATGATTCACACGTATCAATAAACATTTTTGTTCACTGATAACAGACAAAAAACACGCACTCATTATCAATCAACAAATAACATTGGACTTACCTTACTGTCTCTCTCCAATTCGTTTCTAAGCCATTCGAAATCGCTGTACCGCCGTCTGACGCTTGATTCCTTAACTTTAAACACTGGCAGGTTCGTCTGAAAGCAAAAAACTTGGTTTGCTAGAATTATCTCATCATATCAGCGTACTGTCGCGTCCGTCCGTGATACGCCCACTAAATTCACATTGACGCGTCGATAGCGGCCGTTAATCTAATTATATGACAATAATAGAGTCGGCAGCTTACCCTCATGCGAACTTCGTAATCCGTGTAACGTTTCTTCCCTACTCCCATGGTCGTGACTGGGTTCACGACGTCGATTTCTAGGAAGTTCGCCGGTGCCGCGTAGGCATCATCCAGGGTCTGCTTCTTCACATTCAGTCGCCTCGTTGCGTCGGCTGTCGTATCTTCAGCCATCATTACTCTTTATTTATTGTAACAATCACAAAAACTATGAATAGGACGGTCCACTAATCAAAAAGGAAATGAAAAATGACAAGAGTGAAACATCGTTTGACATTTCAACAAATATGGCGGAGTAAGCAAATTCAAAAAACTACCAAAGTTGGTATAAATTATTGTTTTTTTTTATTCAATAATATTTTTTTAATTTTCATAAGAATAAAAACTATAGCTTTTACTTTACATTGTTCTTTAACAAAGGAAAGGACGTTGCGTCTGGGATCGCAGAACGTTTTTACCAAATAAATAAATTACTATATTTGGGGGCGGCAACACAGATTAGCATTTAACTTGAAATATTCATTGGCAGAGGAAACTACTATTCTGCCACATTATGACCTCACTGGCGAAAAACCGAATGATTCACACTGTGAAGGTAAACAACAAAGAGTTTTTGTGTAATGTTTTTCACCACACATAGGCATAAAGTCACTCAACTTGTTTCATCGTGTTATTCGTGTCTACTATTAGTGCTAGTAGGTGAAATAAACAGACACAATTTTAGGTTCATTTATAATTTATTTGCCGT
Source organism: Lithophane ornitopus (assembly GCA_948473465.1). Taxonomy (NCBI): domain Eukaryota; kingdom Metazoa; phylum Arthropoda; class Insecta; order Lepidoptera; family Noctuidae; genus Lithophane; species Lithophane ornitopus. The sequence goes on from OX419626.1 coordinate 15,483,054, forward strand.
ATTTACATAATCATCATAGAAACTGGCTCATAGGATCTTCCTCTCGCCTCTTCTTCATCTTGTAGGCCTCTAGTTCGTCTTCCGTGGGTGCCTTTACATCGAACATACTGTTGTATGGACGTTTCCTCTCGTCAACCGATATGAGATATTCAGCACGCTTTTGCTGTCTTTCTTCCATTTCCAACGCCTGAAACAGAACATTAAAATTTAGTTTTGTATTTGTATTTTTAATTGGACCAGAGAGCCATGTATTCAAGTTAGGTCTGTGGGGCTTTTGAATGATAAGTGTAAAGTGTTTTGTGTCTTTCTTAGCAAGAAAATAGAACATATTTATCATTTCTTTTTAGTTCGACCGTATGTCAGCGAGCTGTATCTTGTGAACAGTAATAGGTACACAGTTGAAATTTTCACAGATTGTGTAATTCTACTGCTGCTATAACAACAAATAATAATCCTAATCCTAACTATATAATACTAGTTTCCGCCCGCGGCTTCGCCCGCGTGGTATGTCGATAAAAAGTAGCCTATGTCCTTTCTCAGGCTCTAGACTATCTGTGTACCAAATTTAATTTAAATCGGTTCAATAGTTTTGGCGTGAAACCGCGACAATCACACAGACAGAGTTAGTTTCGCATTTATAATATTAGTAAGGATTATAAATGCGAAAGTGAGTTTGTTTGTTACCCTTTCACGCTAAAACGGCTGAACGGATTTGGATGAAATTTGGCACATAGGTGGACCATGACCTGGAGAAGGACATAGGCTACTTTTCATCCTGGATCGCGGACGAAGTCGCGGGCTACATTTAGTGTGATAAAATAAAGTGAACAATTAAAGGGAGTCCCCATACATGAAACTTTTTTTTTTCTTCTACTGATATAGAAAACGTAGTGTTAAATATTGTATGGTGGTATGGAACCCTTCGTATGCGAGTCCGACTCGCCAGTTTTTTGCCTTATTTGAAATATTTAGTTTAAAAATAACATAATTATATAAAAAGCTATAATGATACCTTTTTCAACTTGTCCTCTTCTTCCTTCTTTCCTTTCTTAAGTTCCTTCTTCTTCTTCCTTTTGGCTTTCTTTTTGTTCTTCTTTTTCTTGCTAGTCCTTTCTGTTTTAGATCTAATTTCTTTTTCCGTGTCTGAGTCACTGCTGTCTGAACTTGATTCAGATGATGAGGATTTATCTGTGAAAATTAATATGAGTTACGAAGATATTTTAATCACACCAAGTTCGTCATTGTAAGCATAAAATGTGATTTATTTGGTTACAAAAAAAAACTGATATAAAACCCTACCTTTTTCTTTCTCCTTCTTTTCCGTGTGTTCTTGTGGAACGACTGTTTTATCTTCGGTCACTTCCAACACCACGGACTTGCCAGCCTCGCCGACACAGTATGACATCTGAAAATTAATAATTTAATACAATAAAATACAGAAAATTTCACCATTATTTACCTTTTTTTTTTTCTTTAAAATATTTGTTTTGTCAAAATAAATGAGGTTTTAATTACATTGTCTTACCTTTATAAAAGAGTGGCAACACTTGTATCCCCACTGTCCTTCGTGCCAGTAAGATCCCCAGACAGATGTGTGGTTGTTAATCAATACATCCTCTTCGTATTTACTCCTGAAAATATGATCACAGACATTTAATTATCAGTTTAAAAAAATATCTACCCACCAAGAATGAGAGAGAGACACCATACTCCTTTGGCCAGAAGAGAGACAGCATAACGTCTACTCTGTTCTTTCAATATTGGGCTATAGATCAATATTGAAAATCAAGAGGATCTTTAGTTCAGATCGATAATGAGTTTCTGAATATTCATTAATCTATTACATGTCTGTGTGACCGCGTTTTTCTTCTAAACTACGCAACGGATTTGGATGCGGTCTTCGCGATAATTTAGAGAACTTATTCCTGAAGGTTCATGTGTATTCTAACAAGTAATAAAAAAAAAAACGATTTTTTGTCACAAAAAACACAAAAAATAGCAAGGGCAGGTTATAAAATGAATAAAACGTTGATACTCACTTAGCAAGTTGTTTCTCTGGCCCTTGCACTAACGTGCCATCTCTGTTGTATCGTGTGAACACTTCTGTTTGTGCCAGTAACAGTTCTTTAGGAGGCGCGGCCAAATGCTCCTCACCACCATACTTCTCTAGAATTGATTGTTTCACCTGGAATGTAAAAGTTCATTAGAAAAGGTGTTACCTATTGCAGCAACACTTTAAGGAAACTTTGTGCACATTGCCAAGTTAAAAAAAAACTTCAGAATGTGCTAATTTGAATAAAGCCTTTTGTGCGATTCATAATGTCGGTTATATGCTTTAAATCAGCGGTTTTCAAACTTTTTTGGCGACGGAACCCTTTTGGAAAACGAAATTTTTTACTGAACTTTAGAATAATCAAAGCCGTTAGTCGTTTTTTCAGATGTTGCAAAACTTGTCCAAGTTTCATTTTTTTATTGACATAGGAGCAATATCGCTTATAAAAAGTAAGTCGCCTACTTGTAGTTCCATCCGCCAAATCTAAAATTAGTTCTTGAGGAAACTGGGCTCCTCAAAGCCTATGTGGGGGCTCCGCGAAAATACTGGTTCATTGTGACCAGTAATTTCGCGGATACAGAGTCTTTGAGGAGCCCAGTTTCCTCAAGAACTAATTTGAGAAACCCTGCTTTAAATTATCACTCTTTAATTAAAGGACTTTCTATCTTTACAAGCTGAGACCTTTTATCCGTTTTACTCTCTCATTACTATCTTCTTTCACACAAAATCCAGCTTATATACACACCTGCGTCTTAAAATGATCCTTCTTATCATGATACTGTCTCTGCAGCAGCTGTAACTTCGTAGGCTCAGCCAACAGGTGCACATCAAGTCCCCTGGACTGCGCCTCCCAGGCGAACATCTGCGCGGCGGCGTGGGACCGAGTGTCGCCGCTGAAGCGGACGAAGTTCTCGCCCTGGTAGTCTGATCTGAAGAGGAATCGATTAAAAAATTTAATACTCTTTATAATATAAACTACTACTACTATAACTCGTAAGTCGCGGCCGTTACCACTGGAACACCACTGCTATTTAAGAACCTACCCTACCTCAAATTGCTTAGCATGATCCTCCGTTATGCTGAAAATACTACAGCATTAATTTTGTAATAAATATATGTTAAAGTTGAGGATTGATTCTCGATGTAAAAAAAATCCAAAGTTACCAATAAACCAAACTATAAACCACTGGTATTAAAAAAATACTTCAAATTAGATAATTAAACTTTGTATAACTGAACTAACTATAAAGCAGGTCTTATATTTTTTATTTCTTTTTGATTACCATTATTTTCACCCTAAAAAGCAATAGGTAATGATTTTTAGGGTGAAAATAAATGTAATCAACTATTCGAGGCTTGGAGCCGTCAGTACCCAACTCCATCTCGCTCTCACTCAGGCCGCGAAATAGTGCGAGCGAGATAAAAAGTAAACTTAAGCTGAGTTAGGTCCTTAATGTAATTTCTCTTGATATTCTATTGGAATGAAAACTATATGTGAATAATGCAGTTTTCATAATATACTTACTCTTGTGTAACAGGGTTGGGATTATCCCTCATAGATCGCGTCTTGGGGTCATAGTAGGCTGAGTTGGGGTCCAAGTTACGCAGGTACTTCGCAGTGTCCTCTCTGATACGCAAGTTACGTACTGTAATACGTTGTTTTGAATCCACCTGGAAAAATAAAATAATATGTTTATTAAAATTGGTATTTGATAACCTGTGCTCCTGTAGCCTGCAAATGTGCCCCTTTTTATAAATAAAAAACCAGCCATTGCGAGTCGGACTCGCCCACGAAAGGTTCCGTACCATTATCTATAAAACGGCAAAAAAATCATGTCTGTTGTATGGGAGGCCCCCCTTAAATATTTGTTTTATTTTAATTTAATTATTTATTTTTAAAGTCAATATATAACTAAATATTCACTGAATATTTCAAGCGTCTACCTGTTGCCGTTATCAATATCGGGCAAAAACGAGAAAAAAAATCACGTTTGTTGTATCGGAGCCCCTTAAATATTTATTTTATACTGTTTTTTTAGTATTTGTTGTTATAGCGGCAACAGAAATACATCATCTGTGAAAATTTCAACTGTCTAACTATCACGGTTCATGAGATACAGCCTGGTGACAGACGGACGGACGGACGGACGGACGGGCGGACGGACGTATGGACGGACGTACGGACGGGCGGACGGACGTATGGACGGATGGACGGACTGACGGAAAGACGGTTGTACGGACGGAAGGGCGGACGGACGGAAGGGCGGACGGACGGGCGCTCGGACGGATGGACGGACGGACAGACAGACAGACAGACAGACAGATAGACAGACAGCGGAGCCTTAGTAATAGGGTCCCGTTTTACCCTTTGGGATGGGATGGGAAAAAAAACTATTGAGATAAAAATTGGGATTGGGCACAATGCTCTCGTTTTCAAGGTAGTATGTCATATCGAATTGGAAAGCATATTATCCTACAGACAAATATGGAAAACTCAATTGCTTTTTCATGTTGTAAATTGGCTGAAAGGATAGTTTCCCTTGGGTAGGCAGACATCACACCGCCTCTACACATTTCTGTCACCATAACTATGATGACCAAATGGCTGACTTACCTTAGTACCAGGCATGTCAACTTCATCTACATATTTGTCTTCATCTTCCTCAGCGTTGTCATCGTCCTCTGTGGCTGTTGGGTCTGAAATATAAACAAATACTCGTTACAATAGCCTTCACTAAGGAGTTTAATTGATTAGAAAAAAAATATGATAAGATGAATCATTGTCATTTATTTGGGGTTGGTGCAACATGTCTTTTATTTCATATGTTTCTAATAGGGTAATATGGGTCATCACTCCCTTTCTAGCCATTATCTGTCACACAGTTCATCCATCGTTTCTTTGCTTTGGTCTTCACCTATTCATATAGCCAGTGACATACTCAAAACTATCCTGACACGATTTCCCTCTATCCTCCGCATCACATGCCCATAAGAACTAAACTTTCATATTTTAATAATTAAACTTTATAAATATAAATAAATTATACCTTGCTCCAAATTCTTAGCTCTAAGCTCCCTCTTAGCATCTTCCACTTTCTGGTACTCTTCAATAATAGCCTTGTGCTGCAACGGGTCATATCCGTTCCATCTGTCTCGCTTGCCATCATAGCTCAGGTTCAGGTTAGGCTGGGCAAACTCGTCAGCTGCTATACCAGCGTTAGTGAATCTTGCTCCAATCTGTAATGGTTGTACAATGCATGTAACTAAAAGAGTGACAAATATAAATATTGATAAATTGAGAGGGAGAGGAAGGTCAAAGAAACGATGGATGGATAGTGTGAGTAATGATATTAAAGAAAAGAGAGTGAATCATGGTGTGACTGTTGACAGGGGAGACTTGAAGAAGAAAACATGTTGCGCTGACCACGAGTGGGCAGGAATGTTGTAACAATATTTTTTTCAAAACAAATGTGTAGCATCAAAAGTCATAAACTTGAACTATGTTCCATTGGAACTAAACACTTTGTATTGTTTTTATTTATATGCAGAATTCAATTAACTTACCTTTCTGGGCCTATCCAGGCAGTCCTTCTTTTTATGTGTCATGGCTCCACAGTTCTCACATGCGCCTTTTCTGTATTTTGTTGATACGTTTGTCTGAAATCATAAGATTGAGATTAAAGCATTATCTAAACTCATTTTTATTTAACTAAAGAAGATACTCTTGGGGCTTTTATTACATCTTTAACAGTAGATACATCACTGTGTAACTTTGCGATGATAGATTACTCTTTCGATGTAAAGAAACAGAAAGTTCTGAATTCTTGAGGAAAAACTAAGTACATGAATACTCACAGTATCAACTCCCTTATGATAGTATGTGTCAAGTCTAGTAAAGTCGCCCTCCTTGTCTTCCTGTGGACGCTGATGCTTCAGAGTAGGTCCAGCAGTGCCGTAGTACCATGGTGCGGAGGATATGTACTGAGGAATGTGGGGGTTAATGTCCTTTCCTGCGAATAGGATGTTAATTGAGTGTTTTTTAATTGTTCAGTGGTTTAATTAAGTGGTTTGTTTCTGGATGTTATAGTGGTTGATAACACTAATCTGAAAAGAGGCATTTGCTTAGCACTAGGACACCAGTGCGGTCGTTTTTATTGTTATTCCAAGCTTGATTTGTTTAAAGTATCACCAAGCTTACACCTTGAATTTATTCGATCTCACGTATAGGAAAGGACTTTTACGTTTGATATTATCACGACAATACTAAGTTAATAATCAAAATATTGACCATGTTTACATTAAAGTTTCAAGGAGGTTATATAAAAAATATTGCTCATACCTGTCTCATCAACAGCAGCGGGTGCTGTACCAGCTTTACGAGCCTCTTCTAACTCTTTAGCCTTCCGCCAGTCTTCCCTGGACTTCTTTTTAGGTTCCTCTTCTTCCTCACCAACATCGTCTTTATTGCGCAATATCTGCGACACAGCGGTGCGTGCACCCGTCGCCATTATGTTAAATTACACTGTATTTTTTTTTTAATAAATATCTCTGGATATTAGAAATATTGAATCAAAACGAAAATAATGCAATCGTAATTTCATGCAGTTTTGACAGTTATTTTTTTTATTATTTTGCAACATGGCGTCGCATTTTTGACATATTGACTTTACGTTCGGAAACGATTGTCTCAGTTTCATTTTGATTTCAATAATACCTATATATAAAAGTACTCTGTGTCAATAATCCACAAAGGTAGCCCGCGAAATCCCGTTTTCTGCATTTTGCACATCAGTGTCAGGTTGTATCTTGATCAAAATATGAGTCACGACTATTTTATTGTGTTTACTTAGAATAATTATAATCATGCATCTCCAAGTTGCGCTTTATCTATGCCATGATGGAGTTTGCCGTACATGTTTACTGGAGGACCCAAAGCAGTTTTGATAATGGACAATGCTTCATCAATGATTGCACATAACTGTTCCCCTTCCTTGCTGAGAGCAGATAGTCGACTTGATATTCTGAGTTGAGCTCCTCGGTTACTGACAAATGCTTGCACTGACTGGACAGGTCCACTCAAATCTGTGTGGTTCTTTCCTCAAAAGACCATTTCAGACTCTTAATCTACATGGTCCTGACCAAGATTATGTCTGGAAAGAGACTGTGACCTCTGAGTTTGTTTCGGCCTTTCTTCTCAGAGTAGTCAGATAGGAAACGCCGACCTCATCTAGATTATTTTTAATATTTTTTTAATATGACGTGTAAAAGTGATTCCGATATCCTATTTACAGAATAAACAATTTCATTTCATTTAATTTCATTTCAATAAGCAGAAAAAAAAACCTTCCAACATAATCATAATTAATTATATTTATTGATACAGTTATAAAATCATTTTATACAATACTAAACCATTAATTAATATAGATAAAGACAGCAGTAATTTAGTTCACAGCTTACGACGTGCCCTTGGACGGTGGTAAGATGGCCTTGGAACGTATATACGTTCGGTGCTATCGCCAGTTTGAGTGAGGGATTCTTCCAAAGGTTCCGCGCGAGGAGTGAACAGTTTGCGACGACTGCGGGTTACGCTGGAGAGAAATAAATGTTTTTAAAACAAATTGTACCATAAGCATTTAGGCATAAGACATAATATTGTCTTTTAGACTGTAGCAAGATGAGGTTTACTTTGATTTCGGTCAGTGAAGCTGCTAGAAACAATCGCATCTCGCCACAGTCTAAATTTTTCCCGATTTAAGATTTACCCTCACCAACACACAAAACTGACACACCCCTATCACCGGAAAAACTAAAAATTTCTTACTTGAGAGTAAAAAACCTAATTTGTTATCATGTTTCAGAATCATGACGCTTCTTAGCTCGTTGAGGGCGCCTCGAATTTCTAACTGCCCTATAGAAAAAAGTATAGAAAGAGAAGAGGATAAGAATTTTGAAAAAGAAAGCACCCTCCTTTTTTGGCTACGCCGCAGTCGGGTAAAGAGACCTAATACAAAACAAAATTTGCAACAAAAGAGGATGAACTAACCTTTTAGAAGGGCAACTCTGTACTCCGAATAAAGGGGGTAGGTTTTCTTCAGCGCCCTTTTCAGGTGATGGTATATCTTTGTCATCTTTTTTAGAAGCAGGCATACCCATAGTGACATCAGAGAATTCGCTCTGCAAGTTCACGATGTCTTTTAGTTTATCATCACCACTTTCCTCATCTTGAATTTTCCTCCGTCGTAATCTGAGAGGTCTTTTACGAGGTTTGCTTTCGCATTTATTGTGACTTTCTGCTAATATTTCTTCATCTTTATCTTTGCCTTTGTCAACTTTAGTGTCATCGATTTTAGTTTTAGGTTTACGTAAATTGTATTTGGTGTCATCTTTGTCATGTTTATCGCTGCTTTCATTTGCTACTAGTAAGTCGAATTCGGTAGCTCTGGGAGCAGTTATATTTTTGTAAATGCTTTCAAATTCTTCCACCGTATTATCTCCTTTACCCTGAGAATAGTTCATAGTTTGATTAGGTTCTTCTGTGGATGATGCAGGCTCCAATTTAGCTTGTCTTTTAAAACCTGCTTTAGTTCCATTTGATTCTTCAAGTGATGACATAGGTTCCAATTTCATTTCCTTCTTAATTTGTACTTCATCATTTTCAGGTTCAATGACTTCTCTTATTGATAATCTTGGCTCTAAATCAGCTTTAGAACTTTTCTTAACAGATAGCTGATCTAATACCAGTTTTTCAATAGACTGTCTAGCGATTTCGACATTGTCTACTTTTTCTTTAGTTTTCTGTGCAACTGGTGAATCTAATCCATCGAATATATCAACAGAGGTATGTTTCTTAGTTAGTCTAGTTTTATGTATGGACGAAATAACTTCTGATTTCGTAAAACTTTCACCTAGAAGCTTCTTTATTGTGCTAGGTTCGAAATCATCAGTAGCAAAGTCTTTGACAATTGATGGCGACCTGTCGTCATTACTTTTCATTAACTTATTTAACTTTTTATTAGAGACTTCGACATTAGCTCCGATATTATCAAAGTAAGTGCGTTTTTCTTTTAATAAAGCAGGTTCTTCCTTAGGAATCTCTTTAGGTTCATTGTTATTTTCCAACACATTATCAAAGTATGTTCTTTTCTCTTTCAGAATTTTTATCTCACCGAATACAGATGGATTAGTTCTGACATCATCGTCGTCTACCTTTGAAGCTTTTTCTAGTTGCTCAAATTGCCTTAGTGATACGTCACTTCCTCCTTGATTAGACTTCAAAGATCTCATTATTTTGCCGACTAGAGTTTCAGGCACTTTTTCTGTAGCTTTCATATTGATATTAGTTTTCGCTCTAACCAGGCTGCTAACTGATTCTAATTTTTCTGGAGCTTTCATGTCAATGTTCGATTTTCCTCTTATTATTTTGCTCAGCGGTTCCGACAAAGTTCCTGTCACTTTTATGTCAGTATTCGAGTTCTCCCTGACAATTTTGGTAGTTTGTTCTTCTGTAACTGGTTTTGGAGATTTTATTTCTACATACGATTTTTCTCTCACTATTGGTATTTTGAATTGATCAAATATATCCCCTTCTTCATAACTCTCACTACTTTTAGAAACATTGGTCACAGGATCTTTGACAAAGTAAGTACCTCTACAGGAATTAGGTTGCTTTTCCATTGAGTCTTCGCTAAAATCACTAGTCTCGTATTGACTTTCTCTAACAAAATAAGTCCCTCTTAATTCTGGTTTAGTATTTTTGATAGATTCATTTTTAAATTGTATTACGTCATCTTCATCTCTTGAATATTTTTTCAAGCTTTCGTTATTTTTGTCATAAGTTGTTTGACTACCGTATGTCATATTATTTGCATTGTTTTTCAAACTATCATCACATTTATTACTCGTTATTATATTGTCATAAGTTACATTTGCATCAGTTTTCATACTTTCATCACATTTGTTACTTGTTATTACACTGTCATATGTCACATTTGCATTGTTTTCAAAACAATCATCGCATTTGTTGCTGTGTATAACATTGTCGTTAGTTACATCAGTTTTCTCACTTTCATAATTGATATCAATAACTCCATCATTATGATATGTTACATTTGAGTCTGCTTTTATACTACCATTAAATCTTTCAGTATTGTCATTTATCACATCAACTTTTAGACCAGAATCATCCTCATCTTCGCCTGTAGCATAAGCCGAGTTCTTGGAGTCATCATTTTGTAGAGTTTCATGTGATTTCTCAAGGTCACTATCACATTCTTCTTCAATATTATCTATAGTATGTACGCTACCGTTGTCACGTTTCTCGTTTTGCAGGACTATAGATATGGATCTGTTGAGTTCTTTTTTGAAGATAGGTTCTAGGCTTTCGTTGAGTGGATCGTTGGTTTCTTCGTCAGATTCCTGTTCGCTGTCCGAGAGTGACATTACGTCTTCGCACGGTGGCGTTGTGTCTTTGAATGCTTTTTCTAGAACAAAAAAAATATTGTAAGGGTTGGCATTACCATATGACTTTTAATCAATTGTTTTATTCTGAGAAGTGTCAAGTTGGAAGAAATATTTATTTCAAAATTTTCCTTACCATCTCTCTCTTCTACACAAGTACGTAGATGTTCAACTTCTTTCTCAGCACGCGCTCGCGCCAGAGTTTCAGCTGTTAATTTTTCCTGAAAATAAGATGTTTCATCATATTTTAATACTAAAAGAATTCACAACGATTCACTACATAAAATCATTTAAATTGATGATATCCTTACCTCTAACACTGCTATTTCTGTCATAAGTTGTGAAACCTGTAATAGCAAAGATGAAAGATAATAATATTGCCACATTAAAAACACTTATAATTTGGCACAGATATCTTGGCGTGTGATTGCGGTGCTTACTTTATTCTGCAGGAACCGTGACGGCGTACCAGCGTCGGTTTTCAGTGCAGGTGCCGGCACCTTGGCTAGCCTGCTTTCATATTCTTCTACCATATCTTCCATCTGTTGAACCAATATTGCATATAGAAACCTGTCACATAAGCTGGAGTAAAGAATGCATTATCAGCCTTTTATGTTGTACTGGATTCTGATGCACAGAGACCACGTCTTGCGGTCTTGCAATGGAGTAGATTTCAATGATTGATTGAGACAATTATGTATTTCTTTGTAACTACATATTAATGCAAGCTTTAGAAGCCTGTTGCTAACTTAGCTTATCTTCCAAGATATTTCCTCACCTCACACCGTAACGCCTCGAGCTGCGCCTCATAATATTGTTTGGTCATGTCCTTTGCCTCTTCTACTAACTCACGCATAGTGTTAGCAGACTCTTGCTGACGTTCCTCCATGGCTGCCAACAGTTCCTTGTTGCGGGCTTGAGATCTGAAAAATGCTTGATTTATAAGATTAAATATTCAAAAGTTCAAGTCGTATTACGAATTAAAGTTCACAACGGTTGAGTCTTATAAGGATTGCTATTAATGGTAACTCATGAAGGAAAATTCATCAGTTATCAGATAAAAACTGGATGAACCTATTATCCTACCTATTGTATTACTTGTTGTTAGGTAATGGGTAATACGGGCCGGTCTCCACAACTCCACGTCAACACGCGTATTATGCGTACGGGCTGCGTACGGCTGCTTACTCAGCCATATTACATTATTATATTATACTTGACAATAATGATAAATGTTGGTATATACTTACTGCACTAGTTCGAAATGTAATCTCTCGTTATCAGAGCGTAACTTCATAACTTCTGAGCTGCAACTGATAGTCAAGTCTTGTGTACTGCTGCTCTCTAGCGTTGAAGCAAGCATTGTGTGGTTTATTTCTGTATAAAATAAACAACATTCTTATAGGGCGCACAGAATTTTCCACAACAATTATGACGTAAACACGATCATTACAAGAAAAGAAAAACGCTATCAGTAAGGGCGGCCGTACACGGACTGCTTCAAGCAGTTGAGACCGACTGCTTGTAGCCGCGACCGCGCGGTGAACTATAGTCATTCATTCGCTGCCGCACACACGACTGCTCGAGCAGTCGCGACCGCTTCGATAGTTCACCGCGCGGTCGCGGCTTCAAGCAGTCGGTCTCAACTGCTTGAAGCAGTCCGTGTACGGCCGCTCTAAGACTGGAAACAAAAATGGGCCCAAAATTGTAACTTGGGGTACTCCAACGTTTATAGCTAGTTACAGATACGAACGTTACATTCATTAGTATCAGTAGCTGTTCTTTGTTATCCTATACACTTTTACTTGTATTAATATTGTAATTTATCTCTGATTTAACTTACACGGTAGTTTTAAAATTCATTGAATATAGCTTACAAACTCGAATGCCATGACAAAGTCATAGAACATTTAAACGTTACTGACTTTTGAATTTATCACATGAATTTTGGTTCTTAGGGCATCCTCAGCTGCTGCTTATTCAGCAGTGGTTAAAGTAATAAATCTAGAGATCTAGACTTATTGAATCCTTAAGGATAATTTTATTTAGTTGCGTATAAAATACGTTGAAGAAAAATCAATTTACGTTTACGGGCTTAAGTGATATGGTTTAACTTACGTATATCCTGCGCGACAGCTGCTAAACTGAGTACATGTTTAGTTTCGTGCGCGTACTCCGGCGACGGGTTGAGAGTCACCACCATACTGACGGCTTCGCCGCGCGCGCCCGATAGCCCCGTGCCCAGTAGCCGGGTCAGCTTTGATTCTCTGAGAAGATGAAAAAAAACCTATGTGAAAAAAAATCTTTGCAAAGTGCTTGAAATCTCACTAAGCTAAGAGTCAGTGCGATTTCTGCTTGAATAAAGCACAAAAAACAAATGTAAACAAAGCAGTATCGTGGTAAATACCGTCACATCATGATCGATCGACAGAACCGGACGTTTGAATTACAATAATAATTTTTGGAGGTTCAAAATATTTTTGAACAACAAGCAATAGATGAATTTAACTTTTAATACTTTTCTTGGGTTTAGATTATTGTCATTTATTGATTTACCAGGAAAAAAAACATGCATATTCTCCACTGTTTGCATATTTTGCATTTAAAAATTCGAGGGTCCTGTGATCCTATCTACTTAAAGACCTGATCTATAGTACCCGGGCATTAATTTGGCAGAGTTTTAGAAACAGACTGGTATGAATGACACAGTCTTGAAAGCTTTGTCGGAACTTTGTGAGTAATTTTTACGTCCGTGTTCTGAACTATGCTTACCTGTAAGGTACCATAGCATCATTCTTCGTCTTCTGTTTCCTCCTCAGCATATGCAGACATCTCTCAAGCACGTGCAGCGAAGAGTTGATAGCGCGCGACTCCGCCATGCGCGCGCCCGTGTTGCGCGTGGCGCGCGCGCGCTCGCAGCCGGCCAGGTCGCACAGGCGCACGTACGACGTGCGCACTGAGCCGTCACCTAGAGACGAATATTTATGTTAGTAACATATACAAGTTTTTAATAATAAGTTTAAGTAGTAATTAACATACACACTGAAAGAGTTGATTACGCCCTTCACGCCTACATACCTGTCTCAGTGAGCATAGTGATGGTGAATATGCAGTGCGAGCGCGAGGAGTGCTGGTGCACGCCCGTGGCCGCGACCACCAGGCTGTGCTTGCCGGCCACCAGCACGTCGTAGGCCTCCTCGCCCGAGCGCACGAAGGCCTGCGTGGCGCCCTGCGGGGGCGTGGGAGGGGGACATGACATCAATCACGATTTTGGGGAGTCTGTAGACTTAACAGACTCGAGTGTAACTCTTAGGTAGGGTTTCCGTGTGGTTTAATGACCCAAGTTTCGACCCAACTTCGATGCTTTGATTATTTATGTCTAGATAGAGGTCGCGCTGTAGAATAACTAAATCAAACAGGCCAAATTTTTTATGTTGGTGTCGGTAACATCTTATACACTCGCGCAAGTATCGACGGAGTTTTACAAGTTTCTAAGTAGATTTAAACAAGTTTCTAATTAGATTTAAAATGTGATTAATATTCTAACTAGCTTTTCCAACAATGACAAATTAGCTTATTCCAATCTAATAAGAATAATTAACGTAGGAGACGAGACTGAAAAAAAAAAGGAACAAAGTGCTGCAGCTGATTACCAGTATTTTACATGGAGCCTGTCGAACAAGAAACCACAAGCAAGAAGAATAAAACGGAGAAAACTTGAAGACATCTTTTATTTCAAAACCCCTCCCATACAGTCCATGACAATAATTTACCTTCACATAAACATTGCCTGAAGAGTCTTCTCTAATTCTTAGTTTCGTCCTTTTGTCAGGAGGCGCCAGTAAGTCGTAGACGGCTTCATTATAGATCTCCACAAAAGAAACCTGTGAATAAAATAATTCCAACTAATATTAATAAATCCTAACTAATATTATAAATGCGAAAGAGAGTTTGTTCGGCTGAACGAATTTAGATGAAATTTGGCACATGGGTAGACCATGACCTGGAATAGGACATAGGATACTTTTTATCCCGATATTCCGACGAGATCGAGATTTACGCGGGTGAAACCGCGGGGCGTAGCTAATAATTTCATTTACTGTATCACATCACCATTTTCCACTTTATTTGGTGTTGGAGTTAATAATAGCTTACCCAAACATAGTGTCGGATCCTGTTGGACAGGTCTATGGAGCTGACGGTGAGGTCACTGTGCAGCTGCACGCTCATGCGCCGGTACTTATCGCGAAGTGGCGCCGACACGTGACGCAGGCGCTTCACCCACTGGGGTATAAGAGATTTAATATTAGCAATAGGGTAAAGTAATGAGATGCTTATAATCTGGCAGACATACCCAAGTTTGTAATTATATATAGCTTTTTACTAAATGCTTAAGAAAGTATTATAATAAGTAATTGTAAAAAAAAATGTCCGCCGATTTTTGTTCCAGGTTATCTCCGAATTGGCTGTACCAATGATTACTGGCAGATACCTGATTGTTAGAAGGAGTAACTTAGGCTATTTTTATTTTAGAAAAAGATTTAAGGTCAAGGCGGGCATTCGCAGCTAGCAGCTAGTTTAGTTTATAATTGTTGGAAACTTAAAATATTCAGTATACGCCACTTGTTTGTGTGTCAAGCAATATTCAAACATTGTGTGATTGATTATTGTTCTGAGTAGAATTGTCAGTATTGTTGAATTAAGTTTTAAGATACATTTGTTTACAAAACACAAACATAACATAAATTGAACTTGCCCAAAGCATTTATTCAGATGTCTATCAGATGCGTTATGCCTAACTTAGTCAGAACTGGTTTCTGAACTAGAATATCCAGAAAGCAAATAACAAAAGTAGGCAAATATATAAACCTGTAATTCATAATCCTGTTCATGATGACCAAGTTTCTCTGCACCATTCTCAGCAGGTCTGAAGGCAGGTTGCTGTGCAGCATCCACCAACCGGAACACATACTCCAGGGAACGAGGTACCAGACCTGGGGCACCCACTGTGCCCATAAGGGTGTATGTCTTGCCGGACCCAGAGGCTCCATAAGTAAGGAGTGTGAAGTTCTGTCCATCTGGCAGCTTTCGTAGATTTTCTTTGACCACAGATTCAAATATTTCCTGGAAGATAAAAGATGAGTTTTAGAAAATTTTCAATTTCAAATCTGTAAAAACTATGATGGTGTAGGTCAGTTTATCAAGGCCATTGTTGCAAAAACGAATGAAAACAAACTCACTTTCTGATTACACTCTGCGCCGAAGATCTTAGAGAAAGTATACATTTTCGAGACATTGTGCTGGGTCCGCCGCCCGTGCCCCGCTGTCGCAGTATCCAAGGATGTGACCAGGCATCTGTCTGATCGAATTTCATACAAAGTATTTGGAACTTTACACGGCTTCAGTCTCAAGTACACCTGCACTAACTCCGGCTCCTCAATCTCCGAGTCTTCATCAAATAACTCCAATAAGTTCGTCCCCTTCTGAGGCCTCGGTCGCATGAACGGATTTTGTATCAGCGGAGGCCGAGGCTCGATAAACGAAGGAATATCTCGCCTCGACGCATCGTTGTCGGAAAATCGTTGTTCTGTCATCTTCTAAACAAAGTTTACAAAATTATTATTAAATTGTAATGTAATTCACCTCAAGTTTATCAACGAACAAACAAAACCAAAACAAACCTCCGCTAGGAGTAATCAAAAAGTATATAATTTTGTAATTATGTGTTCTGTGAAACAAACGTTCAACTTTTGAAATTGAAATATGCTGTTTTCATTTTAGAATGTTGGTAGTACCACAGAACATGTAACTATTGGACCGGTGACTATAAACCACTGAGAAATCTATCTATTACCATACTCTATGGCGTGAAATAAAGGACATTGACCATCCCGGAAGGAGTTGGACCAAGAGTTGAACCAAGGGGGAAGGCAACTGTCAAAATGGCGCTGTCGTAGCTAGACTAGCTAGTTCCCAAAACAAGCTAGAGTTTTGCCAACGAAAGTCAGTTCTGAAAACACGCGCGAAATTAAAAAAAAAAACAAGACTCTTTATCCGTGTACATAGTGCGATAACACGTGTTGATACTAGAAATTTTATTTTATTTAAACAATAATCAACACGAATTAGCGTGATGCAACTTTAACAAAACAATTTTTGAGAAAACTTTAACTCTTAAATTGATGCTGGCCTTTGCTCAGCAGAGGGAGAGCGGGTAACTTAAAAAAAAAAATGCTGCTATCCATTTGGAAGTAATCTCATGTCATCCATGTCGGCATTTGGTCCAAACCGGTCAATGTCCTTTACTTTCATTTTGATCATTGAATCTCCTTGTGAATATTTTAGATTTCATTTCATTCATTTATTGTTCATAGTACTATCTAGTGGAAAAAAAAATGTCTGAAAAGACAGTGAATCCTTACCAAAAAAAAAGAATTAAAAAACAATCAGTCAAATTTTGCAAATGTCGGATGGATGTGTGTACCTACTTGTGTATTGTTTTACAGTTGTTTATTTTTGTAAAATAAATGAAATATAATCAATGTAGAGAGAAATGTGACGGATTTCGTGTGGCATATCATTTGTAAACGACTGGACATTTGTTTGCATGGATAGTTAAGAAATGTCATTGATCAATGTGAAGAATTTGTGAAGATGCGATTATTTTTCGTATTTGGCGTAGTGCCATAGTTTTAATTGCAGTTTTATCGAGGATACGAATCATGAAGTGGTCGGCGCTAGTTATTTTAGCGTTGTTGTGGGTTCAGAGGGTCGTTGGATTCTGTCCTTCGTTGTGTACCTGTAAGGGAAACAAAGCGGCTGATGGGGCGTTAGCGGAGCCCCAGCCCGGGGAGCTGCTGAGGCTCAAGTGTGGCGGGAGCCCTGCGCAGATTACTGAGCTCAAAGAGATAGATTTGAGCAAGTTATGGACCATAGTAGTGAGCTTGTAAGTATAATGACAACTTCTGTATAATGTACACAAAAGCTAGCCTCATTCTAAAAAACGTTATTGTGTTTTCAGAAATCTATCAGGCAATGCGATTTCCACCTTATCAAGAGAGCTGTATTTGCCGAATTTACAGAAACTGTAAGTATAACATACTGTGCCATAAATATGTTCTTATGGGGTCATAAAACAAGTTCCTGACAGAACATTTGATTAAGCATCTCATACAAAATAGTAGTACGAAAGTTATTACTGGAACACTATTGTATGTTTAATGGTCTAATCAGGTACACACATACATACATATATTTACTCACACCTTCTTGCCATAGGGGTAGGCAAAAACTATAGAATGCCAGCAGCTAAAATACTCCTTTTGCCTTGTTTACCTTCATACATCTGGTTACACATGCATGCCAGTTGCGATCAGTTAGTATTCATGATAAAGCATCTCTTTGGCAGTGCAGCCAACTTCATGTCCATTACAGATTTAAATGACACAGATTTCAATGTTTGTTTACGTGAATCTAAAAACGTTCACATCACAAGCAGTGAGTAACAAATGTTGAGTGGTTTATACCAGTGGGAATTGGGTTGGATATTATTTGGAATAATATTTGTTTCTTTTGATTAACTCCAGCTGTGTTCTATAATTAATTTTTCCAGTAAAGTAAAATGTTCATTATTTTTGTGGGTGTTAAATAATAATCTATCTAGCAAGCTGGGCTTGGGCTTAGACTTAATTTGTAAGGTACTATTGTTTATGTACTAATGTAATCATTGAAGACCCAAACAAATAAATATTGTAGAGTCTTCTACCCAAAATCACTACAAACTCAAACTCAAAGCATTTATTTCAATTAAACCATTTACAGGCACTTTTGAATTGTCAAGGAGTCAGTCAGTCAGAAATATGAAGCTAGTTGCCCATTCCAAAGCGTAGTAGGTACCTATGGAGAAGAACGGGCAAGAAACTCCATGGACACTCTTTTAAATCAAAATATGGTTACATTATTCATGTTGAAATTATACATGTGAGAACAATGTAGAAAGCATGTTAAAAGCGTCCGCAATTATAAAATAAGCACAATTCAAAAATTAAAATAAGCCATGGCAGCTAAGAAATGACCAGTCACAACTGACGGCGCCCGTTCACGAACATGACGCATGGATCAGCACCATTCAGCTCGACCATTTTGAAGGGAGCTAAATGATCCAACACATATGCCACCATCAGCGAGACATTTGAGTGAGCATGACATTCCCAGCCGCCAGGGCACATTCAAGTCAATGAAAGACAAAATACCCGGTAAATGGTAGCTCTATAGTACATAGTACTCACACCTGTGCAATTATATAATACAAAGGAGAGATTGAGTTTATACAATGCAAAGATAGTCTTACAATCTTCAGCAGCTCCAACAGCATTTTCGAATGTTAATTAGTTAGTTGTGGTTGTGGAGCAGGACCAGCATTAAGCCAAGCATTTTTATCAGAGATGTAATCCTCCAACTTATAATATGCCTGCCTACATAGTGTGCGTTTTATACAAGTTTTGAATTTCGTCTCATTCAGTTGAAGTATGTGGGGAGGGATTTTATTGTAACATTTTAAACAGTACCCCATGAAAGATGAGTCTACTTTAGCCAGTCTGAAACCTGGTTGAACTAATATCCCTATTTCTAGTACTATAATTATGTCTATCGCCTCTTTTACTAAAAAGATGTAAATTTTTTCTTACGTGCAAGATGTTTTCATATATATATTGACAAGGCACCATCATGATGTTAATATCCTTAAACAGTTCCCTTAAAGAATCGCGCCTGCGTAGATTATAAATGGCTCTGATCGATCTTTTCTGCAGAATAAAGATAGACTGGATGTCTGCAGCCCGTCCCCATAGTAAAATACCGTAAGACATTATGCTATGAAAGTAACTAAAATAGACTAGCCTCGCGGTATCTACATCAGTAAATTGACGGATTTATCTGACAGCATATGCTGCTGAACTCAGCCGTCCTGCAAGAGATGTTAAATGAGGACCCCATTGTGGACTTGAGTCGAGCGTGATCCCCAGGAAAACAGTTTTATCGACGAATTCTAGTTTCTCTTGATTCAATATAATCTCACAATCCCTACTTTTGACATTTGGTAAAGAAAATTTTATGCACTTAGTCTTTTTTCCATTTAATACTAAATTATTAGCAGTGAACCAATTTTGGATCTGCAGTAGGGCGTTATTTACTTCGTCAAAATTTGTAGCACGTCTATCTACCTTAAAAATTAAGGAAGTATCGTCAGCAAATAACACCATGTGTGGCTGATTTTTTAATAAATGGAGTAGATCATTAATGTACACCAAAAAGAGGAAAGGACCCAAAATCGAGCCTTGTGGAACACCCATTTTTACTTTTAAACCTAGTGAGTTGATACCGTTTATTTGAACTTGCTGTTGTCTATCATTTAAATAAGATTTTACTAAACTGAGCGCAAGTTTACCTAGTCCGTAATGCTCAAGTTTCAAGAGTAAGGTTTCGTGATCGACGCAATCAAATGCCTTGGAGAGGTCACAAAAGATTCCTATGGCGTCTTGGGCTTCTTCCCACGCGTTAAAAATGTGTCTTAATAAGGTTACACCGGCGTCAGTCGTACAACGTCCTTTGGTGAAACCGTACTGTTGGTCGTGAAGGATTTTATTTGTGTTAAAATGATTGAGCATTTGATTCAACATTACCTTTTCAAACACCTTGCTGAAAACCGGCAGCACGGATACGGGCCTATAATTATTGGAGTCTTTACTGTCCCCGGATTTGAAAAGTGGTATTACCTTACTGTATTTCATTAAATCCGGGAAGACTCCTTGATCCACACACAAATTAAATATTAAGGCTAAGTAAGGCGCTATGGTCTCAATTATGGAGGTACAGACTTTAATGGACATTCCCCAAAGATCCTCGGTCAATTTGATCTTGATTTACATCTTGACATACTATGAAACGAAAGTTCCCCCGCCGTGACTGTCTGCCTGTCTGAATGAGATTCAGATAAACGGATTTTCATACGGTTTTCACCAATGGACAGAGTGATTTATGCGGAAGGTTTAGTTGTATAATTTATTACGGTTTTATGTAAATTGGCTGAAATATAACGATGATGGTTGAATATGTCAGAAAAAACATGCCAACTGAAGTAAGCCCATATGCTCTTTTACCCGTGCGAAGCCCTAAGTTGCTAGTGGGGGATAAAATACCTCCTTATCTTTTATAAAATTTTAATCTCAACATAGAATCTCAAGATCTCTTAATTACAAAGAAAATATTGGATTTTTTGTATGTTTGTTTGTTACGCTATCACACTAAAACGGCTGAACGGACCTAGGTTAGTTAGGACATAGGATACCTTATCATCCCGATATTCACCCGGGATCGAGACTTATGCGAATGAAACCACGGGGTGCAGCTAGTCATAATATAAAACTAGAAGTGTGGAGAGTGGGACAACACATCATGCTTTAATCTAACACAGATATAAAACTATGTCCATTATTTAGATAAGATCTGTGTAGGTACTATTTAGATAACCCATACTTTGCCCCTTATCAGGTTTATCATAGGCATAATTATGATAACATGCAATAGGATAACAACATGCATGTTTGTTAGGGGAATGCTCTTAATTCTAGTTAATGAGACTTGGTGTCATTGGATTTAGTTAAAGTCATTCAGTTAAAACAAAATTTGTAACTTAAATTTTTTCACACAGCTACATTTATTTATTGCACAATGTACACAAAGTTACCAAGTTAGTCTAGGCTAAACAAATGAGTACATGGCCCTGTTACATTGATTGGTAGCAGAAATATGTACAACTTCTTCTAATCTCCATCTGGTTTATACTAGTACGTGTCAGCCATCTTTCTGCTGGAAAAGGCTTCCCCTCATATGGTCTACCTCCACCTGGGGACTATTTAATAAGCCGACAGGCGACAAGTGCCAGGCGAAAATCTGACTATCCAACAATTTTCTCTCAAACATTATGGAAATGTGTCAATAATGTAATTTTTTGACAAATATGTTGCATTGGCTGAATAGGCCCATGGCCTATTTTTTGGAAGTGAAAACTTCGTTAGGTGCATTGGGCACTTTTTAGGTGAACAAAAATCATGGAACTCGCGTCATCGTCACGCTTGACGAAATTAATGAATGTTAAGTGAAAACTTCTTTAGGCGCGTTGAGCAATTTTTGGGTGAACAAAAATCATGGAACTCGCTTCATCGTCACGCTTGAAGAAATGAATGAATGTTACTTAGTTTTCACTTCTATCGACAGTCCCCAAAGACTGCACCGCATGTTTTCTTTTTTTCATAATTTATGCCTTTTTTTCTTCATAGGGACCTAAGCAGAAACCAGATAAGTTTAATAGAGTCAGATGCATTCTACAACATGACATCAATCCAGAGGCTTGACCTGTCTTACAACCAGATCAGCAATGTTTACAAGGAGATGTTCAAGGGTCTGACCAATCTTGAGCGACTGATACTATCACAGAACCACATATCAGCAATGGCCGCAGGGACCTTTGACTATCTTGTTGGATTGAAACAATTGTGAGTATTAAACTATTATGATAAAATAATATTGATTTGGAGGAGCCCGTGGCTAAGTAATAACAGCCGCAACGGTCGATCCAACAGGTTAAGCTACACCGGTTAGACTGGAAGCCGACCGAAGCAGATTGATTGATTGATTTGGAGATGTGGAGGTGCTCGTGGCTAAGTAATACCAGCCGCACGGGTCGATCAGGTTCAGCTAGGCTTGCCGGGGTTGGTTCATGTATGGGTGACCATCTTCACTTAATGAGACTCCTCAATGCCTCGGACAGCACGTTAAGCCGTTGGTCTTGGCTGTCATCATCGTGGATCTTTGACAGTGCTAACGGGTCGTCAGAAGACCGAAAATCTGGCAACCAGTCTTACCAAGGGGTATCATATTACCCAGTTACAGTTAGTGCGATACTAATACACGAAGACGCGCCCCACTCTTCTTCTTAATCGTTTACAGTACAAGTGTGCAAACTACCGAAAAAAATCATTTTTTTCTCTCTCTCTCTGTTTGTTTGTTCCGGCTAACGTCATAAACGGCTGGACCGATTTTGACGGGATTTTCACTGGCAGAAAGCTGTTATAAGGAGTAACTTAGGGTCCACACGGGCGAAGCTACGGGCAAAAGCTAGTTTGCTATAATTTTGATAAATTGACCACTCAGATTACTACTTATGATGTTTAAGGAATTATTTTTCTTTGTTTCCTTAGAGGCATACAATCCGTGCGCATTAACATGGCACCAGGGGGCCAAGTCTACGTGTACTGACACGTATGTAAATTAGTAGAAAGAAGTCAGAAATGCCATACAAAATCTGTCAAAAACTGATCATTGTGAGACCACTGACACGTTTGTAAATTAGTAGACTTGGCCCCCTTGGCTTAATGACATTTGGAGCTCCCCTCGCTTCCCCGCACGGCGACGGCGGGGCGCCGCGCGGGTAGCGGGGGGAGTATTGCGTTCCAAGCCAGGTGCCGTGTTAATGCGCACGGGTTGTACTGGCGCGACTTGTCGCACGACGCGCCGCCGCCGCATTGTTCGGCGTGAAGTTTTCTCAGAAATTGTTTTGTTAAAATCGCGTCGAGCTGCCGCGTCGCGCCTGTTTGTCGAGCCTTAAATTCAATTAATTCTCTTTAACAGGGACATCACTGACAACCCATTAGTTTGCGACTGCGATCTCCTCTGGGTCGGAGACTGGGCACGAAACACGAGCGTGAAACTAGTGGGCAACCCGAAATGCGCCTTTCCCGAAAACATGGTCAACAAAATAGTGCGAAAACTGAAAATATTCCTCGACCGGTCCGCATGCGGTAATGCATTATCTGGGAACAACTTGATAGTAAAACCTGCGCATGATCAAGTTGTGTTTGTTGGGGATACATTAACGCTATCTTGCAACGCCCCATTTGCCTCAGTTCTCGCGAAATACGAATTACGATGGATGCATCCTATGCTCGAAATCTGTGATGTAAACATAACGAATACAGACATGCAAGAAGAAGGTTTAGCTGAGACTACGGTGCACTTCCCTAACATCACTAACCATCACATGGGGAACTGGACCTGTATGTATAGCGACCAGAATCATATCAGACATAATCATACAGTTGAAGTATTAGTGCTTTCAAATTCCACTCAATACTGTCCTACGAACTACACTATAGATAACAAAGGTTTATATTCCTGGCCTCAGTTGCTTTTAAATCATACGGCTATAGTTCCTTGTCGGAGTGGGGAAGGAGTGGCCTACAGATCCTGTAGCCCTGAGGCCATATGGGGCCCTGCTAACACAAGCGAATGTTCCTACATCAGCAATGTAACGAAACTCCTTCAACAGTTTGCGCTTCTGAATGTGAGTTTGGTACAGTTTTCTGCAGTAAATGCCACAGAGAGACTGGCTATGTTGATACAGGAGAAGACGTATCCGCTGGCTGAGATTATTGATCCTGATGATGTGTACTTTATTGCGAAAGCTATAAGGAATTATATGCAGTATATTGCAGAGGAGAAAGATCTTGGTAAGTATTTTTTGTCTACTTTTATTATTGTGACTGAAATATAAAGCAATTTATCAGACATCATAATGACTAAATCTACACACATGATGGAACTAATTTAAAACTTAGCCCAATTTTCATTAGTTAATAAATTTACAGTGATGAGTGATGACATAGTGTGGCAATAGATTTTACATATGATTTGTGTCATGAAGCATATTGTGTTGTTCGCTTTTCCTTGTTTCCGAGGATTTGATCATTGAAATGTGTGATTATTTCTAATCCTAATCCAAATTTCATAATCCTTACTAATATTATAAATGCTAAAGTAACTCTGTCTGTATCTGTTGCGCTTTCACGCCAAAACTACTGAACCGATTTAAATGAAATTTGGTACACAGATAGTCTAGAGCCTGAGGAAGGACATAGGCTACTTTTTATCGACATACCACGCGGGCGAAGCCGCGGGCGGAAGCTAGTTAATGATATAAATGCGAAAGTGAGTTTGTTTGTTTGTTACGCTTTCGCGGTAAAACGACTGAGTGTATTTGAATGAACTTTGGCACATGGGTTGCCTATGACCCGGAGAAGGACATAGGTTACTTTTCATCCTGGATCGCAGAAGAAGTCGTGGGCAACAACTAGTATTAATGTAAATGTTTTTATATACAGTTATAAAAGCTCAACAAATACATAATATATATTCTCGCCTTTTTGTACGCAACAAACATTTTTAAGGCTCGATTAGTATTGTGATTAAACCTCTCGATGTTTGTTCCTGACAGATATTGTTTATAAACGCAACTAGAACACAATAGAAATTGCGATTATATTTTTACAAGGTACAATAGTAGTTTATAGTTTCAGTTTCAAATCTTTAATTACTTTTTGAGTTATATTAGCTTATTAGCTTGGCAACCAGTCTTACCAAGAGGTTACCCAGTTACTGGGTTGTGGAGATCAGATAGGCAGTCGCTCTATGTAAAATACTGTATCAGCTGCATCTTGTTAGACTGGAAGCCTACCACAACATAGTTGAGAAAAGGCTAGGCAGATTGATTAACAAGAATATTAGCTTTACTTTGTGTAAATAATTTCATCACCACTGCTCTCAAAACGGTGAAGGTAAACATTGTGAGGAGGCCCAGGGTGTGCGGTACAGTCTTAGCACCATTACTCATGGAGACTATTTTTAACCGACTTCTTCAAAAAGGAGGAGGTTCTCAATTCGTCTGTATGTTTTTTTTTTTTTTTTTTTTTTATCACCTCAATTTTTTATGCTCTTCTTAACCAAAATATTTTTTCTTCCAGGCCCAACGTTATTGGACGTGATAAGTTCTACAATGAACATCAGCATGTCAGTGCTGGCTCGCGCCGAGTCCAAGTACGGCGTGTGCACCGACATCGCGCGAGCAGCCGAGGAGATATCGCAGCACATCGCTAACATACAGGGACAGAAGGTGGGCAGGAGTGTTAGTATAGTAATACTAGTGATTAGTTCTACAATGATCATTAGAATTCCAGTGCTTAAAGTTATAAAAACTAAAACCCAACTACATCACAGACAGACAAATATAAAAATCCGGAGTCTCACATAATCTGTTCGATGCATGTTGTAACTCGACGTATGACTCCGGATTTTTAATTTGTCTGTATTTTTTATAACTTTTTAGTTGGGTTTTAGTTTTTTAGGGTTCCGTACCCAAAGGGTAAAACGGGTCCCTATTACTAAGACTGCTGTCCGTCCGTCTGTCACCAGGTTGTATCTCATGAACCGTGATAGCAAGACAGTTGAATTTTTTACAGATGATGTGTTTCTGTTGCCGCTATAACAACAAATACTAAAAAACGGAATAAAATTAATATTTAAGGGGCTCCCATACAACAAACGTGATTTTTTTGCTCGCACTTGGCTGGTTTTTTATGTCATGAAGTTTAGTTGTTGCGACTAGTTTAAAAAAAAAATTAAATGATCATTTATTCTGTTTTAGTCAAACTTAGCAGTGGAGCATTTTCGTGTCAGCGAAGGCTTCAGCGGAGCGACTTGTGTGTGGTACAGTGCGAGGCGCGGTGAACTGCCGCGACTGCACTGTACCACGACTAACCGCACTGTCGCACCGCTGCTTACCGTCACCGACGCGCTCATACACGCCAGTGTGCAGGTAATAATTATTTAGTATTTTAATTTAACACTAGCGCACCCGGCAGACGTTGTCCTGCCCGAATAGCGCCACCTACCGGGTTCAATTGTGTTTTCAAACCATCCAGCGCAAATATCATCCAAATCGGTCCAGCCGTTTAGGAGGAGTTAGGTGACAAACACACGTACAGAAGAATTACTTGTCTCAATACGCGGCAGACTGTCCAGACTTACCAAGAATGTCATTTTATAAAATTTGAATAACTCTTTGCCCAACCTTGCACAAGAAAGGGACCATCGAAGGAGTTTCAAATATAAAATTAAAAATGTGTCCTTGGTTTTGTAGCGGCATCTACATCGCTACATGCGAATTATGCATCACACTGACTTCATGCAAAATCCTGCATCGCGCAAGCAGAGTTTACCGTGCAACGAGTATACATAATTATATAAAATGTCTGGTGGGCTACTGGTCGTTGGTTGGAGGATCCTCCCTTTTCTATGGAGGATGAGTAAACTTGGCACCCTGTTCCTCATACTTCTATAGTTTCTGGTGTGTTTAAACTTTTACTCTTTATTTAAATAACCTTCAAATGTAATTCAAAAGATATTCTTGTTTCATTTCCAGATACCGCAATCCCTACTGTACAGCTCGACAGACGCAGGCGTGCTCGTACAGTCGCAGCCCCAAGACCTGGTCGTGTCCGTGTTCTCGGACGCGGCGCTGTTCCCGTCGCTGCCGCTCGCCGACACCGACGCGGACGCGCGGCTGACGCAGCACAGGACTAAGGACTACTACGGAAGGTCCACGAAACGAGAGGATATGAATATTGAGATCACGTCCCCGGTTGTTGGGTTTCAGTTGAGTAAGTATTTATTAGTTAATTGATATTAGAATTTAAATAAGTGGGTGGTAAAAAACGAAAATAATAAAGCTTCCGAAAAACAAATTAACTTCCAGCGATCTGTGGTTGACTGTAATACTATCTAAGCTGTGTTAAAATGAATTACCGAAAAATACTAAACTTCCGGAAAAAAATACTAAGTTTCCGAAAACATATGTTCTGCTAAAATAATCGTTTTCTTAAGCTCCATAGAAACCAGCTTAATTTTTATTATTGGATAATGCATAATTTTTTAAACTCAATTTTAATGAAAATAACTACCTACCGGTAGCTGCATTCGGGTGCAGATGGAAAAACTGGGTCAAATAGGTTAGGTTAGGTTAGAACTGAGACCAACCGCGCGCGAGCCGCACGAGCGTAGCGAGTGGTGCCGCGGCAGCGGCCGACATATAACTACGACATCTAGATGTCGGTTTGTCAAGTCGTAAAACCCTTGCGAAACAGGAATGGGTTGCTAGTTATGACTAAAACACATGATAACTTTCTGTCCAACATTTTCAGGAAACGTAACTCTTCGAGGCGAGTTAATGGAGCCCATCATAGCGACAGTGCGCGCTCGCTCCGTCGGCGGAGTGGATGGGAGGGCGGCTGTGTGGGACCCGGTCACAAGGCGGTGGCAGGATAATACCTCAGGTACTTTGTTCTTCCAAAGTTGCGGGAAAGTTCGAAAGGGATACCGGGACCTTGGCAACAGGCAACTAAAGGAACACGGGTGGGTTTTAGTCAGTAAAAGTCTGACACGCCCTCCCGCTCCGCCCAGAGCGGGAGAATTCATTTCATGATTTCAAACCCTCAAAAAAAAAAAGGTACTTTATGTTATTGTGTGGTAAACATGCAGTTGCACAACCATTTTATATTTGTAAAACATCTTTATACAAATAATGAATATCTGCAAAAGTGAACTTCTTGGTATCACAACATTATATGCTGTATTTAGCGCGACTTTGATGGGTGTTGGTATCTAATAATCATTTTTTATTTATTTAAAAGAGTGTCCGTGGAGTTTCTTGCCCGTTCTGCTCCATAGGAACCTACTACGCTTTGGAATGGGCAACTAGCTTCTTCTTTTTGACCGACTGACCCCTTGACAATTCAAAAGTACCTGTAATTGGTTTATTTGAAATAATTCGTTTGAGTTTGAAAAAATAGCTTTAAAACAACAACAAAAAAAGATTTCCTCAAATCATTATTTTAAGTAAACGGCGTTTACGTGTCGTGAGAAAAGCGTTACGGAACGTAGTAGAACGGAAGTAGGTTTAAGATACGTTCTTAAACCTACTTCCAGATTACTGAAATTTTCGCCAGTTTTTGTCACTATTTCTCACAACATTAAAATCATGACAATATTAAAACAAATAAACGCAAGTGACGCTGCGGGCAGGAAGTGCCTCTGCGAGTAAACGACGCGACACTTGTTTAAGAGAACTTAGCGTGCAAAGCGAGCTCGATAGGGCCCCGCCACAGAAAGGTCAAGTTTTCCTTTGACAATTCATATAGAAATATAAGTTATTTGTCGACTTATTCAGAAAAGCTTACAAAGAAATAGAATCTAGAATGCAAGAGTCCAGTGAAGCGGGCTTCAAACTTTTAGCGCCCCGCCTCGGATAAGTTCCTAATTATTTTTTTAAATATAATATTTTTTTATTTCTCAATATTCTTTTATATTTTACGTTATGATATGCACACCCTCTTGCACCCGGCGTCCATGATTCAAAATACAGTTCCGGCGGCCGAGCCTAACAAATGTGTGTTTTGCGAATTTAATCCTTATTATTACTAGAACTTGTCTAACTGACAGCGTCGACCGAACTGTAACACCGAAAATTCTCTTTTTACAGATTGCAAGATATCCCACGTGGTCTCCGAAATGATTATCATAAGCTGCACCAAGTTGGCCTACGTAGGGCTCCTACAGAACGTTGAAACTGGTATCTACGGGGCTCGGACCGACGGCGCAAGATTCAAGGTATCCCACCCAGCTGTGTACGTTGGAAGCCTTATTTTAATTGGCTGTGTTAGCTGTGCCACCCTCACCTACATCATGTGCTACCCAGCCATACAAATGGCAAAGAAAACGAAACATGCTTTAATAAATACTTGGATAGCAATAGGACTGTTATGCTTCATGTATACCCTCGGCATTTATCAAACGGAAGATGTGAAATTGTGTCAGATTTTGGGACTTCTAATACATTATTTGTCGCTATCCTGTTTGTTGTGGATGTGTGTATCTGCCAGCAATATGTATAAATGGGTGACGAAGACGCATAATCCTGTGAGGACGCCAGAAGATGATATTCCACCGGATGTGCCCGTTCAGAAACCTATCCTAGGGTTGTACCTAGTAGGTTGGGGTATAGCGTTGATAGTTTGTGGGATATCTGGTGCAGTGAATTTAAAAGACTACGCAGGTTACTCCCAGTGTTTCCTAAGTACGGCGCCAGCATTAAGCGCGTTATTCGTCCCAGGAGGGATTTTATTAGTGTTTTTGTTAATATTATTTTTGCTAATACGGTGTACTATAAGGAATATGAATATACAGTTATCTGAAGGTACTCAAGCAACTGAGAATGTTGATCTAGAAATGTGGGAGCCACAGAGCAACGATAGGGCGGAGAGGCGGAGTGTGAAATCAGCGTTAGATTCAGAAGTTGAGGATATTGAACATACTCCTATAATTCAGTTACGAGCTCAAGTTATTGTCATGTGTTTGTACATGTCTGTGTGGTCTTGTGGGGCCATCGCTGTGTACCGACCTTTACCAGCATACCTACCGTATCAAGAAGATATATGCAGCATAATATACGCCGTATGCGCAACCGTTTTAGGAACATTCATCCTATTCTTCTATGGTATAGCAAGGAGTGACGTCAGAGCACAATGGTCTATGATGCACTGCTATCTACAGAAGAGTAAGCAGTGTTGTAGGAATAGGAGCGTTTTTGACGCAAATCAGCAGAACTTGCCGACCAATCAGACGACCACTCCTCCTATACAACCGATACCTAATGATAATAGATCTCGGTCTGGAAGCAGAAGTTCTAACAGAACTAATTCTAAGACGAACAATAGTGGGACTTACAAAGCAGCTGCTGAATTAAATGGACAGACATTACAGAAAGATACACTGAAAAACACAAATGGAAAAGCTCCAAACATTAATTTAGTAGTTCTACACAGACAGCAATACAGATCGAACAACTCCATGATGACGTACCCAGACAACGGGACTGTAGGACCAGAAGTATTCTACAATCCAAATCAAATGAATGTAGCCAAAAAGTTCTTTAAGAAACAACGACAAAATATGAAGAGAAACTGTCTAGAATTACCCACAAGGAGAGATTGTGATAATGACTCCCATTTCTCGTTACCACTGCCAACTAAAGAAGCTTATAATGGTGTTGCCAACATAATAAACTCAGGTTCTAAAGTCAATAACACCAACATACACGTTGAACGATCGAACAACGGTATCAAAGAGACACGAAACGTTTTGAATCCAAATCTATTAGAAGAAGAATCTAAAGACAATTACAAAAGCTATTCCACAGATAAAAAGTCGTGGAACAAAAATGAGGATCCAAAGACAAGCAGGACACAAATCATGAACATTTACACGAATGTGCCCGAAACATTGGTCCCTCAACATCAAATAGTGAAGGCAAATGTTCCTAAAAACTTCAATGGTCAACGCAGTAGTGTGTCTGAAGAATGCTTGCAAAGCCACGCGAGCGAACAGCCAGAAATGAGAACTATTTCCCAACAATGTAGCTTAGAATACAGTTCTGCGTCAGAAATAGCAATGCCGAACACTTGCTCTGATCAAACGTTAAACACACATTCAGAGTTAACGTCATTCCAAGAAACGCACAGTGCCTTATGTTCAACAAATGAAATCACAGATACAGAGAGTTTTGGGCAGTATATAGACTATCTTCAACCTGGGAAGCAGGACAAAGAAAATGTAATAGACAAGTCGCTTCAAGACATATCTGAAGAATGTACCATGAATTCTGACGATATTAACAGATCTAGTACGCCACAACGCTTAGAAGTAGGTTCGGGAGAGTTAGATAATCTTCTCGAAAGTCAGGATATGGATGGATCCAAAGAAAAGATGGATGATGATAAAGATACATTTTTCATGGCGAAAACAACGTACGATTTCGAAACATGCAGCACGAATGCCAGCGAGCAAGGTTTCGAAAACGAAAGCGATATCTACTGCCCTAATTACCAAATGTCGGAAGTTAGTATCCGAAGTCATGGCTTATACGCCCCTTCGCCGTCATCCATGTGTCCAAACGAGATCAGTTTTAGCAACGAAGACGTTTCTAATTTAGAAAGTCAGTATGTGAATTATGATCCGGGGTGGCGAAAAACGATAAAAAGTAATCCTAAGTTAGGGAAATACGTTCCGACGCCCGCGTTGTCGTGTCCCGAGGTCAATCGGGATAGCAGTCCGGTGTCATTCGCGAGTGAAATAGACGAACTCTATACTCAGATCACGAGTAGAGAGAGGGAAAGAGACAGAACGCCGAGGAAAGAGACGGGGCTAGACGTGACGTTGAACAGTGACGTCACTTTAAAGCCCGCTGACAGTGACAGTTGTGTCAGCGAAGCGGTTTCAGACGTTGAAATCAAAGGAGAAACTACAGTATAGTAAAAACTATAGACTTTTTAAAGGAATTTTGATACCTATAGCACGTTTTTAGGTACATTCTTCTAGCCTTCCGTTAGTGTTTTGAGACTTTCGAAGTAATATGGACTCTTTGTTAATAAAAGGGACTGTTGTTTTATGTATCATAAAGTTTGAGCAGCTATTAGACTTTTAACAGTTTACTTTAGTGCTAGAATAAACAGTTGTGGTTCGAAATTTATACTAATGTATAGATATATTGACTACTTACATGCATTTTTTATTGTATAATATTTTGCAGTCCTCGCAAATACACATGATTTTTATGTTTGTGTGAGTGGGCCCGATAGGCGAACAAACGAGTAGACAATTACTAAGTATCCAAAAAATTAAACATAATTTATCATCAGTGATCGGATAAGGGTGAGTTAATCTACCTAAACTTCAAAGAACAGAAATAAAAAAGTGGAGACTTCCTTACGACTAAAATATATTTCCGGGACTAATGTCGGGGTTTCGGGACATCACTTAAGTACAATCAAAATTAATAAAGTAAAACAACTATCGTATTCCATTCCTGTTTATGTTTTAAAAAAAGAGTATGCACGATTTATTGTTTTCAAAAACAAAGTTAATCTCCTTATCTTCGTTTGAATGATGTAAGTAAGTGCGGAAGCTAACGTAATTTATATGCCAGCTTTAATAATTATATAACTTATTTAATTAAGTTATTAAAATATTTTGTCGTAAGACGTCTCCACTATGTCTCTGTTCTTTTTCGAACTTTAGGTATTTTAGCCCACCTTTTTCCGCTGTTTATCATACACGGAGGCAAAATTCATGTGTTTTTGCAATTCTATAGAATGATGTGGTCTTAAAGAGACCATGGCACTATCATTCCTGCCTACCCCAATAGATCTACACTGAACGACTGAAATATGTATAAACGTAACTAACATTTGTGACGCCAGCCAGTACGTGCTATTTATTTAGGGCTTGCTTGCAAATACTTTTTTTTTGTCATTATGCATTTTTTGGCCTTTAGAAGGCGGATAACAATTAAAATTCTATTGTGTCTCGTTAGTGAAATTACCAAAGGAAATGACTGATCCATTCTCATATTGATACTGGAACATTCTTTAGAATATTCTCAATGTATACCTAACTGGAATCGATTTTGACATTTGCATACAAATAATGTAAAAGCATACAAAAGATTTCACCAATGAAACTGAACGCGATCATCTAAACTGCGTTCAAGAGCTGTCAGAGCTGTCATGTGGTCAAATCCGCCCTTAGTTGACAAATCTTGTAAGAAGACACCAGTTTTTTTTGCGAACATTTCATAAAACTAAATTCGGGAACAAAACTTAATCAGGTGTTAAAAAACCGGGTAATTCTACCGAATAAACGCCGCTGCGACAGAAAAATGTTTATTTCAAAACTACATACAAATCTCATTTCAATATTTATGCATTTTGGTAAACAATTTCTAATAGTATCTGCAAGCAAGTATTTTTTGTATAATTTTGTCTATTAGCATTTAAGTTGTATATGTTAAACTGTATAGTTATTTATTATTAAGTTTAAAACAGTCTGAGTAGGAGGTAAAGCTTCTGTGTTGTGTGACGTATGCTTGAGTTTTAATACGTAAAATTAACAATAAAATTAATTGTACCATGCTTTCTTTTAGTTGAAAGTTGGGGAAATACTGCCATTAGTAACATATCTATACAAATATTTTAACAACAGTTCATTATGAACAACCTAATTGTTTATCAAACGCCAATTGACAACTAAAAGAAAGGATGGTAAAAAATAAAAATATAATGTGCCAAATCCCATGAGATATTCTCCGTAATCTTTTGTACTTAATTAATTCAGAATTTTGTATTTAAAATTGACTGATAATACCCCCCGCCTTATGTCTAGTCCTCGTTTCATGTCGTGAGGGGTGAATTGTAACTCTGGCGATCAATCATGATCGATACAATATCGAATTTATTTACTACAAAATAAGGTACACGCGCTGCGCATCTCAGCGTATTTTGACACGTGTCAACGCTAGCACTGAAATTATACTTTTTCGTGAAGAAAATAAGTTCGATCATTGTTAAAAAGTGTGCGCAGCGTCGCGTCGCTTCACGTCGCGGTCTGAACTGACCCTTAGATTTGCTATTAACAAAAGTATGTGTGTTTAAGAACATCGAATACTAAATTAATGATGGCTGCTACATAAGCTTGAAAAACTGAATCGTCGATTAACAGATTTTTATTATTATTGCGGGACCCCGGGAGTCTTACGTCACTTAGCGAAGCAACATGATTTATTTGGCAGCTAAAATATAAGTTCTCAAACCGAAATAGCATTTCACATAAAGAGTGATTTATTTCCAGTGATAAACATAATATTTGTTGTAAACGAACTACCCAGTGATGGATCATATCAAATAGTCGAGTTACAAATTCACCCCATTTCGGCAAATCATGTAGAATCTAACCCCATCTCATTTTTGTACGGTTTAGTGGAGGATAAGATCAATTGTTTAGTAAACAATGTTTAACAGCAGATGAAATAATACTGTTGAGGGGTGAAACCACTTACTGACCGTCACGCTTAGTTCTACTCTTGTGCGAATGTCGGTCATGCCCGAGTTTATCCGGACTCGACCAGAGCCCTATATTCATGAAACTACTATTGCAACGATATTGGTGCCGATTCTGTTGTTCACAAACTAAACTAAATTTAAGTTCAGTGCATCGTTTTCTTTATTTAAGAAAAGGATAGAAGACAATTTTTAGTTTAGTCCTGTCAAACTGTCACTACTCCATACAAGTTTAGACGTGATTCGAAATTTACGTCAGGCGCTGATAAATTTGACAGGACTAAACTAAAATATATCTTCTGTCCTTTTCTTAAATAGAAAGAAAAAGATACACTGAACTTAAATTTAGTTTAGTTTGTGAACAACAGAATCGGCATCATTTTGAGTAATACTGCGGTTAAAGTCGCAACCGCGTCAAAATATATACATGAGTAAAACTGTTTGAATCCATAACCATATGAAAACAACATCCTCTCTAGAATTCGTAAGATTTTTCACCCCCTAAAGTATTATTTCACCCCTTATTTCTTGTGTAAAGGATTCGTGCCTATTCGATGTCTGGCCTAACTGTGTTTTGGCTTTTGTGTAGTTGTAACAAATGAGTCGACTCACTCTATTGTGGATTATTTGTAGATGTAGCGTTTAAAAAAAAATGTATTTCCACAATTCTGCCGAACTTCAGTGGTGGCGCGGACTCTGCAATCTCTGTAAATACAGGATGTCTCAGTTGTTACAACAGGTCTATGTAGATATAATCGTAGTAAATTCTCTAAACAGCTATTGTGATATAAAATCTTCCTTTTCGGCGCAGTCGAGTGCGCCCTAGAGACTGTAGGTCGCTCTATATATTATTATAATATTATGAGATTTGTGAATATTATATGATAGCGGAAATTTATGAATGGTTAGCTTTTGTGGAGCATAATTATTGCGTATTAAAGAGGCGTTTGCACTTGTTTTTTGTTTTAATTATTTAAACATTCTTCAAACCAATTTTGGGCCACCAAACGAAGGAACCAACCAAACAATATTTCTGTGTTATGGTAACCATGTTGGCGTAATTCTTACAAGCTTTATATTAGCTAGTTTATTATCAAAATCTGGCCAATCCACTATTATCTTACACCCAGAAGCATTCTCACCCAGCAGGATATCTTGAAACCATTTTTTGAGTGAGAGTTGAATGATACTTGGACATCCGCGTCACCAAGTCACCAACATATAAACATAACATGTTGCCAGTATATCCGTATAAGTGTGGTCACCCTGTTATTTCATAGTTTTAATATTTCACTTCTGTTGGCAGTTCCCATGACTGCTTATGTTTTTTTTACAAAAAGTCCAAGTAGGTAAGTATAGAAATATTTTTTAATTAAATTAAAATTACATTTAATAACAGCAATATTATCATAAACGTATAAAACAATAATCGGGCATTTAGGTATGTCTTTGGTATTTGAACATGCTTCAAACTACTTATTATTATTTATACTATTTAATTTATTTACAAGTCTTTACAACATTTTAAATATTTATGCAACAAGTCATAAACATAAAATGCTCAAAAAAAAAACAACATTAAAAAATTTTTTCACAACAAAACAAAATATTGAAATATGTCATGGTTTTCAAAATGAATGCCTTATTTTATTATGTTACAGGGTTACTGCACCAATTAAGTCTGATTCACATGGTGTGATTTAATTGTCTGTGGCATACTATAAGTTAAGCAACAATAACAGTTGCACCGTCTCAACAGTGTGTAGAGTTGTAGACGATGCAATGCAAGTCAGTTGTTGCTTCAATTTTATTGCATGCCACAGGCAAGAAACTTAAATCGTGTAAATCAGGCTATAGGTAAGTATTGAATATCATGCTAAAAATAAAAACATGGTAACTCCGGTCGTCGAGAGAATGCGTTTCTGATACCTGTCAGTTGAATAATTTCTAGTAGAGTGCGTTTCATCAAACAGTTCCTTTGATTTGGCTCCACTGTAAAATTTTAACAACGGACTTAAGTAGCGCCATAGCGTATTTGTGTTCGTCTTACAACAGTGGAGCCAACATTACGGCATAAGAACTATTTGATAAAACGCACTCTAGTCGGAACACATGTTCGTTAGTATGACACTGACATGTGTCAAGAACGCATTCTTTCGATAGCCGGACTGTACTTTGATGTATGGAGCGTGCTATAGCGGCAACAACAAGAAGCTACAAATAGTCCTCCGCCGCGTGTGTCTGTCGTACTGTTCGCGATAAACTCAAAAACTACTGCACCGATTTTTATGCTGTTTTCACCAATGGATAGAGTGGTTCTCGAGGAAGGTTTTAGTATATAATAACCGACATCCACGCGGGTGAAGCCACGGGCTTCAGCTAATAAGGTATAAAATGTATCTAATCACTGGATAGGTAATTATTTATAGATATGATAATTATGGTAAAACGTAACAAATAAAATATCGCCCGATAGTTACTGTGGCCGCGAAAGATCGCTCACATCCTTATATTTATGGCACTGCATGCTAAATTACTTAAGTATTATTCTTAAAATATTTGAGCAATTTTTTTTAGTATTATCTACCTAAAATAAAATAAAAATAGGACCAATCACTGGACCAAGTTTCAGGGAGTTTCAACAAGGGTTTAATGAACATTATTATTATGATTAAATCCTATGAGAATTTAGAAGCAGTATTTATTTGATTCATCCCTGTTGAAACCCCACTAAATAGTCCTATCCACACATATACACATATCACTCATTATTTTCATAAAGTTTTACCTACTTATATTCATAAAAAATATTCAATTTGTTCACTTTTCAACGACCTCGACAGGAGGGTAGGCACATAAAATTCACGCCTGCGTTGGCGGTAGTACCAATCTTGCCGTGAGTTCGCGCCCCCTGTCTGCGACTGCACCAAACACACGACCCATCAGACCTCTTGGCACCTCTTCTATAAGTTTATCTTTAGCTGGAAAAAAAAATGACGTTTTTAAATAAGTATAATGTTGTTCAACAGATTCTCCAGTAATCAGTCAATCAGTTAAGTCTGACGGTCCAATGCTGGACATAGGCTTGGCTTCTCCCAAGATGACGTTCTCCCAAGTTGTTACACTTACGGGAACACAATATCGTCGCAAATGGGTAGGTACGGTCGAACAAGCTATTTGGTATACAGGCTTTTTGTGAGTGTTTTTAGTAGTCAAAAATCCTTGTACGTCACTCTCCTAATCCATAAGCTCAAAAAGTTAAATTACACACACAATCAAAACGAATTTTGGCAGTGTAGCGGAAAAGGAATACATTTTGCCTGTGTACCAAATAGCTTTTTTGACTGTACATGATTCAGCTACGCATGAATCGGTTTCGCAGTAGGTATGGCCATAAGCAAAAGCATGTTAATTTATGTGTCAAAAGCAGCTCGATGAATTATATCAAAAGTATGAACCAGATGGCTGGAAGGATAATAATGCGGTGATACTGGTATACGTCCAGGGTCCATCTTTGCAAGGTTGGTCTTTCACTTGGCAAGATCTTTAAGCATGACCTTATGCCCATAAAACAGGCAACTATCTTCAACTTTCAGACTAACTGACCGACTCTTTGACGATTCGACGTGCCTGTGCCTGTAAATGGTTTAATTGAAATAAATGCTTTGAGTCAGGTTTATTATAAGAACTCACCTATAAGAAAATCTAGCAGCACACCCGTGAGTTCCTTACTGCTAGGATCAGGCTTAGCGACTAATCGGAGTGTTGAAGCGGTGCAGTACTGAGCGCTGGCCACTAATTGTCCAGCAGAGTCTTTGTGGCCCACGAGCAGTGCTGGGGCAGGTGTACGGAGACCTGGCTTTACCTGCCACCAGGCGGCTCCTGTAATAATGATGAAGAAACAGTGACATTTAGTTTCCAATTTTTATGTGCCTTTGAAAGTCTTCATATGAATGATAGTCAGAATTTCTAGAGAACTTATATATTTTTTAAGTAGTTTTGAGTTGCATTATGCACCTAAAGCTACCAGAGTTGAAGTGTTTATTGTTTCAAAAGAATCAAATAGATGTACATGCCTTTTTTTTAAATCCACGGCTTACGATCCAGAAATCTTGTTCCAAGGTTTCTGACACGAATGGACGAACAAATTCTATAGGTTATTCTATGGATTACCCTATTCAGAGAAATAAAAGTTTCCTCAGGGGAACCAGTCGCCGTCTCTCATTGGTTCCGCATTGATAGAATTACTTTTGTCGATTGTCTTCCATGTTGGGGTCGGCTTCCAGTCTAACCGGATACAGCTGAATACCAGTATTTTACATGGAGCGACTGCCTATCTGACCTCCACAACCCATTAACTGGGTAATACGCTACCCCTTGGCAAGATTAGTTGTCAGCCTTTCGGGCTTCTAACGACCCGTAACGACTGTCAAAGATCACCGAATGTCAGTCGGGACCAACGGCTTAACGTGCTTTCCGAGGCACGGAGGAGTCTCGATATGTAAAAATCAAAAATCAAAATCATTTATTTGCCTAAATAAGGTACGGAAGGTTGGTAAAATGTACAAAATTGTTCTCTTATTCTGCCTTTAATTTCGGCGTGCAAATATAAAGAAAAAGTGTGTAAAGATGGTCACCCATCCACGGACCAACCCCGGCAAGCGTAGCTTAACCTGACTGATTGACCCGTGTGACTGTTATTACTGAGCCACGAGCTCCTCCATTGTCTTCCTTCATTGATTTACTTAAATACTTCAATGATCTTGTAGACATCACAGCCTTCAAATGAACTTACCTCTAACATAGTTGAGCGCGCCACTCCAGTCGCAAGCTCTGGAGCTGGCCCAGCTACCATCACGATCACTCAGTTCTCCCTCAGCCAGCCACCGCTCCGGGAAGTGCGGCCACTGAAGCAAGTACAATGGGTTAATATTCAAGGGTATCTGAAAAAATAAGATTATTGTAGTTCATTTTGTAAAGGAGCTTAACGGAAGGACCTTGAAGACCAGCGGGGTTATATTGTAACACACTTCTTACAATTGCAATGCCATGACGATCGCTTTTAAATAGGACGTGGGGTTATGCGAATTTTTCAAACTGATGAAGACAAGGAATTTCTTTTAAAATTCTTCAGATTGTTATAGATAGTGAGTAGATACGCAATTGAGAGTGCAACTTTAATCAAAATGTAGCCTCTTCGTTTTATCCCAAATTCCCAACTATGCCCTGACCCTATAGGATTAGAACCCGACTCATATTCAACAACGAGCTAATGCCCGCATGCGTTGCATTGCCTTTTTTAGGAACCTTCTCCGGCACGCACACAACAACTTACCGAAGTTTCAACACAATCGGTCGAGCCATTTTCGAGTTTTTTGCAAGACTAACGCACGACATTTGATTTTTATATATAAAAAATTGATAGATAGAGGATGGATATAAACTTATAATGTAGGTTCAGTGCTACTAGGATATTTTGCCATTTGAATGACGTTGAAAGGGTGGCACTGTTGGTAAACATTTGAGAAATTGCATTGAAAAAACAAAATGGCGGCGTTATTTGTGATTTTGTCCACGCGCCAAATATAGCTATATCTATGTTTAGGAGGCTGGTAATGTGGTACAAACCTGTATAAACTGCAGAGCTCGATGGCAGAAAGGGGCCGGTGGGTACTGCCAGTAGAGATTCGGATGTGGAGCGCTAATTACTGCGAATTTGCTGATCATAGGGCCGCGAGAGTGAACCAGGTACCTGGAACGAGAAATAAAATTATATATCTATGTCGTTGTAGGTAGTCGCTTCAAGTAAAATGCTGGTATTCAGCTGCATCCGGCTAGACTGGAAGCCGACCAACATAGTTAGGAAAAGGCTAGGCAGATGATGATGTAAGTATTACTTCCATTAGGTATTATGTTTAGGGATAAGAATCGGTGTACGTACCTACCTAATAATTTCCAAGAGACAACGCTAACATGTAGTTTTTGTAGCTGTAGTCTATCCAAATTATTTTCGGGTTTCAAACAACAAGTTAGTACTTAGTTACATCTGTTATTCTCTTTATTGCGTGGCGCTTGGATTAATTGCCTAGCCTACGTACGGAATGTTTAATTTCTTGGATCAGGGAATGCAACAAAAACATACATTATATCAGTGACTTTTCGTGACATAACAGGGAAAGTCGTAGATAGAGGCGTTGAATAGGCGTCATCACTCCTTATCCATCAATTAAACATGACCTCTTAATCTGTCGTGCGGCATATAACACGTCACCAAATAAATTGCATACCAATGCAGATTGTAGGATGCGATTGTAAAATCACGGATTTTGAGATGTGATTCTTTCGCTGAAATACAGTGTTTCCCAATTTCACAACGTCTATTTTGTTCCACGATGGTGAAAGTAGGTAGGTACCTACTACCGTCATGTAGACTAAATAATAAAAATAAATTCTTTCATTCACTGACGGACAACGCACAGTCTAAACCGCTGGAAATATAAGCATGAAATTTTCCAGAAGTGTTTCCATATAACGAAAGTGAGCACTGAGGAAGGATTTTTGAAAATTTACCTTCTAAAGGGGTTAAAGGAGGATGAAAGTTTTTATGGAATTTTGTCTTTTTTGCCAATGTGAAACCCACCGCACCGGGCGGGGCGCACAGTTTATCCACTAATACATTGATAATGCTCTTACAAAACCCGATTTCACAGAAAAGAATCGATCTATGAAACACCAAGAAGAAAAACTGACCGTCAACTTGATTTTATCTTCGACCTTGGATCTTTTTATTAATTTTCTGGCCATCGATG
Source organism: Lithophane ornitopus (assembly GCA_948473465.1). NCBI lineage: Eukaryota > Metazoa > Arthropoda > Insecta > Lepidoptera > Noctuidae > Lithophane > Lithophane ornitopus. Next base: position 15,524,213 of record OX419626.1, read on the forward strand.
TTGTCGTCTTAAATCTTCCGACAATTTCAAATTTTTTAATTTGAATCTAACAATAAAAAAAAGATGAGCAATTTTTTTAGGCGGACGTCAGTCGCGGTTCCATTTCTTGGTGATAAACATCTCTGTATTTTTAAATAATTTCTTGGTGAACTATGTGGTGGAAATAATAGTAAATTATCAGCAGTGCAGTTTCGTGAATATTTTCTGAGTTTTATGGTACGTATCGAATTCTATCTGTGCTACCTTACTCGCTCTTTCACCAAGGTATGTCTTTAGTCTTTTCGCTGGTCTAAAACCATTTTATTTGTCATAGGTTTGTTAAGAACCAAAGAAAAGGCCTATTTAGGCTTTTACCGGCAGGGCATTGGGAACCCGCCTGATCCAGTGTTTCGTGCAGCGGTCGTGGACCAGGCACTCCGGCAGTTCAGTCCGCAGAACGTCGTGCCGCGCACGGTCCCCGCCTGTCCACTTACCTGGCTGCCCAGCGTTTGAGCAATTTATCCTCAATTTATAACTTAACTTTAATTTCTTAATTGCGAAGCGTCGTGCCTCCGGAATTTTCCCTATTGAAGATCATAAGAATTCGGCTTAGGTATTTTTTTTACACGCAAATGATCTTTTAAATAAAAATAAATTACGTCGGTGTCAGGCTAACATTCGGTTGCGGTCCTTATTCGGCGCGTTGCGTTTACGCGAATAGGTACGGATTATAAGCGCTTGCAATTGCTAATACACACCGAACTCCGACGCGTTACTAAATTCACCTGAGATTACTCCGAAAGTTTTCCTATACTAATCCGGCCGTAAATTTGACCTAAATATAAATAATAGTAATAACATAAAAGTTTCTTTAGCCGCGACTTGATTTGTAATACTTTATTAGTATTTTTAACGTCCCGTTTTTATATTTTCGGCAGTGTTTTTATATTCTTTTGTATAAGCGAAATTATAGGTACGTATATAACGAAGCAACGTGTTTTATTTCGTTACAATAGGTACTACTTGGTAACTATATTTACCTATCGCATTCGTAACTAATTCAGAGAAGTCCAAAGATTCCGAGATTAACAACAGACAGACTTTTTGAATCGTGTTCAAAGGGCACTTCGTGACGTCACCATTATGACTATCAAAACAAAACGATTAACACATCGTACGATAATTTCCGGAGTAGGTGCGCAGACGCATGGCAGACGAATTGTGCTCGTTCGACTATATATCGGATCTAATACCTATAAGTTTATTCGTTGTTTTTCTTTTGCTATGCTATATAATGCTTAAAAAAGATAGGTATTACCGGTAATACCGGTAATACCTATCTATTTTACCGGTAATACCGGTATTACCTATAGGTACAGAGTTCTGATAACACTTGAGGCTGAGATAAGATACAACCTATGAATCGTGAATCCCAAATTAAAATATGTAATTAAAATAATAAATTTGATCTGCTATAAACTTTGGTTCAGGTCCTAGGTAGATACCCAATAGTGTTCTATTCGCGTAGGTAACCTAACCTAAACTAACTTACTAGAATCAGAAGACCAAATATTGGCGAGTTAATTTGATACATCATACAAAAAATGTGATGGGTTATATCTTCGTTGATCTATTTAGGATACGTATGGATACCTACCGTTACGACAAAGGTAAGATAGATACCTACCAACATAAGTCCTTCATTTTGTTTTTGCAAGTTACTTATTTTATTTTTTATTCTTGAGATAATGCAATAGGTAACCTAAGTTATTTATAATATGGTGTGTTTTTGAGGTATGATAACTTTTTCGTGAGTTTATCATTGTTGGTGAGCTATAAAATATCTTGTGATTGTGACCTGGAATTGAGAGGTAGTTAACCTCGATCGGAAGCCACATATTCCTTACTTATAAAACGGAGCTTCACTCTGTTTCATGTAGGTAAGTATGTAGTGGGTATATAGCTCGAGAACCACAGACCACCAAAATCATCAGAGAACCAATCACAATCTGAATCGATTTAAACTAAATTGCTAACCCATTGCATCACAAGTTCGAAAAATCAGCTCAATAACGTAAATAACGCAACGAATGTTGTTGAACTGTCAAAATGAAACAGATTAGTCTTAATCGATTTCGAAAATCAATCAATCTGCCTAGCCTTTTCCCAACTACGTTGGGGTCGGCTCCAGTCTAATCGGATGCAGCTGAATACCAGTACCTACCTATTTTACATGGAGTGACTGCCTATCTGACCTCCACAACCCAGTAACTGGGTAATATTATACCCCTTGGTAAGACTGGTTGTCAGGCTTTCGGGCTTCTGACCCGTAACGAATCGAAATCGGTTTCGAAAATAAGTTACGCAATTAGGCAGATAGCAGGTTAGGTAAGATAAGTACATGGTTCATGGATGGATGGTATTTTATCAGGTTAGGCTAGTAAGGCTATTCTGAGTTTAGTGTAGCTTTAGTTCATGTAAGCGAAGCCAGCCAGCTGCAGTTAGTATACCGTTTAACGAGAATTTATTACCTACACTTAAAAAGCAAACAGTAAAGATGAAATTGTACTTACCATGCAAGCATTCCTCCAATACCAAATCCAATCACAACAGCCTGTCTGTTCTCCGACACTCCAAGAGCTTTCAACAACGCTGACAACTCCTCAACAGCCCTCGGAGGAGATAGATCACTCCTCGACCCCCCTTCACTGCCCCCCGTGCCTCTCAAATCCAGGGTCACGACATGATGGTCAGTTTCTGCCAGCCGTCTAACCACGCTTGCCCAGTTCGGTCCCCATAGGTTGCCAGAATCTGGGGCGTCTTTGAGGATCAGGACTTTCTGTCCTGTTTTTGGGCCTGTCTCGACGTAATGGTATTTGACTCCCTGTAAATAAAGAAATGGTATAGTCAATTTTCGGAAGGTACCTACACACGGCTACACATCATGCTATACATTACCAGTTTATGCTGATCTCGCAATGTATAGAATTTCCGTACAATGCGAGGTCAGCTTAAACTGTAAATGTATGTATATGTACGTGTATACATGACTGTGAATAGCTATGAGATACAATGTGAGTAATTTCTCAACTCGCCCTACATGCCTACGGCCATCTAAGACGACTTACAGAAAATCAAAAGAACGTCCTGAATGGGCCGAAGGCATGTAGGACGAGTTGACGAATTACTTCACTGATGGGACCAGCTTGGTTTTCAAATGATGTAAGAAAGTTGTTTGAGTCATAATTTATTTTTCTACCTGTGATAACTATCTCAGCCTAGCTTGGCTTTGCGGAAAAATGAGTCAGACTACCTACACGATATGAATCATTAATTAATTTCTAAGTAATTTATGTACATCATCTGGTATACCTTTTTTTTTTTGTCTTTTTTTGAGGGTGGGAAATCATCAAATGACTTCTCCCGCTCTGGGCGGAGCGGAAGGGCGTGTCAGACTCTTACTGACTAAAACCCACCCGTGTTCCTTCAGTTGCCTGTTGCCAAGGTCCCGGTATTCCTTTCGGACTTTCCCGCATCTGGTATTCCTACGCCTAGCAATTTGTCCTAGGCGCGTCTTTCCCAAAGGCGACGTTCCCCGGCACCTGATCTGCTGCTTTTAGAAGGTGGCCGTAACTTAGTCAAAATTTATGGCTCTTAGCATAGATTTATATCTCTGTTTAAAATCACGAAAGCCATAGGTACCTACTTCATTCCCCGAGGGTGCCATAACTACGTAGGTACCATAGAAGGCGAATTAGGGATAATATTAGGTAGTATGAAGACGATAGCCAGTACCTAACCTCAGCTGTGTGCTTACCATTGCTACTGTGATCAATTTTGCCATACTGAGGACTATAGAGACTATTCTATACTATCTACTGTCATCTGTCATGGTGTTCAGACATTGAATCTTTATCAGAAACTCATCGGAAGAGTAGCACCCAAACATTTACTGGATAGTAAACCAGATGGTCGTAGAAGTCGAGGGCGGGCCAAGGTCAGATGGTTGGATGGCGTAGACCAAGATTTAAGAACTGTTGGAGTGAGTTATTGGGAGTAAAAGCCGGAAATAGGTCACGTTGGAGAAATACAGGGTGTTAGGGTAAACACCGTTATCCTTGCAACCAGTGGTTTGGTTTCATTTATAGAAGAAATCAATGGAAAATTACAACATATATATTTTTTTAATCTACTTTTTACCCCAAGAGACGCAAGTTCGTTGCCTTATGCGCTAGGGCAACGAACTTGCGTCTCAACACGGGGGGTGTGGGACGTGATCTGACCGGCCGCGAGCGTGAACCCTCCCTCAGTCAGTCAGCTGTTTCCCTAGCGAGCAAAGAGTCGGGTAGAAACTTTTGAAAATCTTTTAATGAATAAACGTTTTTTTAATGTGGTTTTCGGTCATTTATTATTATATTTAAGTTAACTACCCATGGTTTGAGTGACAACGGTGTTTACCCTTACACCCTGTATACTTGACCAGGCCCATCCGCAGCTGTAAAGCCTTAGATGATAATAGAAGAGTAGCTACCATGCTACCTACCTACGAATGGCTTATTTTAGTGCAATAGGTACGCGATCGAACGCAAGTTGTTTTTAATTTAAATGAGTGTTTATTAATAACACAGTACCTATGTTTAAAAACGATAAATTAAGTGTTACCGATTGTTAATTAATTAATAACTTGTTATCAGTGAATGTTTTGATACTGACCATTGGACAATTTAATGACAACTTGCTAAATCAATTAATGGTATTGAAAGAGTAGGATATTAATAAGATAATTATTATCATCGTCTGAGACTGCTGAAGGTAACAACATACCTAATATTTGTCTGAAAACTATATTAGACTTAGACTATAGAACACTTAAGTAAGTTGGTACCTAGGTATACAATATCATAACATAGAGTTGGCAGACATGCCTATATACCGAAGCATTATCCATACGAATATCCATAAATTATAAATGCAAAAATAAGTTTGTTTGCTTGTTACACTTTCACGCTGAAACGGCTGACCGGATTTGGATGAAATTTAGCACACAGCAGATAGATCATGACGTCGTGAAGTCGCGGGCAACAGCTAGTAATTTCATAATTTAATTGTAATTAAAACTCACCATAACTTTAATATAACAATGAGTACCAATAGAAGAGTCAATGGTTAGCTCAACCGGCGGAGTATTCTCCACCTTCCTCCTATGTCCTTTCCACAGTCTCTTCACAGATATCTCGATAATTTGCCAAATGCCCACAAACACACACGTTAGTATTAACTCCACCGCTTGCCACCCAGAGATCACTTGTAAAACTTTCAAGTTCCGTGCACCCATGATGCGACCGAGTTGATAACTGACTCTGAGCTGACGTGAAGCAGTGAGTAGATGTCGTGATAGGCTCAAAGGTCTCAATAAATTACTCCAATGGACACGACCGACGCGTTCTTATCAGTTTTATCAAAGTTTTGTTCGAAGCAAGCGGATATCACGCGTGTTGGATAAGCGGTACACTAAGTAGGTTAGGGGCAGAAGATTTAATTAGTTTTTTTTTAGGCCGTTCATTAGTTCTTGCATGATTAGAAAGAATCTTCAGCACACATGATAAGACTGAGGCAATTTTCACAGATTTTGGATGGAACCCTGGGGAACGATTTATAATACGGCCGATTTAATGGCATATGGCAGGTCTGAATATAGACTCTGCGAACTTTAGCGCATGTTCTCTCACTCACACTCGCCTCATTTTACCATTTGGTTCTTAAGGTGAAATGCTTCCAAAGCAGATGTTTTGACGCGTTTCGACTTTGTGTTAGAATTGCGCGCTGGCGGGGTCATACCGCCCCCTCCGGCTCCCGTCAGTCCTGTCTATCTGCGCGAAATTCGGAACTGCCAAGTTATATCGGCTGTGTTGTATTGTGTTACTAGCTGCGCCCCGCGGTTTCACCCGCGTAAGTCTCGATCCCGTGGGAATATCGGGATAAAAAGTATCCTATGTGTTAATCCAGGTTATAAACTATATATTTGCCAAATGTCATCCAAATCCATTCAGTAGTTTTTACGTGAAAGAGTAACAAACATCCATCCATCAACATATTATTTAGAAGTTAGATAAGAGCACCTTTTAGATATCAATTACTTTTCTATCATCTTCTAGCTAGCTTGTAACACTTCATACTTCTGGGCTTATCACCCTGTTCCAGAAGTGCGTTTTCTGGTTGGTCGTTCTCAAAGGAATTTTATGACTAACCTTTTGCCTACGTAGGCCTAAAGTTGCCTCACTTCTCAAGGCACTAGATCCAGATTTATTTTAGTATCCCATTGCTGACGGTATACTACACTTGTGGTGTCATCTACGTCGCCACATGCAAACTACGCATCACACTGACGTTACGCGAAAACCTGCATAGCGTACTTAGAAGCAGTGTTTACCGCGCGATCAGCATATATCTATACATATAATAAATCTGTAGACGAGGCGTTTCTGTACAATGAAAAAAAAAAAAAAAAAACGTAGGTGGAGTGTCCAAGAATAACCAACAGATGCCATTTCTACCATTTTTGGATTTTTTGTCTGTTTGTCTGTTTGTCTGTTCGTTTGTTTGATTGTTCCAGTATCACATAAAAAGTACGAAATCAATATGGTTAACTTATAAATTCAAATATTGTGTGTAACTCTATGTTTCATTTAGTCTTTGTTTCATCGCAATCGCTTCAAAATATCAAAAGATATAAGAGTTTAAAGTATTCAAGAAGAAATTTTCATTAGGTACGTAATGTAGATACACGTAACGACATCTATTGTCGTAAAATGACACTAGCGTAAAATCAGGTAGGTTTGTGAGAACGTGTGTAACACACGATCATAATCATCATATGTTCACATACTTCGCGCGGAAACATAACGCGATACATTGTGAATTCACCTAATCTAAAGTTTGGTTAATTCAAGTTTTCCAAATCCATTGTTTGGTAGTAGTGCCATAGGTGGCGCTATCTATCTTTTAAATATCATAATCATGACATTTTAAATATCAAAATGGTGATAAATTTTAATTTCTTAAAAGTTGTAGATTCTTACATCGAGCAAAAAGTGAGTAATTAAGGCACGAATGCGCTTACTAAATAAACACGAGTGCATTAATTACTCACTTTAGCAAGGTACGTAATCTACTTTTCTTTCAACTACCAATGTACCTGCTGCGATAAAATATACCTGCTCAAGGTTAACTCAACTCAATCCAAATCAAGTTAGGTCAAGTTAGGTCAAGTCAGGTCAAGACAGGTCAAGTCAGGTCAAGTCAGGCAAGTCAAGTCAAGTCAGTCATGGAACCCTACGTCTTTTCTACATAGCTTACAGAGTGTTCGAACGTTTTCCCATATATTTTGACAGTATCACTTCGTGCTCGATAGATGGCGTTGTTCATTTAACGTCATTTTCTGAATCGCGGTGTTAAGAGTCTCCGTAGAAGAATGACTTTCGCCGAATTCATAATTAACGAGCTTTTGGCTCATTTTGAATTGAACACATAATCCATACTAATCGATGCTTAAAAGTATAAATTCGATAGTAACTCTGTCTGTCTGTCCGTCTGTAATTCTGTATGTTACCTTTTCACGCCTGATCCACTGAACGGATCTCGATAAAATTTGGTAAAGAGATAGATGGCATCCCGGCGAAGAACATAGGCAATTATTTTCTCAAAAACAAATTTAAGGGGGGGCGATATAGGGGATGAAAGTTTTTATGGGAAACCTATCATTTTTAGAGTTCCGTAGTCAACAAGGAAGCTTTATAGTTTCGCCATGTCCGTCTGTCTGTCTGTCTGTCCGCGACTTAGCTCAAAAACTTTTAATCGACCAACTTACATGTGCAGTTGCAAAAACCCAAACATTCTGTATGCGAGAACAAGTTTTTTAACTGCAATGTTAACACTTTGAGGGACAGTAAACGCCCATAGACGTTATAACAATAGAACTTTGCGAAAGTTTGTTTGATAAATTAATTCATCCCAACTACGGAACCCTTCATTGTGCATGGTTCGACACGCACTTGGCCGGTTTTTTTTTAAATTAGGGCTGTGAAAATTTATGCTTTTTGTCTTGATTTTAAAATTCACATGTAAGTACTTATTATTGTCATTTTTGCGGGACTCTCTTCAAGAGCGTTAAGGAATTGAGAATATAGTCATAGTCCGTATCTTGAGAATCTGTCCACTCAATCAAAAGTTATTACTACTTGGCTCTTGGCTTGGAACGAAGAGTTTGAGTTTACCAGTGAGTACTTACTCGATAGATGGCGTTGTGCAAATGATGCGATTTTCTTAATCTTAAGTTTTTTGGGGTTATTCCCAGTTGTCGCCACTGGTGACGCCACCACTGGCGACAAATGGGAATATTTTTCAAAAAAAATCCCAGTTGTCACCAGTGGTGGCGCCACCAGTGGCGACAACTGGGAATGGCCATTCTTCTAGTTCCCAGTTGTCACCAGTGGCGACAGATGGGAAATATAAAGTGATACGCCTCCGGTGGGGGCGATGCTAGAGCTGAATTATAGTGATGGGGTTTCATTATTGTATCACTAACGAAGTTTTAAATAGGTATATTTTATATTTTCTTAAATAAAACTTTTACACGTTACTTGGGAAGATATATATTTTTATAAATCACAATATTTGTATTCATTGAGATTAAAACTGCACAAGTACAGTTTCCAGTACTACAACTATTACAGATCGTATAATTATTTTACTTAAAACTATATTATTAGGTTCTTATCACAGATTAATCAACGTATGGCATTATGTCTATTTATATTCTTAGGTTATTTTTATAAAACAGACTTGTATATATTAACCACAATAATTGACGTTTATAATTTTCTAAATCTACAGGTATTATGTTACTCATTAATTTACTGCGATGTCTATCACAGATTAATCAATGCATTATTTACAATAATTTATACTTCTACTTTTTTATCACAGATCAACATACTATTTACAATAATTGACTTTACTCTTTCGATTTAGCTAGATGTATTTAAATAGGAATTACTTAATATTATACTCTTATACAAATATATTGTGGTAAACAGTATTTTTTGATAAATAAAATCCGAGTAGTTTTTAAGAAAACGACTACCTACCCGTATATTAACATAATACTTAATATTCTTCAATCGCCGTCAGTTTTTATAAAATTACCGCCTCAAACATTCTAAACAATGACCCACTGTCATGTTTAGAATCTTGGCATCATAAATTAAACCATACAATTGGAAAAAAAAATCCTAACATTATACATTTTTTTAAAACCTTGGTCACGGATTCGGCATATTATAGAGTTTCTAATAATATGATTACAAATAAAAAGAAAATAAGAAAGAAGAAATATGTACTCAATGATGAGTTCATACAAGATATCCAAATGGAGTTAGTACATGGAAACATGACAGTGGGTCATTGTTTAGAATGTTTGAGGCGGTAATTTTATAAAAACTGACGGCGATTGAAGAATATTAAGTATTATGTTAATATACGGGTAGGTAGTCGTTTTCTTAAAAACTACTCGGATTTTATTTATCAAAAAATACTGTTTACCACAGTAATATATTTGTATAAGAGTATAATATTAAGTAATTCCTATTTAAATACATCTAGCTAAATCGAAAGAGTAAAGTCAATTATTGTAAATAGTATGTTGATCTGTGATAAAAAAGTAGAAGTATAAATTATTGTAAATAATGCATTGATTAATCTGTGATAGACATCGCAGTAAATTAATGAGTAACATAATACCTGTAGATTTAGAAAATTATAAACGTCAATTATTGTGGTTAATATATACAAGTCTGTTTTATAAAAATAACCTAAGAATATAAATAGACATAATGCCATACGTTGATTAATCTGTGATAAGAACCTAATAATATAGTTTTAAGTAAAATAATTATACGATCTGTAATAGTTGTAGTACTGGAAACTGTACTTGTGCAGTTTTAATCTCAATGAATACAAATATTGTGATTTATAAAAATATATATCTTCCCAAGTAACGTGTAAAAGTTTTATTTAAGAAAATATAAAATATACCTATTTAAAACTTCGTTAGTGATACAATAATGAAACCCCATCACTATAATTCAGCTCTAGCATCGCCCCCACCGGAGGCGTATCACTTTATATTTCCCATCTGTCGCCACTGGTGACAACTGGGAACTAGAAGAATGGCCATTCCCAGTTGTCGCCACTGGTGGCGCCACCACTGGTGACAACTGGGATTTTTTTTGAAAAATATTCCCATTTGTCGCCAGTGGTGGCGTCACCAGTGGCGACAACTGGGAATAACCCGTTTTTTGCAATTTGCAAGTCAGTGTCAGGCAGGTTGTATGTTAAAATGAAATTGTTTATTCTGTAAATAGGTTATTGGAATCACTTTTACACGTCGTAATAATATCAAAAAAAATTAAAATTAAGCTAGATGAGGTCGGCGGTTCCTATCTGACTACTCTGCGCAGAAAGGCCGAAACAAACTCAGTCTCTTTTAAAGTCCGGACATACCTAGGTCAGATATTGGCATATTGGTCAGGCCCTATGAGGGCCATGTAGATTAGAGTCTGAAATGGTCTTTTGAGGAATGAACCACACAGATTTGAGTGAACCTGTCCTGTCACTGCAAGCATTTGTCGGTAATATTATAGTGGAGCTCAGCTCAGAACTTAAGTAGCTCAACGACTCGACGAACAATACCAAAGAAAGGACATTTGTGTAGGCCGCATAAAGTTCTCAAATTGCCAGACCATTGTTAAAACTAACTGAGAACGAAAAAATATAAGAATAAAAACAAAATAAACATCCACATAGTCCTCACATTCACAATAATACAATACTTTACAAAGTAATCATGTCATTTTGTCAATATCCTACATATAATATTCAATAATGTGAATTTGTATATAAAACTGGTAGGTATATTTTGATGATTTTCCATAGTACTTATTCAAAATGTCACAATGCCAAAATTACAAAATGTTAGCAGAGCGAGCAGCTCAATCCCATGCTTTATGTCTTCTAAATAATCTGAAATTGTATAGTACCCTTTTTTACAAAGTTTGGTTTTAATACAGCTTTTAAATCGTTTAATGGGTAAGTTTCGAATGTCAATATGATTAAAATATGATTCGCGATCGTAGCAAATAGTAGCTTTACAGAATAATAACCATTAGATACAGGAATACAACTCCTGCAATATTAGTTAAGTAGATTAGATAAATAAATATTTGAAACAACTGCGACTCATTATTTAGATCAACATAAAACTTGATACTGACATGTAAAAAGCAAAAAACATAAGAAGATTTAAATTTCGCAGGCTCCCCCAAAGCTTTCGCCTTAGTTTCCATCGTCCATACAATATGCCATAGTTTTTTCATTAATCTTTCCGACAGTTTCATACTGCTGTCCATACTATCCACACTATCACCACAATATAGATATGGACTACCACTAATATATAAAGTTACTGGCTGTCTCATGTCTGTTACTTTTACGCCGTAACGCCTAGGTCGCCTAGACAGACCACGTGGGTTATGGGACATAGGATACTTTTATCCCGGTAGCACATTCCCCTGGGATAATTTCCGACATCCACGCGGGTGAAGCCGCGGGCAAAAGCTAGTATATATATAAATTTCCGACATCAATCGTCGGGCAGTTGCCCATCAAACACAACACCCGTCTGTTCGGAGGATCCTCTCTTGTCTATGGAGGACAGATGAACTATACATCCTGTTCCTCATCTCCCTTTATTATTCTTTCGAGTTTCCCACTGGCTGAAGATTTTAGGCTTAAAATTATTTGGATCGCGATTATTCTGGATCAGCTTTATACATTTGGACTGGAGTTAGATATTCGGGATAGATTACCTAAAATGGTTTGAGTTTTCTTTAGTATTGTATCTAATTCATCCTGTGTTTTAAGGAGTGCGCCTTCTGAACCTCATTATTTTGCGGCGGATATCTGTCAAAGTGCGTTCACTATCTCATTAGCGATGTTCGATTGTTGCATTGATTTGTTGTCTTGTTTACACTTATTGGAAGTGGGTTACCCTGTCTCCTTTTAACGATAATTGTTTGTTGTTTACATGCAAGAATGGTAGGTTTCTAGGGTACCCTCATATATTGAAAAATAAGTGTTTTCAAAGTTATGACTGCCTGCATTCTTTGATAATTAAGTCTGTCAATTAGCATAACCTATTTAAAAAGATACTTTGCCTAGATAGATAGATAATTTCAAGAAAGAGATAGGATGCTGTAACTAATACGACGCATTTTTTAATGTTTGGTGCATTGTACCTACCTAGCTGTGGCGGTGTTTCAAAATGGATTAGGATGATTCTCTATTAACTATTAATTTAACCCTATATGAACTTTATATAATCTGGTGAATATGTCATTAACGGGTTTTTTCATTGGAATAACTAATGATTAATAGATAAAATAAATGCAACTGTACTTAATACTTATCAACAAACGTAAACAAGACAAAGTTATCGAAGTAGTCCATCAAACGATTACAAAAAGGATCAGTGTTTACAGAAACAAACCTTCTTTTTGTTTTGGCGGGACAAGGAGACGTACATACATGGGCGTAAGGGTTTATTTAAAAACAAATTAAGTGAGGTCTGAGACGGTGGGCACTCAGCTCGGGTTGAGAGGATAATGTTAGCAACATATTTAGGTTACAATACGGTAAGTGTGTGAAGAATTGGGAAAGGTAAACATATTTTTCTTATGCAACGAAACTTTCAGTGTTTCAGTGTCCCTAATTTCGTAGCTAACTAGATATAGGAATAAGTTTTCATCTGTGTGTGGTACCGGCAAAATTAAATAAATTACAATCAATTGATTAGATCAAGGTTATGGTTGTTGCACTAAACTAAAATATTTATATATTTAACGTAACAAAAGTTCTGAAAACATTATTAATCATCTAGTAAACACCTAAAACAATTATCATCAATGTCATTAAGTAGTTCATTACATTTAGTACCTAACACCTATTTAATTCGCAGACATAACAGCACACGTACAAGAATCCTCCACAGAATCACTGATGAGGTCACGTCGTGCAACGTATAATAGATATATTCACGCTTAATGGGTAGCGAGAGGACATGCAGAAATGGCCAGTCACCGTTGCTAACGACGGCTAAAGGCCAGCCATAGTTATTGTGACGTTTACTCTGCCCAGACTACCTTTCAAAGGATAAAATTGATTTTCAATTTGATATTATGAGACGCCTGCAGTAATGTCAGGAGCAATGAGTTGCGGATGTGTGTTATTATCGTTGCGCTTGTTATTTTACAATGCGGTTGTAGTGAAGTGAAGAGGTAGTATAATAATGTGAAGTGATTCGCGAAGTGCTTTGTAATATTCAGTTAATTCTATAGTGTACTGTGAGAAATTTGGTTTGGAGTGTTGGTTTCTGTCGTTGTAGGTAGCTGGTAGGTAGGTAGGTACAGCCACGGACTTTAATTTATAAGCCACCTTCAAACTTTTCAATTTTACAGTTTCGTACATTCACGAGATTACACGATTCAGCACGAACTCAAACCGTACGCTCGTAAACAAGATGACAAATAAATTACTTATAATCGGAAATAGTCTTATCCATAGAGGTTGACTAATAAGTTCTCAATGATAAAAATAAATAAAATGTTGGATTAAGTTTATCCAATCTATTTGATACTGACCTCGTTTGAATCAGAGCTCATTAATCGATTATTTTGAAAACTTATGTCAAGACAGTGACAGTTGAAATGTCGATGTCAGAGACGTTAATTTCGAAGTTGTCGAAATGTCTATTATTATTTCTCCGTACGCTAACGTTACTATCGCTACGCTTAAACAATCGTTGCTAGGTTACTGTTGCTAGACCTGCAATTGGTTGACTTTGGGTAGTCACTCTGCTGTCAAGTTTGTAGTTTTGGTTCTCAGGTTAGGTTAGGTTAGGTTAGGTTAAGATATTAAATATAATTTTCCAACCGGTAAAGATTTTAAATATAATTTTCTTCTACTAACACGAAGACATTATGACTTTCCGTGTCGGGAACCGAATAAACCCGATTTGCATTACACGGCTAAAATACGAACAGTGTCAGGTGGCTCATCAATTAAAGTCCGTGACTGTACCTACTTTTTAGGATTATTTTCTCCAATAAAAAATCAATTCAATTCAAGGCTCCAAGACTTGGTGGAAGTCATTATACTCCTACCTGGAATCTTATTTGAGATTGATAAAGTGCAAAATGAAGTTAGGCACAGATAAAAATAAACAAAGCAAAAAGCAGTATTACCTAGGTACCTAAGCAAAAATTAAAAGCGAAGCAATTTGTATGGAACCTTTACAAAAAAGGTTTTTCTATTTACTACCAGGGCAGGCAGTAAGACTTATCAATATAAATCGAAGTATTTAGAACCCAAATCAAGAATGGCTCCCTATTTACGTTAGAATTTGAACGTGACCCAACAATATGAGTTGTAGCGATCGCAGATAACTTTCCTACTCTCAATCCTTACTACTTAGGGTATGAGTAGATATGAGTGTACATTGAGTGGGTATAATAAGGGTGATTGCACAACTGTGTGTGCAAGTCATGGTACATTCTTGACATGTTTTAGATTAATGTCAGTAAGTAGGTCGTTAGGAGGGGAAGGTGGTGATTCTTCTTTTGTTTCTTAGGCAAATGAGGAGGTCCTGCCAGGGTCGCGGAATAGTCCGAAAGGGATACCGGGACCAGTGGCGTTCCTTCCATAGAAGCCCAAAAGCCCGGCTTGCCTTCAAAATTAAGCCTATCAATAAAATAAAAAAATAACACTATATAATAATGGTGTTACCATGAACAACATACAAAATCCGTAAATCTCTCACTTGGCTATTTTTTTAAATCGTAAAAAACCTGTCTGTTTGCCCTGATTTTGATCCCTAGGCACGCCACTGACCGGGACCTTGGCAACAGGCAACTGAAGGAACACGGGTGGGTTTTAGTCAGTAAGAGTCTGACACGCCCGCTTCGCTCAGAGCGGGAGAAGTCATTTGATGATTTCCCACACAAAAAAAAAAAAAGGCAAATGAGGAGGTAATTTGGGTGCATCTTAAGTTGCAGTTCTCAGATCAAATACATAGATAGGAATTTCACATGAATATTCTAGGTACCTTCAAGATAGGTAGTAGAATTTGATTGAACTTTTTGAAAAGATGTATTTAAAGAATAAGAATTCATCTTTTCAATCAGTACAACAAGACTATAGGTATTTTAGTCGACCAGCTATGTTTTGTTGATTTTTAGGGTTCCGTACCCCCCAAACGGAACCCTATTACTAAGCCTCCGCTGTCTGTCTGTCTGTCAGCGGGATGTAGGTATCTCATGAACTGTAATAGGTAGATAGTTGAAAATTTCACAGATTGTGTACGATTACCTACCGCTATAACAACAAATAATAAAAATGATTTGTTAATAAATATGGGTCCCCATCCCCATACAAGAAATGTGTTTTTTTCGGCGTTTTTTGCTGATTTTAATACGGTACGGAACCCTTCCAGTGTGAATTCGACTCACACTCGAAGTTTCATACAAAAACAGAGGCTTTTGCGTAGTACTAGATTTATGTAAAGCTTTTTATAATTCCACAACTTTATTACAACACCCTGTATCTCCACGGCTACCCTCCTAAGAGGAGGTGACAGGATGCGTCGTCACGTCTCCCAACCCTCGCACTGACACCTTTGTATAACACCCTGTATATAAGGGGAGATTGTAACTATCTCTGGAACAGACAATGTTATCTCAAGAAAAATTTCTTTTGAATAACTTTTGTAAAATTTTGAGAATAATGATTTGGAAATCAGTTTATTTTTTCTACAGAATGAATCACGTAGTCAAGAAGCACTTTGACGCATCTTATTTCATTAGATAATAGGTAGGTACCTTTACCTGAAGGCACTATAACTATAGAACACTCTGAAATGGCAAGCGAATCGGAGAATGGAAAACGTCAGTAATGGTGGTGAGTGAAAGAGATCTTATTTCTATAGATTGGATATGGATACAGAAGAGATTTTTTGAGAAAGAGCTCGTGGTTAAGTTATAAAACAGCCGCACAAGTCGATCCATCAGGTTAAGCTATGCTTGATGGAGTTAGTCTGTGGATGTATGACCATCTTTACATACCGAGACTTACCGCACGTTAGCCGTTGCAGTCGGCTCTCATTCGTGGAATTTTGACAGTCGCGGGTCGTCAGAAGCCCGAAAGTCAGAGCCCGGGCCAGGGGTATCGTATTAAGGCTCGTGCAAACAGATGCGAAATCGCGGGCGCGACAGGCAGCGGTACCTTTGTCGACAAAGGTACCGCTGCCTGTCGCGACCGCGATTTCGCGTCTGTTTGCTCGAGCCTTTAGCCAGTTACTGGTTTGTGGAGTACAGATAGGCAGACGCTCCATGTAAATACTGGTATTCAGCTGCATCCGGTTAGACTGGAAGCCGACCGCAACATGGTTGGCAAAAGGCTAGGCAGTTTTTTTTTTTGGAATCAGAAGAGAGTTTTTGACAAACTACTGATACGAAATAACTCGCAGTTTCTAGCTAATTTTAATTTTCAATCAACGAGTTCCGAATCGACCTAAGCATTTTTGTGACACACATAAAAACATTACAAAAAATCGCCATTCAACATGGAGGATGGTTGTACGCAGCGGTAACGCAGCGGGCGATCAACATGGTGGCATAATGGCACATTGTACAGTATCTATTAATTGTGAATACATAATTCGTGTAACTACACTTTATGATGTAGACGGGACTACCGTGGAAAAGCGCGAATTGGCAATGTTGGTCCTATAAAAGTAATGAAAGAACTTTTTGATATGGCACCTAAAATTCAGTCAAGAGTAGGTATAGTGTCATTCGTAACAGATTTTGCTTTTATCATAAACTCAGATCCGCCAACAGTATTGAGTGTTGTACTGCAATAAATGCAAATGTAGGTACTTTGTTCATCATTCTTCTTCGGATCGATGGCAATCTAAATAGACTAGGCCAAGAATTCGGCTAACCCTCTTATTCATAAACGTTTTATAAAGTTAAAGAGACGTATAAACGTCGAAAATGTATGGTTAAACAGTTGCTAATTCATAACTTAACTTTATGCAGCGTTTATGAATAAGGCGGTAAGTGTTTGGCGCCATCACTAGCGCCCATCAGTTCCTGTAACGTGCAGCTGACAGGACACAGGACATGATACTAAGTGTCCTATCGTTTGTGGAACAGCACCACATTTACACTCCAAGGCGGACTCGTCTATGGATCTCCAAGTGAACAGTTTTTTCTTGCTTCGGCCAACCTGGGTCCGGAGTCTGTTTAATGACTTCCAGGTTACCCAAGGCAACTTATGTCCAGGTGGGAGATCTTCATCAGGTGGAACGAATTCTTTGGGTAAGGAAGAACTTTCTCGCCACAGTTTCAGTAGGTATTTCTTTTGATCGTTCGCTAGTGAGTGGGACGACAGCGACACACTTTAAAAAAATTGTTTCGGCTTTTTAGCCTTTGTGGCACAAGGATGTTGTCGAGTGTCGGAGACCGTCTTGGCTCTTTCGCTGAAGCTTGCCACCGCTCTGCGAGCTACTGGTGGCGCTGTTCCTGCTAGCGGATACAGCGTTTAAACCGTGGTCGGTTTCAGGTAACCAGTGATGATCTAGAAGATACCTACTCATACGTGTTGGTACTTCACTATCTTGATCTCCTTCTCAAGCAATGCAATGAGTCCAAAGTTGAGTGCAAATCAGAGGTGCTTTTAATTTTCTTTTACATCAAAGTATTATACTTAGTATCTATCGTTGTCAGGCTCATTTCTAACCCAAATATCTTCCCTTATACTCCCTGGACATGGTCGTAAACTCGGAAACTGCCGCACCCAGAAATACCCACTTCATAACGAGACAGTCCTTCCACACCATACTATGACGTCACTATATTTGGCACCAAGGGACAGATCGTGCGATTGTCATGTTAATGTCGCGCCGCGGCACCAGGGGGCGTCCGCGCCCTCTCGCGAACTGATTAATAATTATTTGACACTTCCACCTCCCCTTATGTACTGGAGATGTGGAGACATTGTTGTTTTATGGTAGGTATATGGTTGGGTAGAAATCTGCGCATAGATATAAATTTGGCAGGATATAATGAAAAGATTCATGATGCTTTTGCCTTATTGATGGAAATCCCAATGTCTAAACATGGAAGGATTTCGAGCTATCCATTCATTTGAATTGCCACTTGAATCATTATTTCAATACTTACTAACAATAATAATGTTAATGAAATCGAGACATCTGACATAGGTATTTATATCTTTGACGTCTTATACCTTTAACTTTCTATCATCCTTTATGAGGCATAAATCCATCCATGTAAAGACTTGCTGATCATATTACCTACAGGTAACCAGAATTAAGTTAAACCCTATTCTACACAGTCAATTAAATTACACAACATACCTACCCTGTCCTACATAACTATTTCTATTATAAAATAAACCAGATTTGCGGTTTCCTCTCGCGTGTAACACTACCCTCACTAATCGGATTTACCTCGCAAACGACACCCTATTAAAACCTACAACGCAAAATTACTGTAACATACGCTGACATGTAAAAACCTATTTATTACAAACTTAACTTTACCGCTACAAACATTCACGTCTTCTAACATCTCGTCCTAAAAATCATAAGGAGCTGCAAATATAAGTTTGTTTTCTTATAATATGAGGCTTCAAGTTACATGGGTAAAGGTCCGCAACAAGATATCTTTATTCAGTATTGTATAATATAATTTGATAAATATCTCGGTTTGGGTGTGAAATTCAAGGCGTTTATTTTGTTAAGAACTTCATATGGTATTATATGTGTATCAATGGTTGGAGGTATTGATTGTAAGGCCTGTAATTTGAAGTGATTTGTGTGGTGTAAGCGTTTTTGTGTGATTATTATTAAGCCACATTTGTCCTGGTTTAAGGAGGAGGTTTTTTGTCCACTTGTCCAGAACTGCCTATGTGATCACGCCCTGATTGCCAGTCACTAATGAGTAAATAGCTCTAATAAACTAAATACATCAACTAAGTTGATGTGCTAGCATAGCCAGCATGGTTTGCACAATCCGAATTAATAAGACAGCTTTGGACCTAATATACTTCCCTAGGGAACTCTCTAAGTTATTTGTTTTTAATCATTCATAAATGCTCCAACTATAGCAGATTGAATACAGAGAAAGATCTCTATACTAGCTATTTACAGGAATAAATAATTAATAAGAAAATAATATTACTAAAACGAAAAACTTGGATTATATCATTGTGTCTTAAAGATTCAAATGCTTTTCCCAAACATATTTATGTAAGCTTGCAATAATACATACTTAAGTTACGTAGCTAAGCAACATCTTAACCACTTTCTCAAGATAAGGTAGGTAGTCAGATCTTTTAAGCTGATTGTAAAGACCCCAGTTTACTTTAGAACAAAATACCACACATGAGTCTGTAAGGATAATACGCAAATCCCTCTTTCTTTCAGTTCACTGTACGCAAATAAAAGTAGCATCCACAGATCATTAAAATCCGTACTTCCCACATGAAAAAACGAATGAAAAAGCGCACCAATTCGGTTTACAGTCGCACCGAGCGGACTGTCCGTACTTTTTTTAATTTCTTTTTTTTTTCGTAGCATTAGCATGCACCGAGTTCGGTCGGTAACTGCGTTACGCGAATTACTCTGTGTACAGTTGAGAGCGCGAGCGATTGTTGGCCGATTCTGAACGAAATGTAGATGGGAATCTCGATGTTATTGTCAAAGTTGGAAGGTTGATATTGGCGTGATGTTTTTGTGTAGTAGTATGGTAAGTTAGTGCGTGCATTGTGCCTGAGTGCATTACAACAGGGTACAATACGCGAGAGCCACTCGTTACCTACTTGACTGTGTAACTTCGTTTGTGAGTTCGCGCTGCCTCGTGCTCGGTGTTGTGCTGGAGAGCTCGTCGGACGTAAGGGGCTTATTTTACTATACAAAAAAAACAACCGACTTCCAAATAAAACACAAAAAAAGTGAAAAATAACTTTAATTTCGGAAGTCGGTGTCTTTGTTTTTCAATTTTCATTTCTTGCCACCGACTTCCGAAATTAAAGTTATTTTTCACTTTTTTTGTGTTTTTTTTTGGAAGTCGCTTGTTTTTTTTTTGTAAAAAGTTTTTATTTTTCACTTTTTAGTTGTGGTTCCTACCCCACACAAATTCGAATACCACTACCTGCTATGTAAATAACACTGACGGAGTCAAAGAATATATCGTTTACATACACTAAGTGGGAAAAAATACGTAATATTGAAGCTAACTCCAAAACTACGCAAGCAAAGTTAATACAATTTATATGGGACCACCTCTGAAGCATGACATACCAAACAAAAAAAAGAATCATCAAAATCGATTCATAATTGGCGGAGTAATCGCGTAACACACACAAAAAAATAAAAAAACACAGACGAATTGAGAACCTCCTCCTTTTTGAAGAAATCGGTTAAAAATATATGAACATTTTAGACGCGAAATACGACATAAGTACTTGTATCAATTCATTGGTAAGTAGGTACCTAATGCTTTTCTTGATTTTCTAGTATTCCATTCAAGGATATGTCATGACTTGGATATGTCAAGAACTTCGATAAGGTCTCATTAGGTATAGCTACTCATGTACTTACTAAAATAATTACTAAGTACTTATAGATTACGGCGTCATTTGAATGTAAATAGCTACCTTACGTTTGGAACATTCAAAAAGCAAGTCGAGTCTGATGATGATACACATAATAACTTGTACATGTAATAACTGGGCAGTTAGGAACTCAAATTACAACGTTTTTATTTTACCAGAGGCTACGAAGTATGAATCACGGCTACGCGCCGTACAAAAAAGGTTTTCATACTAATAAAGTTTCACTGACTGTCTGTTGTCCACTCCGCTCCTAAACCCCAAACCAGCATTTTGATTTCCTCTACGAGGGTGCGTCACTCGCTGCGAGAGCTCGTAACACCTATTATGGCGCCCCCTACAAAAAGATTTATTCAAAATGTTATTTTACACCGTCTATGTACCCTGTTCTATTGTATTCAATCGTTCCATGTACAATGACGTTGTAATTTGAAATAATATTGCGTTCGATTTTCAACTTTATTCCCGTGAATTATTAAAAGATGTCATTCGGCGCCATTTTGTCGACGCGTAGGGTGAGTGTAACTGTTATTGACTCGCGTTATTGAGTTATATTGAGTGGCTAATGGGTATTGCGTTGTTGATTTGTAACGCATTTTGATGCAGTTGTTGTTTGAGAAAATGTTTTTACAGTAGCTAGTTAGTTTTCTTCCCTTATAGGATAAACTTAGAACTAGTATATTTTCGAAAAGGATAACATTACTAGAGAGACTTCCATAATGAGTTTTAGAGCTCTTTTAAAAGTAGGTAGGTAAAGTTTCGGTGGGCGTAAACACCTTATAGAGCATAATATGTATACCGTAGGTACTCTGACTGATATACGCCACATAAAGAACTGACAATTTTATAACGATGTAGTCGAATAAAAGCTTCTTTATATAAATGCGCACTGTTCATACAAGTAGGTTCATACAAGTAGGTATTCACAAATGACCTAAAGTCCACCTAACAACATATCTCCAGGTACTCATTGTAGCCTGCAAAACTGGTGGCCGGGTATCTGCTAACGAAGCCAATTTGCCTGCCCGGCTCCCGGCAGTAATGAAGCATTCGCGTTGATGACGCGGAGAACACCGTTAACAATTAATTTTCTTCTTCATTTTTCTTTTATTGGCTCTTCGGTTTTTAAAAAGGAGGTTTACGTGAATGAAGTATTTTGTTCGAGTATTACCTAATTGGACCGCGTTATTGTATTTTAAAATACAGCCAATTAAAATTGGCAGTCATTTTTTAGGTTTTGATTATCACCGTTTGTTAAAACATCGTTACGTTAGGTTATTCCCATAAAAATAAAAAGCATTTAATAAAATAACACGTAGTTCTTTACTTCTGATAATAAATAGGCCTAGAAAAATTTTCCTACCACAAAAAAAATGTCCGCCATTTCCTCTCATTTCCAATTTTAAAAGCGGAGCAATTTAGTGCAGTTTTTTCTTCCCAGTTTCCCGGGGGACTAACAAACCTAGTATAATCTCCACTAGAAGTGACAGGCAGCTGCCACTCTGGAAAGTGGCTTCGTTACAGCACGAGAGGGCGCCCGTGTCGCTTCGCAGTTTCACGCCGGCTCAACTGCGCTGCTTGAAATGATGACAATTATACAGACTTTGAGAAGGTTTTGTTAGTGTACGAGTGCTTGTAGGTATTGCGGCGTTTATGTGTAGGTTCGTTTAGTGTATTTTTTTTTTTTCATTTAAAAGAGGTTTTTCTGTTTCAGGGTTCGTAGTTCTGAAGTTTAGAAGCTCATTAAAGTTTAATATAAAATCATGTACTTACCTATATATACCAAATAGGTATTACTGCTCCTAGAGATGAAATCCATTTTTTTTTGTAGAACATGCAATAGAGATCATAGATTGATCGCGGTAGGTTACCCAAAAAATTGTAGGTATAGAAAATAAAAGTAAATATTGCAAAAAAAAAAAACCCTTGCCGATATCACAACATTCACAACGATCTTATAAAATTGTAAAATGATAGGTATATTCTCCATTACATTTTCCGGTGTCAGAAAAACAGCAGAGAAAGTTTTCCCTTGCTGTAGCACAGATGGCGCTACGAGTAATGTATCCGAGAGAGTTTTCATAAGTGATTGTAGATTCTAAAGCCTTGGAGAACCGAAGTACTGACGCTACCGTGTCGAATTGTGTGTTGCTGAAGATTAGATCAGATACACCACGCACATGCAATAGGCCTATTGCATTGGACACGACGCGGAAAAAAAACTAAATGGACTCTCTTGTAAATCAACATGAACAATGAACATAGCTTCCGCCCACGGCTTCACCCGCGTGGTATGTGGATAAAAAGTAGCCTATGTCCTTTCTCAGGCTCTAGACTATCTGTGTACCAAATTTCATTTAAATCTGTTGAGTAATTTTGGCGTGAAAGCGCGACAGACAGACAGACAGAGTTACTTTCGCATTTATAATATTAGTAAGGATTTTGGCTAGGTGTATGCTCTTTTTTATTATTAATAAATTAATAAAGGTACCAGAGAAAATATCAAAATAATGCCTCATACTAATATATTGGATATACCTAGTTATTGTAGCAATATGTTGTAAATTTATACTTGTCAGTTTTTATAAAGATCATTAACTTGTAAGAATTTAACTCCTGTCTGGACTTATGAATTCCTAGTAAATTATACCTAAGATGTAGTATATGTTATGATAGATTGAAGTGCCACCCCCTGCATTACTTACGGTCTCCTTTTGAAATGATAAAATTCATTCGGAACCATTAAACTCACCGACCCATAGAAATTGATTGGTTCAATAAAAACTGATGCTTCGGTAATTTATAAAATGTATTGCAGTAAACGTTTCAGAGAAATAGTCAACGACGATGTTATTTACTGATCAATACCCGCATTAATACACAGGAGGCCTAGGTAGGTACAGTTCAACTATTTTCTTAATGTCCCTCGGCAAACTTCTTGTTTCGTGACCCGGCGGATTTCTATCAGTTGCCCTTTGCACTTGGTACAGACCGTACGCTCTCTATATATTTCCAAGTTGATTGAGAGCGTCCAGTCTGCACCAAGTGCAAAGGGACATTAAGAAAATTGTTGTACTGTACTGTAGTGTTAGTAATAAAATATTTTTTTAGATATTTCAAAGCAGTCAATTTAGCACAATCCATACCGATACTTATTATGCGAAAACAACTCTGTATGAGTATGTGTGTCTGTTACCTTTTCATGCCTAATTGGCTGAATGTATTTCGATGAAATTTTGCACTCAGTCTACAACCATGACCTGGGTTAGGACATGGGTACTTTTTATCCCGGTAGTACCTACATTCACTTTTTTCTGACCTCCACGTGGACGAGGCCGCGGACAAAAGGTTGTCAATAAAGCAGGTGAGCTTTGCATATGTTCATATGCTCAAAGCGCTGAGTGAGATCCTCATGGAGTCATGCCCTATTAGGACACCTTTATTTATTCAACAAAGTAGACATTATAAAGCAACATTTTGAATACAAATTCAAAACAGTTCACATAAAAGCATCACAAATCAAGTTATTAACGTAATAGTAGATACAATTTATGCAAAATATCCTCACATTCACCACGATAAACGTGTTTATCAGTCTAGTGTTATGAAGTTGTAAAATATTGGCGTTAGTAGCCGCCGCGGCGGAAGCGACCATCGTTTCCGCCCCAGACAGCCGTTAACTATCTATTTGCGACTCGTATTTATGGCGTGAGTGGCACAGAACGTGAAAAATATTCACAACCACACTTAAGACTTTATTAACTTATTTACAGGCTTTTGTTTATATTATTAGCATGTTTTGTAGTCATGTTTGTTGTTAAGTAATGATTATGTCTCATAAATTGTGATCAGTTGATCGTCAAGACCAATTTCTGAGGTGGAATTCTAAAATATGGGACGTTGAGCTGGCAGACAATTTGCTAACAATAGACCTAAGCTGTTAAAGTACTATGAGGTTGCTATTCCAAGAACTTTAAAGCCAAATTAATGGCCTTAAGCATATAATAAAATTCTATCAAATGAGAAAGTTATTTTACCATAAAATTATATGAACTAAGGCACGAAATATATTCAAAAGCTCTAGAAATAACATTTTAACTATAATTTTATTTATTCATGCAAACGAGACAGCTGGCGTAACGACAACATTGAGTTATTGATATCATTCGGCCTCCTTTACTAGCTCTATGACCACTTGTGTCCACTCCATAGTCCAATTGCATTGTCTATGGTCACGTATTGCCATTGTCCACTGGTTCTTTATGATCGTGAGGTTGACCACTTACGGAAAGATGTCCTACTAATTTAAAAATATATTTTTTATCTCTGTCACTCAGTAAATATTGAAAAGAGAAGTTGCTGTGTCCGAGATAAAAGAACGTGTTTGTTATGATAATAGACCTGTTTACCTCTAAACGGGACGATTATCAAAACAGACGGGATGCTGCGTGTTATTTCAACTGGACCGAGCGTGACTCGATCGTTGAGATGTGACGTGTTGAATATTTAATTAGGGTGCTTAGACGCAGTATTTTTAGTCCAAACAAATAAATATGCTACCAAAAGTCCGTTGTAGGTACTTATTATATTCAAATTAATAAAATGAAAACAGGAATATGTATCTATTAATAATGTAGTAACTTAAAAAAAATACCAGTAGTCAATTCGTGCGCTCACCCCACTGTACATAAATTAGACAGCTGTCACTTTCGAACTTTTAAAATTTAGAATGTCACAGATAATAAATCACAGAGCGTCCCTATTCCGTACAAGCGTTGTCTTCGATTGGCTATGTGCTTTTGTATCGATTACAAGTAGTTAAGTTCTCGGGTAGTCGGTGGGTGGACTTTAGGTGTGCGTGAAATGGATACTGCCCTACTGGGCGGGGTCGATGTCAGCCAATCCTGTAAGTGATACTCTACTTCTTCTCAACTAACAATGAGCAAAAATCAACCTTATCTCAACGTTACAGGGTTTCAAATCGCATCGTATTTGCTTGTATTCTTGAAAGCGATACCCTAGTTCTTTATTGCGTAAAGTATTTGAAAATAGACTTTGTTGGGTCGTGTTAGAATTCAAAATGGCGGTGGATAAGTATGTAATTGATATATCGTGTCTAAAATTGGTGTTATTTGCATTGTTGGGTTGTCAGAGTATATTATATAGTTTTGTACTACATAGGCAGTATGTAAATTCAGTTTAGTACCTAATTTTGGTAAATCAATACCTACCGATAGAAAGCATAAATGTTATTTTTTTATTATTTAGGAAGCTGTGGTTTCGTTGATTTGTATTTTTTTGCTGTACAACTCTACCTAGACACTGGTTAGTCGACCATTTGCCTTGAGTTGACTATTTGATTCAGCCATTATAGAAACATAAACTTTCCAAACCTCGTTAATAACCTACACATAAACAGTAAAGGTATCAGCGAAATATTCCTTCTTTTACATAATATTTAACGGCCATAGACAATAATTATCCATAATAGTGCCAGTTGCCTAAGTACTCTAAAAATAGGTCGTTATGTATTCTTCATTCAAACATCGAACAATACACGAAAAAATCATTAGAAAGGGGAGGAAGGGGAGCACCTGACGCCGGAAGTCATTAGTAAATAGATGGACACGAAGAAATGCGATAACGCCCCGCTCTCCCCAAAATTACTGTTAAACCAACTAAGGAAATACATTTTTTTAAATCTATCTCAAAGAACTCTGTACTTTGCGTCCTTAAAATACGGTTGATTTTAAATAAATGATGAGTTTGACAGCTGTCATAAATAAATTTGTTTCTCGATATAAAAAATGACATTGTGTGGCCAACACCAAAACGTGAACATCTATTGTTACAATCTAAGGATTCTTTTGAGGGTAAAAGATAAAAGTTTTTTTTATCCTTTCTGGTGGATTTGAATAAGTTTTACTTGTCTCTTCGACGATTGTCTTTTTCTCGGTGTCTTAGAATTACGTACAAGAATAGGAAGTTTAAATTCTGTAATTTATCTCTTAAACTCGGATATGTCACTGGTATCAGCTTCCACACAGCCAACATCAGCCAACATTTACTTTGTACTTAGTCTAGTGTTCTTGTGCCGAAATAAACTATTATTATAAAAAACAAAAAAAAAAATATCTTCTGTCAAAACTGCACATGGGACGTGAACTTTGGGAAAGTTGTTTTGAGTAATGGATGTAAAATTAATAGCCAAATTATTTTTCTCAAAGCCGATCTCTTGACCTCCGCTCGATACTGCGTGCCGAAAACCCGCACACAGTACCTACCTTAGGTGGAGTTGAGAAGGAGAAAAGGTGCAATTCCTAGTCGCACCAACCTGTTCAACAGACATCTGCCTAGCCTTTTCCCAAGTATATTGGGGTCGGCTTCCAGTCTAACCAGATGCAGCTGAATACCAGTATTTTACATGGAGCGACTGCCTAGTAACTGGGTAATTCAATACCCCTTGGTAAGACTGGTTGTCAGTCTTTCGGATTTCTGACGACCCGTAACAGCTTAACGTGCTTTCCGAGGCACGGAGGAGTCTCGGTATGTAAAGATGGTCACCCTTCCACGGACCAACCCCGGCAAGCGTAGCTTAACCTTATGGATCGACCCGCGCGGCTGTTATTACTTAGCCACGAGCTCCTCAACCTTTTCAACAGAATTAAATCGATTAGTAGATAAAACTGGCCGTCTCATTGAGCAATTCTTATATCTCATCTCCTCAATTCCCATGATTTTATAAGCACGAGAATCTTACATCTTTTCACTAAATATTCCTCCAATTTCTAGAACCTCCTCTAGTCAAATTCCTTATTTACAATTCCACCCGTTCGAAGTTAACCGTTCGGCTGCCCCGGTGTCATAAAGACCCCGTAACTCTATAACTTGTAACTCGTCACCCGCACCCCAACCCGCTGCCGCTTATTAGCTTACCAAAACCAACAATCGTGATTAAATCGCGCGTGAACTAATAAAATAATAAGACTTGCTCTCAGCGAACAATCGCGGCGTAGGATTACATGTTGCTGCTTTGTTTAACATTGATTATTTTGCGAATTTTGTGATTCATTACTAGATTTTACAATATTAGTCGTGTCCATAGTAGTCTAAACATATAAAATTATTATTTTACTTACAGGATATTCTTGTAACTTGTCTTTTGAATAACTTAACCTATAAACAGAAAGAGACCTATCTTTGGAAACATCTTACATGAAACATTATCCATTGTTTTAGCGATTAACCAAACAATCTTATACATAAATTAATATCCAAACGAATAATTAAGTCACGCTCATAATACAAAGTTAACGATAAAACTATCTAACAAGCGTCAACAAAATGGTTTCTCAAGAAATTTAACGCTCGGTTCTATTTAGCGCAAAAAATTGCATAGAAACCGATGACGTGCGGGGGGTGAAGTGGGGGGAGTAAATTTCATTACAATTAGCTGTCACGTCGTATGAATAATTCATGGCCGGGGTCTGGGAGGCCCGCAAACAGTGAAGGGTTGATTGTTGCCGTCTGTTTGCTGGCGGCCAGTAATTTGTGCCGGCCATCGTTCATTAGGCCGCGTTTACGTTAGGATTTTGATGTTACCGATAATTTGGTTGTGATTACTGATTAGGGCAGTAGTTGGTAGTTTGGCTGTTTGTTGATGGCTTTAGTTGTCTAGATTTACAAAGACTGAATGTGTAGTTAATTCACACATTTATTTCTTTTAACGGAGTATTCAGGTCAAGATCGTAGCTGGATGGGTTCTGTAGTTTCTAAAGTCTGTTTTTCAATCTCGTAGAATAATTTGACATTTCAAGTGATTGTTTTTTTCAATTTGGAGTTTGACATTTGCACCTGTCAAATTAGTCTACGGGATTAAAAAACAGACTTTACATGTCTCAATATTACACAGTGACGATTTTCACAATTGATCATTAGGAATCTTGTTCCTCGTTCTTCAAAATTGGTATGGCAATGGCAAAATGACAAGATCATCTATTTCTCGTATATCATCCGCAAGTCTTCAAGGCATAAATACAGCTATCTAAAAATAACGACCCGTAGGTACAAACTTTGCATCTCAATAAAAGGTTTGCCGATTGCTGCTGAGTTGGTTATGTCATGGCTTAGTAATGACAGCTATGATCTATCAGGTTAAACTACGCTTGGTGGGGTTGGTCCGTGGATGGGTGACCATCTTTACATACCTACACTACACTAGCTGCGCCCCGCGGTTTCACCCGCGTAAGTCTCGATCCCGTGGGAATATCGGGATAAAAAGTATTGTATGTGTTAATCCAGGTTATAAACAATTTGTTTGCCAAATTTCATCCAAATCCATTCAGTAGTTATTACGTGAAAGAGTAACAAACATCCATCCATCCATACTTACAAACATTTGCATTTGTAAAATTAAGTTAGATTAAAATACTGGTATTCAGCTGCATCTAGTTAGACTGGAAGCCGCAATATGAAAAGGCGAGGCAGAACTGTCAATCTTACATTATTATCTCGGAATCTTTTACACTTTTTCTTGTATACGAACAGCTGATACCTGTCACACATCCTTCAAAACTAAAAGAGATCAGAGGTCTCGTTACATCAACCTCATACCTTCAGTTCTAAATATATCTGGGACGTGTTGACATTGTATTTAGCAGTTCATTACTGCAGACGAGTGATGTCGTGATGTTAGTCGAGCGATCGCCTTACGAGACAGCGATGATCGTGTTACACTTTAGAGTGTTGGAGAAAGGTATAGGAGGTAGCGATTTTGGCGTGTTGACAGCAGCACCCTAATTGCGTAACACAATCATGATGAAGGAGCTCGGGGCTAAGTAATTTTAGGGGTATGAGGAACAGGGTGTAAAGTTCACTCATCCACCATAGAAAAGGGAGGATCCTCCAACCAGACGGGTGTTGTGTCTGGCGGGCAACTGCCCACTGCACGGTAAACTTTAATTGCGCGATGCAGGATTTATGTGACGTCTGTCTGACGTCAGGTCTTTGATGCGTAGTTCGCATGTGGCGATGTAGATACCGCCACATAATCACAGCCTCACAGGGTTGATCCATTACCAAGGGGTATCGTATTACCCAGTTACTGGGTTGTAGGCAGCCGCTCCATGTAAAATACTGGTATTCAGCTTCGTCCGGTTAGACTGGAAGCCGACCCCAAGATAGTTGGGAAAAGGCTAGGCAGCTTGAATCATGATGAAGGATATTGCGTATCCATTGCTTCATATATTCGAAAAATTTGAATTTTGTTGAACTGTCAAAATGAAACATATTGTGATTCATCGCGTGTGACGTAATCGGTGCAGGTTTTGTAACTAAAAAACAGTGTTTAATTTAGTTTTGGTCCAACAAAATTTAATACACTATCGTGCCATCGACACGACGAACTTCTTCTTCAGAAGTCATTTATTCTTGTCATCTTCTAGGAGTTCTAGGAACTGTGAAATAATTGACCAAATTTATAATTTGTAAAGTTGATTTTTGCCACAGGGTTAATTGCGATCAGATTCAGGTTGACCAATTTTAAAATTTTGTCTGCGTTTAAAAGGTGGGTTTAAGCCCTTTTTTTATGCCTCAGTCTCGAGGAGTGTCGTTTTGTTAGTGTTTAAGTGTCCTTTTGGTTTAATGCAGAAGTCCAAACAGTGATTCTCTTTTCTAGTTTTATAGTATTTATGTATAGTGGTGGTGGATAGTATGTAGTTTAGTAAAATATAGTATAAACACAACTGTATAGTTGTGTGTAAATAGAGTATAAAGTACAATGGGGTTGACGTATCCGTGTGGATAAAAAC
This sequence comes from Lithophane ornitopus, assembly GCA_948473465.1. Classification (NCBI taxonomy): domain Eukaryota; kingdom Metazoa; phylum Arthropoda; class Insecta; order Lepidoptera; family Noctuidae; genus Lithophane; species Lithophane ornitopus. The sequence goes on from OX419626.1 coordinate 15,554,812, forward strand.
TCCTTATTAATAAAGAATATTAAAAACATAAAAAAGTGTCCATTACGATGATGCAAAAAGGTTTACTGAAAAAAAATCTTTCAGAAAATCACATCATCATAAAGGACGCTTAGATCTGCCAAGTAACAAGAAAGGGTTTTTTTTTTTCTAGTTATTTTTGTTTCAAATGACCTCTTCTTCCTGCATTTTTTCTGGATTTTTATTGGGTAATAATGAAACGATCCTTCGCTTGTCATTTACGCCATCTTGGTGGATGGGTGTGCGCCTGAGACGGTCCAACTGCGCGTCTGCGCTGGCGCCACGGCATCCGTCCTGAACTGTCATGTTGCTCCTATCCATCTAACACGCAGCGTATGATTACCTAGTACCGAGATGTGCCGACATCACCGAGCGACGATAAGCTCTAATGGTTCTAACTTTCAGGCTAATTTCGGAGTAAAAACATGAAAGATTTGGCAAACATACTATACCACACACGTTGTTAAAATTTACTCAAGTTAGACTAAGAGCGACATTTTATAACCTTCTATCCTTCCTTTTATTTCCTCGTTCTTTCCTTATTTTCTTCTTTATAAAATGTCGCTCTTATTATTAATTGAAGCCTAGTTGCTGCAAAGGATTGTAGCGTAAGTTTTACCGTCTTTTCTCATATGTTTTAATATTTATCTTAAGATTAGTAGTGACGTATTTTTAACCGACTTCTTCAAAAAGAAGGAGGTATTCTTTTTTTGTTTGGTAGGTCATGCTTCAGGGGTAGTCCCATATAAATTTTATTAACTTTGCTTGCGTAGTTTTTGAGTTACCTACAATATTACCTACGTATTTTTTTCCCACCTAGTCTATGTAGACGATATATTATTTGACTCCGTAACTGTTATTTACATAGCAGTTACTGTATTCGAATTTGTGTGGGGTAGGTACCACAGCTAAAAGTGAAAAATAAAAACGAATCACAAAAAAAAAACAACCGACTTCCAAAAAAAACACAAAAAAGTGAAAAATAACTTTAATTTAGGAAGTCAGTGTCTTTGCTTTCAATTTTCGTTTTTTGCTACCAACTTCCGGAATTAAAGATATTTTTCACTTTTTTGTGTTTTTTTTTGGAAGTAATTTGCCAACATCTCTGCGGGAGGATGAGTTCTTTTTTTTTTTAATTTTTTTTTTTTTATATCTGCTATATATTATGTATATTGTGTGCTTTTAGTCTGTGCTAAATACCTAAATGTATTTTCTTTATTTCTAACTTTCACCCATATAGTTCCATTTTCATTCTAGGAATAATCAATCTATAAGGTTAACTAGTTTTAAACTTACATTTATCGCCCAGTTTTTCAAACATCTCAGGGTGAGATTTGGTAAATTTACATACTTCCTCAATATAAATACCAGTTAATGTAAGTATTCTAAGTTTACTAAACAGTGGTTTACAGGATGTAAGTTGTTCTACATTACAAATCGCACGTATACACCTCTTTTGTACGATGAAATCTCTTGCGAGATGCACAGTATACCATATCGCAGTATTGAACCAAAATATGCATGATAAGCCGGTAATGTGGTTTGTCTACTTGTAAAGGTTCAACTAAACTAAACATAAAAAGAAAAACAAACTCCTCAACAACAGAAATACAGTTAATCGTTTGCAAAACCAACATCACGAATACACTGATGTTTCGCGGCGACATCGCCCAATATTATTCTACTTACGGAGACAGCCTAAGCAAACACTCGCATACTTCCGATATGACATTAGAACTTTGCAAAAAATAATATTTAAGTATTAAATTACGAGGGTTATCTATGTTTTTCCAAATTCTCACGTGGCATGGCGCCATAGAGTTTTTGTTCTATTTTTCTGGCGTGAGTTGACAGTTCTGGAGTTAACGTAATTATGTCATTGAGTGTCTCTGCTATTGTTAGTTCTTATTCTTTATGGGGTATTTTGGGGCGATCTTAAAGATATAAAACTGTTGAGTCAGCAGTTTTTAGTAACGGCTACTGTAGATACTTTTTACGTATCCAATTTCCTGAATTATTAATGAAGAATTACAAAATATTTTCCGAAGATTATTCATGTGTGTTAAATTATAATTATGGTCTTTTGAAACTAATACAAAAAAAAACCGAATTCTAAAAAAAAAAAAACGAAAATTGAAAAGCAAAGACACCGACTTCGAAAATTAAAGTTATTTTTCAGTTTTGAGTGTTTTTTTTTGGAAGTCGGTTTTTTTTTTGTTGTAAAAAGGTTTTTATTTTTCAGTTTTTAGTTGTGGTACCTACCCCACACAAATTCTAATACCACTAGCTGATGTAAATAACAGTGAAGGAGTAAATGAAAACATCGTCTAGATAAACTAAGTGGGAAAAATACGTAATATTGAAGCTAACTCAAAAACTACACAAGCAAATTTAATAAAATTTATATGGGACCACCTCGGTAGCATGCCCTACCATACAAAAAGAAGAAAGAGAAAGAATCATCGAAATCGATTCATAATTGGCGGAGAAATCGAGTAACAAACATACAAAAAAAAACATACAGACGAATTGAGAACCTCCTCCTTTTTGCAGAAGTCGGTTAAAAAGTTACCTAGGTATAAAGCTCATAATTCCTTATTGGTCTAGTGGTCGCAAGTGCTACTGCTTGACACACGGTCCTGGGTTTGATTCCCGGGTCGGTAAAAGCTTTATTGGAGTTTTTCACCTGGAATTTCTGTCTAGATTTGTGCCCGGTTGATGGCAATAGGCTCGCCCCTTATTACGTAGGACTTCAACATCCTGCCAGGGTTGCGGAATAGTCCGAAAGGGATACCGGGACCCTGGCAACAGGCAACTGAAGGAACACGGGTGGGTTTTAGTCAGTAAGAGTCTGACACGCCCTTCCGCTCTGGGCAGAGCGGGAGAAGTCATATGATGATTTCCCACTGGCGAAATGTACTATAGGTGTACCTCTGCCTAGCCCTTCGGGGAATACAGGCATGATGTTATGTTATATGTAAAGCACATAAATATTAGGGGCCTCACCACAATAACTTAGGCACATGTTCAACGCGTGTCTAATGTCAGTTTTATGTCAAACTCCATACAGAAATGTCATGTTTAAAAGGTGTAGGTAACAACTGATAAACACGGTTTTGTGGTAATAAGGTATGACTTCGTATTGTAACAATTTGTATGAACTCACTCCTTTCAAAATTAATTATATCCTCTATATAGACTTCCTCAAACAACGAACCCATCTTCTTTACTAATTAAGGGGCAGCCATCAAAACTCAGTTTCGTCATTATCTACACAAAAAACTCCATACAAACCCCACTTTAAAAACTGTAAGTCATGTTGACCCTAAACACTTGATGCATTTAATACTAAAATTGCAAAAAACATGTGTAGGTAATCTTTTTTTAATTAAAAGGCAAGGGAATGAAATGTAGTCATCTCTTATAATTACAGGTTGGGACGATGGGAGGGTGACGCGCCGTGGTGGTAATGACGGACGGATTGTGAATGAAAGCTCTTGTGTTTTAACGGAATTGATTAAATTGTTTTAAGTAAGTAAATCCGAGAAGCTGAATGGATGCTTTAGGTATAATTTAGCTACTTTATGCGAAAGCTTCATGGTAGCCAGTGGAATTCAACTTTCTTTCGTTTTTTGTAACTAGCAGGTTGTATGTTTTTTAAATGTTTATTGTATATTGTTTCGCGACCGTAAAAAATATGGATTTACAGAATTATAAACATTAGAATCAGCAATACAACTCTCTAAGTTCACATATTCCTATGGAATGACTCTATTTCATGAAATCATGAAATAGAGTCATTCAATATTCAGTGTATATTATGTACATTCTGAATCTATAATACCGTGTTCATGGTTCAATTGGACCAACAATTAGCAATGACAATAGACTACACCGGAGTTCCGCTCCAGTAACACACTGTATAACTTCTTAGACAGATATGCAACGATACAGACTTATAATGTCACTTTATCTTATTAGCAATCTTAATTATCTAACTTAACATTTTATGCAGTACAAATACTGATTAAATTTAATAAAAAGCTTAGCCCTTTCATAGCTATTGTATGCAATATTGATGCTAATCGCGTTCGCAGTCGATGTGGTTATTGAAAAAGTTGTGTGCTCATTATTCCATATAGGGCAGGATATTAATTCAAATGCATTTGTTCGTTATGTCTTACCACCGTGTTTGTACTGCAAAGATTAGGTAATTGGTTTATGGAAGGTTTCTGCCTAACTGAAGTGTCGTAAATCTAGGTATTCCTAGGACTGCGGTAGCTGAATGACGTTATTGAAACGTTATTTTTGAAAGTAAATTGCGCGTTTTTGACATCTTAAAGTCAAACCCTGGTGCCATCATTTTCATGACGGTGGGCGGCCGTCACTGCGGCCGCTATGTGGCGGCCACCGTTCTTTTACGATCGCGTAGATTTAGCGACGTGTTTCATAATGTCATGATGATATTCAATCAGTAACACTGATACAGCTGATTTCTTTTCAGTTAGGTCTTATCTAGCGGCATGGCAAAGTAATTGTATCCTATCCCAATATAATATTGTTTTTCTACTCAATTCTATCTACAAACACTGCGATCTCAGTTTACTAATAACTGTGTAATTTAATACTTAATTTTATGTTTTTTTGGAGAAAAATTTAATTCAACATGGCTTTGTAACATTATGTAAAACCAAATATTGTGCATGTTTTGTTAGCCTGTAAGTAAGCGTTGCACTTTTATACGTACTATTAAGCATATTATTTTAAATGTATTGTGTTAACAATTGTTGGCAAACCATTTTTTGTTTTTTAAGTCGTTTTATTTTCCTTCAAACTGATCATCTGTCGAAGTATTGTCTACATATATATACCCATCATATGAAAGGGCAGTTTACTTAATCCGTTGACACATGTAGTATAGTGTACACCATTGAACGTCGGTTAGTTTAACGCTCAATTTATTCTGGTCGTGTCTTTAGATTATGTTCAACAAGACAAGCTTGCATTACACGTCACCTTTCTTAGAACATAGTACCTACTTAATTAAGACAGCGTGTCGTCTGTCTACGATCCATATTTATTTACTTACTGCACTAATAAAATGTTGTAAGTTGTTAAATTAGAATTTTAACGTAACCATGAGATTAATAACCAATTAAATTAATTAATTTCAATAGACAGGGTTCAAAATCAGCAATTCTTAAACCAAGTAACGGTTTTATCTTTTTGTCTATTTGAATTTTTTTACTAAAAACAGTTTCCAATTGGTCTCAACTTCCATCCCTTGTTACTAGGTGTACCTACCTATACGGAATAGTGATGATGACAATTTTTTTTTGTCCGATACCTCCTAAAGGGAGGTATCGGTATTATTCAAATATTGGAAACGTATTTTTTCTTTTTTATGTAATCAAAAGATTATGGCGGTACATTGTTTTATACTAACAGATATTAACCGTTAACTTATATGTGTGGTGCAACTGTAAATATAAGTTGGTTGTTTAATAAATAAATAAATAAATTGAGTTAAAATGTGGCATCATCCATCGGGATTTTATACTAACTTAGTTGTAACGTAGCGAGCCCCGACTCTACAACTTTAATGCGTATTATCTAAGTCATTTTCTATTAATATGATAAAGCAAAAAAAATACGTGTCAAATATTTTTTTTATTATCTGACAGACGGAATTAATAGTTTTTTTTTTACCCAGGCATCATCCCTATTTCAAACTCAAACTCAATTTATTTCAGACTAGCTTCCGATATGCCGATAAAAAGTAGCTTATGTCATTCCCCGGGATGCCATCTATATCCTTGCCAAATTTGATCGAAATCAGTTCTGTAGTTTAAGCGTGAAAAGTTAACATACAGACAGACACATAAACTGGCACTTTTGAATTGTCAAAAGGGCACTTTTGAATTGTCATGGGTATTACGGATTTATGGACCGCAGTGAGGAGTGTCCTGTCTGTAATGAATGCTGCTCTTCGTATGCAGCATATTGTTATGTTATCTCAAACGGCCGTATGTTCTGGCTGGTGGGTTATGTTGTGAATCACCTGTGCACTGTGCAACCCGCCCGCGGTGTGCCTTGCATGCTTAATACCGTATTAGGTATTAGTAGTACGTAAGTCCCTATAAAGGAGAATAATATGGGCTCCGAGTATGAGTGGGTGGGAGAATTCTGAGTGTGAGTTTGAGCCATGGTCTTTGTAAAATGACTAAGATGGTTATTGTAGCTGATGTAAGGTTCAGATAAAGTAATTATGGTATTGTCTGTTTCAAAATTATCTGATAAAAAGTTTAAACAAACCCTGTTCAGGTTCACAATCATTCACTGAAGGGAATTAGTAACACATTCATCTGTTAGAAGGTCTGAATCTGTATTTAGAAGGTTTCAACTTTAAATCTCACCACTTTTTCACAACTTATTGTTTGAATACAATGAAAACTAAAACTAGATTTTTTTCATCTTATACGTTTGGTTCATTAACGATAATTTCTAATGTCGTAACCGAATTTATTACAGGCGTTGCTATCGTGGTCACTATAATACATTTTTGCACATCTTACCATAAGTTTCATTTTGCACACCTTACCATAAGTTTCATTTTTAAGGTTCCGTACCCAAAGGGTAAAACGGGAACCTATTACTAAGGCTCCGCTGTCTGTCTTTTTGTCTGTCCGTCTGTCCGTCTGTCAATAGGCTGTATCTCATGAACCGTTTTAGTTAGACAGTTGAAATTTTCACAGATGATGTATTTCTGTTGCCGCTATATATAACAACAAATACTAAAAACAGAATAAAATAAATATTTAAGGTGGCTCCCATACTTACAACAATCGTGATTTTTTGCTCGTTTTTGCTCGATATTGAAAACGGCAACAGGTAGACGCTTGAAATATTCACAGAATATTAAGTTATTTTAATCACTTTAAAAATAAATAATTAATAAAAATAAATGTTTTCTTAAATAGCAGTGTTTTCATCAAGATTTGAGAGAAAATAGTTAGGTACTTAAACACTTTTCTCAATTTAATTTCAAATATAGTTTCTCGCTCCAGTATTTCCTTGTAGACGTGGGAACTGTCGCCTGCTGGTGTTTGTCCGAACTCCTCGGCTTGGATGCAGTCCGCGAGATGTTTTTAAACATCCACTACTGATCTCGCGTTACTGCACACATTTGATGACTAGGGTTGGCACGATAACGTGTAAATTTTTGTCTTGTTGAGAGAATGTTCAGTTTTTACCTTGCGTTTGGCCACTGTCCCTTTTCAAGTTTAATAAAGGTTTTAGGATGTATTTATTTTTCTGCCATTTTGCAACGTGAAGTCCTAATTCCGCACACAATTTCTTGAGCTTCTTTTAGTTTTATTTAAAAGTTAATGCGATATAATTATTAGTATTTATTAATTACAGACATAGTACTTAAAAGCGGTTTAAGTTTGCCAATTGCTAAGTTCCATAGCAAAAGCACTTCCCAAATGTAAAGTTCGTGATGGTTTGCTTATTATAAAATCTACTTTTTCCTGCTAGTTCTAAATCTGCTAAGTATTGTCAGCCCTGACATGGCATGTCTGTTGACTTGTGTTTAAAACTGTGTAAATAGGAGAGGTCTCAAGTTACGGGATCGATTTTAAAACAATATTCAGCTACGAATGGAGGCGCCTGCGCACAAACATGTCCAACTAGACCAGGGGTGCTCAACCTTTTTCTTCTTAAGCTTCTCTCAGTGTTTGGTGCTTGCAATGATTTTGCTCTCCTTTGTTTATTTTTTCTTTAGAGAGTTTATTTGATCGATGGTAATCGGTTGTCTTATTCTCAAAATCGTTAGAGTCACCTGGTTGCTATTGTAGATTTTGACATAGGGTACATTTCCACTGAAGCGAAGATGAGCGGTGCTGAGCGGAGACATGCAGGAATCGACCAATCACAACGATTGAAATCGTCATCGCGCCTCTCGTCACGTCTGTTATTGGACGATTCCTGTGCTCAGCCCCGCTCCGCTCCCTTCCGCTCGGCTCTGCTCAGCTCCGCTCGGCACTGCTCAGCTCCGCTCGTCTCCGCTTCAGTGGAATCGCACCGTTACAGGTAACTTCCTGTAAGTCAGAATCTGTGGGTGTATGAAGTATACTCTATATTTAATCCATACTGTACATGTTTGCTAAGATATATGGTATTTCTTAGTTAATTAATCTTCTTCGTATCGCAAGCATATTAATGGACTGAACTTTCAAATCATATTGAAAATCTGTCCATTCAACAACAAAAATGAAGTAACTGATGGAACATGCAGATTTTTTTTACTATGCATTGCGGCAGATTGACAATCGCTGACTTAAATTGAAGAAAAAATAACAGAACCCCTCTTTCACCTTCAGTAGGTAAAAACTCCAAGTTTCGGAGAACACTTGGTACGAGACAAACAGTTTGGTTTGTGTTTCGAAACCAATCGAGATGATATGAAGATGTTGAGCAAACAGGGAATAAAGACTGGTGTCATGATGGGAGTTATACAAGGTATTGTTTTATATTTGGTTTCCGTAATTTTATTGATTTGTCGCTGGATGAGAAAATTACCTTAGAATTGAGGTTATATTTTGGACAAATCTATAATTATATCTATCTATCGTTACTAATAATAAAGCTAAATAGTATTTACTATTTTGCACCAATGACAACCACATTTTTTATGTCCACGATATCACTGGCCATTCTAAGGTTGCCTGGAAGAGATCGCAGAAAGCGATAAGGCCGCTCATTGTATGTTAAATTTACTTATTTATTTTAGCTATGATAAAGTAGATTTCAATAAATAAATAGTTTGTATTTTTGTTTGTTTGTTTGAACGCGCTAATCTCTGGAACTACTAGTCAGATTTGAGCAGCATATTTATTATTTCTCAGTTTGATAATGTAGTGTGGGGTGGATCTGCTGCAGATTGTCTTTGGTGCTGACTACGGTTGTTATTGCAAAGAATTTTGCGACTATGACTGCAGAGTCAGCTACCAGTCTTTGCAGATGGGGCCAAACATAATTACCTAGTACCTATATAAGCATAAGCATAATCAGCCAATAATGTTCCCACTGCTGGGACACAGGCCTCCTCTCAGTGAGAGGGAGCGGGCCGGCCACGCGGGCCCAGTGCGGGTTGGTAGATGTCACATGTCTTCGAATTTTTGGTTGTAGGACATGCCGGTTTCCTCACGATGTTTTCCTTCCTAGTACCTACCTTCCTAGTAGTTTATCTATTTTACATTGTAACAGCGAATCAATTTTCGCGCCTTCCCTTTAAGACCTAGGCAAAATATTTATTGACGGATAGGTCATGACCGAAAGAGGTGCCATGATAAAAAAAAAAGAAATCTAAAACATTAAGTACATAAATCCGCGTTTCGCGGGCTAAAGCTATACAAAGTAGCTAATTTTTTTTTTTTTAAATCCAGCTTGTTATTGGATGATCAATATGGTGTATGGTACTTATAGTTGAAACCTGTCACAAAGACGTGTTAACTACAAGTAACTAACTTGTTAATGCAATAATTATGTTCGTTAACATAATCATCACTTGTATCTGAAACAACTCGTCAATAATACGCGATTACGGAATTATACTGTGGATTTGGGGAGCAGAAGTTCCATTTTGAACATTATTATCCCACTAGCATCCACCCTCGGCTTCGCCCGCGTGGTATGTCGATAAAAAGTAGCCTATGTCCTTTCCCAGGATGCCATCTATCTCCTTGCCAAATTTTATCGAAATGCGTTCAGTGGTTTAGGCGTGAAAAGGTAACATACAGACAGACAGACAGAGTTACTTTCGAATTTATAATATTAGTTGTAGATTACCAATTGCTGGTCATCGGACTTCATCCCTCCATAGACCACTTAGTAAAATGAACGTCGTCTCCCAAACGTACCTTCTAATATCTACCACGAATTGCAAATGTGTAATAAACTATTCTCATATATCTCCTGTGAAAAGGCTACTCAGCAAATTGGATGTAGATTTAACTGAAACCCATTGTGCCGAATACACTACACATAAATCTTAGAAGTTTTCTCAGCACCCAAAATGGTTGTAGATCGCAGGTAACCTTTTTGGTTTTGGCAGGCACACATTGTCATAAACACTTCAACCATTCCTGGCATGGAATTGCCCGTGATATATTTCCGGCCTGAGAGCCAAAGTTGAAAAGTCTGACGAGTGTCTGACTTAGATCTTTTTCGTAGGGCTTTGGCATCAATAGGTACAACATACCAATCTATCTACAGTCTAGATTTTCGACCTTCTGCACTCAACTCCTGACGCCGCGGACAGGTGGGGGCCGCAAAAAGTAGCGGTCGATCGTCCCGGGAAAAACAATCAAAAGGCGCCGCGGCATCACAAGAGCCGCTTTGATACCGGGACAATTACCGCCCCCGCGCCCCGCACACCGCAGGGAAACTCATTTTCCAACGCGAAGTAAACCTGTGCACTTATTAGATCTCCACCAACTTATATTTGCTGCTGAGGGCAATTAGTTTGAGCGGTGGGATGCAAAGAATAGGGTTGAATTTTGAATGGGTTTGAGTTTTGGAACTGTAAATGTGTTTTGGTTACTTTGCGCGACAACATCGTTATATTTGCGAATGGTGCTAGGGTCAATCAACTTTAAGCAGAATGCATACGGTTAATTTTAGTGTGGCAGATAGTTTCGCGGTCGCATAGACAGGGTGGCCCAACAGTTCTCGCGCCGCGGATCGGCCGTCAATCATCTCGCGATTCGAGAACTGACAAAGGAAAAATCCTTGAACGCGAAATAACTTGAACATGATCAAAGTGCTGTGTTGACACCGTAAGTAAACGCATGGCGAGTTAATTTCGCCTTTGACTGAATTTATGGCGGGTGCGGGTTCAATTCCCTGTTACAGACATTTTTTGTGACGAAGCGGTGTGGATTGGAAGCGATTACTGCTAATTTGATGCTGTGAATGTGTCGCCTTATTGGCGGAGTATTGTTTTCTTCTCATATTGATTGAATAATGGAAAGATGAGAGCAATGATGCGTGCGTCGGTGTCGTTTATGAAGTGGTGGAATTACTTATAAGGGTATTTCTAGTGAAGAGCCTCAGAGACAGCAAGCCTAGTCGTAGATGACTGATTTATTCGACAGCTCTGGCTTTGCTAACCCTCAATTTGTGTTCAGTTCGACGCAGGAAAATTTATATATATTTTTACTAAAAAATAAAAGTATGGAATTTTTATCGAATTTTGAAAATATAACAAATCCATACTAATAGGTATTATAAATTCGAAAGTAACTCTGTCTGTCTGTCTATATGTTACCTTTTCACACCTAAACCACTGAACGGATTTCGATAAAATTTGCAGGCAAGGATATAGATGGCATCCCGGGGAATGACATAGGCTACTTTTTATCGACATACCACGTGGGCGAATCCGCGGGCGGAAGCTAGTGTTTCCATAATTTTTCAATCAATATTTTATACCATTTGAAGGATAAGTAATGTTAATGGTTGAAAAGACTCCAATTTATTTATTTGGTATGGACGCTTGCAATCCTCAACACAAACTTTTAGTCATCACCACAAAAACCCGAGTTAATTTCTCTTAAACATTCCAAGACACGTCTTAGCAACCAATGAAACTGGAGATTACACGGATCCATTCATCTTATTCACATGTCGTTTGAAACGCGATAACCCTGACAATGGCACACCAGCGACAAATATTCCTACTAATTTCACCTACCAATTTGCGGGGCACATTCTTTTAAGTGTAGGGCTGTCGCGACACGCTTGACGTTCAAAAGTGCCTTTTTTGTACCAATTTGAATACTTAGTTTAGATTCAGGAGTCACTTTGTGGAAATCCATTATAAAATACAATATATTTAGTAACCTATTCCGCTTAACTAGATATTCCTCAAGAGTCATATAAAACCGTGTAAGAAATCGAGACGTTTTCACCTCTCGACGAGGCGTCCTCAGGATGACGATTGACCTGTCGCGAACCCGAACACGATGTGTTTCCACGCCGAGCGCCGGACGCGGAGCGATTATTAAATAATCTACATCTTTTGTATTTTTTTGCCTATTTGAAATAAATTATTTGACTTTTACTTTGAAATTGAATGATGTATTTGAAGTGAAAAGTTGTTTCTTTTTCATGCTTGAATGAGTATCAGAAAAAAATTCCACCATAGGAACATTATACTGACTCATACATATGGAAAAAATGATTTTTACCTACGTGATCCCTTTTACGGCAACATAATTAAGCCATTACAATATTCATAGTTTTCTTCAGCGTTAGGTACCTATTTTATATCTTTCTCTAAAACTTTGGACCAATTTTGTCTTTACTAATTAATAAATTGAATTAAATTTTATACAGATTTTAAATTATCAATATCATTAACGATAGCTAGCTAGCTACTGGAAGACGTAGCCTCGGCAAGCCTCCTACAAGGTGGACCGATCCTTTGTGAAGGCCGCAGGACTCTGCTGGATGCGGGAAGCACAGAACCGCACGAAGTGGCGGTGCTTGGGGGAGGCCTATATCAGCAGTGGAAGTCTTTCGGCTGCAATGATGATGATGATGATAATACGATAAACATGATGCAGAACGAGCTTTTGGTGTTTTGATCAGCTTAAAGATAAAAACATCAAATCATTAGGTCGTGGCTAAGTAATAACAGCCGCACGGGTCGATCCACGGGTCGATCCGCTTGCCGGTGGTTGGTCCGTGGATAGTTGACCATCATTACATACTGAGACTCCTCCGTGCCTCGAAAAGCACGTTAAGCCGTTGGTCTCGGCTGTCATTTGTGGATCTTTGACAATCGTTACGGGTTGTCAGAAGCCCGAAAGTCTGAAAACCAGTCTTGCCAAGGGGTATCGTATTACCCAGTTACTGTGTTGTGGAGGTCAGATAGGCAGTATCTCCATGTAAAATACTGGTATTCAGCTGCATTCGGTTAAACTGGAAGCCGACCCCAAAATAGTTGGGAAAAGGCTAGGCATCTTAAAGATAAAAAAAACAAATCTTTAAGCTCATCAGAGGTTCTACCTTCGTTCAGAGAGTCACAATCAAATAAAGTTCATTTAAATAAAAGAATCAACTCAGCACACCCCTGCGTCCCATCATACAAATCGGTACCGTTTGACATGGCCGCTTCCTCCCGCCGTTTTATTCATTCATGAGCACAAAATGGCGGAGTATCGGCATTATATGTTCATTTGCGGCGCATTGGGCCGACACGCGGCCACACTACCGTCTACCACACTTCACAGCTTCCTGCTCTCACATCAATTAGCCGTCTGCGAGGACAATAGCAGGCGGTGCATTCTTAATGCAATCTTTGTGTTATCGAAAATGTCTCCTTAAGATTTTAACCGCGGTATTGCTTCTCATCCCACAGGAACTGTGATATTTTTCAGAATAAATAGTAGTCTATGTCACTTCCTAGGTCATAAACTATCTCTACGCAAAAGATAACTTCCATATGTCCCTTCGTAGCTGCGTGCAAAAAGGAGAAGGAACAAAAAATCACAGTTTCGCATATATACAGTAGATTAGATTAGTATCATGATGATGGTAATATTTATGGTGATTCTACTATTCCACACGATGACAATGATGGCAAAGCTGGGAATGATAGTGTTAATAAGCAATTCAACTTGGCGAACAATTTTGTCAATAACATTATTATAGAAGGTGAAGTCAGCGGTCGAGCAACTATAGTTACCTAATTGTCTTGTCAAATCTTACTATTAGAGTGCAAGTACTTACCACTAGAGAACAATTTACTTGTCATCATCTGCTTAGCCTATTCCCAACTATGTTGGGGTCGGCTTCCAGTCTAACCGGATGCAGCTGAATACCATTATTTTACATGGATCGACTGCCTATCTGACGTCCACAACCCAGACTTTCGGGCTTCTGACGACCCGTAACGAATGTCAAAGACACACGAATGACAGCCGGGACCAACGGCTTAACGTGCTTTCCGAGGCAAGGAGGAGTCTCGATATGTGAAATTCACGGACCAACCCCGGCAAGCGTAGCTTAACCTGATGGATCGACCCGAGCGGCTGTTATAACTTAGCCACGAGCTTCTCCTTTGCTTTACTTGTAATAAACAAAATTGGACAAGTGTTTACCGCTTGAGTGCAAGGGAATATTTCCCCATACAGTATGCCCATAACCAAACGATACAGGATCAAAGTATCTCCTCACTAAATCTGATTAGTGTCCCATCCTAATCGATCATAGTTCACTTCATACCCACGGTATCATGTCGCAGTTCACGTTAACTGCATAAAATATAAAGTAAATTTGCAGCCGCCACGTGGCGCGTCATCAGTGCCCTTTGTTGTTGGGGGGGTGAGCAGTGGTCCGGGTGCTGACGAGTATTTTACACATTTTAACATAATATTGTAGAAAGTTTGAAGTAGGGTGATTGTGGAGAAAGAGTTTCGGGATAAATAATATGGAGCATGGTTATGTAGGGTCAGCAAATAGGTCCATTTATAACCTTGTAAAATTAAAACTTCATCGGTGTATTGATCTTTTTGTATCCTCCTGCTCTTATATCAATTTATTTGGGGTCGATGCAATTTAATCTTCTTCCATTATATGAGCCGTCTTCTAAGATTGCCTTGATTTTACTATGAACATTATTTTCGCTGCAATACTATTGTCTTGGTTTGACTCCTAATCATTATTAAGAATCGTGCATCTCCTAATCGTATTATGGTCCTCATGTAATCGTGTACAAAAATTCAGAAGTAAATACAAAATATCTAAAACAGCTAAATCTGGCCTAAAAACTGCAAAACGTAATTATTTATTTACAAAATCAATTTCAAGACTCAAGAATTTCACCATATTATTTACACCATCCGCTACAAATCAATATCAGCCGATCGAAGCGTTATTTTTATTCAAACGGAACCCTATAGAGCGGGTTCGGCAGTTCGGCTGGTAATTGTCAAATTAGCGCGCGCAGATCAAAGGCGCCGGCGTTTTGTCGCGTTCTTATAATGTGATAAGTTTCGCGCGCGATTACGTTGGGGTAGGGTGTCAGTCATAGAGGTAATGGGAAATTATAAATATACCCAGAAATAAAAATAATGGTCACAAGACCATGTGGCCATTAGTCTTATACAAATTTATTTGGGATCCAGCACAAGGCGCCTTTTTCTTCTATACTTCTCTATTATTCGTCATCTCCATCATCTAATACCTAATGGTCAATATAAGCAAAGGTATAACGCATCTATACAAAAAAAGAAGTCTTGGAATTCTGCTGGTATATAGTTCAGATTCCTTCAAATCTGAACTATATACCAGCAGAATACCACAGGGGTGTGAGGTTAAATTTATCTGCAATAACACTGCTGCAGCTACAGGGAATTTCTATATTTGTATCAATGTGGCCGTAGGTGGCCACGAAGGCTTCAGTAGTGTTTTCCCGGGATATAATAGATGGTGAAAAGTTGAAAACAGAATGATAAACAAATAAATAAAAAAACCGTTTTCAAATTTTTTCAAAACTTTTTGGAAGCTCTTGGTTCCAAATTTGAAAGCCAACAATGTCAACCGATCTATTCTATAAAAATCTTAACGTGAAACCTTAGGTGAAGTGAGCTCAACTGAAGCACCTGAAGGGACGCGGGTGGGTTTTACTCAGTAAGGTGAAGTGAGCTATCGTTCCACCTGATGCTAGGGATTGACACTATTGACAGCTCACTTCACATTAAGTTTAATGATGAAATGGTCAAATATATTAATTTTTTTTTATAAGATACAATTCGCTACAACTGCCGCCTCACAAAGCGTGTTGTTGACTCTATCCCCCTCGTACTTCCAGCTAGGGGAGCAAAGTATTCAAGTAGGGTAATTTGTTTTGTTCCTCAGTAACGGATTACTATTTGTAATTCTATACGACAATATGAGCCTAGTAACCTTAGCAGAATCGTCGGTAATGACGATTAGAAAAAGGTATGTTTTATATCGGAGATGAACTGTAAGTCTGGCTTTTGTTACAAGAAGATCCAGAGGCCCTGGACAAAGTGACATTCTATCAGCGATAACGATGATGGAAAAGGCAAAAATGTTAAGGACTGAAAGCTATCGAAAAGCTTATGTCAATCCTGTTGAAAGTCGTTGTAGGAATACGAAACGCTTTCGAAGCGATTGTCACTTGTCTAGGCCCTCAGGATTGCAATTATTTCGGTCCTTATTATTATTCAGATAGTTCACTGATTATTATTCAGATTCGGTACAACTATGCCTAACTCTTCGGTAAGTACAGACGTGATCTTATGATTATTATCATCACCAACAGCATCACAGCTGGAGATTGTATTGCACCTGTACGGAGTCTATTTTTTTTTAGATCTGGTTTCCTCTCTGTTACCTTAATGTATATTCCTAAAATCATGTTCGAGGCCGTCCAATCATCTAAGCTTGGGTCTTCCTCGGTTATATCGACTATTTTTCTGGTTCGTTTGACATGACATGTCTTGTCTTAACTTAATAGTTTATGATAGATATTCACAATGATTGTGGTAGTTGGCGTTTGCACATCAGAGGTCAGCACCCTAATTACGTAACACATGATCAATCACAATCTGTTTCATTTTGACAGTTCAACAACATTCATCGCGTTAGGTATATACGTTGTTGAGCAGACAAATTTTTCGAAAATATGAATCAATGGATGCGGATGAGTGCAGTGGGCCTAAAACGGCCACATAAAAAACTGTCAAACAGATGAATTATTTCGTAATATGAATCGCACGCAGATCATATTATGAATTGTCAGTTTGTGGCATTTTACGATGATTCATAATATTTATCCTATTATGATTCTGCCAAAGTGACTGTTTTAAGCAGTTTTTTTTTTTTTTTTTTTTGTGTGTAATCTTCAAATGACTTCTGCCGCTCTGGGTGGAGCGGAAGGGCGTGTCAGACTCTTACTGACTAAAACCCACCCGTGTTCCTTCAGTTGCCTGTTGCCAGGGTCCCGGTATCCCTTTCGGACTATTCCGCAACCCTGGCAGGCATCGGTCCTAACGGACCCCGTCAGGTGTGCTGACATCTCTTTGAGGCGCGCGTGGAACACGACGCGTTATTATCTTCTTATGAGTTTTCGTAAGTCAAGCTGGAAAACCTAATGTTCGTTTTTGAATTCTATTCAATTATTAACATCATATAATAGGAACACAAACGGCTACGTTCCATGGAGTTCCAATTGTACGCATACCAATCCATGCAGACCAGTATAAAACTTATTACAAGCCCAGTCACTAGGCTATGGCAAAATATTGGAATACCCACATATCAATGAAGAAACGTTATCTAAAACGTTGAATGAAGTTCTCACAAATGATTCCTACAGGAATCCTATCCTAATATCAAGCCTATATTTCCCGTAGGGTTAGGACGAGGTGTACCTATAAGTTGTACAGATACATTTCCAATTTTTTAGATTCTCCATTTATTTTCTTCGTTTGTCATTTTAAGTAGCTAACGAACAGAACTTCTTTTGCATTAACAGGCCATGATAAGTAGATAAGAGTGTTCTAGCGTTTTAAGTTTTATAATGGATATCTAAGAATTGTTTATTTATGGAAATGTGTAAAACCTAAGCATTCATTACCCTTAGTATTCCGTCAACAAGCACTAGAGCAGACTAGAATAATGTATTAACAAATAATTTATAAGTTTTTATTATTCTGCATGTCTCGTTACCACCTCGTTCATATAATTATCGAATTCCTCGAAACTTTAATGCCATTGTAAAACAAAAATAAACAGTTGCTATCATTATCGGAGTTAAAAACCGCCACTCACGAACATTTGTGATGGCTGTCAGCGAGGCAGCGCTAACTCGAAAAAAAGGATTAAAAAAAGAATTTAAGAAATGAAATAATAATCGTGAGGCGTCCGGTAGCGGTCGCCGGTCGGCGGCCGGCCGGTCGCGACGCCATTGTCCGACCGTCACCGGTGACTTTTCAAAATACTAACGACCCGAAATGTTTTTAGAAAACAATTTAAGAAGCTTCCGTTTAGAAGTTGGTTTATTTATCCTATTGTGCGTAAGCGGATCGTTTCGTATCGTAATTGTTGACTGACACTCGCTGGTAGCTGTGGGAAGCTAAGAACTGTTTTTTTCTTGAATCAAAAATACATTAATAATATTTCAATTCAATATGGCGGCCGCCACTGTAATTATTGTGCTCTGTTATTGGAACGGCAACTGACGTGTGAAACGGAATTTTGAACTGTTCCTAATGAAAATAGATATTATTTTAGTTTTGGAGTTTGATATTTATTTTGTTTGTGTGATTGGTCAGTGTGCATGAACCGTTACTACGCCAGAAGGTGTCGAGTATAGGAAGTCGGAACAATAATATCATTAACTTCCTGTAGGACGGATTTTTACTCAAACTTTGCAAAAGTTGAACCAGTTCCAGAAAACAAATTACAGTAGCTCAACTCCATCTAATATCGTGTCACAGTGTTACTTGACATACTCCTCCGAAACGGCCGGTTGTTCGGTTGAAAAGTTGACCGGTTTTTAT
Source organism: Lithophane ornitopus (assembly GCA_948473465.1). Lineage (NCBI taxonomy): Eukaryota > Metazoa > Arthropoda > Insecta > Lepidoptera > Noctuidae > Lithophane > Lithophane ornitopus. Next base: position 15,573,432 of record OX419626.1, read on the forward strand.
GAAATTTTATATGTATATTCGGTAGGTCTTAGAATCGGTCGTAATCTATTTTTCGACCCGGGATCGAGACTTACGCGGGTGAAACCGCGGGGCACAACTAGTAGATGTATATAATAGGTACATTTATGGTCAACTCAATAACTAACTCGTTTGTTTAAAAATTATCCTTTTGTTATATTTGGTACTTGCTATTCGGTAATCCTTTCTGCGCCTGAATAAGTTTCGGCTGATATGTGGTCACGTGGAGCCTCTTGTAAGCTTCTTTCTCTACTTCTTTTGTCAATTGCCTATTGCCTCCCACATTTCCCACTTGCAACGTCAAAGTCAAGTCTAAGATTATTTTAAAGAATAAGCATTGCCATTCAACGTGGCAATACTGCCAGTCTTCTGGGCACGTTTCCGGATGACAGCGATGCGAACGAATACTTCGACGCCTTCGACCCCTTTGTTTTTATATTTATTGGTATAGTTAGTTAATCCTTTTAGCTTTTTAATTAATTTATAATAATAAGTTACACCTACCCAATGTATATACATATTTTACCTAATAAACTATTTCAAATAGGATTTAGGATTAAATTTTTGAACGTCAAAATTTGCAATCCTGACAGATTCTTTCATTATCCGTCTCCTGGCACCATTCTCACGAAGCTCTTCTGCACGTGGTGGCCACTCAGTATCCTCACCATTGTTCCCACCATAACTAGCGGCTAATAATAGCGTGCCTATTACCGGCCCTAACGTCGATTGTACGAATTGCCGTCATCCGCGCTGCAATGAGGATGCTGCGACCCCGGCCATTGGCCGGCTTGCCGGATGCTCGCCCGTTCGCCCACTCTTGCGCACCTCCCTAGCGTGTCAATCTTTATTACTGGCAGTTACTGGATGTTTATGTGATTGTTTGTACGTATATAGGATTTAGCTATATTGCTTTGACATTGCGAAATACTTAGCTACCCAGATGCAGTGTAGTAGAAAATATTTTGTCAGATTTCCAATACTGAGGGTATTGGCAATCTGTCACAATATTTTGACCACCTTTGTGCTAATCATTCAGGTCTTATTGTATGTTGACTCGAGGGTACTTAGAGAGATTTATCATGCGATATTGGTGAGACCAAAAATCATGGTTATAGTTTGATCTCAAATTATCGTAAGACTACATATCAGGTATTCTGTCCATATATGTATAAGTTCTATCCAGTAGCAGCAGTCAAAAAGCTCACTCTATTCGTTTTCATTCTGGATTATAAGTTTAGTCGTACAAAACAATAAAGCTCGAATAACAGCTCGTTGGTTGAATGACCAGTGTTAGTCGAAACTGAGAGTCCTTTCACTAGGATTAGGGACCTTCAATGAATCTGCTCATGTCGAGTCAGTGCAATCATCTTTATTCAAAACCTTGGGTCGATATGTCCTAAATCTTGCAAGAGCGACTAAAACCATGAGTAGTAGCATAAAGCATAATCAGCCTAGAATGTTCCCACTGCTGGGACACAGGCCTCCTCTCAATGAGAGGGCGCGGGCCGTAATCTACGACGCGGGCCCAGTGCGGGTTGGTAGATGTCACATGTCTTCGACTTTTTTGGCTCTAGGACATTTCTGTTTTCTCATGATGTTTTCCTTCACCGTTTTGAGAGCAGTGGTGATGAAATAATTTACACAAAGTAAAGCGCTTATCAGGTTCGAACCTACGACTTACAACTCGTAAGTCGTGGCCGTAACCACTGGGCCACCACTGCTCTTATGCAAGGTAGGTACTACTTACATAAGCAGAATGTGAGTGAATAATATCATAGATATAGATAGAGACTTACAAAACTGAACAGCTGAATTGAAATAACAATACTCTATCTCAATGTAATCCAATCAGCTTCATAATAAAATATGACAAAAAATTCATGTTTATTTTTATAACAAGCTCGAGATCTTATTTGAAAAAAGAAAACAATTTAAAGCTGACAGAAGCTCAGTGAGCAGCGAAACGTATTCAAATATCGAAAATTGTTGACAAATTAAGTTCCCTTACCACTTGAGAACGACTCGACGAAATTTTAAACTGTCTAACAAAGTTTTACATACCCTTCCGAAATGGTTATGTGACCTGTAACACCAGCTAATAAAGTTCTTTTTTGACTGCTTTTTAGTTTTCAGGATACATGCATAAGTTTGTAAAGTTATACGGAGGGACGGTACCGAGCCGTTCGTTTTACTAGTTACTCAATTAGGCCTTTTGTATTTGTTGATCTGAGTTTGTATAGCGGCAGAAAGAGATAACTATACTATTTGATACGTATAAGAAAGAGACAGGCTATGTAAAGTAATTTGAGACAGTTCTTTTCACTGGCGCGGTAATACGTTCCTATTTTGAATGGCAACACGAAACTGGCGGGAAATGCATTCAAATTGTGTTCTATTTTTACTTTTTCTAATTTGTGTAATGGCCGCCTGGCTGCGGATTTTCTTTGATACTTTCTTTTCTGAAAGCTTTTTTCCGGTATGGTTGGAGTTGAGTTTTTAAATGATTCGTGAATGTTGCCATTACTATCGTTAACAAAGACGATTTTATTTATTTTTGGGAGTTCCAATAAAAGAAACTCAAATAATTACATTCATATGATGGTTGGTTTTGAAGTCCTCATCAAGTACGTGTGACTAATGCATGACAAATAAGTACGGCTCATCAACACTGAACAATTTTACAATCGATACCTAATTTAAATTCCCCGTCTGAGTGAACATTATTGACACTTGATCTTTTATTCCTGTCATACACTCATAATACAGACGGAACGTATTGAACTGTCCGCAGCTTATAAAAAAGTTATGAAGTTATTTATTTTCATATCTCTGACATTTTTGTGCATTTCTCATTCTCTTGTCAGAGAGTCTAAGAAATATTTCTTTATAAAATGCAAGAAAAACTGGGTAGGTATTTATTTCTATCTATCAAAATTATTTTCGATCTTAAAAAAGTGAAAGCAACCCGTTCTATATCATCACAATAACTATTGAAACATTTACAAATTTTCTTCGTAAAAAGCTTCCTATAAAAAACTTGTTTCAAAAGACGTGCAACCCTTGTACGGTAAAAAATCCATGCCACCCTCGCGCTGTCTCTGATTGAGCAAATATCGTAATATCAATGTGACTGCGATCGCAACCGATGGTGCATAAAACATCCCAAAACAAACCGTGGACGGGGTTATGCGAGATGTTATAATTTTTTAAATAATTATTTCATGATTTTATGTTAAACAGACGAGGAGTAAATTACTCTGCTCTAAAGGTTTCGTTTCTATATTTTTCAATGCAACTTTTTTAAATGGTGTTTTTGTCTCTATTCTGGCTGATTGTCTTGAAGCAGTGAATCCTCTGTTGGATCCAGTTAGATAGACAAGTGTGACCACGTCCGAATTTGAGGTTATAAGTAGGTACCTCCTAGCAATTTGATCTTCAGTTTACTACATTATCCTTATTACCACAAAACCGTGTTTATCAGTTGTTTAGCCTAAACACCTTTTAAACATGACATTTCTGTGTGGAGTTTGACATAAAACTGACATTAAACACGCGTTGAACAAGTGTCTAAGTTTTTGTGGTGAGGCCCTTAAAATATAGCTGATATCTTGAAAATTAGCTTAGTATTTTGTTTATTGGCCACTACATTAGATAAACCAGCATCTTTCTTCTCGGGTAATATGATATCGCGGCTGCATCAAGTATTTTAGTTCATTAGTTCATTATTGAATGACATGTCATGAAATCATGACATTTTAGGATTATACAAACATATGGAGTTGTATTGCTGATTCGAATGATTATAATTCTGTAAAGCCATATTTGCCACGGTCGCGAATCATATTTTAATCAAGATACAGACCTGCAAAATGCAAAAAAAGTCTATCTAACTGCCTAGCCCAAATATGTTGGGGTCGGCTTCCAGTCTAACCGGATGAAGCTGAATACCTGTATTTTACATGGAGCGACTGCCTATCTGACTTCCACAACCCAGTAACTGGGTAATACGATACCCCTTGGTAAGACTGGTGGTCAAGCTTTCGGGCTTCTGACGACCCATAACGACTGTCAAAGATCCACGAATGACAGCCGGGACCAACGGCTTAACGTGCTTTCCAAGGCACGGAGGAGTCTCAGAGTGTAAAGATGGTCACCCATCCACGGACCAACCCTGGCAAGCGTAGCTTAACCTGATTGATCGACCCATGCGGCTGTTATTACTTAGCCACGAGATCCTAGCAAAAAAGTAAGAATATATAATTTGTATTGTTCACATATTCAATTGCCAATCGCCTATTACTCCGTCCTTTCATCGCATCGCTACCCTCGATCGACGATCCTCGGTAATGAACTGGGAATCGCGGCCGTGTGCAAATCCCCTTACATTTGTTGACGCACAATCATACACGCTGACACTTCGGGATTTACTTGACTCCATGTGTCTTTTGAAGGATTTTTTTACACAAATGATATTTAAAGATGATGCCTTTTAAAATATATAGTGAGGAATATAATGAAGATCATAATCTCCGCGCTGAAACAAAGTTATCTAAGAACCCCGTTAAAATGTTGACAAGCAAAACGCATTTTTGATAGAATTATTTAAGGCTATACATAAACTCTAAAAGAAAATCTTTTTCCCTCATCTAACTAATATTATAAACGCGAAAGTTTATAAGTATGGATGGATGGATGGATGGATGTTTGTTACTCTTTCACGTAAAAACTACTAAATGGATTTGGATGAAATTTGGCAAACAGATAGTTTATAACCTGGATTAACACATAGTATACTTTTTACCCGATATTCCCACGAGATCGAGACTTACGCGGGTGAAACCGCGGGGCGCAGCTAGTTTCTATTATGTTTAAGAAACAGTTAAAATTCATCGAAGCGATAGTCTGAAAAAGACTGCATATGATCTGGTTTACAACCGAAACGGAACTGGACTGGGAATGGAAATAAAACTGGATAAAGATATACAAAATAAATAAATAATTGTACTAAATAGCCTCAGACCAGATAAAAAACCAAGACAGAGCGCTACGAACAATAGGACAGTGAATCATGCCAAAACTACACCACCGCTCTCTGCATACACGCTCACACGCACACATTTACAACCATTTACAATCAAACTACACCAAAATATGTGCACACATGTTTACGAAACCGGCCTCACGCGGTTAGTCCCCCTATGCTCTAGTCCCGCTATGCCCGACTCGAAAAATACCTACAAAAAAGTTTCGCTATGCACGAAATTATTCAATTCTTCGTAAACAATGGAAAATTATTTGAATTCAAATATGCGTAAGCGTCTGGAAGTTAAAATTTGTTTTGTCTCGTTCTGACAATCAAAAAAGTCAAAATAACGGATAAGGACCAAACGAGTTTCAGAGCAATTCGAAGTTAAAAAATGTTTATGAATAGAGCTGTAAGACAATACTGGACCCACAAGATTTAACGAAGTCTGTGTATCGTTACAAATCCTATCTTACTAATAAATATAAATGAGAGCACAAAACTAGTAAAATATAAACGAGCGTAAATAAAAAGTCCGTTCTCAAAGTCACCTGTATTTAAAAACAAATAGAAAACATATATTGTACCTAATAGAAAGCTAGGGTTTCTGCCAATAGATCTGATAAATCTGCCATTCCAAAATTCAGCCAAGTTAGTTGTTATGTAGTGCTAAATGGTAATAAAATATTACACTGTAACAGTGTTCTTCATCACTGCCCGCGAATGTTATTTCGTGCATAGCGAAACTTTTTAGTAGGTATTTTACGAGTCGAGCATAGCAGGACTAGAGCATAGGGGGACTAACCGGCCTTACGTCACTGTTGAAAGCGGTCTGTCTTGGTTTTTTATTTGGTCTGAGTAAATAGCATGCATATTAGCCACGCGCACCAACGATTTCGAGCCATCGACTAGTGCAACCTTAAATTCAAACTGTGCTGAGAATCAGCAGTTTTTGAACGTCAAAATTACATAAGACAGTCCCCCAGCACGCGCCCTTCACCACTTCCTAGTGCTTTAGCTGGGAAGAAGAAGTGGCGGAACAAACTCCCCAGCAGCACAGCTGTCTGTTCAGTTAGAAAAAAATGATTCTTCGTTCTTGAGTTCCGCGGGAATGTAAATTGAGCCTAAGTGTAATAAATATGTAATGCGTAGCGTGTGTTCTCTCTATGAAACGTTACATTTTTATGCGATCTACTACCAGCTTGTAACTGAGAGAGTATTAGATTTATTTAATGAGTACAGCTAATTAGAAAAGCGATCTGGGCGAAGTGAGAATCTAATAAAATGTCTTGATTTGTTTCAACTTTCATTGTTAAGGCGGCTTGGCGTGCTCTAGATAATGTAATATTAACGAATTCATATTCTCACACCATTGATTTGAAGCTTTTCTGTTATAAATATGGCTGTTGAATTAAACGGTTTTGGCCATCGATATCCGTGGTTTTGGCCAATGATGGGTCTACTACTACGAAAATAAAATTTATCACATGATTAATTAGCCTTTGACTGTATTGTTAATAGCTAAAACACTTTAATAATTATATTTTAATGAATCTAATCAATCAGCAAATTAATACAAGTTTGAACACTCCGTAATTCCCACGTGAAACTATAAAACTAAATGAAAACAGAAACAAAACACATATTAAAATGTTGACTTTTTTCAATTGCTCCTCAAAATCGAGTGCTGTTTGCAAAATACAGCTAAATTGTGTAGAAAAGCCAACCCTTTGTCTTCCGAGGGTTGTTCGTACCCTTAGGAACCCTTGATTAGCGGAGGGTTATTCGTCGCTTTGCGGTTATGTTGGGAACTTTGTGGACTAATTGTTATATTATGACTTTGTAGCATTGCAAGCGTTAAGCACTTGATTTTTTAAATGTTCTATTGACTTTTCTTAAAGAGTTTTTAATGTGTTGAGTGGCTTTAAATTGTGACTTTATTTTATTTGTATAGTTTCTTGTTGTGTTAGTTTATTGTTTTTATATGAGCGTGAGAGAAAATGCATGTAAGTTAGTATTTAATAATGTACCCGACTTGACTTCTTGAAATTTCTCACGGAAGTTTTCTTAAGTAAGAGTGGTATTGTTTTTTTTTTTTTAAAGCATTTTATTTTATGTTTTGCATTTAAATATGAAGTATACTTACCTATTGCATCTTTATTTTTGGTTTGGAGTCTCGCATCTAATGGCATACTTTTACAATACCTTAACGCTCGTACTCACCATCATATCAGGGGTGTATATAGTTACCATCGGCATGTAAGATGACTTTTCAAGCCTAGACCAAATATCTTTCAAAAGTCCTTTCAGAATATCTAGCAAAAGTTTTAGTCAGTACTTCGAGGATGTTTTCACGGTGACTTTGCTAGCTACAATTTGTTAATATGCTGACAACTGACCAATTATATATTTTTGTAAATTCGACGTTCAAAAATGCATTTGAAATAAATGATTTGACTTTAGCTTTGAAATTTTTTATGCAATGCTAGTTGTTCATGGGAGGAGAAATGGTGACATATTATCCTCACAAAAAATACCCTCATCCAATCTCTCATTCCTACGATGTTCAATGAATCGGAGCATTTTTCCAGTGAACGGGCGCTTGTCATAATGAACGGAGCTTCGTTAAATGTTTCAAGAGCTCTCGACACTCATCCAGCATCATCCACTTCATCCTACTTGTGTTGGAGATGGACATGCGGCTGCCAAAGGGTTGACATTTTGGTAGTGAACTTTTAGACTATTCATTTGTTTTAAATGTCAGACATTACAATGTGAAAATGCATCTACTCTATGCTGGGCTGCACTGGCGTCTATCGTGTCAAAGCAAGCTCGCTAAATAATTTATCGCTCTAATGTCGTGATCACATTAACGGCTGTCCAAGATGGCTCTCCATTATTTTGACAGAGCGTCCAACCGGTCCGGAAACAATAAGTCCATGTACGGCCCCAGCATTATTAAAATTCTTGAATTCATTGATTCACTAACAGACATTAACGCATAGCCTAAACCGCTGCCTGGTTCTAAAAGCATGAAGTTTTGCACAAGTGTTCCTTACGAAGGTGAGCAATAAAATATGGAAAGATTGTTAAAAGTTCACCCCCTGATGGGGTTAAAAAGGGATGACAGATTACATGAAAATTCGTCATTTTTGCCGATGGAAAATTCCATCAGATAATAATAAAACATTCTGAAAGATTCAAATCTCTGCAAGCCGTTACAATGTTATTTGTAGCAGTTGCAGAAAATCGCCAATAATTAAATAAAATACCTTATGAATCGGCGTTTGTAATATTTGTTGATTAAATACAGGTAGGTACATGTTATACAGAAAAGCCGTGTTAAGCCGTGGAGGCGATGTGCCCGATGTGCTTTCCATACATAGCCCTAGCCTATGTACAGTCACGCACTTAAATTGATGAGCCACTTTCAAACTGTTCAATTTTGCAGTTTCATACATTCACGAGATTACACGATTAAACACTAACTCAAATCACATGCTCGTAAACAAGATGAAAAATTACTAGTAATCGGAAATAGTGTTATCCATAGAGGTTGACTAATAAGTTCTCAATAAAAAAATAGAAATAATATATAATATATATATATATATAAAATTAATATAATATAATATATATGATAGCACTGAGGGAGTAATTAATTAGAATAAATTAAAAATTACTTACTTAATTTATTTCCTTAGAAAGTAATAATCATTTTGTATTCATCTGTGGGGGCTTGTAATTAGCAATGTAGTCGAATATTATTTTTATTATAATGTTATTTGTCTGTAAGCCTTCTGAAAAAGAATAAAAAAAAAAAACAATACAATGTTTATCGAATCTATTTGATACTGACCTCCTTTGAATCTGAGCTCATTACTCGATAATTCTGAAAACCTATCCGAAGACAGTGACAGTTGAAATGTCGATGTCAGAGACGTTATTTTCAAATTTGTCGAAATAACTAATTATAATTTCTCCGTACGCTAACGTTACTATGGCTACGCTAAAACAATAATCGCTAGGTTACGGTTGCTAGATCTGCAATTGGTTGACTTTGGGTAGTCGCTCTGCTGTCAAGTTTGTAGTTCTGGCTCTCAGGTTAGCCAACCGGTAAAGATATTAAATATAATTTTCTTGTTCTATAAACGAAGACATGACTTTCCGTGTCTGGATGTACGAGTATAACCGACTCAGCCCGATTTGCATTACACGGCTAAAATGCGAGCAGTGCCAAGTGGCTCATCAATTAAAGTCCGTGACTGTACTATACGATTCAATCAATAAATTATAATATAAAAAATTAAAAACTGAAGAGATCCGTAGGAGAACCAAAGTAACCGACATAGCCCGAAGTATTCAGATGGCCGACGGGGCCGAAAGGTTCTGGAGTGGCGAGTTGGCGACCCGCGCACCGGAAGACGTAACGTTGGAAGGCTCCACAAGGTGGACTGATGACCTGGTGAAGGCCGCGGGAATGCGCTGGATGCGAGAAGCACAGAAGCGGGCGAAGTGACGGTGCTTGGGGGAGACCTATGTCCAGCAGTAAAATTAAAATAAACTGTGTTTTCTATTTAATTCAAATCTTGCTTAAGGTTGATGCGCTAGGGTGGCCCGCGAAATTCAAATTTTCTTAATTTTTTTGCTATTTCCAGGTCAGTATCAGGTTGTATGTTGATCTAAATATTATTAGCGGCCGTAACAAATATGGGTTAACAGAATTATAAACATTAGAATCAGCAATACAACTCTCTAAGTTCATGTAAGTGTATTGACTGACGATTTCATGAAATTTTCATTCAATACACAAAAAACGTAAGAAAATTTGAATTTCGCGGGCTACCCTAGCGCATCCACCTTAATAATAATTAGGTAGGTACAATATCATACAATAAATAGCCGTCATAAGACCCGCTGAACCACCTTCACATTTTAGGAGGACAGCTTCTGTAAAATTCAGATCCTGTTTTCTCTTCCTGTGGTAAGGCTGGGTCATCGCACCCCCACACTGGGTGAGTTCCGTCACCGGTTCTCTTTACCCGTCTCTCTATCATTTCCTTCGACACTGAATTCAAATCATATGCCCATCCGATTTTCGCCATGAAGTCGATGAATAACTTAGCATAGTTTAGAGAGTAACCACCCAGCTCAGCTGATCTGTAGTCCGAAGGGAAGGTGTGGTGGTAGTTGTGGAAGCCTTCACCTGCCGTAATTAATGATAACATCTTGATCTCCACTGGTCGGATGTGCTTATCATAAGGCTGGGTGCCCCACATGTGTGCTGCCGAGTTCACTAGTGCTGCAGCGTTTAACGTAAAAGTATATCGTAAAATCGCTGCGACGTAAAAAGCAATCCAGGTCTTCTCGCCCCAGAGAACAGGAATACAAGTTGGAGTTAACAGCGCAATAAAGAGACTCAGGGAAAATATATATCTGTCAACAAAAAAAGGCAACAATTTTATACTTATTTGACTTAAGGGGGGTCCCTCAATGTAGCCCACTTTTTTTGTAAATTTCAACGCAGTTTTAAGTTGTGTGTTAATCAAAATTCAATACGCAGCCATTATGATAAAATGATTACTATTATAACAATTTAAAACATCAATATTGCGCTTGATATTGGTCCCATACTAAAAGTTATTCAGATCGATGGTCTAAAACACCTCTTAGGGTTAATTTTTTAATGCCTTTTAAAGCCCTTTTTTTGAGGGTGCGAAATCATCAAATGACTTCTCCTTCTCTGGGCGGAGCGGGAGGGAGACAGGATGAAGACAGAGGAAGACTTTTTTACTGACTAAAACGCACCCGTGTTCCTTCAGTTGCCTGTTGCTAAGGGCCCCGGTGTCCCTTTCGGACTTTCCCGCAACCCTGGCAGACCTTTTAAAGCCCTCACGGTACACTATGCGTGTCTGCATAGTGAATTGAGTTAGGTTTGGTGCCATTTCTGCTATCCAACAAAGTGACAAAGCCTGACTGACTGACTGAGGGAATAAGGAAACGTGCCTAGTTTATCGTTCTCTCAAGGTAACGTTGGTCACTTAATGAGTTAACGACTCTAGAATGTATCTTCAAGAGGAATAATGTGTGTATTTTGTGAAGAACAATCAGCAACTACAATAACAACCAACATCCACAACCAGTCTTACCAAGGAGTATCGTGTTACCCAGTAACTGCAGGGTTGCGGAGGTCAGATAGGCAGTCGCTCCATGTAAAATACTGGTATTCAGCCGCATCCGGTTAGACTGGAAGCCGATTTCGAAATAGTTGCAAAAAGGTTAGGCAGACTGTAAAGAAACTTACTTATGCTGGAATTGTAGTAATGGGTCCGCCCAGAGATCACTCAAGTCAGTCTTCTTAGATTTGACCTGGGGGTGTCTTCTGACCAGCAACCAGCCCGCATGCGAGAAGAAGAAGCCTCTCATTGAGTTGTGCGGGTCAGCATCCGTGTCGCAGTACTTGTGATGCGCGCGATGATTTTTTACCCATACGATTACAGAGTTCTAGAACAATACATATATTTAATAAGTTTTACAGAGATGATGACCAGGGTCATTTAAATCGGTTCACAGTTTTTGGACGGGCAAATATTTATGGTTGTTTGACGTCCTGTATCGAGAGGAGGTGCGGTATCTACCACCTAACTGAAAATATTGGAAGATAATCAATGTTTGGAAATATTTTTCTACTTTTTTTATTTATTATTAGCCTCGTCCCGCGGTTTTACCCGCGTAAGTCTCGATACCGTGGGAATATCGGGATAAAAAGTATCCTATGTCCTATTCCAGGGGTTGGTCTACCCATATGCCAAAATTCATCCAAACCCGTTCAGCCGTTTTAGCGTGAAAGCGTAACAAACAAACTCACTTTCGCATTTATAATTAAATTAGTTAGGAAGTTAGGATTAAAAATAGTATTTAGTTTTTTTTTTTAACCAACATGTGATGCCAAGGTATACAGTGTCAAGAGTATGATGCGCAGTGGCAGCGTAGCTTTGTACGATCTGTGAGACCATAGTCGATGTACTCCGGCAGTCACTCCCAGCATTGCAAGAATGTGTAAAATTATTGCTGAAATAAAAACATAATTTCAGGAATCTGTAAGTCAACAACCGATTGTCAACTATATGACGTTATCCACACTTCTAAAAGTTTTTTTTTTTTGTTCAGGTAAGTACATCTAAAACCCATACCACATAATCAGCCTATAATGTACCCACTGCTGGGACACAAGCCTCCTCTTTTCGAGAGGGAGTAGGCCCAGTGCGGGTCGGTAGATGTCACATGTTTCCGATTTTTTTTGGTTCTAGGACATGCCGGTTTTCTCACGATGTTTTCCTTCACCGTTTTGAGAGCAGTGGTGATGAAATTATTTGCACAAAGTAAAGCGCCTTCCTGGGTTTGAACCGACGACCTCGACTCGTAAGTCGTGGCCGGTCCCACTGGGCCACCACTGCTTCTTGTCCCTGCTTATTTTATAAAAAACTCTTCTCTTAACTAACATTGTAAAAAAGCTTTTTATTTTTCTCTTTTTAGTTGTGGTACCTACCCCACACGAATTCGAATACCACCTGCTATGTAAATAACAGAGACGGAGACGAATTGAGAACCTCCTCCTTTTTGAAGAACTCGGTTAAAAAGAGGTAAAATTGTTGGTTTACTTGTGTGTTTGTCTCAGGGTTATATTTTAATCTCTTGTTGTAGGTACTAATGCGATTGCGAAAATTCTTTCACTGTTTGAAAGCTACGCTATCGCTGAGTGCCATAGGAAAATGTTTCATCCACGCGGCCGAACTCACGGGCAAAATATAGTTTATAATTATATAGATAGTACTTACATACCTATAGAAAACATAGCAAAGTATTTCAACATATACATACATATTACCTCCATCAAGTATGTCTGTACAGACGCCTACTTTTTCTTTTTAATTTGTGAAAACCGAACATTAATATCCGTGTTCTTACAATTTATAGGGTTACTTACTAAACACGCATGTCTGCCACTTTGCCTTCATCAAGAACAAATAGGCTCCATACAAAGCTCCCATGTGAAGTACTACTGCAATTATCACTCTTTTCCAAACTACCTCCCACTTTCTGGGAACCACATCTCCCATAACTTCAGAATCGAGATTCAACGTCGATATGTTCCTTCCAGAATGTTTTACCTACAAAAAGAAAATTCAAGAATTTACACAACCATAGGTACCTCTATGACGTCATCATCATCATCAGCCGACAGCAGTCCACTGCTGGACATAGGCCTCTCCAATTGCACGCCATTCAGCTCGATTCCCGGCAACTGTCATCCAGCTGCTACCAGTGACCCTGCGAAGATCGTCGCTCCACCTAGCCTGAGGGCGTCCTACCTTACGTTTGCCTATTCACGGTCTCCACTCAAGAAAACGTTTACCTCAACGGTCATCGGTTCTACGGCTAATATGGCCGGCCCATTGCCACTTCAGCTTGCTTATTCTGTTAGCTAAGCTATGCCGAAAACTTTGGTTCTCTACATTGTATTCTATTCAGAGATATTCCAAGCATAGCTCGTTTCGTAGCTCGCTGAGCGACCTTGAATTTATGGAACAGCCGTATCTTGAGTGTCCACGTTTCGGCTCCGTAAGTCATGACAGGCAGGACGCACTGATTGAAGACTTTAGTCTTTAGGCTCTGCGGAATACGCGACAAGAAGACCCGATGGAGCATCCCAAACGCTGCCCAGACCAGCTGAATTCTTCTGTTAGCCTTCTTCTCAAAGTTGTTCTTACCAAACGGCAGAGTTTGCCTGAGGTAAACATATTCTCGAACAACCACGAGAGCACCGCCATCTCCAGTGACAGCAATCGGTCCCGGAGTGACGTGTTCATTGAACATACGTAGATCGTAGATCCGATACATAATCTGCCTATAATGTTCCCACTGCTGGGACACAGGCCTCCTCTCTGTGAGAGGGAGCGGACCATAATCCACCACGCGGGCCCAATGCGGGTTGGTAGATGTCACAATGTCTTCGATTTTTTGGTTCTAGGACATGCCGGTTTCCTCACGATGTTTTACTTCACCGTTTTGTGAGCAGTGGCGATGAAATAATTTACACAAAGTAAAGCGCCTGTCAGGGTTCAAACTTACGACCTACAACTCGTAAGTCGTGGCCGTTACCACTGGACCACCACTGCTCACTGGACAACCACTGCTCTTCCCATCCAAGATCCCATTATTCTGACTTTTATAAAAAAAGTAATTTGGGTACGTAGGTACCTACGACAATAATATAATTAAATAGTTAACAGTTTTTCGTTTACCTATAGTAAGTGGCTGTAATGTTTGGGACACCTTCACGATTTCAATGGAAAATTATAACTAAACTAGAATCGAACTAGCATTCTAGCATTACAAGTAAGTGGCATTATTTTAATTCGATAACAATTTTATTATACATAAAAACAACTTTTATGATACAATATATGTGCATGAACATGAATTTTAAAATAAAACCGTCATAATACAAAAACCGGTTTATCTTTTTGGCATGGCTTAGTCCGGAGCTAAATGGTCAGTTGAACTCCAGACCAAATAAAAAACCAAGACAGCGCTGTCAAAAGTGACGTGAGGCCGGTTTCGTAATTGTGTGCACTTAGTGAGGTGTAGTTCGATTGTAGTTTGATTGTAAATGGTTGTAAGTGTGCGTGTGAGCGTGTATGCACAGAGCGGAGGTGTAGTTTTGGCGGAGGTTTCATTTTTAAACCCCCTTTAATTTTTAACTTTATTTAGTTTTTATTACTTGCTGTTTAAGCGGAATTTTCAATTCACTACTTATTATGGTTCATGAGATACAGCCCGCTGACAGACAGACGGACGGACGGACAGCGGAGGCGAAATAGGAATCCGTTTGGCACCCTCCGGGTATTTAACCATAAAAACTGATCGCAAGATGTGGGAATAATAAAAATACCTATTATAAAAGATGCCGTTTTTGCGTCAAATAAGTTGAGGCCATGAGAACCATACTGGCCTAACCAATTTTTACAATATAAGTCTATGATTTTTTCCAGTTAAGTTAATTAAAATATAAAAGTAGTCAAAAGTATGTATCTGAAGAGTGCTAGGTAGTTGATTTAAAAAATACTGTTTTTGTTTTCAAAAGGCTTGTCCATTGGATTAAGCCACTATGGTTTTCATGGCCTCAGTTATAGTTTACCAATTATCATTAGATCACCCCACAATCTAAACCCCCATAGACACAGCACAAGAAAACTCACCGGATCACACAACGAGTACCTAACAACATTCCCATAACAGATAGCTACGTAACTGCATAGATATCTATCAAGAGGTTAGTTCCCATGCCTGCGCAAGCGCTTGACTTTTGACACCAACACTCACTTGCTAGTCTTTCACTTTTTAGTATGGACAGGTCATTCGATTGATGAGATGGCTATATTTGGATGAATTTGATCGAAAAATGCGATTTAATAAAAATACAGACACTTTTTGATTGCCCAGATGGTAGCAGAGCTGAGGTCAGAGGTCATTTTGGGTGCATTTTTTGGGGCAGGTTAAGAGGTGGGAGATAGCTTGCGTCACAGCTCCACAATCACACCCTGACGCGTTTCTTCGAGGTAGCTCCGACGTACTTACGACGATATGATGACGCCGTGGCGAAGTTTTGGACCAACATTTAATAAACTCTCCCGTCGACTCGAACAAGAGGGAGATTGGCCAGATACCGGAAATCACTGACTTAAAAATCAACGAAAACAAAATCGAATTAAAAACAGAATCAGCGAAAGAATAAAGCATCAAGCGTACCGATGCGGTGAAGCGACAAATATAGTTAAGCGAGAATTGTTCGTCAAAAATACGAGTAATTTTAATTGCGTCGCTGATAGAGGCGGCATTATCGCGTTAATCACGCTCTCTGCTCGCTCCCCGCTGTATTCGTTCAGCTTAATGCTTCTCTGATTTTTATGACAATTACTTGTCCTTTGTTCCGTCTAGTTTGATGAGTAGCTCTGTTTATTTTGACCTTTTTTTGTCAAAAATTTTGACGTTATGCTATCTTACATTATAAAAAACTTCTTGACCAGTAAACTTTTCTTCAAGTAAAGCTGTCTGTGGCGTGCGAACTTTAATTTAAATGATTGATCAGCTCTATATAAGTCCATACATACATAAGCTCATGCCTTCTTTCCATGGGGGTAGGCAGAAACTACATAACGCCACCTGCTACGATCCTTACATATACTACATCATTTTGCTTCGTTTACGTTTACCTACCTACCTATCTATCTATACGTATTATAAATTAAAGTCGCTCTTCGTTTTTGTCTGTATGTCCGCATTATTCTTCTAAACCACGCAAAAGCTGGCCTATTCTGTCAACACCTCACCGTGAAAACTTAGGTGAAGTGAGCTGTCAATCCCTAGCATCAGGTGGAGTGACATCACAGCTCACTTCACCAAAGTTTTCACGTTGAGATTCTTACAGAATACTACCTACTGCTTTTCATGAGGTTTTCACCATCGTTTAGAGAATTTATTCCTGAAGGTATACGTGTATTACGTTAATATTAAAGTTAAATACAATAACTGAATCTCGATGTTTTGTCAAGCCGTAAAAACCGTGCGAAGCGGGAACGGGTCGCTAGTTATTAATAATATTAGGTTTTTTATAAATAAAAGCACACTAATTTGTGTTAAACACTCGGATAATAGACTGATTGTAGGAATAAATAAAACATTTACTATTGTTCCAATACTTTAAACAATTCCTAGAAAAAAAAAAAAAAGAAGATGCAAAAGCTGCTAGTAAGTCCTGGATTCCAAATCCACTTTTTGTCGAAAATATCCCAAAAACCACTCACAAACTCCACCACCCAATCTAAAAGCAAATAACCCCACAATATACACAAACAACATCAGTGTAGTGAATGTAATACACTGACTATCTCGGCGTATCATCTCTGCGCACAAATCGAATCAGCCGCAATCCCAGAAACATATTGTTCAGCGGGAACGGATCCAATCTGGAGATTTGTGGACGTCGCCGCACCCCCGCACCCCCGCACCCCCGCGCCCCCGCGCCTCAGGCTATGGAGTCATTATAACGACATAATTTCGATATAGATTTACATGAGAATTTTATTGAGGGAAGGTTGGCAAGAGATTGAAAGAATGAAAATTGAAATGCTCAGAGAAAGAATAGTACAAACAAGGTATGAAGCTCAGACCAAATAAAAAACCAAGACAGAGCACTGTCAACAGTGACGTGAGGCCGGTTTCGTAAACATGTGTGCACATATTTTGGTGTAGTTAAATGGTTGTAATTGTAAATGCGTGCGTTTGAGCGTGTATGCAGAGAGCGGTGGTGTAGTTTTGGCATGCTTCACTGTATTGTTCGTAGCGCTCTGTCTTGGTTTTTTATTTGGTCTGAGGTATGAAGGTTCAGATTTAAAGATTGCAGATATAACTATTACAATGTTGGCAGTAAGTTGCAGTTTGTATACTTGCGATATAATATATGTTTGTTTGCTTGGCAATTTTATAAGTTAAAAGCTATCTAAAAAGGGGCATATTTACAATGAACAAAACATATATTGATACAAAACAGGCGGTTTTGTATCAATATATGTTTTGTTCATTGCCGAATATTTCTATCAATTATGTCCACCGCTGCAATACACGCTACAAAAAGATCGTATAAATTCCAAAATATTTTTTCATCAAAATCTAAACTAACGTACATTATAATATCCGGTATCCACCACATCTTAAAAAGACTCAGTATTAAAGAAATCCAAAACCTCGTTACCAACAGATTCAACAAGATCTTGGTCATGAGGGACTTGATACATTACTTATTCATTGGCGACTAAACGGGGCATGAAACATTGGTTTATATTCTCATTCAGACGTTACTGCTCCTAATTGTGTGGGGATGCCGGTGTCGGATTACTGAGGGTCTGGCTGTTGGGAAATGGTTAATAGAATTTGAATTGAAAGATTTTGAGGAACCACTGGACGGTGCTGTTGTATTGAATTTTGTTTTTGTCTAGTTTAGTATTGTTTTGTTTCTTTGTGGAGTAAGGTTATTATAAAATCGCTTTGGTATTATTGATTGATTAGGTACTATTGTACTCCTGAGGGCCTAGACAAGTGACAATCGTTTCGAAAGCGTTTCGTATTTCAAGAACGACTTTCAACAGAATTGACATAAGCTTTTTGATAGCTTATGTCAGTTCTATACATGTTTGCCTTTTCCATCATCGTTACCGCTGATAGAATGTCACTTTGTCTAGGGCCTCTTGTTTTTTATACAGTTTCTATAGGTAGGTACGTCATTATGATTTGCACAATTATCAGTATCATCATCATTATCATCTTTCAGCTGAAAGACGTCGACTGCTGGACATAGGCCTCCAAAGATAGTCCCACGATAAGGATTAGAAGGTGGGCCCAACCTCTCACAAGTTTTTTTCTATTCGTACGATACTCATAACTTCATCCGACTGACCGCAATGGATAGTCAAAGTCACGGCAGTTAAGAACTGTTACTATAATGACAGCTCAACGGACGGACAGACCCACCGCAGTGAGACGGTACTCGAACATTAAGTAGGTAACTATAGTCTCTCAGTCTAAAATGAAAGGAATGTTTATGAAAGGAATGAAAGCACTGGTAAAATTTTACAAGGATACAATGATTGTGAGATGTATCGCGAAAGCCATTACACAATCCTCTCATATGATTGTGTAATGGACTTAGCACCAAACCATTTTTTTTTGTATCTCTTGGTCTTCATCTCACCTGATGATAAGTGATGATCAGGCCGAAGGTCGAGCTTCACCCGGAATCCTCAACCACAAAGGAACTGGCTATCTTTCCTCTAACTGACGAAATACAACAATTTTTTTTTTTTTTTTAAAACGTTGCCCCTCACTAGGAATTTCTTCCTGTATCGTGGGTGCGTTTACAAACATAGAAACTCACATACACTAACACCCAGACCCGGAACAACTACTTGCAGATCATACAAATATTTGTTCCGTGCGGGAATCGAACCCACGACACGTTGCACAGCAGTCCATCGCTCAACCACTGCGCCAACCGTGTCGTCAAATGCTGTTCACATTGTTGTTGTGGCGACAGACTTAGATAAGATGGTGATCTCCTCATTTTAATTTGACTGTCATTATTAAAAAGCTCTGGATCGTCTCAGAACGTCCTGTAATCGATCAGAAGGGATTTTACCATCTTCTTATTATCGTGTATATACCTATATATTTTTTGTTTTGGCCCAAAATTCAACAACGCAAATACTGCATTCTCATGCAGCCATTAGGTCCTCATTTGTTCTCATATATTTTGCCATAATGTCACGTTTATTGGCAAAAGTATTAGAGATAGCAAGCCACTAGTGGAGGAGTGACCTATTCCTGGTTAGTAGTTCGCCTATCGTTATCCGTTTCAATTACATTGTCTTTTACAAGTAAAACCTATTTATGATCTTCAGATCTATCTTCAAAACCAACAGATTCTTTCGTATCAAATACCATGTCTGTCTCTCTAAATTTCATTCCATCCATCCTATCTCCAAAAACAGTCTCCATATTACGACACAGCTATACCGTTCCCTGGAATAGCCCGCGGCGTCTCCAATATCTGCGGCCGGCGGACCGAGCTCATCTAGTTATACGAGTACGTTCAGAATAACTCTTTGTTATACCTATATTAAGCTATTGTGCTCTTTGTAGCACTAACCTTGTTTGTAGACTCGTTTTGATTTAGTTTTTTGTTCGTAGTTTAATAACGTATTTTTTGACGGATTGTCTTGGTTTTGCAGGGATGGAATGGAATTGATAATTTTCCTAATATCTAAAAGTCTTCATAGAAGTTTAAAAGTACTGAGTGGTTATTGGCAACCTTTCTCTCCTGCCAGGAGAGAAAGGTTGCCAATAGATTGTTGGGTTGGGTAAGGAGTTGAGAAGTCTTTGAAGCTTATTTTTTCCATTTCAGGCAGTGACAACACTTGTCGACCACATTTTATCGCATGAATAAAAAGCTCTTTCTGATCGGCTCAAGCTGATTCCCCGCCGTGTGGTCACTCTCGAAATCTTCGTCAGTTCCGGTCTCATTTTACAGGGTACCTACACCATGACCTGAAACGGTTAGAGCCCCAACACCAACAAAATCTTTGGACACCTTGGATTGAGACTTCATTACAAAGTAGTTAACTTAATCAGATAACACATTACATAATATCACGCCTGTATGCCCCAAAGGGTTAGGCAGATGTGTACCCGTAGAGGTGCAAACCCACATTTCGCCACAGCTAGCAGCTCTGATATATCCTCAATATCAAAGGGTATCAACAAAACTCCGAAACAATACGTTCACAAATCTAATCCGTTCAGAATTAACAACATTATCTTCTGCCGAAATTACTCCTCGTCTCATGTAAACGAGGACCAAAATCCCTTTGTAAGCAAGAAACGTTTATATTACACTTAGCAATGACGTCACAGCCTCAGGGTACCAATTAGGTGCACAAAGTAACGCTGGCTCGCATCTCCTCGCTTCCTTCCTGACAGCTAATGTCATTCTGAGATCGCTACCATTGCGGGTAGTTGCAAATTGTTTTAGAAATTGCTTCGGCTCTACTGTTGACGGTTTAAGAGTAATAAGTTTGTTAATGAAAATGAGGAGTTGTAAAGATCGTTTTCGTGTTCATTTTGAGGTAATGAAGGCGGCAGGAAATTGTTATTTGGTAGTGGTTTTTGGGTGACGATACTTGAGTACTTCCGGCGCCGGCGCTGCTTCAGGCCCCGCCTCGGTTTCCTATAATTCTATTCGGACTAATTTGTAAATCCTTAGATCACTGTCAGGCACTGATCAGGCTTTACATGAGTTCATGGTTGTGTGATAAAGAGAGTAAAAATGGACACGTCTATTCGAAAACAGGGTTATTGTGGTAATATATCGGAAATCCATTGGATGTAGGAGAGGTCTTTTACAACCAAATGAACCCTTCCTATGTAAATGTCAACCATATTCGAGTAATTTTACGTAATTTGACAAAGATAAAGATAAAGATATTTTATTTTGCAAATATGGGTACAATACAAGGTGAAATAGGGAATAGGTCCAGCCATATTTTACCAATAGGCATGCAAAAGTTACAAAAAATTATATACTAAATCCACTAAACTATCTACTAAATTTTAACAAACAGAAAAAATAAATAAAAAAAACAACACAAAAACCAACCATAATTCGCATTTTATAGACGTTACAGTCTAGATTACAAATATTTTTTCGCATAGGAAATCTTTTACGCTATAGTAAGCTTTAACTGCCAAGAAGCTTCGAAGCCTTTTTACGTCTTTTTACGCCAAACGCCAAATTACTCGAAAATGGTTGACATTTGCTTGATATAAGGAGTCATTTCGTTGTAATGAAATTACCTGTGCTACATCCCGTTAATGGATTATCGACATATTAGGTATTACCCTGTATACGATTAGGACCAATACGATCCTACTTTAATAACCGGTCGTTTAAAAGTGTTACAGCAAAAATTAATGTCAAACAAACGATGTATATAATGCATACTGTAGATATTACAAGCTGATTCAAACAAGTGTAACTTTAAGACTCAATTTAACATGCAACTATGTACGCTTACGAAGTTACGACCAATACGACACTTTTTTATATCTGACCATTTCATTAAGACACTGTGTTAGAGAAACAAATATTCAAATAAATGACCTTTAAATGCATGTACTGAAGATATCTACATATTCTATATTGTTTATTGCACTGGTGCTAGACGGCAAGCCTATCGATGCGACGATTATCACGGGCGATACACCGCGATGCTATGCTAATGTTTAACGCAATGAATCACTAGTTTTTTAGGGGTCAGTAAATTTTCGGTAAAATGTATTTAGCTGAATTTGGATAGGTTCATCTTTGGCCAAGCTAACAAACAATATTCATTTCTTTTCCGTGTGCGAAAAAGCCTATATCCGGTAATTAAAACATTATAAACACACACGTCATTACATAAGATACATAATCATCATTAATTACATTGTAACTAATTGTATTTTCTTGCAAATCTGTAAGTATTTTTGCTTCATATAGTTTTTGATTGGTTAGTACTTATTGTCTTTGGTCAGCTATCTAATTGCGTAACTTATTTTCGTAGCCGATTACTACTAATTTGTTCATTTTGATAGTTCAACAACATTCATTGCGTTATTTACGTTGTTGAGCAGATTTTGTTTTCGAACTTTTGTAACAATGGATAAGACATTTGATTCAAACCGATTCCGATTCTGATTGAATTTGTATTTTGTATTATGCAATTTGTATTTTGTATTATGCAATTTGTATTTTGTATTATGCAATTTGTATTTTGTATTATGCAATTTGTATTTTGTATTATGCAATTTGTATTTTGTATTATGCAATTTGTATTTTGTATTATGCAATTTGTATTTTGTATTTCCAATTTTGTATTATGCAATTTGTATTTTGTATTTCCAATTTTGTATTATGCAATTTGTATTTTGTATTTCCAATTTTGTATTATGCAATTAGGGTGCTGGACTGAAAGTAGGTGCTTATATTTTGACCACAGAAAAGAAATTGACAAAACAATTCGCGTACTTTTGGAAACTTTTCAGCTACTTTGGGTATTCCAGAAGCGCGCTGTCGATTCGCGAATTGATACAAAAATAGTGTGAGTGATGGTAAAAAATATATGTTGTTCCGATGATCCATAGCTGCACGTATGCAAAGCCATTAAAGCTCGAGCTTCTGTTCACCATTTATGGGTAAAACACTTTAAAATACAACGATAATTATAAATCATGTGAAATTATTTATTAATATTCGTTACGCCGCCTACCTAATTACATTTTTTCTAATACATATTCGACCTTTATTTCTCTGCATAATACATAACTCATAATCACATAATCTATATTGATTATTAGCTAGCTGTTGATCTGATCAAAAGCTAGTTAATTTAATTATCTTAGCTCGGTTAAGGCAATGCCAATTACATATAACATAATCATGTTACTCATTACAGTGTACGGAACCATTATGTGTGATGGCATATCGCGCCTGACACATTATTTTGAAACATCTGCATTGTATTTAAAATGCCGTAACTAGGTAGTTTTATACCAATTATTCGTTTATTTATTTTCTTTCTTATTTATTTACATTTTAAAATATTTTTATTAAAAAAAAACATGAGGAAAAACATTTAAAAATATAAAAAATAGAAATCCGCCGGTGTCGGGAGCAGGGTCCAAGCTACCGGTGGTTAGGGCTGCAGAGACAGGAACCTCCTCACAATGCGAGCCGTATCAAGGAGTACTGCCTTCTGAATCAGGCCCTTGATCCAACCGCCTAACGAGAGCCTCGAGAGATGTTGGTCGAGGCTTTCGGCTATCAGGCCATTGGCCGTTACGACAATCGGCACAATGATAGCCGAGCTCACATTCCACATGTCGACAACCTCGTGTGCTAAGTCGAGATATTTTATTTGTTTCTCTTTCTCGGCTTTCACGAGGTTCACGTCATGTGTAACGTGTCGTGTGTAATCGGTCTATCACTACTATATCAGGTTTATTGGCGACAATAGTCCTGTCAGTAATGATAGACCGATCCCAGTACAACGTGACATGGTCATTTTCGAGAACTGGGTCGGGCACATACTTGTAGTACGGTACTATACCAATTATTATTACTCTTTTAAATTGGTGAAGTACAAGTGTATACAAAATGACTAGCACGTGCTGTTTTGCTTCGAATTTAGTCACAAGCATATATGGGTGAATATCCCGGGGGAAAATTATACGTGTCCACGTTGAGAATCGAGGTGTTAAATGATAGGATATTTCTTATTTTTTTTTATAGTGTTCTACATAACTTGCTTCAATTAGGGCCACATTTTTTTTAAATATAAGTCTATGTAAATAATAAGGGGAAAAAAAATCGCCTTAAAATTCAAGTTGGGTGGCTTGTCCCAGCTCCATTTTTTGATATAATTGCGTTCATAAAATTATCAATTTAAGAGAAAATAAAAAATCAACAATTTCGTTAGTATATGCATAAGACACATTATCTAAAAACAATTAAACCATATTAGAAAATCTAATTTAAAAGCACAGGATACTTGATCAAAGTTTGTCCAAGTAAAAATCAAAATTTTGGTGGCACTTTTTCAACTTACTATAACATAAAGTTTCGTGCGTGTGTGTTCAATCGCGTTTTATTATTTCGCATGTCTCAGTCGTGCGCTTGCACTTGCCCGTAACAGGTGCGTGATTAGTCCTGTGATTTCCTGCCAAAAAGGTAAGTATCATCTTGGGTGGCACGGGGCGACAAGAATTGTTCAATTTTGGTGGATCGATTTGCTGTTGATTTTAAAGTGTTTTAATAGTAAGCTACACGTTAAAGGTAGTGCTTTGGGTTACGCATAAATCAGTAATATTAATTTAATTGTAACTTAAAACCCCTATTTTTAAAGATTTTTTTTATGCCAGGTTCCAATTTTGGTGGGTCAATTTTGGTGGCTTTGGTGGCGGTTCCACGCCACCAAAATTGAAAACCAACCACCAAATTTTAAATATGTACTGTTTATGTATTGTTCGTACATATATAGCCAGTTTTTACGTTGCAAGACAGTTTGATTAGCAAACTCAATGATATGTAGGTACTTGGCAGTAAGTAAGACCTATTAATAATTTATAATAAGGGTGGCATACTAATGATCAAGTTTCTTATTCATACATTTTTGATTTGTTGCTTTTTAGAATGCCAAAACAGACCAGCGAAGAGAGGCTGCTTAAAAAGAGAATAGCAGAAAGAAGAAGTTCATTTTCTGAATCCCAGCTATCATAAGAAATTCCTCTAAATTGACACAAGAGCAATTCATAATTTGTGGACCATTTTACGAATCTCCCTAGAAAACTGTCAAACAGATGAATTACTTCGTAATATGAAATAGACGCATATCATATTATGAATTGTCATTGAATTGTAATGTCACCAATGGCATTATACGATGTATCATAATATTTTCATATTATGATTCTGCTAAAGTGACCTTTTTAAGCCACCTGGATATGACCTGCTTTTAGAGGAATTGCTAATGTGGCCGGTTAAGGCCCCCTGTTTGCTATTTCACTGTGTCTTCACCTTGGATTTAATATTGTATTTAATTGTTATTGTTTTTTTAAATCATATTTTATTTAAGGGTTAATTATGTTTTATTTCTTAGTTTTGTTTGGGAAACTTTCGTTGTTAGCAAGTAATTTTTCATCTCCCAAGCTCGGAAAGATTCTGTATATCATTTGAATTCTGAGTGCAAAAGTGCATTTTATCCGCTAGCGTGTAAAGTGTTTTAAAATTCGAACCTTTCCATTCAATAATTTTCTATACCGCCGAGTCCACTGATAATGCATTAATAATTATTTCATGTCAGTGCGCCAACCTCATTTTTAGAATAATCGCACTGGCCAGCACGAAAAAAAATCGCACAACGCGCCTAAAGAATTTTTCACTTCAAAAAACTTTATAATATAATTTTCATCTGTTTAATCAATTTACTTTCCATCATTTGGAGTTGTTTAGCATTGCAGAGTTAGTGCAAGCGGTACATAATGCCGAATTGAGCTTGCTTCGGGAGAAATTACGCAAAAAGTATATAGAAGCGTACAATATTTGTTCAATGCATGGAGACACCTAGCATTTTCCTCGCTGTAGTGAGGTGAAAAGTTGTGTGTTTCGCTCGGCAGAAAAGTTATTCTGCGTCTCGTACCTTTGAAACCCTCGCAACGCTCAGGATTCAATATAGGTACTCGCGCCAAAAAACAACTTTACAGCCTTGCATAACAAATAACTATTGTTAACAACAAAAATATTTAGGTTTTTTTGATTTCGTGTTTTGTGTCATAAACTCATCATTATCATTATGAGTTGATCAGATAAATAATAATAAATATTTTTTAACAATAGAGAGTTTTATTAACCTATGAAAGTTATTGATAAATCCCGAGAATGTGTGAGATTGGTTACATTAAGCTTTATTAATTAGTGAGATTTAGGTTTGTGACAGAGAAATTCAATTTTGGTGCCACTGATTTTCAATTTTGGTGGGCCGTTTCGATTTTGGTGGGCAATTTTCAATTTTGGTGGCCACACTAGACTTTGAACGAAAATATCTCAAAAAGTTATCGAGATATTCTCAGACCTCTTGAAGATCCTTCTAGCTTGGACTTTCTACTCTTATACCAGTTCCTTATTTTTCACGAAAACAGAAGAAAAAATTTCGCCACCAAAATTGAAGAAAAATACACTTTGTTGATATTGACCCATATGTGTGTTGGTTCGTTTAGTAATAATAGTAATTATATCTTTTTATAATTTTGAGGTTACTAGTAGATATATCGACATTATACTATTATAATATTTTGTTTTTGATCATTTTTGCAAAGATGATTATTAATTATTATTGATGATTTTTGATGTTTTTTTTGTATGGTGTACGTAATAAAGATGTAATGTTCTATCTTATCTATTATTATTTTACCAACTATTGCATAGTTGTTTTGTCAGTCTTCTGTCAATCAGTTTGTTTGGACGGTGGTCCCTAAACTAGGTAAGTGATACAGGTGGTAAACTGTATCTAGGGGGACTTTTTTGTATATTTTTTTGAGGTTGGGATGTCATCATTTGACTTCTCCCGCTCAGGGCGGAGCGGGAGGGCGTGTCAGACTTTTACTGACAAAAACTCGCCTGTGTTCCTTCAGTTGCCTGTTTTCAAGGTCCCGATATCCGTTTTGAACTTTCCCGCAACCCTGGCAGGGTATCTAGGGGGGCTGAGTTGTGATATTGCATGGCCATGGATCAAATTAGCTTCTACTGGAAATGTATAGCTTGATGTGTAGCCGTGTGTACCAGTCGGTTTTGAAAAAATATTTTTGCGTTTGATGGTCTAACTCTGATTGGCAACGGAATGTGTCCCAATCACGTATTGTTGTTTTCGTATATCCTAAGAATCGATTACTGTATAAGTATTGATCAATCAAGGTAAGTATTGAGTTTCTGTATCCACTATAGGTTATTCTATTTTTCGTTTTAGTGTTAGTATAAATACTTACATTAAGTTTCTAAATGTCTCTAGCTATGTCCTAAACCTGAATTCGATGCCACCTGGTCCTGGTGTCTATGATATCCACAAAATAAGCAAAAAGTCTCGTTAGAAAAACCTGTTCTGATGTCACGAATATTACAAAAACATATTTTTCCTCAAGAACTTATTACGGTATAAAAGTTAATTAGGACACGCAGGTGATATCTACTTGTTTACCTTTCTTGTATTATTAGAAAAATACAAAAATATTATCATTTATGCACTGTTATATTATGTAAACACTCATTCGTATTACTGTCCTCTACCTACACGCATTCAAATTACGAACACAGAAAAAACGGTAAGTACTAGCCTTTTACTTAAAAAAAAAACTCGACCATAAACGACAGCGTAATCGTATCGATAAAAAAAAACAATAATTAGTGAATAATTATAATATTAAAACAAACACATATTAATTAAAGAAACATCCATGACTAAGACATTATCACTCGAATAAAGGTCATAATTGTTAACCCGAAAAAAAAACGCGCGACAAATTGACGCGTCGTGTCGTTTTGCGACAATTGATTGCAATCTTAGGCCGGATACCGATCAATAAGTGTTTTAAGCGCTGTGCACATGCGACTGTTGCGTTCGGGAGACCATACAGGTTGGTATCTGAGTCAGGTGATCGTATAGCGTGTGTCTCATGCTTAATGAACTTATGGGCACTTGACGGTGTGTGCTTGTCTTAACATGACTTTTTTATGGGGGATAAAGCCTGAGGCTTTATCCCTTTGTCTGGTGGTCTTTAGATCTTTGCGGGAAAGTGCCTAAGGGATACCGGGACCTTGGCAATAGGCAACTGAAGGAACACGGGTGGGTATTATTCATTAAAAGTCTGACACGCTCTTCCGCGCCGCCCAGAGAGGGAGAAGTCATGAGAAGATGAAGACATGGTTCTCTAGATCTGCTCCTTAATAACATAACAAAGTTTCAATCACAATCTAAATGATTTTGAAGGATATTTTGATTGTTGAACTGTCAAAATGAAAGCCATTATAGTGTGTTACGCAATTACTCCGCAGGTTCTGATTCAATTTGACGAAACTAAAGTTAGTCTTCCAAAAGGGCTAACTGTCCACAACGATGAGAGTTTTCCTATTTAAATTCAATATCTTTAGCCTATCTACCTCATGGTTTCAAACAAATGGAAATCTAGCAGACAAGCGTGATAAATATAGTAATTCCACATGACATTTCTAAGGCAGTGGTGTGTCGGGATATAACAACAGTTTATACCTCATCATCATCTAAGGCTTTACAGCCGCGTGTGGGCCTTAGCCTGGTCAAGTATATTTCTCCAACGTGACCTAATTCCAGCTTTATCTCTTCAATTTCTCACTTCTTAAGCCTTGGTCTACCTATTTTGATGGTTTTTATTACATTAGGCTCGCCATACATCCTGGCAGGGTTGCGGGAAAGTCCAAAAGGGATACCGGGACCTTGGCAACAGGTATCTGAAGGAACACTAGGTACATCTCGTAGAGCTTTTTCGCCATTGCACGTTTTCCAGCACTGCACCGAATATGCGCCTGAAGATTTTCCGCTCGAATCCCTACCATCAAACAGTTCTCGTCTTTTTTGCTTAGCACCCAGCATTCGGAGCCGTATGTCAGTATTGGTCTTGGTGAGGTCTTATAGAGGAGAAGTTGAATGCTTCTTGAGAGTAATTTTGAACAAAAGAGTTTATACCTAACAATAGATTTAAACTTGAAGCTTACGACCTGTGACTCTGCATGAAATAACTATAACATACAATTTTAGATTCATGACACGGCCGTGTAACTTAGAAGAGCATCGTTCAAACATGCAAGCGCATATTTTTTATTAATTTTCATTATTATATCATCGCGTTGCGTGTCTTGTCACGTCATGATGTAGTTTATAATATTATTTGCATGAGTATGTTTGATGTTAGGCATTCGCTGGAGGACAAATATGAGTCTTTTTGAGCTCCACCATTATTTATTAATTTAGAGAATGTATTCCGGAACGTGTATGTGTTTAATACATTAATATTAAAATTAAATACTTAAATATATTATAGAAAACTCAAGTCTGATAAAAACCGTGCGAAGCAGGGGCGGGTAGCTTCTTGATAATATATAAAATTCTCGTGTCACAGTGTTAATTGCCATACTCCTCCGAAACAGTTTGACCGATTTTTATGAAATTTTATATGTATATTCGGCAGGTCTGAGAATCGGTCGTAATCTATTTTTCTACCCGGGATCGAGACTTACACTGGTGAAACCGTGGGGCACAGCTAGTAACTTTGGACAACATCAACTTCATGTTTGACATCGACGATTCAGAATTTTTCTCCGAATTTCATAGGGCCTTTCACCGAAACCCATCGGTACCACAATTTCACTCCAATTTATTTTCCCCAAGTGTGCACATCCCTTAATAAACAGATGCCTACCATCTGCCTGCATCCTAATACGACATCCACATTAGTAGAACAATGCAATTGTAACGGCCATTATGCTAATATCGAAGAGTTATTGTTATGCTATCGCACTTGCCTTGTACGTACGTAATTAGGCAGCGGCCGGTGATAACTCATATTCAAGTTTTTTTTCTTAGATCAGTAATTTTCTTATTGAATAGGATGTGGGATTCCCTAAATAGGAAGGTATGATTAAAGGCGTGTCTCAGGGTTATTGTCAATTCGTTTATATGATGTATACGTGCGCGTTTTGAAAAATGGTCGTTTATGAATGCTGCTTCATTTTGCCTTATACACCGTGCCGCTTTATGGTAATATTAATTTAACACGTATACGATTTCGCGTATTAATTTTATGAAAATATTTGAATTTCATTAAACGTTATTGTTTATTGATTTATTTACAATTTTCTAAATTACCATTTTGGAGCAACCTGTACTTAAAGAACTGTAGCGAAGAGGTCATTTTCCGGGGTCACGGATCGTATGTAGGCGAGAATAGAAGGAAAGCCGCGCAATTTCTTAGAAATTATGCCGACAAAGAATCGGACCAATAGAACGTAAGCCAGCTGGTAGGTAGCTTCATGAATGAATCTCTTACACAGAGTTATCTTAATTTTGGTTAGGTACGTTTTTATTATTTAGTTTGTTTGAAAATTTAAATTTTTCAATTGACCAATTATTTTATTTTATTATAATTTGTATGATTACTGGCCACTAGCCCTACCCGTGTGTTAAATTAATGTCGCCATTGTAGCGGCACGTTGTACATTTGTTTCTGTAAAATGATTGGCGATCAAATTGGCAGTTTTTTGTGATCAATTATTTAAATGCGTTTGTTTTTACCAGCAAGTAGTTGTTAGCAGTATTTTGTGATATGGCTTTGTACTTCAGACGCTAGAAAAACTGATGAATGCCATCTGATTATAATATTCCAAAACTATATGAAATTGCCTCCTCTCAGCTGCACATTACCTACTCACTCTACACTCACTTCCTATAAACACTCTGTAGGTATATAGATAGGCTATAGACACTCAGTTCCTATAAACAGAAAACTTATTGTTTTGCATAAGCTAGCATTTTTTATTGCCAAACTGGGCATATAAATATATTCGTAAGCTAATTTAACCTTTGATAGCTACTTCAATATGGGAGGATCCACTATGTAAAGCTATGAGGTATTTGCTTCATTATTGGTAAAGATACAAGAGTCTACAGAAATTGGCCATGAGTAAAGTAATAAATAGAATAACGTCTTTAAAAAAAATTGATGACGTTAGCCAAAAAATATGAACGCCATAATATCTCGACATATCAATATCAAAGTGCCGCTACAAGAAATATAAAAACGCGTATATTTTGATTTCAATCGGACTGCCAAGATTTATAGGACACCTCGCGAGCGATCCTGCCCGCCCCCTTGCACCGCGCCGTGATGATATATCATTGGTAACTATACCCCATAAGATGATAGGTTACTGATCGAATCATTCTGATGCTCGTCTACAAGGTGAATATGTTATGGGAGGAAGTACGAAGGTTTGGAAATGTTATCAAAATCTGCTTAGCTTTTTCCCAACTATATTCGGGTCGGCTTCCAGTCTAACCGGATGCAGCTCAATACCAATATTTTACATGGAGCGACTGCCTATCTGACCTCCACAACCCAGTAACTGTGTAATACGATACTCCTTGGTAAGACTAGTTGTCAAACTGGAAATGGTAAACGAATCTAGGTACATATGGAAAATTTTACCAATGAAAGTGAACGCGATCAACGTATCTATACCGCATTCAAGAGCTGTCAGTGTCATTATTGTTGTGACATATTGACACTGACAGCTGTTGAACGCGGTTTAGATGTGCTGAACACGTTTACTTTCATTGGTGAAATTCTCCCTTAGTAATAAGTCTTTAGAAGCTCGAAGTTTTGAGAACCCTCGAGGTTGTGAAGATCCTTGAAGGAGGACTGTCTCCAATAGTTTACGTCTTAGGGCTAAGACAATGATAAGGTTGAAAAGGTAAGATGGCAGTCGCTCCAGGCAAAAGGCATTGAAAGCTAACTTCAAATAGAAAGCTTACGCTAGATCTTGACTATGAGTACCTAGATAGGGTGGTCATCCCTAGCGAAAGTTGAAAAATCATACTTAGTGGTGCATAAAACCTCTTTAATGTTTATATTTCTAGATTCTACATCAAAGATTTTAGATTCCCGATTCAAAGCTTTCAGATTCCCGTGTAACCACACTCCATTTTAGCAGCACTCGAGCGTTAATTACTCCGCACTCGCGAAAAAGATATGAACCCAAAAATCCAGGCTATAGTGTGGGCACCCGACGACAATTAACATGTTAATGTTAGTCTGTCTGTAATTACTGGCGTTAGGTGTTAGCTGCCTCCGGGTGGGTTCGTTTATTGTAATTATGTTATTTATATCTTCATTCGCTGATCATATCGGCAGTAACGTGTTGGTATCGGAGATGGGTGGCTGGATACTCCAAATACCTCGGCAAAGTCGGCTAAAGTCAAACACATTACTCTCGCCATATTAACGTCACCTCACCTCGACGTCGCGACGGCTGCAGAATTTTTATTACAACTCAACCCCTTGTGTCAATCTGAATGAAAAAGTTTTAACCAATCCGCGAGTTGAATACTGAATCAATCGTCTGGTTAGTGATTGTTTGAATCAATATTTGGGCTAGACGAGGTGATTTTGGAACGAAAAAATATAAAAAGCTCCCTTGGATTTTTGCTATTCATAATTCATTTCACGAGAGTTCTTTTACAGGTGGACCATGTGGTCTTGGTTTTGGAATTTCTTAAGTACCTTCATAATTTTAGTCGGTTTAAAGTAAGTTCCTCTTCCTATGTCACGAGAATCGGTTTTTTAGTTTAGCCCTGATAATAATACTGAGACAATTTAGTTTTAGTATATGAAGTATAAAATTAGCATTGATATGCACAAAATGAAAA
This sequence comes from Lithophane ornitopus, assembly GCA_948473465.1. Lineage (NCBI taxonomy): Eukaryota > Metazoa > Arthropoda > Insecta > Lepidoptera > Noctuidae > Lithophane > Lithophane ornitopus. The sequence goes on from OX419626.1 coordinate 15,606,135, forward strand.
TGATAACTATCTTGAAAACTCTACCCACGAAATTAACTATTACCTGTTTACCATGTTATCTTATAATTATTATGAGCACAGAGGTGACAATATTTCACTACAAAATGTTAATCACCAGATATCCTAACCCCAATTGTACAGGGCAAAGGGCAATCAAATCAATCTCCCACGGGGCACAGCGGCGACATCTCTGGGCAACAATTAGAAGCCCATTAATTACCCCCTTGCCTCCCACCCCCTGCGGCTGTGACGTTACGATGTATCCGAGGTTATGAGGTCACGGGTACAGGGAAAGATTGGGCATGACCTTAGAGAGGGCCCAAAATTTAATAAAATGTTTAGTATGTTCATCTTTTAGTCCGAGCTCAATGGGCCGACTTACGAGAAAACCCGAATGTCAAAACCTAATGTGTAACCATCTATAGTAAATCTTAAATGGTGAGGTTACACGGGAATCTGAAACCTTTGAATCGGGAATCTAAAATCTTTGATGTAGAATCTAGAAATATAAACATTAAAGAGGTTTTATGCACCACTAAGTATGATTTTTCAACTTTCGCTAGGGATGACGACCCTATCTATACTCCATTTGAAATAAGATAAGACGTATAGATAAGCCTTTTTTACATTCCGTTCAACCGATTTTGAATTCTATTGCGTTGGTGGCATGACAAATGGCAGCCGCATTAGATAGTTGGTATTGTGTAACTTTTTTTGCTTTTAATGCTATCCTTATGCCTACGGTATAGAAGTCAAAATCGGTTGAACGAACTGTAAAAGGGTTTGTTTTAATGTCTAATCTTATTTCAAATGGGGTATAGGTATTCATAGTCAAGATCTAGCGTAAGCTTTCTATTTGAAGTTAGCTTTCAATGGTGCCGATTCCCTTGTTCACAAACTAAACTAAATTTAAGTTCAGTGCATCTTTTTCTTTCTATTTCATTATGAAAAGGACAGAACAAAAATTTTAGTTTAGTCCTGTCAAATTAATCAGCGCCTGACGTAAATTGACGTAATTTTAGTAGGCAAATTTTTAATCGCGTCTAAACTTGTATGGATTAGTGACAGTTTGACAGGACTAAACTAAAATTTATCTTCTGTCCTTTTCTTAATGAAATAGAAAGAAAAAGATGCACTGAACTTAAATTTAGTTTAGTTTGTGAACAACAGAATCGGCACCAATGCCTTTGCCTGGAGCGACTGCCATCTTACCTTTTCAACCTCATCGTCATCTTAGCCCTAAGACGTAAACTATTGGAGACAGTTCTCCTCTCCTCCTCCTCAAGGATCTTCACAACCTCGAGGGTTCTCAAAACTTCGAGCTCCTAAAGACCCATAACTTACTAGTAAGGGAGAATTTCACCAATGAAAGTAAACGTGTTCAGCACATCTACACCGCTTTCAACAGCTGTCAGTGTCAATATGTCACAACAATAATGACACTGACAGTTCTTGAATGCGGTATATATACGTTGATCGCGTTCAGTTTCATTGGTAAAATTTTCCATAAGTACCTATTTTAGATTCGTTTACCATTTCCAGTCTGACAACCAGTCTTATCAAGGGTTATCGTAGTACCTAATTACTGGGTTGTGGAGGTCAGATAGTCAGTCGCTCATAGTATACTATAGATGGTAATCTATTCTATAGTTAGTCTATCTATAGTTGGTTCAGAGGAAAGTTTTGAAACAGCTTCAGTATTTGAAGTAATACATTTCATTTTGAAAGTTTTTGGTCTAAGACATTTCTTGTGTCGGCGATATTTTTTCTCAAAATACACGGAATTGTCTTTTCTTTGAAGGTATGCATGTACTGAAGTAATTTATCATTGTTGGACAATATTTATTAGGTAGATACTTAACAGTATTTATGTTAAACGATGGGAACGGTTCTGAAAAACAAAATAGGGTGGACATACTGGATATGGTGGACAAACTTACCTGATAAACCAGACTTCCTCAGCCCTATCCATAATTGAAAACGCGGTTATACAGTATCTTAACTAACGAAGTGCTTTGCAGCGTCTATACATGCAAAACAAGAAATTACTATTTAAAAAATAGTTTTTTTCTTTTTAACATCATCATCTGCCTAGCCTTTTCCCGACTATGTTGGGGTCGGCTTCCAGTCTAACCGGATGCAGCTGAATACCAGTATTTTACATGGAGCGACTGCCTATCTGACCTCCACAACCCAGTAACTGGGTAATACGATACCCCTTGGTAAGACTGGTTGTCAGACTTTCGGGCTTCTGACGACCCGTAACGACTGTCAAAAATCCACAAATGACAGCCGGGACCAACGGCTTAACGTGCTTTCCGAGGCACGGAGGAGTCTCGGTATGTAAATATGGTCACCCATCCACGGACCAACCCCGGCAAGCGTAGCTTAACCTGATGGATCGACCCCCGAATCCAGAAAGGTTTTTTATTTCACATTTCATTAGTAAACAGATTTTTCTTCGCTCTCCTTTGACGCGACTAAACGTCACTATTGTAACCATGAAGGCCCATCCACACGAATCGTACTAACCGCAGCGATTCGCTAATGAAGATATTTGGGGCAGTACGCTATCTCATTGTCAATAAATAATGTCGCCCGCCCCCGCCCGCGGCACTCTCTTCCGCCCCGGTCGTACACGCCACTTTTGTAACCTCTTTTGTTACGAAATCGATATGAACACACCCCTTTAGCGATTTAAAACGCCAAGATATAATCTGAAACACCTTAATAACGTACAGGTGTTCTGATTGTGGTGTTTAGTCAGTTCTGTTTTAGTGTAATTTACTTATTATTTACGTTTTGTTCACTATTTTTTATTCTCCTTAAGAAAATTAAAAACACGTGTTACGAAAGCATATTATCCTGAACTTGCTAGAGAGTTCCAGTACAGTAGGTACAACATGCATTGCATAAGAACTCTTGCATAGTTCCCACAACTTGCATATGACATTCTCAGAGACTGCTTCCCTAAAAAGGATCTGAGTATGTATTCTATGCAAACGTACGTTGGGATAAAGTCATAAAATATCTGTATGTTATCTAGAGATGGGTTGTAACAGGTTAAACACTATATATGTCATCACTGTTACTGTTAAAAAAACATAACAGATCCAAATATCCGTTATTAAATAACAGCCTGTTATTTTTTGTATGAACGATAAATACGTATTTAACTCACAATTGAATATCTTCTTTATTTCTTTTCGCTTAAAGTCGAAAATCGTATCGAAAGTTTTATCAGTAACAGCCGCGGTAACAGACTTGAGGATCTGTTATTTTAAGTAACATATATTATGTTTTTTTGTTAGGTTATTTTTTAATATCTGTTATTTCTATCTGTTACGATAAATACGCCTCACTCCTAATTATCCAAGCTAGATTTTTGATCCCAAGACAGAGTGTACGAGCGAAGCTTTAGTTTGAAAGAGTCGATGTTTTTTATGTGACCAGTGGTGGCCCAGTGGTAACGGCACGACTTACGAGTCGTGGGTTCGAACCCAGGTAGGCGCTTTGCTTTGTGCATTTCACCCCTGCTCTCAAAACGGTGAAGGACAACATCGTGAGGAAACGGCTATGTCCTAGAACCAAAAATTCGAAAACGCACTGGGCCCGCGTGGAATACAGCCCAGGCCAGCCTCTCGAAGCCTGTGTCTCATCAGCGGGAACATTTTATGCAATATCCTTGGTGATAGGTACACTTTACAGCTCAGGGTTCCTAAACCGGCCACATTAGAAATTCCTCTAAAAGCAATTCATTTCCTGAATCCCAGCTGTCATTAGCAATTCCTCTAATATGACATAAAAGCAATTCATAAGTTGTGGACCATTTTACGAATCTCCATAGAAAACTGTCAAACAGATGAATTACTTCGTAATATGAGTTACACGCAGATCATATTATGAATTGTCAGTTTGTGACATATTACGATGATTCATAATATTTTCATATTTTGATTCTGCTAAAGTGACTGTTTTAAGCCCACTGGTGTTTCTCAGGTTGCTCGGAGGAGCTCGTGGCTAAGTAATAACAGCCGCACGGGTCGATCCATCAGGTTAAGCTACGCTTGCCGGGGTTGATCCGTGGGTGGGTGACCATTTTCACATATCCAGACTCCTCCGTACCTCGGAAGGCACGTTAAGCCGTTGGTCCCGGCTGTCATTTGTATTTATTTATTTATTTATTTATTTATTTACACAACTCTTACCTACCACTACCATTACAGATCTGCGATCCAATGCGATAGAGAGGCCTTACATGCAAAATCCTTAATCTATATCCTATAAAATTACATACTATATACTAAATCTTAACCTACATCTAAATAACATATTATAAATAATGCAGCTTTTGCGAACTCACTCAAGTTGCACCACAATACATCCACCCTCTCGTGAACCTCGTTCACCACACGCATGGCTCTAGAGAGAGGAGTCCTCGCCAGTAGGTAGTAGATGGTGGTGGGTGTAGATCTTTGACAGTCGTTACGAGTCGTCAGAGCCCAAAAGTCTGACACCAGTCTAACCAAGGGGTTTCGTATTACCCAGTTACTGGGTTGTGGAGTTCAGATAGGCAGTCGCTCCATGTAAAATACTGGTATTCAGCTGCATCCGGTTAGACTGGAAGCCGACCCCAACATAGTTGGGAAAAGGCTAGGCAGATTTTTTTTGGTGTTTCTCAGGTTTGTTTATTATTATCGATTTTCAGTCATTTTATTTCGTCACTGCTCGCCATAATTAGTTCCAATTCAACAGTATCGGTCCATGTAAGTAGATGAAATTGAACCACAGGCCGCGAGCCTCTGTTTTTGCTTCAAACCTTTTCGGTGACTTGTTTTTGTGTCGGCGAACTTGGCGCAGTAGCTGAGGCAAGTGGATGCAATTTATGACGTATTCCGACGCATCGCGAGTGAGACATTACATTCCTTTTAAGTTATAACTGCACCCGCGCTTTTTCTTGTTTGTTAGTAGATTTTGTGTTTTTTCTGCGTCGATTTCTACAGATGGCAAAACATCGACTGGAAAAGAAAAAGATGCGTCGATTCTGTGTCGTGGATTTTTTTTTCTAGGAGTTTTACGCAGTCTAATATCGTTTAGTACTTTTATGTTTTTGAGCTCGTGGCTAGTAATAACCAGTGATCGGAATAGGTAGAGCTAATCTACCTAAAGTTTGAAAAAGAACAGAGACAAAGTGGAGACGCCTTACGACAAAATATTTTTTCGGGACTGATGTCACGGGTTTCGGAACATTACATACGTACAACCAAAATTAATAAAGTAAAACAATAAAATGATCTAAAAGGTCCTAAAATATAAAGATCCTAATCTTCGTTTGAACGATGTAAGTAAGCGCGGAAGCTAATGTTATTTACAGATACATTTTTAAATTTTAGTCCGAAAATATGAAAAAAACAAATTACCCACATGTTAAGAATTAGGGGTTTACGAATTCCTTATTGGGGGTCGAAATTTTCATTAGTTTTGCGATAGGACATACCATTTTCGAGATATAAGCAAAAGAAAATAAAAAAAGATACAGTACTGTTTTGCAACTGAAGTCGAGGTGTTGGTTTTAATTTTAGTTGATGATATCTAATTTTACTCCACACCTTTAGCATTTATATTAAATGTACTTAAGTGATGTCCCAACATTAGTCCCGAAAAAATATTTTAGTCGTAAGGGAAGTCTCCACTTTTTTTTGTCTCTTTATGAGGAACAGGGTGTAAAGTTCACTCATACTCCATAGAAAAGGGAGGATCCTCCAACCAGACGGGTGTTGTGTCTGGCGGGCAACTGCCCAACGATTGATGTTGGGTTCTGGTATATATGTCCACTGCACGGTAAACTTTAATTGCGCGATGCAGGATTTATGTGACGTCAGGATGACGTCAGGTCTTTGATGCGTAGATCCTCATGTGGCGATGTAGATACCGCCACATCTCTGTTTTTTGAACTTTAGGTAGATTCGCTCTACCTATTCCGATCACTGGTAATAACAGCCGCACAGGTTGTTCCATCAGGTTAAGCTACGCTTGCCGGGGTTGGTCCGTGGATGAGTAACCATCTTTACATCCTCCGTGCCTAGGAAAGCACGTTAAGCCGTTGTTATGGGTCGTCAGAAGCCCGAAAGTCTGACAACCAGTCTTACCAGGGGGTATCTTATTACCCAGATACTGAGTTGTGGAGGTCAGATAGGCAGTCGCTCCATGTAAAATACTGGTATTCAGCTGCATCCGGTTAGACTAGAAGCCGACCCCAACATAGTTGGGAAAAGGCTAGGCAGATTGATTGCTGTGCTCCATGAAGATGGTGTCTTTCCTTTATGCAGCTTTCCGTACGCCAATCTGAAACCGTAGATTATAGAGGACATGAACTTAATTTTTAAGAAGCACCTACATTAACATCAAAGCAGAGAAAGTAGATTGTGGTGACAAAAGGGCTAAGCAATTTAGGTGCAACGAATTCTCAAGTCTTAATCTTTTACTTTCGCGTTTGTTAACTCAACAGTGTCATTGCATTACCTCTCGTGTAGGCTTTCACCGCTCCATTCTACTCGTAGCAAAAACAAGTGCGAATCTAAGATTGAAATCGATACGAGCAACAATAGCTCACCAGCACGAACTTGAGCGCAATCCCACGGTCTTGCACTTTATAATTATTTTCACTACATAATAATATAAAGCTGCAATTATCTTCAATCACACTTCGTTAAGAACGAATCTGGTGTTATTAACACTGTACAGGCTTTTTACCCGCGAACCAATCGGCTACCGCCGCCGCCATTTGCAGTAATTACTCATAAGATGGCGGAACAAGATGGCCGACCTTATTCACCGGTTTTTGTAGTGATTTTATGTTTTAATTTTTATTAGCTTGTACGGTGCGCCGGCGTGTAATAGATCATTCATTTACACGTACTTACATTTAATGGTGTTGTAAGGTTTATTTTATGGGGATTGGAAAACCGTTCGGCTTTGAGGTTGTGTGGAATCTTGTTAATTATTAGTCTTATTTCGAGATCAACTGGAGTACTTGCGTTTAAAATAATAACGCACAAGTATTTGTTCGCCAGTAGTCTGTACACAAGCCGAAGCAGCTGTTTCTTACGAATTTTTGTTTCTAGTCAGATTGGCACATATTAAAAAACAAGAATTATCACCCGGTATTTGAATCATCTAGGTTTGGATAAGTAAGTACTTACTTGATCCCATATATGTATATGTCAAAGATCACATTACATGGTAAGCTGGTCAATCAAGCAACGGCATCACCAAAGAACTTTATTTATTTAAGTAAGTACTTAGATGCCGACATCTTACTTTTTGCCTGACTCATAAAACTTTAACGAGTATCTAATTGAAAATTAAGTTAAACTATCAATTATGGATATAACTAAATCAACTTATCTCTACTTTCATTACGCACCTTACATAGGTACCATTAAATTAATCGATATGACAGCAAAAAGAGTTAAAAACTCGTAAAACACGAATTACACTTTAACAAACATTCCGCGACAGCAATTAATGCTACAGAAACAACGGTGTCGCGTTTAAGCGTAGTTTAGCAGATGTGAGCGTAAAAAGACAGCTTAGCATCCTCGTAGTCCGCGATTATGTCATTACAGGGAAGTAAAAAATTAAAGGGCATTATAGTATGCGATGATATAGTGCAATTAAATATGGCGGCAAAAACCGAGGCGCGTTCGGGAGTCGTCGGCGCGCGATCGCATTGCCGAAATGTTCGTGCGCCCGCGCTTCGTAACGATTGACGGGAATTTTCTTTTTCGTGAACGGTTTTTAGTGGGTGCGATTTTGTGGATCGATAGAGGATCTGAGCTGAAGAGATCATTGCTATGGAAGATATTTAAAGTCAACGAGAAAATCGGAGCAGGTCCTAAAGCCTAAGCTAAAGAAATCATAGAAGATTTTCCATTTTCAGATTTCCATCTTCTCTAGTTGGTTGATGCATCAGACTCCCAGCACTGTCTTTTTTTACAACCTACCTATGTATTTTCACATTAAAAGACCACAATTGGAATTCCTGTTTACTACACAAACTAAATTACCTGAATAAACAATACCTTATTTTGCGAAACGGCTTAAGCCGTAGAACTGACTCCCAATCGTTATCTAGTGTCTTAGCTGCTGGGTCAAAGTCGGTAACTTAGAGCCTATAAAATAAATGGTTCAGTTAATGGCTACATCTTCGCAGTATAATCAGCTCGTAATGATACCGTATAATTAAAGGCGACACCAAAAAAGGCAAAGTTCGGTAGTCGCGCATCGCACGAATGTTCTCTTTGCGTCTGCGCGCGCCGCCTGATGCCGATTTATCAATCGGTTGAAATGTTATCAATCGATATCGAGATCGGATTGGGCAGAGATCGTTATTTTATTTAAAATCGATTTTAATTAAGGAATATTTGGGATTTTAATCTTTGAGATTGAGATTTGTGCCAAATTTCATCCAAATTCGTTCAGCCGTTTTACCGTGAAAGCGTAACGTACAAACAAACGAATAAACAAACTTACTTTCGCATTTATGTTATTAGTTAGTATTGTGCGTGACATTTGATCTTTTGATATTGTTTTTTTCGCACACTTTAATTATATCTTTTACGATATACTGAGCTTTTGAGCCAGTCGTAAATGTGCTTCTGTCTTACATAATACCTACTTTTGAAAATTATCTGCCTTAGTAACATGGACGTTACAACAATAAATGCGAAAAAACAGTACAAATCTTGTAGGCTAACCGGCTGAAACCGCAGTAGGAAAAAAAAAACAAATAAATCATAAACGAAGGCAAAGAAATTAATTAAAATTAAACCCGTTCTGCAAGCACCCGTAACTTTATCAGCAAATAAGAATATTTAGATTTTTAAAATTTTATTTACATTTTAATGCACAAACTTATTAGTTGATATTGTTGCTAATTATTTGAACATCATTTAGTCGGCACTCAAGTAGCAAGTAATAACATTTTTACAATCCCTCCCTAAGTATTTTAAAAAAGCATTTTTGCATATAAAAAGCCGCTCGGTTGCACTGCACAGCTGACAGCAAAAATTACTTACATGGCGATCTCGTAAAATTGTAACTGTCGTCTAATTTAAATTAGAAATTGCTTGAAAAATATTATTTCCTACATTCCGTTAAGATAGTATCCAATATCTATGCTAATGTTAAGTAACTAGGACGGTTAATTCTGCCGTCGGCTACTTTGAACTTAGGTATTTAACCAAATGGTTAGATTATCGGGAATACCTACTTAAACTAACTTAACATATGAAAAAAAGCAATCGGTAATTATTTAAGTATAGAAAAGCGTTGAATAGGAAGCGTTATTTATTGAAATTAATAGTCGTAGTCGATAAATCATGAATAATGGTTAATGTTACACCTTTTTGCATTTATAACGACCTTTCTATAAGTTTTTTCTGAAAGTTTGTTAGCTGCTTAGAATAGGGTTTTTTTATTTTCACAAATACTATATTTATGATAAAAAAGGTACCTGCAGATTAGAAGCTAGTTGACAACTTACAGACTAACCACTGACAACTTAATTACCTATCTACTGAGATTTTTCGTTTATTTGTTAGAATTTCTCAACCTCAACCTTCATATTTTCCTTTATTGTATAGTCAAACGTTTAAAACATTTAATAATTTTATAAATAAATTAATTTTCTCTTCCACATCCCCATTTTTAAACACAGGTACTTATTCCATAGAACGATATTAGTCTACAAAGACATTATTAATCAACCCTCCGCCTGCGATGGACAACCGGGACAACTAATAATAACTTCAATAATACTAAAATAGCCAATAGCCACTCTATTAACCCATATACATCAATACGTTTTTGTTACCCACAATGCACATAAAAGATAAATTTCACACTCGAAGAGAATTCATTTAAATTCTTCGTAACTATAACTGTGAACATTAGTGCGTTTTGTCGCGCCATTTTAATAGGCAACTGGTTGCCCTATTATGCCCAAAAATGGCGGATTTTATAATAAAATGTGCAGGGCTGGCTACTTATTGCATGCCTCGCTCGTAATCAGATGGAATGAGGTAAATTATTGTGTGTTTTAATAGTAGTTTTAGTTTTAATTATTATTGGTAGTTTCTGTTTCTGTAATTGGTTTATTTTATTTACTTAATTAGTTATTGGCAGGCACTTCATTTTTAAGATAATTAAAGTTTAAAGATAACATAAATTACTTATAGTAAGCATTTTTCTTATTGGCTGTACCGTACGCTTCCCTGTTCTTTTTTTTAAATATAAACACGGAAGTTGGCAATATTTTATTTATAATTATAACTGATGAAATGTACACCTAGAACACAACAAATAAAACCAATAATAATTTATTTAAAACAGAACCGGCACACTGTAATTATCCTATCGTCTCCGCGGTGACTAAAAACTTGCCATCCTTCCTTCACGTGAATGCACCATTAAGATTCTTTCAACACACTGGAAAGCCAATAAATCAGGCAGGAGACAACGATAGTAGGTAACTATGCACGCGTTTATCTTGCCATCTAGTCTCACACGTTTTTCTACTTACTCTGCGTTCCTAATTTTAGTAATTTCCTGAGTAGTGGTTTTGCATTGAGCAATTTAGGGTTAACGCTTGCAACGATTATTTTTTTAAATGAAATAAATTGTTTATTTTTCTAAGTAGATATTCTCAAGTTCATTTTTTTTTTCAATATTCTGACACTATTTATGTCGCCGACTGGTTTAAGTGACTACGTGATTATTTTATATTATTTGCTTAAGTATATACATTTTCATTTCAAAATGACTGTTATTGAATTGTAAGTAGAATATAAATTGAAAAACGAATGTTTGTTCCAATCTTTTGAACTAACAATGAGTTATTTATGATCATCATAAATAATAAAGGTTTTGCGTTTGTTTAATTGATTTCAATGAAAATTTATGAACACCTTGTAGACAAGGTAACATGAATTTATATTTGAGGTACTTACCTACCTACGTAAAGTTTAAGAATTGTCAGATCAACGATTGTTCTAGTTTCGTAGATAAAAACACAGTGGAATTCTCACATTTTTAAGATCTTTAGCATTCTAACCTCTGTCTCAATCTGTCAAAAATACATCATATTTTCCCACAGTTTTCACAGATTTTTGACATTGATTTTTTAACTCGCGCTCGATTCTTGGTCCTTTCTTGTTTCTTATTTATATTAATGACTTGCCTTACCTCATAAAGGATAATCATGAAATAGTGTTGTTTGCGGATGACACTTCACTTTTGTTTAAACATAAACGTCAGCAGCTGGTTACTGACGATGTAAATAGCGCGATCTCAAAAGTAGTTCACTGGTTTAATGTCAACAATTTACTCCTTAATGAAAAAAAAACCAAATGCATTAAGTTTACGCTACCTCACGTTAGGCAGGTGAAAACTAATCTGTTGATAAAGGGCGAAGAATTGAATCCTGAAGATAGCACAATATTCTTAGGCTTAACTTTAGATGCTAAGCTTCAGTGGGGCCCACATATAGATAAATTGTCAAAAAAACTAAGCTCCGCGGCATATGCTGTTAGAATAATTCGTAATTTAACTGACATAGAGACAGCCCGTTTAGTGTAGTTTAGCTATTTTCATAGTGTAATGTCGTACGGTATTCTATTGTGGGGAAATGCCACCGACATTCAGACTGTCTTTGTTTTGCAAAAAAGAGCTGTTCGATCAATTTATAAATTAAGTCCGAGACACTCTCTCAGAGAGAAATTTAAGGAGATAAATATAATGACAGTGCCTTCTCAGTATATTTTTGAAAATCTTTTATATGCCCATAAAAATATAAAATTGTTAAAAAAATCCATAATATTAATACTAGGAACAAAGACAAATTTGTTGTACCTACAACTAGGCTCAAGAAAATAGGTGGCTCGTTCAGATGTCAATGTATACGCTTTTACAATAAGCTTCCAAGCCACGTACAAGATCTTAGCCTTAATAAATTCAAAACATTTATTAAAAGTAAGTTGTGCCAAAAAGCGTTTTATACCATTAAAGATTACATTGAGAACAAAAAGGCTTGGGATTGAGCTGCTCCAATTTTTTCCAATTTTTTTTAAATTTACTTATTGAATTTTGTTATTTTTGATAACTTTGTATTTTATTATATACATATATAGTGACATGAATATTTACTTTGTGAAGTATAATATTATTATTATTTTAATTATTGTGAATTTGAGGACTATGTGGATTATATATTTTATTTATCTGGCAGTTTGAGTACTACAGGCGGCCTACCCAAATGTGCTTTCTTTGGTATTGTTCGTAGAGTCGTTTACCTCCTTAAGTTCTGAGTTGAGCTACACGATGACTGACAAATGCGTGCACTGACTGGACAGGTCCACTCAAATCTGTATGGTTCTTTCCTCAAAAGACCATCTCAGACAAATCTACATGGTCCTCAAATGATCTGACCAAGATTATTTCTGGATTTTATATTCACATTGACATTTTATTTATACCTACAATGACATGAATTATTTACTTTGTAAAGTATTATATTATTTTAATTATTGTGAATGTGAAGACTATGTGGATCATTCTTTTCTTTGTATTATTTATTTTTTCTTAGTTTTAATTAATCATGGTCTGGCAGTTTGAGTAATTTATGCGGCCTACCCAAATGTCCTGTTTTTGGTATTGTTCGTCAAATCGTTGAGCTCCTTAAAATCTGAGTTAAGCTGCACGATCACTGACAAATGCGTGCACTGACTGGACAGTTCCACTCAATCTGTGTGGTTCTTTCCTCAAAAGACCATTTCAGACACCAATCTACATGGTCTTCACATGATCTGGGCAACTAGCTTCATATTTCTGACTGACTGACTCCTTGACAATTCAAAAGTGCCTGTAAATGGTTTAATTGAAATAAATGCTTTGAGTTTGAGTTTGAGTTTGAGTTTGAGTTTGATCTGACCAAGATTATGTCTGGACTTTAAAAGAGACTGTGACCTCTGAGTTTGTTTCGGCCTTTCTTCTCAGAGTAGTCAGATAGGAAACGCCGACCTCATCTAGTTTTAAAAATGTGTTTGACGTGTAAAAGTGTTTGTACAAACCTACTTACAGAAATGAATCATTTATCATTTATAACGTTTTTTATTACGGGAATTGGCCTACTGATTAGTTTGGTCCCATGAGTCAAAAATTATTGAAGCAATGAAGGGTTACCTGAATTGTGGACACTCCAACCGATCAGTAAATGTACAGACACGTTCACAATTACTGATGACCACAACTTACACTTACGCAAAATGCAAAAGCGTTCTTTCCGAGAAATAAAAATTGCAACTCTGAGAAAATACCCATTTCATAATAGTATCGTTTTTAGTTAAAATACTATGTTCAAAACCATAAAATAAAGTAGTATCAATACTTTAGGAAAAAATCGCTTTTAAATCTTGCATAAGTGTTCCAAATCCCGCATGCGCAAGAGCAAGACCCTACCTCAACTATGCATTAAAAATATGCCGTCCACGACCCCTGTGACCGCGGCGAGGTCAAGTACCCACCGCCGGTATCAACAATTAAAGTTTCATAATGAATGGGACAACGTATACTTAAACAGTAAGTAGTACAACTTTATCTTGTACTTAAATGTTAATAAACAAAAACTGCAGCATTAAGGTTGTGATTGTTGTAAGGAGGTAGCGTTTAGCGGGTTGAATCCGAGTTGATAAGAATACGAGTTGTGCGATTAGCGTTTACAAGTTCATTTTTTTGCGGAACCTTCTGAATGAGAGCATGGTATATATACCCCATTTGAAATAAGATTAGACATTAAAACAAACCCTTTTACAGTCCGTTCAACCGATTTTGACTTCTATACCGTAGGCATAAGGATAGCATTAAGCAAAAAAAGTTACACAATACCAACTATCTACTGCGGCTGCCATTTGTCATGCCACCAACGCGATAGAATTCAAAATCGGTTGAACGGAATGTAAAAAAGGCTTATCTATACGTCTAATCTTATTTCAAATGGAGTAAAGTTAAAAATGAAGGGCTTTTTGGAAACTCTCTTAAAAACTTATAATGGATATCCCCTCGGCTATGGCCATCCTAATAATAATTATCCTGCAAATATTTCAGCAGTAGGAGAATCTTGAAGACATCTAATGGACAGGCATGGTTTTATTAGGAGAGAGTTATTTTCACGAGTGAACTGTGATTGATGAACTAGATAGCGCTTATAGCGGAAACTTGGCAAACGATAGTGCAAAAGTAGGGCTCCATCCAACCGATCAATACATTTCAAGATACCAGCTGTTTGTCATGCTAAACAGCACACCCAAACCACAAGCGTACGCGTTCGACGTCCGCTCCGCTCGGCCGCCGCAGACCGAATGCGACAAAAACTGACCGGACCTGTTCTAACGGCCTGCGCCGGCGCATCGCCCTGCAACACCTATAGAGCTGTAAATGCGAATTTACATCGGCTTAGATTCAATTAGAGATTAAATTGAACTCTTGAAGTTTTTTAATCGATTGATCTCTGTGTATCGGGGCGTTAATTTGAAAAGTATTTTTATATGAGTTGTATGTTAGGAGCTCGTAAGTCAAGTTAAACGGCGGCGGATGGTATATCATAATGATATGAATTATTATCTCTGTACAGGTGGTTGCTAAGGATATAAATGAATCACCCCCTTAAATAAAAACCTATTAGGGCAGTATTTTGTTTTTTTGCGAGGACAAGAAGAGAAAGAAACCGACGATGTTGAAAGGAAAAAACAATCTAAAAATACTTTAGCTGTTTTTTTACTGTACTGTTTTGAGGAATTAAAAGTGTCTTAATCAGCTGATATGTTGTCCAGCAATGTATCATGCAATGGGTATCATAACCATAGAAAAATAGATAGAAAAAAAAAGACAAATCCCAAACGAATCCCTCTGAAATGTAAGTTATTTGTATAAAATCAATCTGCCTAGTCTTTTCCCAACTATATTGGGGTCGGCTTCCAGACTAACTGGATGCAGCTGATACCAGTATTTTACATGGAGCGACTGCCTATCTGACCTCCACAACCCAGTAACTGGGTAATACGATACTCCTTGGTAAGACTGGTTGTCAGACTTTCGGGCTTCTGACGTCCCGTAACGATTGTCAAAGATCACCGAATGACTGCCGGGACCAACGGCTTAACGTGCTTCCGTGGCACGGAGGAGTCTCGATATGTAAAGAGGGTCACCCATCCACGGACCAACCCCGGCAAGCGTAGCTTAACCTGACGGATCGACCCGTGTGGCTGTTATTACTTAGCCACGAAAATTTGTACGATAACTGAAATAACAAACACAAACAGTCGTCCAAGGGGTATCAACAACTCTATACCAACAAAACTGTTACACTATAGCGATTTTTATGAAAATCAGTCGCAATTAATTAAATAAGCGCTCGCGAGCCAACCGCGTATTAATTGCCGTATTGATGAGTTATGATTGTTAATTAGTGATTACACCGAGCTGGTCGCGCGCGAATGAGCGCCCCCAGTCATGTGGGTCACACTCAACTTAGGTTTGTGTTTATCGTTATTATGTCTTTGTTACGATGTTTGAAAGGTGCACCAGCCAGACAGAGAGACGACCTTAGGCCTAGATTGCACCTGCCAGGGTTGCGGGAATGTCCGAAAGAGATACCGGGACCTTGGCAACAGGCAACTGAAGGAACACGGGCGGGTTTTAGTCAGTAAAAGTCTGACACGTCCTTCCGCTCCGCCCAGAGCGCGAGAAGGCATTTGATGATTTCCCACCCCCAAAAAACTAAGCCCCATTGGAAGGCAACAGTTTTGGCAGACTGACAAGTACTGCTGCACCTCTGACTTTTCAGATTCTTGTGCGTGCGTATAATTATCACTTGCTTCAAAAACGGTGAAACAAAACATCGTGAGGAAACCGGCATGTCTGAGAGATACTTTTCGACGACATATGTGAAGCCAATTCAGAGACCCATGGGTGACATAAAAACTTTGACACCAGAGGCCCTAGACAAAGTGACATTCTATCAGCGATAACGATGATGGAAAAGGCAAAAATGTATGGGACTGACATAAGCTATCGAAAAGCGTATGTCAATCCTGTTGAAATTCGTTGCAGAAATATAAAACGCTTTCGAAGCGATTGTCACTTGTATAGGCTCTCAGGATCGACACTAACCACACAAGAAATAAAGGAGAACTATACAGCAGAGCGAAGTATTGAATGTGTCTATTTTGTGTCTTTTTAAGAAGATGACAGTTTGAACAACATTACAACAAATTACAACAAAAAACATCACTTATACTACAACAAATTTTACCCTCAATACATACATAAAGTCACGCCTACTTCCCATGGGGGTCAGCAGAAACTAAAGAACGTCATCTACTTCAATAGTTACGTATCCAAAATACATACATTGACCCCAATGCTCATCATATTTTGCCTAATGACCAGCAGTGGATATGATGATTAGAGTTTAATGATCCCCACGCGATTAAGGATAGGATAGGAAGGCTACTTTGAAGACCAAATTAGAAAAGTTTGCACAATACCTACTGGTAGATTTTAGTCATTGCTGACGGAACTTGCAGCGTAGAATTTAAAAATGCAGACTTGGTTTTTGTCGGAAATGTGGCCAGCGCTGTCGGAAAGCATAGATATAGCAACAATAATGCTAGGAAAGAACTATAGCCGTTTCGCATGAATACTTATTTACATATCTTGTTTACGAGACCTATTTCTTCCTACTTTTGTTATTTACTTTATATTGTGAAAACCAAGACTAGTGACTTGTAAACATTACCTACTCGTTGTTTGGTTGTTGTCTTTGAAACTATTTCACGGTATCGTCGCACTGAATGAACAGGTTTATTTTTTGTCCTACCTAAATAATTATGGGCGAAACCTGGATTTGATTCCCTTAGACCAGAGAAACGTGGAATATATGGATGAACAGTGGGTGGAACATTCGTCAATGACGTTGGTGGTAATATTGTGGCAGAAGTAACAACTGTTAAGAGTGGTCCACGGAGTGATCATTCTACTCTGTTTGAAAGTAGAAGTAAAAAAGTACAAGCAGTAAAATACTTAAATGCAATAACAAGTGACATGTGATCGAGTGATACAAAACAACATGCAATCGATCGCGCACGTTATTACGATTGCTATCGCACGCGAAATGAAGCGGTCACAGCCGCTGCAGCGATTGAAGCGGAACATTAAGGTTGTAAGACATACGAGAGATCGATTTGGGCCAGATTCGTATCTTTGTAACCGTAAATACGGACTAATATTATAAAGCGAGTTTGTCTGCTTGGTGAATTTGATTTTGCGGAGCTTGATATCTAGAAGATATAACATAACATCACAACTGTAACCCCTGAAGGGTTGGGCAGAAGTGTACCTATAGTACACTCACATTTCGCCAGTTATGTTTAAGTTCCAGTGGGCCAGTCTATTGCCATCAACCGGGCACAAATCCAGACTCCGGGCTACTATTGAGAAATTTCAGAAGGGAAAACCCTATACCACTTTGCCCGACCCGGGAATCGAACTCTGGACCTCATTTTCAGCTACAACTAGACCAACGAGGCAGACCAAAGTAAGTAACTGTAGGTAAGACGTATATTTTATTTTCCACTCAATATTTGATCAAACATCACATACTCCGGACCCAGATCAGATAACATCCTTACTTATATGAACTTTTTCTTCTGATCTCATTTGTAGAACAAATAACAAGTATTTCTCACCTTCTTTCTGCTTACTCCCAAAGAAAGCGTGGGTGTAATTAATTTCCAGCTACCTACCCTATTTCTGTAATACTCGGAGTTCCTATTAATAGCGTATTCGTATGAGCATCTTACTTAGTTAGGTGCTCGGTAGAAAGGTAGTCACATGTCCTTTTCAAGATAATTACCTATCCGGCAGCTCGTTCTATGCACACATGAGCATTCTTACAGGATTCCGCATCGTGTAGGGTTGGTACGACAAGAATTTCGTGTTAAAAATGTATCGTATAACTATTTTGAACTCTTCCACTATTTCGATTCAGTCATGTTGGTTCTTTATGTTCTACTCTTCGTCTTTAATTCTAAAAATCTTTCATCTCGAAAGATTGAGATCGGTATTAACTTTAGCTAAAGTTTTTTGGTTAATCTATCTTGAAAACGGAACTTTCTGTCTGCTTATCTCTTTTAGCTTATTTCATGGAAGAATGCTTATTTAAGGGAAGAGAGAGTGCACCTGTGTCTGCGCACACACTTGTGCACTATAATATCTCCCGCGCGAAGGCTGCTCTCCGCTGAGATTGATCGCCCTGGCCGTAATTCGGTTTGGAGAACTATATTGCCATGGTCCAGATTTTACCTAAAATGGGAATCGTGATTAAGTTGCCGTTTATTTTTGTGAATGAACCAATTATGTTTGGTTGCTAAAATTCCTATCTTCTCTGTTTCATTCAATCTCATAAAAATTTAAATAAAATTCATAGGAGTTAACCACCTTTTCAATGGTATAAGAACTCAGTGATTCCTTACCTGACTCATTCATTCCAGCTGCTGAAAATCTCCCACCTGGACATGAGTTGCCTTGGCTTACCTGGAATTCTTTAAATAGACTCCGGACCCAGGTAGGTCGAAGCAAGGACAACCTGCTCAGAAGCCTCCGCCCTGGAGTGTAAATGCGGTGCTGTCCCACAAACAATGGGGCACTGAATATAGTGTACAGTGTGTCCTGTTGCCTGCCCTATGCAGGACCTGATGACAAATTATTGGCGGACTCTATATAAATTGCCATCGAAGAAGAATTTACTTAAACTCAAAGTAGGGTAAGTATTCATCAGCTCACGCGCCAGCCCTAGCCACAGACTAGCTCTTTAGTATGGAAACTAGATGACACTTTTTCCATATCATTTGTACAAGTAGCCGGCGGGGGATAGCCAGCGACTGGTTTTTATTTTGTGCTCAGGCTAATGAATTCTAAAACTGTTGTGCGCTAAATTAATGATGTTTCCGCGTGGAATACCTAATGTCAGCACGACTAGATACTTGGATTAGATACGTTCGCTTTCTAATTAGATTTTAATTAAAGGAAATAATTCTAGTGTGTCGATGGTTGAATCTTTTTCAAAGTTTGTATATTTCAGCTGTGCTTAAATTAAAAAGCTGTAGTTAAAAGATAAATTAACTACTTTTATTTGAGATATTCCTAGGTAGAACATAATGACATTAATTAAGGATAGTCTGAGGACCGAACTTCTGACAAAACCGTAGTCTGACTGTCAGATATTGGTGTTCCTTATATTATTGAAATGCAACATTAGTTTTTGAAAAAAAAAAGCTGTTCCATACATTTGTGTTCACTGATTTTTTTTCGCGATTTCAATGTTGGTACCATAGAAAAATTTGTTCAAAATGATGAGTACAATGACCCCTTTTCGGGTGTAGCATTAAACAAAAACTAATGTTGTATATTGAAAAACATTGGATTATCTAAGACCTTTCTGTATTCTTCATTGTGTACCTGGGTCAAATAAACATAATATACATAATATATAAGATTTCAAATATTATGTACATGTATATAAAAACAGAGGACAGAGGAAATGAATCATAGGGCATCAAAAAATTTGTCCGCATCGCTGTCAACAGGGAGGTGCCATAAAGGCTGTCTGGCAGCATTGCCACGTTGTATGGCGATGCTGATTCTTTAGCCAAAAATTTTCTTTGTTAGAAGCCAACTTCTTTACGGCAGTTGACCCTACCATTTAGGCAAAAGCTAAACAGATGAATAGGTGTATCGTATTCCTGCAATAGATACAATTAAAACCCGTTAAGCAATACATCAACTCCCCCTAATGTGTCGTTTTCAAAACGTGATCGCACTGGCTAATTAAACATTACAATTACCTACTTATTACCTTAATGTCTGATTGCCAATTAGTTCGATGTTAATTAGTATATGCCAAACGTGTTTAGTCTAATTTACTCACTATGTTTTTGTTGGTATATTGGCGCGTTGGTATATATGCAAATAATTTAATTTATAATTTAGTGTTTCGTAATGTTCAATACTTACTATTTATAATCAAGTTTTTCTAACAGAACAGTTAGCTGTGCTGCTGGGGAGTTTGTTGCGCTACTTCTTCTTCGCAGCTAAAGCACTAGGAAGTGGTGAAGGGTGGGCGTTTTGGGGGACTGTCTTATGTAATTTTGACGTTCAAACAGTGCTGCTTCTCAGCCTAGTTAGCCTAGTCAGCCTAGAATAAATGTAGATCTGTTATATACAACTTTTTTTTTTCTTTATGCTAAACCCGAAAAGGAGTCATTGTACCCTTGGAGGAGTCATTGTAACCTTGTAATCGCGAAAAAAAAAATCTGTTGTTCCATACATTTGTGTTCACTGAAATCAACTAAATGTATGGAACAGCAGAATTTTTTTTCGCGATTTCATGTTTGGTCCCATAGAAAAAGTTGTTCAAAATGATGAGTACAATGACCCCTTTTCGGGTTTAGCATAAAGAAAAAATAATGTTGTAATAGTTTACTGTTTACGAGCAACGTTACATGTTTTAATGGTTAAGGTAACAGCTTGTGATTTCTGTTTTTATTTTTTTTACAGAATTGACCAACTGGTCTTAGAACTGAACACAGTAATACTTGACAGCTTCTAGTTTATGACTTTGCAGCTGAAACTAAGTAGGTAACTTAGTTAGGACACAATCTTCGAGCTGGTCGGATAAAAATATGTTTTCCTCGGATAAAAATGAATCCAACCAATGAAACCAAGCCAGTGCAACAGCCTATTTGCCAACAGTAGGCCAACGGTAATAACTTAATCACGGACCTACAGCACACATTATACAGGGTGTAAGGATAAACACCGTTGTCACTCAAACCATGGGTAGTTGACTTAAATAATTATAAAAATAAATGACCGAGTAACAACAAAAAAAAACGTTATTTTCTTAAAAGATTTTAAAAAGCTTATATCCGACACCGTGCTCGCTAGCGAAACAGCTGACTGACTGAGGGAGAAGTCACGCTCGCGGCCGGTCAGGTCACGTCCCGCGCCACCCACCGGTGTTGAGACGCAAGGTCGTTGTCCTAGCGCCCTAGAGTGAAATACTCTTGTGATAAAATGTAGACTTTCTTTAAAAATAAAAGTTGGCATTTTCCATTGATTTTACGTTCTTTATATGAAACCAAATCACTGGTTTCAAGGATAACGGTGTTTACCCTAACACCTTGTATAAGGGTCAGCTCAGACCGCGACGTGATGCGACGTGACGCTGCAAGCACTTTTTTACAATTATCAAACTTATTTTCCTCACGTAAAGGTATAATTTCAGTGCGAGGGTTGATACGTGTCAAAGTACGCCGAGATGCGCGGTGCTGCGCAGCGCGTGTACCTTATTGAGTAGTAAATAAATTCGATATTGTATCGGATCATAAAAAAGTGCGCGTCGCTTCGCGTCTCGGTGTGAACTAACCCTAATACTAAACTGATTTGTAAAGAAAAATGAAACAGTCAAGTCTAGTATAAATTAAATTACCATACATTACACAAATTGACTACAACAGTTCTAAATCGATATAAAATACGACCTGCAACAATGTAGTACCGAAATAATAACTCTATCGACAAAAGAGGGAAACTATCGCGAACACAGAGTAAAAAAATGCAGTATGTAAACATGGCTAATAAATCCATCGTAGCCATTTGCATGTCGGTGTATGCGCTAATTCATGCGACCACGTTTTTGTGCTGTGTACATGTGCCTGTATTTTGCGTGTTCTATAGACGGTTTTTACTTTTTTTCTGTTGTTTTGGAAAACGTATGTGACAGCATTTAGTTGTGTTTATATCCAGACACCCTGTATCGATTAGGTTTGAATGAAACGTATCGATCCGATAAACATTGGACCGGCACCATTATTTTATATTTTGGAGGTTTGGAAATCATGAAATGACTTCTTCTGAACGGAGCGGGAGGGCGTGTCAGACTTTTACTGACTAGAACCCACCCTTGTTCTTTCAGTTGCCTGTTGCCAAGGGCTCCGGCATCCCTTTGGGACTTTCCCGCATGGATCCTAAGAATAACACACTCTCAATCACTACCCGAAAGTTTTGAAGGATATTGCTTAACCATTGCTACCTAGGTTTGAAAAATTCGTCTGCTCAACAACATATGGCCGTACCCAACCTCAGATTTTATCTCACTCGCACCATACTACTACGACGGAGTGGCGTGCTGGCGGCTCTCAAGCCTCGAATAGTTTAGGTAATCGCTTTTTACGGTGAAAATAATGGTAATAATAAATAAAAAATCTTCAACAACAAGACTTTGTTGCCTCTATACTGCATATCTTTGGAATGATCCTCAAGCATGAGGAAAATTGGTTTTACATTAGATAACAATGCGAGCACAAAATTGAAAGGTGACTAAAGTGTCTATGCTATATTCATTGTTAGCTATGTTTTTATAGTTATGAGCAACTTACTTCTTTTAGTAATAACTCCTAACATATATAATGCTAGTACTCCAGCCACTTCAGGTAGAAATAATTCGAGTAAAGAAAGTGCTAGCAATAAAATACGGGGCAGCTTATCCGTTACGGATTTGCATGAATGGTCGTTCATGCGACCACAGTTTTATAAATATAGTGTAACTTTACCATTACTTTGAAAAGTTTAAAGATATGACAAAATAATTTCATTTTGCTTTTACTATAATGTGTTTCATATTTGTTGTTTAATGCTAAAGGGATATTGTGTTATCTTCTTAATCCCAAATATGAGTAAATTTATACATCTTCTTCGCTTGTTCTTTATCAATCTTAGCCATTATAGGTATTCTTAAAGCTTCTATAGAGGATAGTCCAATGTGATCTCTGATTCTTTTATTAGATGCTTCATGTTATGTTATACGGGATATACTTAACTTTAGGAGCTCGTGGCTAAGTAATAACAGCTGCACGGGTCGATCCATAAGGTTAAGCTACGCTTGCCAGGGTTGGTCCGTGGATGGGTGACCATCTTTACATACCCTTACTCCTTCGTGCCTCGGATAGCACGTTAAGCCGTTGCCATTCGTAGATCTTTGACAGTCGTAACGGGTCGTCAGAAGCCCGAAAGTCTGACAACCAGTCTTACCAAGGGGTATCGTATTACCCAGTTACTGGGTTGTGGAGGTCAGAGAGGCAGTCGCTCCATGTAAAATACTGGTATTCAGCTGCATCCGGTTATACTAGAAGCCGACCCCAATATAGTTGGGAAAAGGCTTGGCAGATTGATTGACTTAACTTTAAACCTTCAACAATTAATTAAATCCCGTCGGATGTAAAAAAAAATACAATTAAATTGTCATAGCGTGGTCACCCTGTCTCACCGTCAGCATCGTACTGGCATACGCAACATTATAAAGTTAATTATTGAATGTAGTAACACTAGCCGGAATGTCAGGTGTTAATAATCGTCATTTGCATACTATTGTGTTCATCACTATTAGGAAACTGTTTCAAAGAAACTCGTTAGTTGCCAGGTGGCTGGTTAGCGAGCTAATTGTGCTGTCGTTTGGTACAAAATCATGTTGGAATTATGTTATTGATCCTTGTTGACCTGTCATATATGTCTAACAAACTATACTTGTTGATATATTTGTGCCTAAAGTTACAGTTAGTAGAAGTGACGTAACATAAGCAGCCTAAAAAAAATGTTGTACAGTTGAGAGTAGAGTCAAACCTAAAAATTATATTGACTTACCATCGAATTGTCCTTTCAGTTACCTTTTCACGGCCAAAGTCCACCGCATCTGTGTGTGGTTCTATACCTCTTAAATCAGACTATCTGCTTAGAAACCACAAGTCTCTCTCTTTATCAGGCGATCTGCTGCAAATCCCATCCGCCGGCATATCGTTGATCCGTATTTAGATCACTGTTAATCCAGGCAGGTGTAACCATATCACTTGCCCATATTATCCATGCTGTATAAATCTCGCTTTACAAAAGAAATCTCAACATCCATCGATTGAAATTTAAGTCAACCCGTGCTGTGGTAGCGGCCGCTAATTCAAGCGTACCCATTTTATTTATGTCTTCATACGCGCCGCCGATAGGCCCTAATTACGCCGCCGACGCAAAAACGCTAATCGCGCATCGTACACATACGGACGCACCCTTAAAAACGATTTACAACGTCGTCAACACAAGCCAAAGTCAACCTTCAAACTTCTTTGATAGATTCCAATTTCAAATGAAGATTCTTGCGCATATGGCGTTGGTAAAGTGCAGTTCTACATGTAAATCGCGGTCATAAAGCCTTATATGAATTTTCTTTAACCGCTCCGAATTGATCTTTAAGATTGCCGCACAAAGTTCAATTCTCAACTTCGTGCACACCAAAGAGAGTTACATCGTTTTCCTAATTCAAATCGCGAAATCTGCAGATATCGGATTTTGGATTCTGCGAAGATGGTGACAGGGTTCAGATTTGAATGTGACGATGTTATAGATATGGGCTGATTTCGCTACGAGATAGACCGATGCGCAGGAGAAGCGTTAATGAGCGCTGGTACCTTCAGATTCCTCGCCAGCAATGTTAGTATATCGGCTTTTGTCGGCACCATGCGACTTTTTGCGATGTCCAATGATAACAATGACCGGCAAGAACGAAACGAGATAACGAGAAATGTGATAATGTTCTCGTTAATTAATTAATGTTTTGCGCTACATTAAGTTATTATTAGAATACGGAGATTTTAACGCCTGCGAGGTAGCTGGTTAGATTACTGTTACATGCACGATTAGCAAAAGAAATTTTATGAAAAAAGTAAATGAAAAAGTTGCAGGTGATGAAAGCCAGTACCCAAGTAATACGTATTTTGAAACATCAAACTTGGTATAACATTGCATGGATATAATGTGATTCGACTCTCTCAAAAGTATGGATATTCTTACTTTGTAGTTTGCCAGAAGGATAGATATTCTAAAGAATGATATATGCAATCAGGAACAGCAAGAAACACAAATATAAGGGTGATTTTCCGGTAATGATTTTGAAAAGGTTTAATAAAATCATTGTGAAGAAAGACATAGTGGATTAATTCAATAAAAAAATAACCACAAAAAACACGATTATAATAGTTTCAAGAACGAATGCTAATTAGAAAGTGGGTATGCAGATGTGTGATGCAACGCGCATACTAAATTGCGGCGAAGTAATGAATCAACTATTGATTAATGAAGATTGTTTTTATAATACCTAACTAGAAGTAGTGGTAAATTGAGTTGTTTCCTAATGGAGTTATTCATTTATTTCCAAGAGGTAAGCAGAGGCTGACCTCTGCTTACCTCTTGTACTGTCCAGTCACCCGTAAGTCCACTATACATATGAATGTATAGTGGACTTACGGGTGACTGGACAGTATTATTATAAAAGATCTTTGTCAACTGTTTTTTTCAGAAAGCCTGGAATGTAAATTGTGTCCAAACCGTGTAGTGTATATAATTCCTACTCTCTTTATTTGAATTGTAAGTCGTGTGTCTAACAGAGCTTCTGTACTCTTCAGAAATCATACTCACTATAAAGTCGACGATGATGGTCTGATAGTTAATAAGTCCTAGGACTATAAGTTCATGGTAGACGATAAAAATACCTACATATGCTAGTCTATAGTCTAGGTTTCTTTTCTGCATGTACTTAATGACGAATATCAAATGATAACTTTCAACCAAACCCTATCACTACGAACGTTTATAATTATTTATCGATATCCAGCCGATCGGGTCCAAGTGAGGTGGAATGGAGTCATTACACCGCACGAACGGGTCCAAGTGGCTGGCTTCAGACCCGGACCCTTAATTACGGAACATAAGTCAGTCGCGCCGTGTTTGTTTCACTCTTTGCGCTAATTTGTTTTAATGCTATCTGATCCTGTGGTTTTTGGTAGGGTTGGTAGGCGAAATATAGACTGGACTTGTGATTGAAGGAATTAGGAGCATGTGACATGGAAGATGTGAAGTGTGAATGTGGATGGCTATAAGAAAAAAGGTAGACCAAATATGAGAGATACATGGATTGTGTGAAAGATAATAGAAACTATGGCCATAAAGGAAGTGAAAGCAGAGAGGATGGCAAAAACGAAAACAAGTCGTGATGCGCTGACAATTGGGATGATAGTAGGAAAGCACAGACATAGGCATAAAAAAACATAGACAGTATTTTGCACGAAACAAGTGAAGTTGGACCGAAGACAGCCCAAAATGTAAAAATACACTTAGAAGTCCATAATTATGACAACCCTATCCACAGTAAGGTAAACACAAATCTATACAGAATGCACTAAAATAAATGCCTCAATCCATTGCGTCTTATCAACAACGGAAACTATCAATGTACAATTGATAACGAGCAATGAAATGAGAACATTACTAACAGTAGTATTAAAAAAACATTTACTTTTATAAATATTCACGATAAATTTTATTATTGACTGTTTATCAGAGATAGCAAAGATTAATGGGTATTCTTATAACTGAATGCAATGAATACAATTTGAATGTGTCATTTAGTGTGAAAATTATTTATTGATGCGGAATCATAGTCATTAAAATTCTGTAAGATGAATTCAAGGAATTGAATATAATTGGCAGTATTAGCAATAGTAGCATAGAATCCCAGTACAAAAATAATAATCTTTTCACAAGTGTGGCCCTGTGATGATCAATATCAAAAATATCATTAGAGACAATTTAACCTATAAGATAAAGACGATACAGATGTAGATGATGATCAGAAATTCAGGATTCATTACCACCAGCAACCGACAACAAGCAACAGACAAACTTTTTTATTTTCCATTCGAGGCAAGGCATCACGCCATACAGCCTATATGATCCGATATTAAAATCGTACACGGCACATCCGGAGATATCATAATTAAGTCTTACGGGCCGTGTTCAAATTAAATTATGTACGAATTAAAGGTAACGGCGCAATAAATCGGACGCTGCGCAGGCGCCGCCGTTACGCGCCTTGTGATGTATCGCCCGACACACCTATGCGATACCGGCTGGACCACTGCGTGGTGTAAAGTGTAACAAGGAGCACATTTTTGCATCGATTCCTAGAGATCTATTGAAACATATTCATTATTAGACTGTTACAGTCCAGACAAGACTATTTCTTGGATGCATTATTTTCTTTAGTGATCACTTCTTATAATTATACTATTATCATAGGTACTATGTAAAAAGCTTGTCCGTAGAATGTCATTGAAATCTTTGGAGATACTTATACATTTATGCGTATCTACAAACCCGATAACACGAAAAAAAAAAATCAGTTCACTTACATCCCTCCCTACACGATATTTATTTTATTTTGCTTTGTTTTGTTTGAGTGCTCGAATCTTTGGAGTCTTCCTGCAGTAATAGTTCATATTTATCCTTGACCGGTGAAAACCTGATCCGAAATCGCTGTAAGCTCTTCCCTTATCCCACAACACAAATGAGAATACAACTTAATCTGCGCACCGCGGCTTCCATTTAGCCGTGTTTGTTTTATTTCCAAGAATCAATAAACAGCTCCGATCATATTGGATGCGGACTATCGCCATGCTGAAACAGATCCCCGATACGCTCAGCTGCACGGTTTTTGTTTTAGGTTCGAGTATGGATGTTGAAGATTACATGACTTTTAATGAGAATAATTTAGTTGGAGGAGACATAAAAAGTACACAGGCAGTACTAAGAGAGACTGAAGTCTCGGTTGTCAATGGTGAAGAACTCACAGAAATGCAGTAAGTAGACCAAGTTAATAGTAAATTGGGTTTATAATGTCATAATCTTTTTTTTGCTTACTTACTCCTTATAGGAATAACCTACTGCTCTGATGGCGTGATCCATCTATCACTCCGATAAAAAAAAGAAAGTCAATATGTTCTGTAAATGACAACTGCGTGAAAAATCGTCAATGGACATTTAATGATGCTGATGACTTCTATAAAACACTTCTTCAAAACGTAGGCCTATCTTAAAGACAGTTTACAACAAAGGTTGCCACTTATAAAATGCCTATAATCGCCACTTAGCAGACTGATCAGTGATCACATTATGCTGGCATTAATACGCATCAATAGATAATGTTAGGTTTACCATACATAATAGAGAATAAGTACAGTTTAATAATTCATCGTTTACGAGCAGGCCTGTTTCCTACAATTAATTCCAACGATCGGTCAATTATTAAGTTTACATTAGAGAAAAACTTGTAGAAATTAATGTCTTTGAACTTGAAGACCGTTGTACCACAAAACATGGAATGCTTGACCTTTAAGTTGCCATTCGAATAGTGAATCAAAAACAATAGAAGCAAGAAAAAACTGCTTCTGAAAAGACTTGAATGATGACTCAAAGCCAATTGATAAAATATCGTTGCAATGGATGTGGCAATATTGGCCCAAGTATACACCCTTGAGGAACACCACCATTTTACCACTGATTAGGTGCGAGTTCTCATGAGTGGGTATGTAGCTGTGTTGCAAAAAATACGAGAGACGGTATAAAAAAGTTAATATTAATTAAATTATGTATTGAATATTTTCTCCAATATGCTGTTATATTGGATAGAGGACATAGAGCAAGTTGATAGCGGGAAACGAATTATAAAACGCTATTTAAGAATATTTAATATATTTATTATTTTTCTGAACAGTATCTGGCTCTTAGCTTTTAATTATTGTTAGTCATGGGTACTTTAGCAAACACTATTACCTCAATGTTGTTACAATTTGTTGATGTTATAATGTTGGTTTGGACAAATCTCTTGAGTGTCGCGAAAATGGTGGTTTGCGTTGACAATTGACAATTGGTCCATCTTTATAGATTTCTCAAATCAGTACTCCAGTCTGCAATTACTAGTAGATATTATATATTTCGCTGGAACTTGCACCACATACAATCTGTTCACAGAAGCATGTCGTGGGGTCTACACTCCCGAGACTCCGTATCTATCGACACAGTCAATGGCGGATACTTTTTACTCACAGTGTTTTGTTCACTCATTTATCATGAACGTTTTTGTGAACACATGCATGTGTATATTTTGAAATAATCCCAATGTTTCATATTAGCTTAAATTAAAACTAGTTGGGTATTAATAAAGCGTAAACATATCAGTAACAACACGGACACGGCATTAGCTGAGGATTAATACTTTTTGCGATATATAGCAAAGAGTTGATCTCATTCATGTTTATCAAGAATTTATTGATATTTATATTGAATGAGGTAAAATCTATTGTCTTAGTTTCCCAGATTAATTGAATCAGTTTCAAGCGTGGGTGTTAAGTTAGCATAATCATTATTCATAACATAACTAGATTGCGGAAATATTGAATTGGAATGCCAAAGCAGTTACTTCAAGACCATGCATTGTGTCTCTTTGAATAGACACAGTCACAGGAATGCAGTATCTTTGTTGCTTATTTCTAGTTTCTATGCACTTACTTTTTAAATTTAATGTTTGATTATACGAAACTTCTTAGGACGAGGATTGAGGGTGAAATGTCAAGGACTCGTCTCGTTTGGGCACATTTCGTTAGATGAGAGAGAAGAAAGATATAATTATCTCTGTCTTTCATACTAAATCTCTCTTCTTCTATATTTTTAAGAAGTTTGACTTCTATTACGTGTACGGTGCTGCACGCGCAATTTTTTTCCTCCGCTGTCTGTAGACCCAAATTCCTCTTTCTCTTGGCATGTGCAATACATGTTCACTATCTGTAATTCTCATTTCCGGTAATCGCTCTCTGCGGTCAGTAGCATCACACAGAGTGTATAGTACGTCCACAGCAATACGCAGAGCTCTTACCGCTGCCACTAGAACCACATTTCTCCTCTCGCCGCGAGTACACCAAGTCTTCGATATATCGCTGGCAGTTTTTGTTCCACCCACATTATATGCAGATGTCATGAAAGTAACACCGCTAACACTGTTCTCTTGCTTTTTGTGCTCTCTTGTTAGTCAATTATGTTGGCAATAGTAATTACAATGTTAGGAAATGTTGCCTCTGTGATAGTGTTGCCAGCTATTATAGTTTGCAGGGTTTTATTCGAACTACAGTGATGGATTAAAGCGGTGAAAGAGTTAGCGTGATCGATTTTAGTATTGGTGTTAGTTAAAGTTTTTTGAAATGGACATAATTTTACGAGGATGTGTAAAATAATGAAAAACTCACTTTTGATTTACTTACTGAAACGTAGATGAACACAATCAACGGTATTACTCTGAAAGACAAGTTTAACACCAATGCCAATTTAGAACCACACGATGCAGCTAATAATAATATAAAAACAAGCAAAAATGCAACCACTCAAGTAAAAGACATGAGTATAAATAAATTCGATCACCATCTCAATACCAACTATGCATACTTATTCACTTAATATTCCGAGCTCATCACCGAACAAATTGTCGATACTACGAACTTTTTGTCGCTTCCATCGATCGACAGCGATTGAGTCTTCGGCCTGTAATTAAGTGACAAAAAGCGCTTGAAGCGGAGCCTGGAGGCGGTACGTGGCGATTCATTACGAAATGCGTAAAAACATGCGTCATTACGCTCCAACGAAACGCGAATCTACTGCGGAATACTAATGCGAAATGATTATAGTCTGTATACGATTAAATTATTTTATAATTAATTTGTTTGGGAATGGAACTGAGGTGTGGAATCTCTTGCGGTACACTACACTACTCGCGTTGCTCTTGCGCATAGCCAGATATAGATAGGTTATGCTTGCAGATGTCACGATAAGGGTGTGTCAAGTGCTATAGACATTATCTTCCCATCATTGTCGATGGAGTTATCAAAGGCGAGACCAGAAATCAAATCTACTTCCAATTTGGATTGGTTTTTACTAAACATCGTTGTTGTGTTAAAAATTTGGCAAATTACACTCTCAATCAACTACCAACTTTTAATCCTTCATAAGTCATAAGCAATGCTACAGGGCTTCATAAGTCTATAGCAGCATTCACTGATCCTACATCTCAGGTTATCACCATGCGCAGTGACCCATCTGTACTGTTAGTCTTTGCGCCGGCATTGTTGGAAGGTGCTACAAAGCAAAAATATCAGATGCGACACACTTCCTCGTAAACCAAACGGTTTATAGTCCTAGGACGGACACACGGTTATTCAGATAGGGCAGCAAAGCTTCGAGGACTTTCGTCAGTATTACTGACAGTTTAAGAGGATCTCAAGGAATTGGCACTATTCTGAGTAACCGTTGTGTCCATTAAGGCTGTTATTCTCGCAAAAGAGAACAAAAACTCTTGACTTATAATATGCGTTACGTTTTAGGCATCCATTCTCTTCAATCCTTAGTGGTCAACCTTGCATCTTATGGCTATGGCCAAAAATGTTGCTCAAGGATTCGTATTGGCCTATGACAATTTTGAATTTTACCACGAGCTGCTTCTCCTTTTAACATTCGTACTGTATGTTGCAAAATTAGGTGCACAAACTTCCCAGCAGTGTGTCTTAGCCACTAAAGGCTATCGCCTAGTCACGTACGCGGCTAACAATTAACATTTCGAGCTGAAGCGATGCCAGCGGAGATGCGGACAGCTAATATGGGTTACCTCTTAATTACGACGGCGCCTTGCAAGGAGCGTTGCGTGTGCGCTTCGCTTTTGGTGTGCGACATGATTTAGATGGCTTTTAGCTGCGAATTTGTCTGCTCTACCCGACATGTTTTGCTATTTTAATTGTGTGTTCATCTTTCTAGTGTGATAGGTTATTGAAAAGTGTTGTTAAAGTGACTTCTAGTTATTGACAATAGTTGTTTTTAGAAATATCAAACTAGTCAAGGTCTTCTTCAGCTTCATATCGCTGGCACGACAGTATTTCAGAGGGACAAGTGACAATCGCTTCGAAAGCGTTTCGTATTTCTACAACTACTTTCAACAGGATTGACATAAGCTTTTCGATAGCTTACGTCAGTCAGTCCTATACATTTTTGCCTTTTTCATCATCGTTATCGCTGATACGATGTCACTTTGTCTAGGGCCTCAGCTCTTATTGGGCCCAAAACTTAACCACGATGTCGTCTGTGACAGCGCGGAGGTCATTGCATATTTTGGGACCTAGAGGGCAGGATAGGAGGTGGAGTATAGTTTACGACATAGCTCCACATCCACACCCTGCGGCCGTTCCGTCCAGGTAGCCCCCACTTTACAAGTTAAGTTGGGTTCAGAAATAAGAAACACGCTCAAAATGTGATGTGTATTTATGAGGAACAAGGTGTAAAGTTCACTCATGCTCTATAGAAAGGGTGTTGTGTCTGGCGGGCAACTGCCCAATGATTGATATTGGAATCTTTTATATGCAGGGTTTTGTGTGACGTCATGATTTTTGTGTGACGTCAAGTCTTTGATGCGTAGTTCGCATGTGGCGATGTAGATTAACAAAATGGGATTAAATTAACGGCAACGTTGCAGGAAATCTAAATTCATATCTCTTAATACGACACAAATACGTACCCCGAATAACCTTAGCATTGTCCAATCGACCGTAAATACGGCACCCCGCGGTTCTTACATTTATCTCGCCGGGCCGGTCCGGTCCACCCCAAACCGTGTGTCTGACGTATATCGGACTGACCGTGAAGGATATTTGAAAAAAATTAAATCGTTTTTAACTTAGGGGTGGAAATTGATTGAGACGTTTATAGGGTGGCCAGTAGATTTACTTTTCAAAGGTGGGGTGGAATCAGGGTAAAGAAAATAATATTTGCATTTTCCTTGACGTTTGGATTTGGTCCGAGAGTGATTGGCCACCCCGTCCCTTTTATAGTTGTCATAGAGGAAAAATACTTGTTAAATGTACAGACAGGTAGAACCATTTTCAGCAAAAATAATGCCTGTAATCTCCAAAGGGGCTGGCTACACCCACATTTCGCCAGCTATGTTTAAGTCCCATGTAATAGGGGGCGAGCCCTTTGCGATCATCCGGGCGCAAATTCAGTCTCTCGGTTGCTACTGAGAAATTCTTGATGCAAAAAGCTAATAACACTTTGCCCCGACCTAGGAATTGAACCCAAGACCAAAACAAACACGAATTCATTGTTAGAAAGTAGATTGAATTCAAAGATTTAATGTAGGTACTTTTATACTTTAGAGGTAAATACTGATATTCAGCTGCATCCGATTAGACTGGAAGCCGACCCCAACATAGTTGGGAAAAGGCTAGGCAGATGATGACTTTTATACTTTAAAGAAATTAGCTGTCGAAAAAAATACATCCAAAAAAGACTCATTTTTAGCCATACTGTGAATAAAGAACTGCATTTCGTGTTGTCACTTGTTAGTTTGTGATACAAAAAGTCCACATGTCATCCATTTTAGAGCTAGAAATATCCTACTTACACACAAAAACTTACCTATAAACGATTTTCCACCGTAAGTACCTTTGGTTTCTTACAAAATCGCTATAATTACCGCCAACAGTTATATCAATGTTTCCAATTCGCCATTGTAGCTCTCCGTACCGTGGGATCCCCTTCTTGTGTTCTAATTGTCAAGATTAGCGCTTTGCGCTGCTGTCTGTACGCGTTTACTAATGTTATATAGATGGAAAGAGGCTGTGATTTTGTCTGTATGTTGTTATTTACATGTATATTTTCAATTGCAACAGATTGTCCTCATTTTTCACTGACATAAAAATGTCAAAAGCAGTGAATTCAGCTGGAATCATATATAGATACATATAGACTGAACATACAAACCAGAAAGTGGTTACAAATCCTGAAAAGTCTGATTATGCATTCATCGACAGCAGTGGTGGCGCTGACAGGCGCTTTACTTTGTGTAAATTATTTCATCACCACTGCTCTCAAAAACGGTGAAGGAAAACACCGTGAGGAAACCGGCATGTCCTAGAACCAAACAATTTGAAGACATGTGACATCTGGGCCCGCGTGGTGGATTACGGCCCACTCGCTCTCAAAGAGGGGAGGCCTGTGTCCCAGAAGTGGGAACATTATAGGCTGGTTAAGTTAATGCATTCATCAAGTTAAAGCTGTCTTTGATTATTATACAGGAATGAGAAGGTATATAAAAAAGTAAGACATTCTCACCAAAATTAGGGAAAGCGACATCAAATTACCTCCTAAATGAAACCAAATGCGTATACAGTTCAGAGTATAAGAAAATATTCAAGCAAACCCAGGTCAAAAAGCTAGTGTGACATGTGATGCCGTTATGAGAGTAGGTATCTGTGACAGGAGACGACAATGGCGTTTCTTATGTGTCGTTTGATTTACGGCTCTATTACCTATGCCGACTGAATGATGGCGTAGCGAGAAACAACAATCAAATTCTAGTACTCGTTCGATCGTTAAAGAAATTAAATGTTAATTAGGTAATTTTTAATTGGAGCCAAGAAGTGGTAAAAGGAAATTACTCTATAAGTGGATCATAATTTGTTGAAGAAGGTAGGAAGAGCAACTCATAATTGGTTAGGTATATTTTCTTACTGATCATGATCCCTGCAGATCATCAGACATCAGTTTGCTCTCGGACTGAAAGAAGATACAATAGACGTAGAATAGACCAATCGCACCAGAACACGACGTGTTGCCACACCGAGCGCTGGACGCAGCAATCGTCATCCTGATGATGCCTCGTTGAGAGGTGAAACACGTGTCGATTTCTTACAGGGTTTTTTATGACTCTTGAAGAATAGATAAGCGGAATAGGTTACTAAATATATCTACGTCTATTGTATTTTATAATGGATTTCCGCAAAGTCACGCCTGAATCAATTAATTATCTGAAAGAAGATACTTATATTACATTTATGAGGCAAAGAACAGGGAATTTAAGAGAGCCTAAATGTTTGGCAATGGAGTATTAAATGATGAGAAGGTTAGAATAGAATATAATGCTCATTATTATGTACACCATAAAAATTTCAGATATAAATCATCATCTGTCTAGCCTAGCCTACAATGTTGGGCTCGGCTTCCAGTCTAACCGAATCCAGCTGAATAGGTACTAGTATTTTACATGGAGCGACTGCCTATCAGAATTCCACAACCCAGATACTGGGTAACACGATACCCCTTGGTAAGACTGGTTGTCAGGGGATTCGGACGACACGGAACAACTGTCAAAGAAAAAAAATAATGTGTAAAATTACAGATATAAACGTAGAAATTAAATTAAAAAAATATATAATAATATTTTATTAATTATAAATGTAGATACAGCATAACTTGGAAAAAGTGTTTATGCTGCACAAATACAGTAAGATTGTGGCCGCTTAGCTAACAGAGAACAACAATTGGAACTCTCAGATGATTTTACTATCATGTACAAAAACTGCCCGTGTATGTGCTATCTTTTGATCAAGCTAGAAATCAAGTAAGAGTTTTCTCACAGTAACTATTGACATATATTCGTCACTATGGAGAATTTCCCATGTTCATAAGAACTTGGTAACATAAACGCTTGATAATTTCCTGTTATTGTCATCACGAAGATGTCTTCACTTTTAGACGAATTTATTTATGAAAAACTACTTTCTTATATATTTTAAATTGTTTTAATCAACCAAGAATTTAATGTAACTTCAAAAAAAAACCGGCCAAGTGTGAGTCGGACTCGCGCACGAAGGGTTCCGTACCATTATGTATGAAAACGGCAAACAAATCACGTTTGTTGTATGGGAGCCCCCTTAAATATTTATTTGGTTCTGTTTTTTTGTATTTGTTGTTATAGGCAATAGAAATACGTCATCATCTATGAAAATTTCAACTGTCTAGCTATCACGGTTCGTGAGATACAGCCTGGTGACAGACGGACAGACAGACAGACAGCGGAGCCTTAGTAATAGGGTCCCGTTTTACCCTTTGGGTACGGAGCCCTAAAAAAGGACTACGCACACGAGAAAGTTAATTATAAGAGGAAATCCGAAGCCGATCCATGAGGTTAAGCTACGCTCACCAGGGATGGGTGACTGTCTTTACATACCGAGACTCTTCCGTGCCTCGGAAAGCACTTTAAGCCGTTGGTCCAGGCTGTCATTTGTGGGTCTTTGACAGTCGTTACGAGTCGTCAGAAGCCCGAAAGTCCGACAGCCGGCCAAGGGGTATCGTATTACCTAGATGGATTGTGAAGGTCAGATAGGCAGTTGCTCCACGTAAAATACTGGAATTCAGCTGCATCCGGTTAGACTGGAAGCCGACCCCAACATACTTTGGAAAAGGCTAGGCAGATGATGAAGAAAAGAAATTCAAGAATTTTAATTTCTTCTTCTTGTCTGGATATTGGTTATGAATTTATCCGCTCTGGTCTGGTTAGTTTGGTTTGGTCTTTATGGTTTCTGTATACCTTAAGTCAGTCAAATAATTCTTCGTCAAATAGTTCTTCTAACTGAAGCAACAGCTGTGCTGCTGGGAGACTGTTGCGCCACTTCTTCTTCCCAGGTAAAGCACTAGGAAGTGGTGAAGGGCGCGCGTTTTGGAGGACTGTCTTATGTAATATTGACGTTCATAAAGTCCTGATTCTCAGCTTAGTTTGAATATAAATGAAAACTTGTTTAGTTTGACTAACTTAAGAAATTGTTTGACTAACTTAACGTTAAGGTTTTGTGAGTGTTTGAGTTTTAAACATCACGTATAATCAAATATGATCATTCTAGCTCTCACCAATCCAAGACTATTTCCCTTCTTAAAAACCCAAACAAAAGTAGTTTCCTATAAAAAACACATCAGAAGAGAGGATATGAACAGCGAATCTCTGTCAGTGTGGAGTTAGAATGAAATTTAATTTAGGTACGACAACTCACGGGCGGGATCCCGGGCTTAAGTCCGGTAGGGCAGTACCTATTACGTGTTGCTATTGCTATCAAGACAATGGACATTAGGTCAAGCTATTTGAACGGAAGAACTTTGCAGATATAAAAGAGAAATACGCAGTCGTTTACATCTAAATGTTTGTTAAAAGAAAGAAAGAATAACATTTATTCAGACACAGTTTGTGAAAATCAAAATAGAAAAAATAGTAAAAATGTGAAAATAATGTTTTAATAAAAACGTGTGCTAGCTGCGCCAAAAAAAAAATGTGGCTGCGCCAAAAAGTTTCATTTCAGCATTAAAGGTGGTTCAAGGTGGAGATCATTTCTTCTTCAGTTTTGTGTAAGTTTGAAAAAAAAAAACATTTTGTCAATCTTTGAAATCTTCATTCATTAAATATTCAAATCCTCTGACAGATTTGCTGTGATTTGCTTTATTTCTAATCTGAATTAGAATTTTTTCTAATCTGAAAAGAATACATAATATTTGTCACCAACCTGGAACTGAATATCAATCATCAACTAGGAAATTCCAGCAAAACCCAATAACACTTTGCCCAGCCCGGGAATCGAACTCAGGACCTCATGCTCAGCAGTAGCGCTTGTGAGCACTAGGTCAACGAGGCAGTCAGACATTAAATACATCTTTTAATTCCTGCAAAATTATTAGTACTGTCATAGAGCTAAGTAATGGTACAAGTGCATCAAGTGCCCGTTAATCACTTACAAAAGAAGTGCAATACAACCGTATCTACTAATTAATTATGTTCACAATACAATGTGCTATTATATCTGGAACATGCTTGTTTCTTTTGTTAATGCCTCGTTAAATTGATGGCGAGCAATTACATTTCATTACGATAAATCGCCTTGCTAATGTTGTTAGGTAATTTATATTAGTTTGATTGTAATATAGCTCTTACCCTATTTAAGTTTTATAAGAGATATTAAAAAAAAAACAACCGACTTCCAAAAAAAACACAAAAAAAGTAAAAAATTACTTTAATTTCGGAAGTCGGTCTTTGCTTTTCAATTTCCGTTTTTTGCCACCGACTTCCGAAATTAAAGTTTTTTTTTTTTTTTTTGAAAGCCTGTTGTTTTTTTTTTTGTAAAAGTTTTATTTTTCACTTTTTAGTTGTGGTACCTACCCCACACAAATCCGAATACCACTACCTGCTATGTAAATAACAGTGAAGGAGCCAAACAGGATATCGTCTAGATAAACTAAGTGGGAAAAATACGTAATATTGAAGCTAACTCAAAAATTACGCAAGCAAAGTTAAAAACATTTATATGGGACCACCTCGGAAGCATGACCTACCAGACAAAAAAAGAATCATTAAAATCGATTCATAATTGGCGGAGTAATCGCGTAACAACATACAAAAAAAAAAAACATACAGACGAATTGAGAACCTCCTCCTTTTTGAAGAAGTCGGTTAAAAATGGATCTTCAGTATTGCTGCTAAAATAATGCAAATAGAACTATTTTTACAGACTTCAAAAAAGGAGGTGGTACTATGTTCCGATGATTGTTTTTTTTTTTCATGCTTGACATTTTCAATTTTCTTCAAAAGCCAAAGAGAATGGACACGTAATAAAGTCCGGGCCACTGTAAGTCCATCAGAGGGAGTATAACAGTGATTTTCGCAACACCTCACTGAATATTCAATTTTGTTTACAAAGACCCCGCGTATAACAAACTGACATACATACAATTTTCATGGGAAGCTCCCTTAGACATCGCACCTCTTTGTCACACTTACCTGACTTTACTCAAGAGTGAGTGGGATAGAAAGAGGATGAAGCGTCAAAGAAATCCCGGTTTTATCCCGGGATTCAGAGGGGCAGTTGAGTGGACAGCTACAGTGAACTGTTAATTCGTTGATATTGCGGGATTTGAGCTCTCTTAAATAATTGAAGGACTGTGAGAGCGCTAATTGCGATGAAATTTTTAAGAAGAGGTAATTAAATCCTTGAGAAGGATTTAAAACGTGGATTGTGCGAAAAGACTTGGTATTAACGACGTGGGAATTAGATAAAATAGAATGTACCATCATGGCTTATCATGCTGTGCAACGTATAGGGACAAAGGTTACAGCTAAGTAATGTAGTATTGTCTTTATGCGTTGATGAGAAGGTAATTTGTCAACATGAGGGCAAGTTTTTCTTCTTTATATCGCAAGAAACTTATACGTACAAAATAGTAGTGAAGAAGAAGCTCATGTATTTATTTTTTAACAAACATATAGTATGTTTTTAATAACTCCTATAATCGGGAATACGCAACAAAAACCCTACAATTAAACGTGACAAGTAGTATCAACCCTAACTGGCAACAATTTAAAACAAACGGTTGTGTGGCGTACTAATGCGCTATTGTTTAACAAATAGTCTGTGACGTCACGAACACTAGAAAAAGACAAGACAGTTACAGAATGTCAACTTGCTGCGAGGGTGGGTTAGGGCGAGGGTTGAATTGCGCGAACTGCGACTCACAAAGACAGGGCGTTTAAAGTGTTGTGATCTACAATCCAAAAGGAGCTTTAAAAGAGGTTTTTTTTGTTGGCCAAATTTGTTTTCTTTGATTTATGTATGTATGAAATATTATAGAGTCACAAAAACACCACTACTGTTTCTTAAGAAAAATCAGTCTACAGAAGTAGGAAACTCTCTATCAGAAAACGATTGAAGTATCTCCGCAAACGTAGCTAGACAAACTATTTATCTATCTCAAAACGTAACACACATAACATAACATCACGCCTGTAACCCCAAAAGGGTTAGGCATAAGTGTACCTATCTATAAACATAAAAATTAAATGCTGTTCGTTGCTAAGGGCAACATTGAGAACGGCTGCGTCCGAATTAAGCATTTATGGAAATAATAATTAATTGGAAAAGTTTCAATTTTGGAAAATTTTCAAACTCGGTAAAAACGTCATGTTTTCTACGTCTTTCGGGTTTGCTAGTTTTTAATAACTATTATACAATCCCAGAACAATAAACGGCAAACGTGGCTCACATTCTCGCGTAAAACACTCTCATCCTTACAGTGCACAAACAGGGGAACAGCAGCAGGGGTGCCATTGTCTTAACACGAACACTTCACTAAATGGAGTGCGTGCTTTTTAATGCACCGATGCGCCCTTCACGGCCTTTGGGAATTCGATGGCTTAGTGCCGATGAGTGTTTTGTAAATAAATATAGCTATCAATTAATTATTATAGCTTTCAAGTTTAGAGAAATTAAACAGACCTGAGTGGTTATCCGACAGAGAACCAAAGTTCTTGACATAGCTCACAGAATAAGCAAGCTGAAGTGGCAATGGGCCGGCCATATTAGCCGTAGAACCGATGACCGTTGGGGTAGACATGTTCTTGAGTAGAGACCGCGAATCGGCAAACGTAAGGTAGTATACGTCCTCAGGCTAGGTGGAGCGACGATCTTCGCTGGGTGGCTGGTAGCGGCTGGATGAGAGTTGCCGGGAATCGAGCTGAATGGCGTGCAATTGGAGAGGCCTATGTCCAGCAGTGGACTGCTATAGGCTGATGATGATGATGATGATGAAACAGACCTGAGAAGAGACAAGCCAGACTGATGCTGGAAAAAGGCATGATACGGATGATGGGACTGAATTTTAATCGTGAAAATATTGCAAAACTGCTGTCCTCCCGGGAATCAAAGAAAATTATAAAAGCTGTCAGTCTACCTTCATTGCTTAGAGGCACACTTGATCAAAATATATATCGCATTTTAGTGTTAGAAGATTCTGGCTGGCTCCAATTTTCTTTCAAGAATTAAAATGTAAAAAGAGGTTGGAAAAGCTGGTGACGTCACGGTCTATAAAAAATCATGGCCGTTTCTATCAACACTATCATTTAAAATCTTACACCTACTCAAAAACATTTGGCACCAAAAAGTCCCACGACATCTAACACCAATATAGTTTAAGAGTCAACAAACACGGATTCAATCAGCCGTTCAATTTGTACGCCCGCGCTAATCCTTAATCTTGTGTAGTTCCTGATGGTTCAATAGAGGGCGCCACCCCTGTAAGAGCACTCAATGGACTGAACGTTCCGTTTTCAAATAAAGTGTTGATTGGAGGATGGGTCGAACGGTTTTTAACTGCCAGTGTTGGTTTTAGAACATCGTTCAAAATTCTGTGGATTAACGTAGTGACGTCACGATCCCATGTAGTTACTATGATAGAATAATCGAGTTTCTGGTTATTGCTCCAGCTTATTAGGATCATTTTATAG
Source organism: Lithophane ornitopus (assembly GCA_948473465.1). Lineage (NCBI taxonomy): Eukaryota > Metazoa > Arthropoda > Insecta > Lepidoptera > Noctuidae > Lithophane > Lithophane ornitopus. The sequence continues at coordinate 15,647,317 of OX419626.1, forward strand.
GAATAGCTAAACCTAGAAACGAAAAATTCCGAAATCAATGGTTCAAAGGCGTTTCGAAATCAAACGACAAAGATGATTGGAACCTAGATACCACATATCCAATTGATGAAAATATATCGCAACAAACTTATAGGTGTTCTGGATGATGAAGTGATTTCAAAAGCCGGTGAAAGCAAAAATGGTTCATCGAATCCTTAATCCGTGAAGGTACTTCCTGGTGGCCAAACAGAGGGCGCCTCCCCTGATGTGTGCCCGATAGAAGCTTGTTTAAACGTTGAATTGAAAGAGATTTTAAAAATAAAACATTGTGATTTTTATAATGTTATGGAGGTAAGAAGTTTGTTAATCAACATTGTAATGAGCATCGCAACAGAATTGTAAGTCAAGTCAAAAGACGAAGGGTTTTAGGGTTTCGTACCCAAAGGGTAAAACGGGACCCTATTACTAAGACTCCGCTGTCTGTCTGTCTGTCACCAGGCTGTATCTTATGAACCATGATAGTTAGACAGTTGTTTTCACAGATGATGTATTTCTGTTGCTGCTATAGCAACAAATACATAATAAATATTTAAGGGGGTTCCCACATAACAGATACGATTTTATTGCCGTTTTTATAGATAATGGTACGGAACCCTTCGTGTGCGAGTCCGACTCGCACTTGGCCGGTTTTTTATTTCTTATTTTACTGTCTCATTGTCATTCCATGTCTCAAAACTTTCGACCACTGCAACTCCTCAAAGCCGGTAAGTTAATGATTCCACCATGTAGAAAAGTTCTGAGATATTAAATAAATAAATAAATAATAACCATTTATTGCAAGCGACACAGGCCTTTAGAAAAGCTTGTTCCAAATACTTAATGATTCAACCTGCCATGGGGCTCGCAACCATACTTACTATTTGCCTCCAGAAAATACTCTCGTTATTCGTACCACAAAATTCCATTGTTGAAACATTTTCCTGGCAACATGTTTAAAGAATTAAATGGGCAGTAGGTTGCTCCTGAGTCGGTGTGACTTCACAGCACAGAACCAAACGTTGACTGTCGCTGTGATGAGCATTCATCTCGTGAACCTGTCATAAGACGCACGCTGAAGCGATTGGATTATAATAATGCATTAACGGCTAGTAGAGCTGTGGCTCTTGTGGGTCGCTGTGGGCCTGTGGGTTTTGTTCAAAGTATGAAAGGAGATCATTCACCGTCCATACATTTTGGGGCTATACATATGTGAAAGAGCCGGCCAAACAAAAAAAAACTATAGGTATTCCGAACGAATACGTTTTTCTCTTCATTTTTTATTACTGCAACCTATTACTTTAATTAGATTATATTAATTATTTTAACTAAAACTTACTGAAAACAGTATTTTTCAAAATCGTATAACAGCGCAGGGAATTGCCCTACAGATTTGGTCTGATAGTCAAAATTGAAGAGAATAACATGTTCTAACGGTTTTTTTTTCGTAGTTTAGTCCAAAATGAATGATGTCCTTAATTAAGTGCGTTTTGAGAGTCTGAAAGGTGACTCCGATTCATAAAAAGGGGGTCGATACTGGTGCCGATTCTCTTGTCACAAAATTCTCTAAACTTAACTAAAAATCACTAAAATTTATTTTAGTCCTGTCAAGCGATCAAACTCATTCTGAAATAGACTTTAAATGACACAACTTAACTATAATTTAGTTTGACAGCACTAAGATGGCACTGAATTTAGTTTAGTGAAAATGCTATTCTGAATTTGACGATTTAACCTAAAATTTGGTCCTATATCAAAAATCCTCTAACTAAATCTGACTATATTTAATCGCGATAAAAAATGTGTGGAATAAAATTAGATGTCATGAACTAAAATTCAAACCAACACCTCGACTTCAGTTACAAAAAACAGTACTGTATTTTTTTATTTTCTTTTGCTCTTTATTTTATATCTCGAAAACGGTGTGTCCTATCACAAAAATAATGAAAATTTCGACGCCCTTGAGGAAACTCTTAAACCCCTAATTCTCAACATGTTAGTAATTATTTTTTATTTTTTTGTCGTTATTTTCCATACAAAAACTGAAAAAATCCATTAAAACACGTCGAGGCTGCCGTGCATGCGCGCCTTTGGCTCTAAAAAAAAAACACGGGGTAGGAAAAACTAGTACCAAGCGGAGGCGCGCGGTTGTCAAATTCGATTTTAGTTGTGTCAAAATAAGTTTTAAATTTAGAGAATTTATTTGGCAGAATACTTCCAAGATTCCCATAGTCAATAGTAAGGAATTTTAGTGATCGTTTAGTTAGTTTAGTTCGGTGTACAAGAGAATCGGCACAATTCTAAACTGCCATATGATAAAGTACGTTAGACTATAAGAATTGGGTCAGTGGGACATCTTAAGGGTGACCAAATCTTAACGTGGAGTCGCTTTTAGAAAATAACAACACCAACAATATATATAAAAAATAACAAGAAGAAACGATCTGCTCTAACACCGAAAAAAGATTCAAGAAGACCACATGGATAAAAGGACCAACAATCGACAGTTACATTAAAAAAATCCTTGTTTCCCCGCTTTCTCTTATAAATTCCAACCTCAATAGCGATATTAACTGTCACTGCAAGAATCGCTCGTTTGATTAATCGCAGGGACAGACAGACAGACACAGGTGAGCTCATTCCGAACTAATTGCAAACACCAACCGCCTTTGTTCAAGTGATTGTTACCTTTTGTGCCAAGATTACATTCACTGAAGTCATTCTCGAATGGCACTAGCGTTTCATTTGTCAAAATCAGATCGAGCTGTCATTGAAATCGTGTTTAAAAGTTATTACGAGTGAAATTGGAGTATATTGAGATGATTATATGTAAATTATTGTCAGGGAGATGGCGACTTGTGTGGTGGTTAGTTTATGATCCTTTGGAATTATTGAAAAGAAAGGCAATTTGTTTTTAACTTATTTGGAGAGTAGTAATATCATATTGTTTACGTTTCTTAGGACCAATCCAAGCAACAACATCGTTTTCCAATCATAAACAGAGGGCCTAGACAAGTGACAATCGCTTCGAAAGCGTTTCGTATTTCTACAACGACTTTCAACAGGATTGACATAAGCTTTTCGATAGCTTATGTCAATCCTATACATTTTGACGTGACAACGTCTTATAAATTGGTTTGCCGGGTGACACTTCAAGAAACTGCGTTACGCTCCGCTCACGTTATGCGCTCACAATGAGAGCGAGTGAGAGGCACGCGTCCCTTCCACTCGGGCATGGTTAGCCCGCCTAAGAGCGAGAGAGACAGACATAAAAAGTGAAAGGCACGCGTCCCTTCCACTCGAGCACAGTTAGCCCGCCTAAGAGCGAGAGAGACAGAGCGAGAGAGAGAGAGTGAGAGAGCGCTATACGAATGAATATTCACATTAAAATTATTTTACCACTCAAAGTCGTTGTCACGTAAAACTTTCGCCCGTATACCGACTTTACAGGCAACCAATTTTTTTGCCTTTTCGATCATCGGTATCGCTGATAGAATATGACTTTGTCTATGGCCTCAGATATTTAAAATTATGGGTAGTCTTTCTTCAGGGTTAGCTCAAATTCAAAGCATTTATTTCAAATTCACCACTTACAAGCACCTTTGAATTATCAAGAGGTCGGTCAGTGAGAAAGATGAAACCTATTCCAAAGCGTAAAAAAAAAATTGGTAGGTTCCTATGGAACAGGTATGAAACTTCACGGGCACTCTTTGTGCTATGTACAACGTACCACAAACAACATGCTAAGTGCTTTTGTTAAAATACTATCCAATCAAAAACATAAATGTGAAAATGGAGCCAAATTCAAGAATAAGTGTGGTTGGTTGTCTACTTCGCCGACAAAAGAATTGAGATCTAAATGGGTGCCAAGTTCTATAGATAATCCTGAAATTTATAAAGAACATATAACATTCTAAAATAAATTTAAAACAAAATTTCTTGCTTTTCTGCTATAACAATGTTTTCTATTTAAAAATATAACTTCATTGAATAGTCGAATTATCTACACAAAGCACTTAGGATGAATTGAAGCTGAAAATTTTACTTGGCTAGTTTTTACATACAAGTTCTCTTATATTTCGCTAATGAACTTGTCTTCTTTATCTTTGATCATTTCTATGTCTATAGTATCGCGCTGCAAAAGAACTAAAACAAACAGGCACTTTGTTATGTTGGTGTGCGTGACCGCTACATCTTACACTCGCGCCACGTCATTGTGCTGTTATTGTGCTTTTCTAGTGTGCGTGCATTTAGCGGCTAACAGTAGGACGCTATTTTCTTTTATTTTCGACGAATTTGCAGCTTTGACTGTATATTCAGGCATATTTATATCTTAATTCTTTATGTTATGCGCAAGTTACCGTTTCTTTATTGTAAGGCCAACATAATATTTTACTCCTCTAAAATGTTGGCTTGCTGATAAAAACTAGCCAAGTAAAATTTACACACACTTATTCTTGAATTTGGCTCCATTTTCACATTTATGTTTTTGATTGGATAGTATTTTAACAAAAGCACTTAGCATGTTGTTTGTGGTACGTTGTACATAGCACAAAGAGTGCCCGTGAAGTTTCATACCTGTTCCATAGGAACCTACCAATTTTTTTTTTTACGCTTTGGAATAGGTTTCATCTTTCTCACTGACCGACCTCTTGATAATTCAAAGGTGCTTGTAAGTGGTGAATTTGAAATAAATGCTTTGAATTTGAGCTAACCCTGAAGAAAGACTACCCATAATTTTAAATATCTGAGGCCATAGACAAAGTCATATTCTATCAGCGATACCGATGATCGAAAAGGCAAAAATGTATAGGATTGACATAAGCTATCGAAAAGCTTATGTCAATCCTGTTGAAAGTCGTTGTAGAAATACGAAACGCTTTCGAAGCGATTGTCACTTGTCTAGGCCCTCTGTTTATGATTGGAAAACGATGTTGTTGCTTGGATTGGTCCTAAGAAACGTAAACAATATGATATTACTACTCTCCAAATAAGTTAAAAACAAATTGCCTTTCTTTTCAATAATTCCAAAGGATCATAAACTAACCACCACACAAGTCGCCATCTCCCTGACAATAATTTACATATAATCATCTCAATATACTCCAATTTCACTCGTAATAACTTTTAAACACGATTTCAATGACAGCTCGATCTGATTTTGACAAATGAAACTTGTATGTAAAAACTAGCCAAGTAAAATTTTCAGCTTCAATTCATCCTAAGTGCTTTCACAATGGAAATAATGGAAACGACTCTCCTAGAGAAGAAAATATTTTTGCTATTATAATTTTGAAAGGCGCTCGGTGTTAAAAACATTCTGTTTTCTGATTTTTTCCTTTGTATACACACAATTACCAGACTGGATGGCAAATTTCAACTTTCTAGGTCATCTGGAAGTGGGTTAGGTTTTTGATCTATCGCTAAATAGGTAGGTAAGTCAGTCAGTGATAAAAATGCCGACTTTTAGACGTTAATATCTCAACAACCGTTTGAGCTATATTTATGAAATTTGGGGTTTTAGTTAATCTAAGGGGTATTAATAAATAAACCAAATTTCATCTGTGTACGTTAAATAGATTTTGAGTTATTGAGGGGTGAAAGGTAGCTCCAAATGGTTCGTGTAATATAACACACGGCTGCTGCATCGCCAGTACTTTTCTTCAACTTGGCTTGACACGCTGCCGCGTGCCTAGATTTATAAGTACATAAGTGACAAACGATTCCTACATAATACTCAATTATCAACACAATATTTTAATACCCAATTACTGGAACATGATTATAAGTAAAATAAGCCCAGCTTATGAACAGATCAAAACAGACGAATTAAATTACATTAAAGTGCTCATTCACAGCTTCCCAAATATCAGTATAATCAGAGAGAGTCGTTTTATTCTCGTCATCTCGTTGCCTGCTGAATGATATTTGATAGCGGTTGGGCCCTGTTAGCGATAAATACGGCCCATTCAAATATCAATTATTTGTTCATCTGTATGGCCTAAATGTAGAGCGTTAGGTATTAGATTCATAATATAATCATTCATATTAGATTTGTTATAAAATAGAATTTGAGAAGTTAAGGCCTGGTAGACCCAGCGAAGTAGTAATTTAACGCTTCCACCCTTAACGCGAACGCCACTTTATTACATAATAATTTATTATTAAAAGAATTAAACTATTTTGCTAAATGTGTCCACTAATTATTCTTCTATTATGTCATTAACTTTTCTTAGATATTTTTTTGGAAGTACCTAAAGCTTTCATAAAGACAAGAAAAACAAGAAAAACATTTAAAAAATTGTCGATTTAGCCTCTCCTTCCGATTTTTTTTTTGATCGAGTGAAGTTTTCGATATTTTGTTTTGAACCACAAATAGTAACTACATATAGAAAACTACAACACTTATATTTTTTTTGGCTTTAAACAATCACTATTTTTTTGTTTATTATTGAATCAGAGTGATGTAAAAAAATTAAAGTAATAAAAACTAAAACCCAACTACGACTAAAAAGGTATAAACAAGACACAACAGACAGACAAATTAAAAATCCGGAGTCACACGTAATCTGTTTGATTTATGCCCTAACACGTGTGACTCCGGATTTTTAATTTGTCTGTCTGTGGTGTCTTGTTTATACCTTTTTAGTCGTAGTTGGGTTTTAGTTTTTATTACTTTAATTTTTTTTTAATTCTTTTGAGATTATAATATATATTTTTGAAATGTGCTCATTAAGCCCTTTCATTTGATACCCAACATGGTACGATTAAATATTTTTTTTTTTAGTTCCTCACTTTATGTCCTCTAGAGGGCGCCATTTTTAATTTAATGTGACGTCACATATACGCCTATAACCAGCGGACGATCAAGACGCTTCTAACGATACCTCACTTGTCAAATTGTGATGAGTGGTTTGGAAGATATGAGGGAACAGATGAACATACATACATACATACATACCGGTCAAAATCATAACCCTCCTTTTTTCTTCGCCGTAATCGGGTAAAAATTGGGAATACTTGGCCTTAAGCGGAATCATGCGCTTTTACTAACGCTATATTTTGTATCTAGCTGTAAGCTTGTGATTGCTGTAGGTTAGGCATACTTACTACTGTAAACTTAAGGACTTACTGAAAGACCAAGAACAGGCAGATGCCAGGCAGATGGGTGATCACTGATTGATTGTAGCATGTCAGCAAAACCTCAGGATCATGCTGTAATTATACTATACAGCTGTTTCGGCTTTTGTCGACTGAAGAAAATTAACCGCAATTCTATGGCGGAGAGATATCCTATCAGATATAACCAAAAGTTATTTCATTATTTCAATTTTTTAAATTATTATTTTTCTCTCTGAAATAGGTCAATTGAATTAAAAATCAGTTGGGGTCTGTGAGGTTTTGCGCATTTAACGTTACACGTTGTATAACCCGCTCATATCCACCAACTTCGACCAAACCCCACAAATAAATCCTATTCAAATATAAATTTATTGTGGGTAACGCTAAACGCCTCAACACTCGTACTAATTATTGTGTTTGTTCCTACCACCTTTGTGTGCAGCTTCAATAGCTTGAAAAGGCACAGCATAATGCAAGCTAATGTGGTCAGATATTCGTACTTAAGCTGTAATGTGAGATGCCACTATAGTGTGCCAATCCTTTTACATGTAAGGGTTTTGTTTTAAGAATGCTGTGATAATAAATCTGCTTTGGGAAATGCAAAACCTATGTATATATATAATCTACGCAGTCTACACCTACTGATTGCTTATTAGAAGTTTATTGTAAACGCTTCTATGAGTAGTTTTTGGGCTATCAACTAGCAGTGTTAAGATTTTAAGAATTGGAAAGAATAATTCTGATCTCAACAATGGCCAATTTCGAAATTAATCATTCTGATGCACTTAGCCAAATATTTTGACAAGTTGTCTAAGTAAGTAATGTTAGGTATTCCCAAAGAAAAACAAACTTATTATCTTATTATTTTTCAGTATTGAATCTACACATAGGAAGATGCAAGGCTACACATTCATTTGATGATTTTTCCAAAACTCCCAAGAAGATAATGCGAATAATGATACCTAACCGTGGACCGCAGGACCAAAATATCCGCTCGCATGATTCAAATAAAGAACAAACGACAAACAATACACGTAATACCTCAGGGCTGTCATAGACAAAATACCTCAATATTAGGAGCACGAAAACGAACCAATTAATGAGGTCCTATTCATCACGCGTTGTCACCTCCATCGGTCAAACACAATACACCAGTTTGTCTGACAGTCCGACACAGGAGGTAGTTCACACGGACAGTAATAAGCCTCCTACTGTTTGCTTAAGAAACTCTATGAATTTCCCCGTTCAAGAGAATTTGAAGCTTATATCAGGGAGGATTTGGTTGGTTTTGGGACGGCTGTAGGGTTTGTTGGAAGTGGGTGGAAGTTGGTGTTGTGAATTTGTTTGTCGAATAAGTATGGAGTATGGAAATATGATTTGAATGTAGAACGAAGTTATTTCAGTGTGGAAAGTGTGTCAGTTAACAGGAGCTTTTCGAATCAAACGAATATTTTTTTAACATGTTAATCAGTTCAGAGACAGATACAATAAAGTACAGAACATAATATTAAAAAAAATCTTAGTAGGTGTATATTGATCTTTTTCAAAAAATACTTTTTTATAAAAAAATTAAAAGATTTGATTTTTTTTTTTGGGTACAACGAGCACTGTAAGTGTTGTTACTTGAAAGAATGAGTTAAGAAAAACAGTTTTTTTTGTTTTATCTTGTTAAGATATCGATAACCATCAAATCTGCGGAATTTCTCTAGCTAATTTAATTTTAACTGTAGACGTAAAAATAAAAAGAATGCCTTTGGCAATTGTTTTGATTCCACCAGCACTATAATAACAAAATGATCAAAGGATAAATTACCTATCACTTCGAAAAAAATAAAACAATGAAAAATCACCAATCAGGTAACACCTACCGACATAGGTATTCTTTAAAAATCTCACCGGTAAAACTTAGGTGAAAAACTTAGGTGAAGTGAACTGTCAAAAGTGTCAAACCCTAGCTTATGGGGGAATGACTGCTTACTTCAAACTCACTTCACCGAAGTTTTCACGATGACATTTTTACAGAATAGATCACATATAATATGCTCCCTCTACCCGAAATAGTAATAATACGTCATAGTCCGGCCACAGTGGTAATCGCCCGCTGTTTTTCTAGTTAATTGGACAAGAAATCAAAGGAAAGAAAGAGAAGTGTCAAAGAAATGTTTTTCTTTTCCTTCATTCAATACGCGATAACGCTATTAATATTATAGATTGTTTCTGTGTTAGGGTAGAAAGGAAAACAGAATCAGATGATATTGTTCTCAAGACTTTGGATATATCATTAGAGAACGTTCTGCAGTTTGGGGTTTATTTATAACCGTTGCTTTAAGTTATGTGACGTTCAACCGTCATACATGTATGGTTAAACAGTCGCTAATCATTACTTAACTTTAAGCAACGTTTATTATTAAACCGTTTTGTCTATGAAATTAAATAAATTATATTACTTATAATAAAAAGTCATTAAAAAAAAATGTTAATTGCACAGACCTAATAATACCTTATCAAAAATGCAACACGAATATGCTAAAACGATATAAGGATATCGTGGGGAAAACTCAAAACAGATAACTTTCAATAAAAGCCGCTAACAATATAAAGGGGCTAGCAATTTTGCTAGGCTCATAAAAATAAATATCTGAGAAGAGAAATTGGTTATTTGAATTTCAAATAACGAACGACAACACCAGACACAAGTGTCATTTCTAGACCTTCAATAAATACTAATTCCATGCTTTTATCTGAGACGCCATCTTTAATTTTATTTCAGTCAGAACGAGCCAGAAACAAAAGTTGTAAACTTTATGTCACCGTTCCTTTAAAATTACAGACATGCAATAACACTAGTATAATTTGTGGTATATTACTGTAGTGCGTCTAGCACTACAGTCTTCTATGGCCAATGATCATGCGCACTTATGGCCCGTGTCGACATCAAACGATGCCGCCCTTTAGCGCAGTCGCGGTAACTTAAAATAAGAGGTATCTGCGACTTTGATAATACCGTTGCATGTGACTACAGATTAACTATAATTGTTAGCGAATTCCTTTTTTATTAGTTTAGTTTTACGTAAATTAATTTTAAAATATTTATTTTGTAGGGAGTTGTTGTTTCGTACGATAACATCTTGTTTCTAGTCTGTGTGTAGAGTGCAGTCCACGCCACGATTAACAAAATGATTAGCTATTTAAGGGGGCGCGATAATGTTTTTATACTTACGAGCCGTGCGCCCGATGGCATTTCGCATAGGAAAAAACACGACTACGGTGAAACAAAAGGGAGGGTTATGATTTTGACCGGTATGGATAATAATGTATGAATGTTTGTATGTATGTTCATGTGTTCCATCGTATCTTCTAAACTACTCATCACAATTTGATAAATGAGGTATCGTTGGATTTTCTTGATCGTCCGCTGGGAAATTAAAAATCCAGAGTCACACGTATCTGTTTGATTTAAGCCCTAACACGTGTGACTCCGGATTTTTAATTTGTCTGTCTGTGATTCTTGTTTATACCTTTTTAGTTCACTTTTTTTCGTAGTTGGGTTTTAGTTTTATAATTTTATTTTTTTTATCCCCAACCCCAGGCATTTTTTAGGGCATATTTTTAAAAATCCTTTCTTATTGCTCATCTTCGTTATAAAAGCAACTCAAGCTTAAATTCTAGACCCAGTGGATTAGGTTGTGCGTAATCTGTATTGAATTCATGATTTTTAACAAGCAGATTTTGGTGTCTCTCTTTAGTTACTGAAGTAAATCTCACACCGACATACATTGTTTTTATGTCTGTTCTACTTTTTAATTCTGACACAATATCCGCGACCAAGTTAACCCTGTGGCGGCTGTGCCACACGCGCAGCACCCACTACGTCGTAACGAAACGCTGCGTTTTTTCTAAGCGCAGTGCGTGTTACCAACGAGCGTCCAATAAATCATCCGGCGGCCGCCCCTTGATTTAATATTGTCATAATAATAAAAACGCGCGTTAACGCACTGAGGAGTTTGTCAGCTGATGTTGGATATAGATGCGATGTTCATTAGAGTAGGTAGAATAGTAAATAGATACCTACTGTAAAAGAACGGAAAAGTATGATTATCACTTTTATCGAGAATTGAGAATTTAGGTAGAGAGACAAAAAAATCTGCTGTTTCCTTCAAAAGTGCAATACCTAATTGTATGGAACAGCATATTTTTTTAAATTACCATATAAATTCACAATCGTATTCTGAGTCCATGGTAACAGGCTGCGCGTCGATGTATGCCACCCTGTATTGTAGTCAGTATTAGTGATCTTCTAAATAATTATATTAATCTTCTAGTAAAAAAAAAATATATATCTGGCTATAAATACACTATCGTTTAATTTGATACACGAGTTTATGTAAGTGGAAACTTGTAATTGGCCTTATTCTACATATTACTTCTGACTACTAGAATGTATTAGCTGTAAGTTTTCTTAAAATCAATAAAATAAAATAAAATTAAAATCTCCATAATCTAAAATAAATTAACGCAATGAAAGATACTCTTCCGTTTCCTATTTGTTCATATAATAATCCGTGGACAATGGTGTGGGTTATATGTTTGCCAATTTATTATTCTACTCATAGTTTTAATTAAACTTTAACATGTAACTGTTTTTCCCTAATTAATAAATATGAATACCTATATTAAAGTAAATTAAATGCTCAAAGATGATAGAGGCACACTCTGAATTTTAGTGTCTCATCTACATACAAGTCTTTGCCTGCAATCCGTCTCCGCGTTTTATAGCTGATGACCTTTTTTGCCCCACTTCGGCAAAGCTTTTGACACCTGCGCGATAGCTACTTTAATTTGCCCCGGGTCGGTTAATGTGGTAGAAACATCAATAACACTTAGCACCGCGGCGGTCTTGCGGACCGGCCGCACGTAATTAGGGGTTAAAATTTACACGTTAGTAAAGTGATGGGATATTAGGCATATATTATACTTTATTTTGAATTTTTAATATAATTTTTTGATGGTTTCATTAGAGGGTTAATTTTAATTATTGCTGTTACAACGGTTTTGATATTGATGCTGTATGAGAGAGAGAGAAAGAGAGAGAAAGAGAGAATATTAATATATTCTTGTCTAAACGTTCATCAGACTTAAACAAGGACCTTTGAGGTCTAAAAATAATATTCCATTTAATTCTACTGCTTCTACATGTACATATTCAGGCTCATTTGCTTATGGAGTTTCATTATAACTTACTTCTTAATATCGAGCTTATCAGCAGGAACCCTGGCTGTATTCCTGATAACATCGTACCGCGATCATTAATCCGACTGGATCCTGAGAATGTCTCCCTGTAGTAATTAACCTGCCATTGTACGGCACCTCCTTGTAGGCCAAAAGCCAGAATGTGCCGAATACTGGACAGTGGTAATATAACATCACGCTTGAATTCCCCGTAGAGTTAGATAGAGGTGTACGCACTGCTACACATCAAGCTATGCATTTCCAGTGTAAGCTGACCTCACATTGTAGGGAAACCTTATTTATAATGCGAGATCAGCATAAACTGGAAATTTATAGCTTGATGTGTAGCCGTGTGTACCTATAGTACACCCACATTTCGCCAGTTATGTTTAATTTTAGTCCCATGTAACACGCGGTAACCAGGTACAAGTCCAGACTCCGAGTTGCAATTTTAGATGAAATATTGGGTATTTTCACACACGTTGCTGGACCCGGGTTACTAGACTAACGAGGCAGCCCCAATATTCAGCAAATTGCAGGCCTTCCAGAAGCCAGTTGGATTTTGATGCGAAATAAACTCATAATGCTGGTTCGGACATCTTTTTCACTACACCCTTAGGGCAATTTCCAAACATCTTTTTACAAACCAAGGCTGGCAATCCGCATGTCGATTTGCAAGTTCTTGCTGCCACAGTGACAAAAAGCCAAAAATATAAGCAATAAACAAGTCCCCCAAATGAAAAGTAATAATTTAACATTCCCGTTGGCAACATCAATCAGTAGGTAAAAAACATAAGATATCATCTATAAAAATTATCCGTGGTACATTTAGCTGCGCCCGCGCCGCGGTATGGTCGGAATGTCCACCGCGCATGCGTCGAATTTGTTACACGCCCTCGTTATACGCTGAGGTAAAAACTGTGGGACTTGACGGATTTTTGGGGATTGGGACAAAGGAAAGGCAGATATCCTGGTACATTTTGATTTGTCTGACCGCTTTGGTTCAGTACTCGCGTTGCTGCACGCCTGAAGTACCTGCGGAGGTATGCAGCTCGGGTACAACCTAAAGTGCGTGTGCCGACTGAAATATCCTCTGTCCTGGGGAAGACGAACCCTTCGTTCTTGACGACATTGCTACCGAATAAAAACCTTTTAGGATAGAATGATGCTCCTTTCACTTTAGTACGATAACCAGAATTTTTCTTACAACCATGGCACCTTGGACCCATAAATGATGATCGTAAACCGCAAAACAGTTCTTCTATAACCATAATCAGCCTAACGCTCCCACTGCTACGATACAGTATCATCTCTGTGAGAGGGAGTGGGTCCTAATCCAGCACACGAGCCTAGCGCGGGTTGGTTCATCTATGATTGTATTCTACTGTGAAACAGTTTAATGTTGTATTTCTAATCGCTCCAGAAGTTTGAACGTAAACGAAGCAAAAGGTAACGTAATGTAAGGATAGTAGCAGGGGGCGTTCTGTAGTTTCTGCCTACCCCCATGGGAAGAAGGCGTGCATTTATGTCTATGTAGCATAATCAGCCTATAATGTTCCCACTGCTGGGACACAGGCCTCCTCTCTGTGAGAGGGAGCGGGCCGTAATCTACCACGCGGGCCCAGTGCGGGTTGGTAGATGTCACATGTCTTCGAATTTTTGGTTCTAGGACCTGCCGGTTTCCTCACGATGTTTTCCTTCACTGTTTTGAGAGCAGTAGCGGTGAAATAAGTTACACAAAGTAAAGCGCCTGTCAGGGTTCGAACCTTCAACCTACAATTAATGTATGTAGGTACGTGCCGAAATCGCTTTCTATTTTACACTTGTGCCACACCACCTCACTAATGACGAGTTTGGGAAAAACGTTTAAGTCGGAGATTGCGCAGGAGTCATTCGTTACGGCGCGCGGCGACACTCACGTATAATGATCTAACACCACAAGTATGCTACACCACTGTGTCTAGTTGGATTTCTGATAGTTTTTGGAGGAGATGGTTTGGAAGCTTTTGCGAAAGATGGAGCCACTTGATATAGAATTAAAGAGGATTCGGCATTTGTTTTATTTAAGTGAAGAAAAAATTGGTTTCGCAATAGGTAGTAGTTAGTAGCGTTTGTTTTGATACTAGTTGTGGATGTTAATTTACATATCATCACGGCTGTATTATCCGAAGGATTAGTCAGAGGTGCACATGTATAGTACAACCACATTTCACCAGTTATATTTAAGTCCCATGTAGCTAATACGGAATGTTATTTTATTTTCTAAACAAAAAAACGTTGTTAGATTAACTTCCCTTTTTGACACAGATAACATCCAAGTTAATGTATTTTCATTTTCATTTATTACTGCTGTCTTTTAGATAGGTTTCTGCATTTTTTTTTTATAACTTTTGATTAATCAATACTCTCTCTCGTTGTAGAGACGGATGAGAAAATTTACAAGTCTCATTCTTCATTCTGTAGATTCATAGGCGCAAGAACATGCACAGACACACTGTGTCTTTATCTGGAAAACGTATAGTCACAAAGAACAGCATGACGCACACGGTAATGAGTTCTAAATGCGCAGGAGATGACGGATCTGAGTCTCACGGCCTCGCGATTAGCGGTCAGCTAAATATCTGGCATTATCTGGACATTATGTGACCAATGTATTCGAGGTAGTAGGTATGGTCAGATTGATCTTTTTGTAATGGTCAAGAGGAGCTCACACGGAAGTTTTTGCTGCTTCGGAAATTGCAATGGATTGCAAAGTGTAAGGATTTTGGAGACTTTTCTTAAAAAAGAATTCCGGTTGAGAGGAGTGGTACGTGTACGTGTACGTTTGCCTGTTTCATCTTTATCCCTTTTAGGACTTTAAAAAAGGACTAGTTTATATATTCGTCTGCATGTATATTTTTTTTTCTAACTTTATAGCTTTTGTATTATTCACTATTACAGGTGATATGAATTAAACGTTATTTTGTGAGGTAAAACTTTGTGTCTTTATTTCATATTCATTACAGACAAACAGTAATATTGTTACACGACCTTATTCGGCACTAGCTATGGGAGCACTGCCGGCCTCCTTAGCGGAGCAGCTACCTCGTGGCCACAACGTTGCATCATCATCACGACGATGATGCAACATTGTGTCACTACATAGCCATCCAATACAATATAACTATTATTAGTCTTCTCCATAGAGATCTACATTTTGGAACGGGCAACTAGCTTCAACTTTCTGACTAACTGACCGACTCTTTGTCAATACAAAAGTGCCTGAAAATGGTTTAATTGAAATAAATGCTTTGAGTTCGAGTTTGAGTTTAACTAGAATTGTTTCCTGTTTCAAGAAGTCAGTAAAACGACAGACTTAACAGTATCCTATTAACTGCTATCACCATAGAGAACCCAGATTGAGGTAGTCACCTCATGGTGAACAGAGATTATTTCTAGCTTGCAAACATGACTGGAAGATATTGGTGTTTCTTTCGATGTTTCACATGACCCCTAGATCCCTCAATCCTAACTTATATCCATACTAATATTATAGATTCAAAAGCTCTGTCTGTCTGTATGTTACCTTTTCACGCCTTAATCACTGAACGGATTTCGATTAAATTTGGCAAGGAGATAGATGGCATACCGGGGAAGGACATAAGGTACTTTTTTCGACTTACCACGCGGGGAGAGCCGCGTGCGGAAGCTAGTTATATTATAAATGCGAAAGTGAGTTTGTTTGTTTGTTTTGTAACGGATTTGGATGAAATTTGGCACAGGGGTAGACCATGACTTGGAATAGGACATAGGATACTTTTTATCCCGATATCCCTACGGTATCGAGACTTACGCGAGTGAAACCGCGGGGTGCAGCTAGTAAGTAATAACTACTTAGTAAAAATTTTACCATCAACTACCATCCGATATAATAATTATTGTGAGGTTAACTCCGGGTTAATTACTCACTAAACGTAACGCTACAAGTTAAGTTTATTAATTACTGAACATTTATTTAGTTTTTACTCTGTCCGTCTAATGTCTGAGAAGTCGTTAAATGTATTCGAATGAAATAAGATCTTGTTAAATGTATTCGAATGAAATAAGATCTTGTTAAATGTATTCGAATGAAATAAGATCTTGTTAAATGTATTCGAATGAAATAAGATCTTGTTTTGATAATGAGTAGTTTCATGTTGGACAATTTCGATCATATATTAATTTCAGTATAATAGGTTCGCCCAGTCTGACAACAAACAATGGCATGGTGGCTGGTTACAGTTGCCACCAGGTTTAAACTAAACCCATGTCGTGACAACCTTAAAGGTGGAATTTAAATGTCTCTGGTGTAAATTGAACATGTCCAAAAGATATCCTATAAACCAGAACACAGAAATTATACTTGGGCGCTGATTTAAGGAAGACCTTTCAGAAAGATTCACTCCTAAATTAGTAGTTAAGGCTCCTGCAGACAGCGCGACGCGAAAGCGCGATGCAACTCTAGTAGAACAATTTCTATGAAAATTTCATGGAAATTGTTCTACCAAAACCGCGTCGTACCGTCGTGCCGTCGCGCCTGTCTGCTAAGGAGCCTTTAGTTTACTTATAGTAATTTCGTATCGGATGATAATGAAGTTTAATTAATATTCATCAGAACTTATTTAGTTACTGGGTTGTGGTCAGATAAGCAGTCGCTCCATGTAAAATACTGGTATTCAGCTGCATCCGGTTAGACTGGAAGCCTAACATATTTGGGAAAAGGCTAGACAGATGATGATGATGCATTACTAAACAAGACACCGATGTCCTGGTTCAGTTCACCGACCGACCTCATCTACCTAATTGCAAATATTTGTCTACAATCAACAATCATAGAGATAATTAAACTTAATTATATTCTTTATTTTCTCTCAGAAGCCACACACCACCGGGTGGTGTCTCGCCACTAAATAGATTGTTACAGAAGGTCGACTCCACACTAAGAGCGGTTATAGGGCGCTCCTACTTATAGACCCGCAAGTCGTAAGAACGACTATCTCAAACGAATTTAGTCGCGAGTGCGCTTGCACTTCCTGTACGTAAAGTTTGTTCCAAAATTATCTGATGAAATTGAAAACAAATGGATCAGAAACCTACCCGTAGATGCCAATTGTCGTGCCACTTACAAAATTCAGTTCAAACCCGAAATTCTATTTCATTTGCTAATTGAGGTTAATTTTGTAACCTCAATATTCAATGATTTTTTTATTACAATTTAAACATGTTATTCAAACAATAATAATTGTTTATTTATTTATTTATTATTTATGTACACACAGTAAAATACAAAGAGATATGACATAATTATGATATGAGTACAAAGGTTGTAAAAAGTGGTGAGTTAAAAAGTTGAAATAATCGAAATACAGATGAATGTTTTACAAATTCCCTTCATACAGTCATTGCGTAAAAATGTTACCTGAAAAATTCTACCTTTGTTTACATTTTCATCAGGTAGTTTTAGGACAGACAGTACGTAGACGCGTGTCTATGTGTGCGTGCGTTTTCGCTCGTTTTGGATGAAGCTGACCTTCTGTACCCACTTATCTGTGGCCGCGCGGTGGGCGCTCGGTTCATTAATTAAGAGATGTCTTCATCTCGGCGGCGCGGGCGCACACAGAGCTCCTCTTAACAATGCTATCGGGTTACTGCATAAGATGTGGTGTACAATGGTTGGACGTTTTGTTTTTGTTTCGGCAATATTTGGTGTTCGGGTAATTATAGGTCTTTTGAAGTTTAGCAAGCGTGGTGGTGCCAGTATTTCCTTATTATTGGGAAAAGTGGATGATCACTGACAAAAAACCTCACTTAATTGAACTAAAAAGAGGTGCAAAGTGCGAGTCGGACACACACACGAAGGGTTCTGTACCACCGTTCAATATTTAACAAAAAACGCAAGCGTGGTGGTGCCAGTATTTCCTTATTATTGGGAAAAGTTGATGATCACTGACTAAAAACCTCACTTAATTGAACTAAAAAGAGGTGCAAAGTGCGAGTCGGACACACACACGAAGGGTTCTGTACCACCGTTCAATATTTACCAAAAACCACGAGCAAATAACGTGGAAAAAATCACTTTTCATATGGTAGATACTTATTATATTTTTATTTACTACTTATTTTATTTTTATTATTTGTCTTTATAGCGGGCATAGTTGTACACACTCTGTGAAAATTTCAAGTGTCTACTTAATACGGTTCAAAAGATAAAGCCCTGTGCCGACAGACAGCGGAGCATAAATAAATTAGAAAAAGATGATTCTAGAAGTGTTGCAACAAAAGAGTTGCATCTAAACCTGTCTTTATAATGGGTTACTGGGCCGGATTTATAAGTGTGGAGGCCCTGGGGCAACCAAAAAGTGGAGGCCCCGGAAAATTTTATGGAACAAAAGAAAAAATAAAGATTTAATACGTATCATTTTTACGACCATCAGCCCAGGACATGAAAAGAAAATTAAAATAGGTTTCTTGTAAATTTTAACATTTTTTATCTAAAAAATATCAAATTGTGGAGGCTTATGTACAGAAATATGGTTAAATCAGGGACAGATATCGTCAAGCTATCGGAAGGTTTTTTTTTAACCCAATAAGCCATAAAGTGTAATAGCGATAAAATTATTTAAGACTGTCGGGAAGACACGTATTGATAATTTCTTTTTGAATCAAACTGAACGTTAACAAAGCCATAAACTGTAATAGCAATAAAATTATACAAGACTGTTTATAAATTAGAGAAATGCTGGTATTTTCGCCACCTGCGTAGTTTACGAGTAAATTAAAAATTGATAACACAGTTATCGTTATATTCTAACTTCTGCCGTGTTAAAATTATGTTATCGTTAGAATATTTATTTAATAACATAATCATATAATTTTCTGTCGATTATACATAATTTGCTTGGTTGGCAAGTCCTATCTACCGTAGGTACTTTAACGAGTACCTACTTAATAGAAATTATATTCAGTCAGAAAAGAATTACCTACAAATTGCTTGAAAACAATATCAAATTACGACCTATAATTATTAAGTTCATTTACGAAACGACTTATAATTAAAGCGGCATGTACACTGTACTTTTCGTGTCGCCCGTCAATTGTCAATCATGTGTCCTGCGCTTTATAACAAAACTGTCGGCGGTCTGCATTAGACCGATGGATCTCAAAATGAAGGCCGTGTATTAATGTATTAATGTATTCGGTAAATTGCACTAATTGTATGGGTTATTAATCTTGCAGTCTACAGAGCCAATTCCGTTTTCCAAACGGTACATAACATAGGGTACTAATTACATTTTCAACGGCTTGGGAGGTCTTTTGTTTGCCAAATAAAAGTAATGAAAAACCTATTCAAAAGCTAAATCAAATTAAACTTAAAAACTCAAATCCTACTTCCTACTAATATTATAAATGTGAAAGTTTGTGTGTTTGTGAGTTTGTGTGTTTGTGTGTTTGGATGCTTGTTACTCAATCACGCATAAACGGCTAAATGGATTTGGATGAAATTTGGCAAACAGATAGTTTATAACCGGGATTAACACATAGGATACTTTTATCCCGATATTCCCACGGGATCGAGACTTACGCGGGTGAAACCGCGGGGCGCAGCTAGTGTTAAAAGAAAATAAAAACTTTTCGTATAACTTTTTCGTTCACGACGCTACTAATAGGTAACAAGCCGATCTATGTATAGTGTAAGAAAAAATTAGTGAGCTTGGAGTGAGCTATCAATAGTGTCAATCCGTAGCATCAGGTGGAAATTCAGCTCACTTCACCTAAGCTTTCCAACCGTAGTTACAAACTTAAATTCATCATCATCATTTCAACCGAAAGACGTCTACTCCTGGACATAGGTCTCCCCCAAGCACCGTCACTTCGCCCGCTTCTGTGCTTCTCGCATCCAGCGCATTCCCGCGGCCTTCACCAGGTCATCGGTCGACCTTGGGGCCTTCCATCGCTACGTCTTCAGGTAGGTTGTCGCCACTCCAGAACCTTTCGGCCCCATCGGCCATCTGGGGGCCTAGACAAGTGACAATCGCTTCGAAAGCGTTTCGTATTTCTACAACGACTTTGACATAAGCTTTTCGATAGCTTATGTCAGTCCTATTCATTTTTGTCTTTTCCATCATCGTTATCGCTGATAGAATGTCACTTTGTCTAGGGCCTCTGGTCTTCGAGCAATCTGCCCACTGCCACTTAAGTTTGGCAATACTTCGGGCTATGTCGGTTACCTTGGTTCAAACTTAAATAACCAATAAGTAATCAAAATGTCACACCAAGCATTCCAGTGACTTGAGTTTGCAACACCTTCCATTCGAGTATAGTCGTTGACGTTGGGCCTTACTGAAATTAATACGTAAATTAGGTTATTAACATAACACATAACATCACGCCTGTAATCCCTGAGGGGCCAGGCAGAGGTGTACCTTAGTACATCCACATTTCGCCAGTTATGTTTAAGTTCCATGTCATAGGGGCGAGGGTATTGCCATTAACGGGGTGTTTCAGGTAGTGTAGATTTTAAATAAAACTTTTTATGCAGCTTATCTATACTAATCTATGCTAATATTATAAAGCTGAAGAGTGTGTTTGTTTGTTTGTTTGAAAGCGCTAATCTCAGGAACTACTGGTTGAAATTGAAAAATTATTTTTTTGTTGGATAGTCCATTTATCGAGGAAGGCTATAGGCTATATAGGAGCGGAGCATAAATGAAAAATGTTGCAAAAACGGGAAAAAATATTCCTTTTTGAGAGCTTCCGTTGCGTGCGCTGCGTAAACGGTTTAATTGTTCCTCTTTAAAAGTTCTAAAAAAAAGTCCGCGACAGCATATGTCTATTTTTTAAGATTGACTCACTATAACCTTTTTTATGATAATAATTTTTTTTCGAAGTTAATGCATTATTTGCGAAGGAGTTTTATCGACATAATATTAATTCTTATTCAAATAAAAAATAGTTTTAACATCAAGGGTATTTATGTAGCAGTAAAATACTTTTTAATTCATTCGAATCGGACATTTAATTTCGAAGATATCACGATATAAAAATGTAATACGCGAACCGTTCGACGCCGGCGCCGCGCCTCCTCGACGTTCCCTACTTTAGAGAGGAGAGGATAGACGTGACCTGGAATAGGACATAGGATACGTTTTATCCCTATATTCCCACGGGATGGACATCTACGCGGGTGAAACCGCGGGGCACAGCTAGTTAGTTATAATTTTGTACAGTTTTACAATAGGTACTTTCGAAGAGATCGACAGAGCAACGCGGATTATTTTAGATGTGGCGCGGTGTGTTGCTACTCGAAGACTGATGAGGGCGTTCGCTTCGTTCGCGGGCGCAACGTATTGTGTGTGCGCTGCCGGCGGCGCTGCGTTTGTATGTGTGTGCGTGTGCACAGCGAGTTGGCTTGAACACGGAGTACAAATCAGGGATGTTGCGGACATCCGCATCCGCACAGCTTCCGCATCGATTTGGACATCCGCATCCGCAATAATTAATGCGGATGTTTATGCGGATGCGGATGTAGCACAGGTCGCGACAAGAAAGATGAGCGGGGCCGGCGACTGGCGCGTGCCGTATGCGAACGAAACCTTCGCTCCTATTGGTCAATGAGCACTTCTCATTGACCAATAGCACGCAGATTTTTATCGACACCACCAGCCATTGTTCGTAGCGAACAATAATTGTTCAGTAGCGCGGGTTCAATATAATGTGAACCGCTGCGTAACTTTTCTTTCTTTCTAACAGACTTGACTCCGAAAAGGCGGCAATATTACTTTTTATTAAATATAATTCTCAAATTTTTACTTTACTTACTAAATATGTAATAAAAAAATACTATCTTATTTTTTATTACTACCCACACAAATAAAAAAAAACTTTAAAATATCTGAACACCCGCATCCGCTTCCGCATCCGCGGATGTGAGCCTCCAAATATCCGCATCCGCGGATGTGAAGAAATCTGCATCCGCAACATCCCTGGTACAAATCCTATCTCCAGGCTGCTACTGCGTTTCTGATGGAAAAACCCAATAACACTGTGCCCGACGAAGTCGAACCCAGGACCTCATCCTCCCTGCCAGGGTTGCGGGAAAGTCCGAAAGAGATACCGGGACCTTAGCAACAGGCAACTGAAGGAACACGGGTGGGTTTTAGTCAGTAAAAGTCTGACACGCCCTTCCGTGCCCAGAGCGTGGAAAGTCATTTGCGGATTTCCCAACCACAAAAAAAAAAAAATGGACCTCATAATCAGCACTGCGACTAAACTACCGAGACAGTTGTTTTTCTAGAGATTATAGGTACTGCTGTCGAATATTTACCAAAACAATACATTTGTACACGCGTATAAACTTTGAGACACGCTACAGAATGAAAATTCTAATCTATTTAACCCTATAATTCTGAGCATTTAACTAATTTTACTTTAATTATTAATTATCTGCATTACTGTAACTACAGTTTACTTCCACCTGTTCCGAATGAAATATCATAATGATGTGGTTTTTGCCGTAAACACTATTATTATGGTTATAGGTAGGAGCCACGCGAAACTTGCTTAGCGTGTTGGCTGGAAAAAAACGTTTGAACAATTGTAGTTTAAACTCTTGAACCTAATACTCAAATGCCAAATAACTTTAACTTTCTTAAAGTTGTTTGTTTTGTTACAATAAATAATATTAGTTTTTGTTTGTGCGTCTTCACATGTTGATGTATACAAAATATTGTAAAACATTTTTAAAAGAGTAACGGTGGAGTTTCTTGCCCATTCTTCTCCATACGAAAACTATCTTTTGGAAGGGGCAACTAGAATCAGTTCTATTTCTTTATTTTTACCCGACTACGGCGAAGAAAAAAGGAGGGTTATGATTTTGACCGGTATGTATGTATGTTCATCTGTTCCCTCCTATCATCTAAACCACTCATCACAATTTGACAAATGAGGTATCGTTGGAAGCGTCTTGATCGTCCGCTGGTTATAGGCTATGTGACGTCACATTAAATGGCGCCCTCTAGAGACCATAAAGTCAGGAACTAAAAAAAAAATTGTTAAATCGTAGCATGTTGGATATCAAATGAAAGGGCTTAATGAGCACATTTCAAATATATATATATTATAACCCCAAAAGAATTTAAAAAAAAATAAAGTAATTAAAACTAAAACCCAACTACGACTAAAAAGGTATAAACAAGACACCACAGACAGACAATTTAAAAATCCGGTGTCACACGTAATCCGTTCGATTTAAGCCCTAACACGTGTGACTCCTTGTGTGACCTTTTTAGTCGTAGTTGGGTTTTAGTTTTTGACGTTCAAAAGTGCGTTTTATGTGCCTATTTGAAAATTATTTGACTTTGACTTTGTTTGCTCTAAGCCCGAAAAGAAACTTCACTTTTGACCAACTTTGACAACGGGACTAAACCTGAAATGGCAAAATAAAAACAGCTGTTCCGTACATTTCTGTTTACCTACATAAATCGACAAAATGTATGGAATATCAAATTTTTGGCCATTCATTAATTAAAAATAAAAACCGGCCAAGTGCGAGTCGGACTCGCGCACGAAGGGTTCCGTACCATTATCTATAAAAACGGCAAAAACCTGTTTTTTAGTATTTGTTGTTATAGCGGCAACAGAAATACATCATCTGTGAAAATTTCGACTGTCTATCTGTCACGGTTCATAAGATACAGCCTGGTGACAGACAGACAGACAGACAGCGGAGCCTTAGTAATAAGGTCCCGATTTACCCTTTGGGTACGGAACCCTAAAAACGGCAATTGACTAACTATCGCGGTTCATGAGACAGCCTGCTGACAGACGCACAGATAGACAGACGGACGGACAGCGGAGTCTTAGTAATAGGGTCCCGTTTTACCCTTTGGGTACGGAACCCTAAAAAAACAACTCTTTGCTGCTCGGGAGCCGGAGTTTTGTTATAGCAAGTCTTAGGTGTAATTATTCGCCATTTTTGTTAATCAGTCGCTACAGACAGCTAGGCCTAGATTAACGAGTGAAGAATGGTAGGTATACCTTATTTATTACTAGTAATAGCAATTAATGAGATTTTGCATTAATTTCATTAGCATGTGAATTCTTGAGTCTTATCATGATAATTGCTATTGCTATGCTTATTGCTAATAGCTAATTAGACGATAGTTGATAATAATGAAGTATGTGAATTTTGTTAATATGTGAATTAAAAATTGCGTTCGCCTTAGAACGTCTCCTGGCGTGTATTTATTGCGTACTTATTGGCGTGTATTATTCATTTAAGAATATCCACCGCTGCGTGCGTCGACGCTCTGACGTATTATAGTATGAAAAATTACGAATAAATTCACTTAGCATTTCACAGGATTTCGCAACTACATTTCATTTGCTAAATGATGAATGAGAATTCGTTTGCTAACAATGAATGCGAATGCTAATTAATCTACCACTATTTATTACACCCGTAATAACACACATATCTATGTTTGTACTTGTATGTTAATAAAGTTTGTAAACCAATCTAGGAAATCGATGTTTTGTAGCCATAAACGTGGTAGATGAAAGCAACATTGTCAACATAATGTAAACATTTCCGATAGTTACATAGTAGTGTGACATTTTGTATAATTAGATGCAAGGTGCTATTCTTCCTTGCGCCATATAATTGTAACGTTAGATATTTTTATTACAAAACTATTTCAAAGTACAATTAACTTAATTGTTTTAGAATCGTATTCTATTCAAACATTTTTTCTTAGTATCATTAAAAAAAGCAGTCGATATAAACGATATAATTACCATTAAAATGTTAATAACTATATTTTATGACGATCGACTGTTGTTATTAATATTGATATTGCATAAATTATTACTTTGTTGACAAAGACAGGCCTCCCACAAAGATGGCTACGCTAAGTCAATAATATTATAAAAAGATGTGTTAGAAAGATTCTACTAAAGGATGATGCCTATTTTGGTATCCTGCTCCAATAGCGTGTAATACATTGTTGGATAGCTCTTTTTAAACGGAATATGATGAAGTTACTATGGCGCCTCATTCGAAATCCTTGTCCGTTCGGAGATAGACTGTACCAAACATGTCAGTTTTAGCAATACGAAAAGAAGGTATTTTTTTAGATACTTCATTATTCACTTCACTTCATTATTTTTGAGCATCATTAGAGAGGTGTCGACACCACACGCTACCCAGTAACCGATCATGGATTCACTACTTCCCCTCCCCCCTTTCCTTCTAACGGTTACTCCTGGGTGACACCAGTGTAACTGAAGTCATACCTTACCCCTTTCTCTCATGCAGAAACTAACACAACTCCAAGACAATCCTACTATTATATGTACTCAACTTACTTTCTTCCATAAGCAAACGGAACAAAAAAATCATTGTAATAAAAAATTACTACACTGAAGTAACTCAACACTATTATCTCTGCCGACACCCGTAAAAGATAGCGCAAATATAGGTTCGCAAAAACGGTAGAGTTTCATAGCCAGGTGGTCGGGCTTGGCGCTATGAGGCGTAAGTGCAGAATATTGTGTTACATTACCTGCGCCTGCGACACGGCCCAAAGACCTATATCGTGCTGTATCAAGTTTAGACCAGTAGCTGGAACAGGGTCGACAGAGGATCAAATTAATAATAGATGGCCAGATGATTGCCCTATGATAATTTGGTGATTAAAAAAAAATTATTGAAAAAGGTTTTATCAAAATTAGAATTTTATTATGATTTTCATTTGTTTATAACGCTACAAAGATCATATAGTTAGGGGGGCGCTGTTGGTAAGAAAATGCGCAGCTGTCACGGGAATTGCACTGCAAAAAAAAACGGCAAAAAAAATCTAATTTTGGCCACGCGTGAAAAGAATCTTGTACAGTTGCTGTAGTTTGATTTTTTATATGTACAATTCTGCTGTCAACTTTTCCTATTAATTGATGACTATACTAAAGCCTTAATTCTTTTCTATAAGTCCTATTTCTATTTGTAAACGTGCAATTTGTATTTGACCTTTCAAAAGAACCGGCAAATGCTTCAAGATTTTTTTTGAAGATCGTTTTACTTCGAATCTTAACGATCCCTCAATCATTTCAGGTGAGAGGCACAAGACCATACCCAGGTAATTCACTCCAAAATTTCTCGTCCATTCACTAATAAAGTTCTTGATATTCGCTATCCGGTTTCAGGTTAATTCCAAGTACTCGGAGGTGGCTATCGGCATTCATCCAATTGATCGGATTATAAAACAGCGAGGGAGCGGGTGGTGTCGCGTTTCCGAATCTGTATGTGACCACAATGAGCATGCCGTTTCGCGGTAAAACGTGTTAATAATGTGGCGTGGGCGCAAGTTGTAAGTGATTAGCGGGTGGAGAAAGTAAGAGTAGGTAAATAACTAATGTGTAGCAACAATGGCTGGTTGGTGTAACAACTAACATGTTAACAAATGTACAGAAATCGTGAAAACTTAATTAAAAATAGTCTCACTGTTCACTTAATTTGAAAACCATTTCCTAACCGAAAGAAATGTATTAATCTAGCACAATTTCTTGCATAAAACTTCGTCTGTATCACAAGTTACACGATAAGCAAGTAAGAAAAGCTCCAAAAAGTGTCAAATTGTCAGAAAGAGTCTGCGTAGCTACTACGCCGTAGCTGACATCACCGCTACGCCACGTCCGCTACGCTGTCGTAGGCGATAACCGAACCGCTACGCAAGAGTGTTTTGTTTCTGTCGCCATATTTAGCCTACGACAAGTAAACTCGCTAACGCTTATGCCTTAGCCAGTAGTAACACGATACTAGTTCCCGCGGCTTTACATCCCGACCCTAATTTTATGGCTCATTAGCACTTTTGCTCATCCTTTTTGCAATAAACCGATGTGTCGTGAAGCATCGCTGATTTTTCGTGTGCCGAGGCCTTTATGTTCGTGTGGCTCGGCCTTTATGTCTGAACCACCGTATACCTCGGGTATCAGTTACGAGTAATTATAAAAGCATTGAGTTGTTTAAGCGAGCTATTATTTAGTGTGTATTGGATGTCAGAAAATTGCTGTATTAAAGCTATTGTGTTTTATTGAAGCGAAAGATTCTTAACTGTCTGTTTGTTCTTTTTGGTTTTCGTTGCATATTGATTATTGAGGTCTCCTTGCTTCTAAACATTTATTATCGTAAAATAATCGCCATAATTTGAAAAATAACAAGGCGGACGGGGGACCAAAAAGCTGGACACATGCGGTCTGATGGCAACCCTACTTAAGGCTGCTCTATAGTATAGCCCTAATCGTTCCTTCATCGGGCCGCTGGGTCAGTCCTCGTTAACATTTCTGCGCGCGATTACCGCGGCCTGCGCAGGCGGCGCCGTTAGACGCGCATGCCCTGATTATTGTCAACACTATTATCTTGTTTACTTCGTTAAGTTAAACCCACATCTTGCTTGTAAAGTTGACAAAGTTGATTTTATAAAAACGTTTTGTAGCATAATTTATTTTAGATAATAAAAGAGGCTCTTAATTATTAAGCTTAATTATGGTGACATTTGAGAGCAGTGGTGGCCCAGTGGTAACGGCCACGACTAACGAGTTGTAGGTCGTAGGTTCGAACCCTGACAGACGCTTTACTTTGTGTACATTATTTCATCGCCACTGCTCTCAAAACGGTGAAGGAAAACATCGTGAGGAAACCGGCATGTCCTAGAACCAAAAAATCGAAGACGTGTGACATCTACAAACCGCACTGGGCCCGCGTGGTGGATTACGGCCCGCTCCCTCTCACTGAGAGGAGGCCTGTGTCCCAGCAGTGGGAACATTATAGGCTGATTATGCTATGATGCTGACATTTAAACACTATCAGCGTTGGTTATAGATTTCTGCAAACATCGTTCAACAACCGGTCTTGAGTTAACTATATCGATCATAACCATAATCTTATGATAAGATTGGTTTATTTCTTAGGAAAAATTGTACTTAATTGATTGATATTTCTGTATGTTTATTCATTTGTTTAACTATTGTAAAGAAGTTCTTTAACTCGGCTTGCGGTACGAGTGGACTGGTAGAAATCGTCACGTAATGAAAAAGCGTTATGCCCGAAAAAGTCAGTTTCAGAGTTTCAAGTTGTTTGTTATTAATAAATAATATACAGCGAAAGAAATTCGTTTCAACAGGGTGTCCCAGGACATTACCCGAATTAAAAAAAACACTAACAGCATTATATAATGGGTCTAAAAAGACGCTTAACGAAGCCGAAAGTCACTTGTTGTTATTTTTTTTTTTTCTGGACCATACCTGGGAACATTCTGTTTACGTCAAATTTTTTTCAGACGTTTTTTAAAGAAAGCAAGTCTTAAAATACCCCCACAAACCCTGAACCGTTGCATGCACCTATAGACACAATGTTTTGCGTGCGTTACGTTGCGCACTACCGTAAACAGGGATTTTCACACCAAAAATAAAAGTCGTTTCCCAGGAATTATTTTTGTACAATGTTACAATTTGATGTAAGTACAGAATGCGTAGTTGACGGCTATATGATGGGTCTTTTTACACTCGGTATATATTTCAAATGTAGAGGAGCTCGTGGCTAAGTAATAACAGCGACATAGTTCGATCCATCAGGTTAAGCTGCGCTTGCCGGGGTTGGTCTGTGGATGGGTGACCATCTTTACATACCGAGACTCCTCCATGCCTCGGAAAGCACGATAAGCCGTTGGTCCCGGCTGTCATTTCTGGATCTTTGACAGTCGTTACGGGTCGTCAGAAACCCGAAAGTCTGACAACCAGTCTTGCCAACGGGTATCGTATTATACCCAGTTACTGGGTTGTGGAGGTCAGATAGGCAGTCGCTCCATGTCAAATACTGAAATTCAGCTGCATCCGGTTAGACTGGAAGTCGACCCCAACTTGGTTGGGAAAAGGCTAGGCAGATGATGAATGATATATTCAATATTCGCAAATGGTAATTAGGACAGGTACCTCGTACAGCTAACGTATAAGTTTGGTAATTAGGACAGGTAGTACTGCTAACGTATGTTTCATTTAAAATTGGACTGGAAAAGAGTCAAAGCGATACCTGTTATATTTTCTTTGTTTCTCCACAACAACTGCACTGTGGTCTTCAAAAGTGAAAGTTAAATTTTGGGTATTTTTTGCTTGGTTGCAGGTTGCAGGTCCAGGTGGGCTTCGACGCAGTGGGGCGGGACGAGACGCCACCGATACCCGACACCCAGTATTGATCACTTGTACTGTCACAGACGATGATGTTTGGAAGAAAACGCACATTTTTGATGATCTTTTCTTAAAAAGTACTTTTTTAAAGGTTTGAATGATGTAGTAAACTGAGAAGTAATTTTACTTTTTAGGTTTCCGTACCCAAAGGGTAAAACGGGACCCTATTACTAAGACTCCGCTGTCTGTCTGTCTGTCGTCTGTCACCAGGCTGTATCTCATGAACCGTGATAGTTAGACAGTTGAAATTTTCACAGATGATGTATTTGTGTGGCCGCTATAACAACAAATACTAAAAAAACGGAATAAAATAAATATTTAAGGGTTAATATTTAAGGCAAAAAATCACGTTTTTATAGATAACTAGCTTCCACCCGCGTCTTCGCCCGCGTGGTTTATCGTTAAAAAGTAGCCTATGTCCTTCCCCGGGACGCCATCTATCTCCATGCAAATTTTATCGAAATCCGTTCAGTGGTTTAGGGGTGAATAGGTAACATACAGACAGACAGACAGACGGACAGAGTTACTTTCGAATTTATAATATTAGTATGGATGGTACGGAACCCTTCGTACGCGAGTCCGACTCGCACTTGGCCAGTTTTATTTCTATTTGAGCTATGCATTTTCCAGAGAAAATAACTTCAGCAAAGGATGAAGGAGGTTTTGCTTGGTAGCTTGGCCATTGAATCCTCACCACCTTCTTGCGACATCCATTCGCAATCCTAGTGACTAACTTGATGTCTTTGGGTCTTCAATAGATCTATGAAGACCACTGAAACTAAATATTGTAAGCGACCCACTGATCGATTGCCTTTGCTAAACCTTTATACAGATTACCTATTTTTCGCTAATACTTTTAACTTTTAGCAAATAGATTTATGTATTTAATACACACAAAACTGCGATTTCTAAAAAGAAAATTAAGTAATTCGGCATTCAATTTTAATTTCCCGCCATTTTGCTACAGACTGTACTTTGCCACAGATAACGTAGAATAAAAAGTGCACAAATCCCCGCGGATACGCGCGTAGCCGGATCGCGTTACACGCTAATGGAGCGTGCACGCGATCCAGCTCGCACTCGTGTGCCTAGCTCAAGTATCGATGCTGTTTTTTGGAAATTAAAAAACCTTTGGAGGTAAGTAGATACGCTTGGTAGGTGATCTGCAAAGACATAAATATCTAAGTAAGTAGCTTACCATAGACATATTTTATATTTTTTTCTTGGTTTTTCTGCTTCTTGTGTCAAACTACCATGAACCGATCATTAATTCCCTACTTTACCTTTTACTAATATAGAAAAAATTACATGATTATACTGATGTATTTTTTTCTGGAGAACTTTCTTCTTGATTCTAGCATTTCTCATTTAAAATACAATAGACGTAGACGCAAAGAACTTTACTTCTTACTTTGCGTCCAGCGCTCGGTGTGGTAACACGTCGCGTTCTGGTTTGCAATTTATCAATCGTCATCCTGAGGATGCCTCGTTGAGAGGTGAAACACGTGTCGATTTCTTACAGGGTTTTTTAGGACTCTTGAAGAATAGTCAAGCGGAATTGGTTACTAAATATATCTACGTCTATTGTATTTTATAATGGATTTCCGCAAAGTCACGCCTGAATCAATTAACTATTTCTCATTTAACGCTAAGATATTTTTCGGGCAGAGAAACGGCTGTTGTAGTACATAACCTACGTAAGGTTCGTAAGGTAGAGAATGACGACATAAAAACGATTAAATCATAGACCTCCTTGATAAGGATGAATGGATGGATGGATGGATGAATGTTTGTTACTCTTTCACGCAAAAACTACTTACCCGACCTAATTTTCCAAATTCAACAGTTTCCAAACACTACTCCCTCAAATGAAACGTAACTTAACAAAGAGTCCTATCAGCGGCGTGATTAGTAAAACGTGTGGCGCATGTAAACAGACAAACAGATAGTGTTTGTGCTGATGAGATCTGGCGAGTGGGCGACGTCGCGCGCAATTACTTGTCAATTGAACTGTAGGCGCGGCACACGCGACTTTCAGGGGCAGGCATGAGACAGAAGGACAAGAAGTTCTGTGATTCTACCATAAATGGGTGACAAGAGAAATAACCTATAGTCCGCGCGCCACTGCTAGTCACCGCCTGAGGAGTAATTCGTCAACTTTATTTCGTCCTACACGCATTTTTTTTTTTGTAGGTGGGAGATCATCAAATGACTTCTCCCGCTCTGGGCAGAGCGGAAGGGCGTGTCAGACTTTTACTGACTAAAACCCACCCGTGTTCCTTCAGTTGCCTGTTGCCAAGGTCCCGGTATCCTTTTCGGACTTTCCCGCAACCCTGGCAGGGTCCTACATGCCTACGGCCAAGGACTACTTGCAGAAAATCAAAAGAACGTCCTAAATGGGCCGTAGGCATGTAGGACGAGTTGACGAATTACTCCGCCTGAGGTATGTGAGTGGTAACACGGAGGATAGACAAAGGCCAAGCTATCTCAGTCTGATAATTTTGTCACTGGCGCCCTCCCTTTTAGAATCGACGTGTCGCTAGCTACGGAAGGTTTTATATAAATACATAGAAACCAGTCACCTGCTGCTGCTGCCTGCAGTCGGCTAAGGACTGAACCCAACTACGGCAAAAAAGGCAACTAAAAAGGTATAAACAAGACATCATAGACAGATAAATTAAAAATCCGGAGTCACACGTGTTTGGGTAGATAAATCGAACAGATTACGTGTGACTCCGAATTTTTAATTTAAGGGTTATAAATGTTATAATATTATATTTGAAATGTGCTAATTAAGCCCTTTCATTTGACACCAAACACGCCCGCTTCCGACGATACCTCATCTGTCAAGTTATGACTAGTAGTTTAGAAATTATGAGGGAACAGAGATGAACATATATATATACATACATTCCGGTCAAAGTCATAACCCTCCTTTTTGCTTCGCCGTAGTCGGGTAAAAATTAATATGTATACAGTTCTGA
The DNA here is from genome assembly GCA_948473465.1 of Lithophane ornitopus. Taxonomy (NCBI): domain Eukaryota; kingdom Metazoa; phylum Arthropoda; class Insecta; order Lepidoptera; family Noctuidae; genus Lithophane; species Lithophane ornitopus. The sequence continues at coordinate 15,679,920 of OX419626.1, forward strand.
GTGTTTAAAGACTTTAAAGCATTTAAGTAAGTATCTCTAGAAAGCGCACTAAGTTTAACTAATGGTTATAAATGGAGGTATGTACTCAGTTCATTTGGTGTCATGCTTTAATTTGCCCGAAGTAATTTGTGGTTTACCATTCAAGTGTCAAATCATACTTCTCAGAATATCTTTACAAATTTTAACAGGAAGCTGACACACATTCCCTCAATCAAAGCTGGCCAGTATTTCATTAATGAATCACACACCCATTCAGACTTTGTGTAGACATGCAATTAAGACAAAGAGTATACATTTCAAAACCTTGAAGACTGATACCTACAGAACAAGCTTCAGATATAATAATATAATATAATATATAACATACCATTTATTTCAGGCGACACAGGCCCATAGAAAAATACCTTAACCTAGACATACATATTATAAATCAAAAACTTGTGTTAAGGCTTAAGACTATGTTAGTAGCACTTCACTTTGCACTAGTTTGTCTTTGTGCTGTCCTGTGGTACTTGATTACCTCATAGAGCTGTGACGAGTAATTCGTCAACTCATCCTACATGCCTACGGCCCATTTAGGACGTTATTTTGATTTTCTGCAAGTCGTCCTAAATGGGCCGTAGGCATGTAGGACGAGTTGACGAATAACTCGCAGAGACAACTATGAAAAAACGTGTATCTATCACTTGCGTATCTTGCGGGTAATATATCAAAACTTTCGTTGAAACTTAAACTACTGCCTCTCTTCTCCATAATGGCTCCCGCACAGTCGCTGTCACCTCGGACAAACTAATTAAACGTCAAGCATCGGGAGCCGAAACACAAACAAGCATGTTTGCCCACAGATCGAGACGACCCTGTTGTTAATATTTTAAACTGGCAACATTTAGCGCGCCCTCATTGGTCGCCGTCGACGGTGGCGCGAAGCGCTCGTCATTTATTTTAATTTGTCATTTGATTTGACAGCTGATGTCAACTTGATGTAAATTGAAGTTAGAGATTACTGTGTTGTTTGAGGGGCACTGACCAATTGCTGCTGGTTGTAGTGATTGGAGGCAGTAGCGGATAGAATGGAGCAGATAGAAGTGGGTATGTCAATATTTATTTGTTGATTGGTACAATGTTTTTGTTTTTATTTTGATTAGATGCAAGAGCCACGGTAGCTGAGCATTGCTTGGCTTGAGGCGGTTGGGTAATTTAACAAAATCACTTGAATGCTTGTTTGATTTACAAGATTTTGAAAACAGCAGAATTATTTGAGTAATTTTTTATTCAGCTGTATCCAGATAGACTGGAAGCCGACGCAACATAGTTGAGAAAAGGCTAGGCCGATGATCACTGTTTTAAAGAGCCCGAATTCCATAATCTAACTTAGTTTGTACCTTAACTTATAGACAAAATAGCAAGCAACAAGCAGCTGACAAAAAAATCGCATCATTCCACTACACCCTTTACAGATTTCCAAACCTTATGACTTGAAGCGTAACTTTAGCAAAAGCACAATAGGCTGGAACCCAACACTACCCGCGGTCAAAACGGCGTGAACTGCTAAAAGCCTGCTTACCCCCGTAGTGTGGGGCGCGTAACCGTCGGTACGAGTTACTTACGGATGGTTGCGCGTATGAGGGCTCATGATGGTATTTGTTTGTGGTAGATAATGGTTTTAATTCGATGTGCTTTTTGATGGGATTTTGGAAGCTGGGTTTGTGATCTACGTTGATATTTGCAGAGGCTGTTTTAAGTTGGTAAAATAGGCGATTTTGGAGAAACCGGAAACATATCTACAGCGTTGGAATTGAAATGGATGTCGTGAATTTGAATAGGAGCCTCAAAAATTATAAGGAAAATTATCAAACCTTTTCACACATCTTGCATTTTTCATAAACAAAAGTTGTCCTTTTTATAAAACATGCTACCAACATTGAAAAACTTAAAACTCTCAGAACCCTACCGCTAATTTTTCCGCCAAGCAATTTGAAAATCGAACAAAATAACATTATTTTGAATCGCTGCGTTCTGTAGCATCACTTTATTATCAATCTCGTATTGTAAGACGTTGAATGCACTATGTTTAGTTATTCCCAAGCATCATAAATCAATGAAAAGCGCGGAATATGACTCAGTTGGCATAAAAAGCCACCGTCTTTTGTCCCTTTGTGCCTTACGGAGTTTCAAGAGGATTTCAAAGGGTTCGAGTGCTTAATGACTGCGTTCACAATGAACCAAAACATATTGATGTAACGCGTCATTCAGTATTTTGTTACAAATATAATAATGTTTTATATCAATATGAGTTGTTTTTATATCTTTTGCGGTCTTCGGTATTTTTGTAACGTGAAGTAGCGTATCCTATTCATATAAATTTTTATAAAAGGAGTATTTTTAAAGGCGAAGAAGCTTACAGTTCACTTGATAATGATTGAGAAGAAATGATGATGTGAGGATCTGAATGAGTCAAGCTTTTATGAATATTCGTATAGGTACTTGAAGTTTAGATAGCCCTTTTTAACAAAATAATTTTCAATACGAACTTTGAGCTATCCAGTTGAATTTGATATAAAGTTTTAAATTAAAATGAGGTATAAAATACAGGGCGTCCCACGGATATGCCACGTGGAGGGAAAGTATCTTGAATATTGTAGATGGAACATTTTACTGAAAGAAGACATCATTTGAATTTAAAAAAACAATTTAAATTGCATTCATAGATAAATAATTACATGGTTGAACCGGGAATCGAACCCGTTACATGAGAAAAATTATCAAAAATATTCATCATAAGGATTATTTTTTGCTAAACATTTGATGTGAAATTTTGATCTTTGATTTGCCTTTCGATCGGTACCATGTCAAATAATGTCTTCTTTCAGTAAAATGTTCCATCTACAATATTCAAGGTACTTTCCCTCCAAGTGGCATATCCGTGGGACGCCCTGTATAATTAATCATAGTTTAGCCTCGGGGCAAGCAGTGTAGCAGGCAAGCTCATATGCCGACGACGGCTTTATACTTCACCTGCTTTACACAGTTTTTGACAACGTTTGTTGGTTTTGATATTGCGATGGCACGCACTAGCTGTATCTACAACATTATTTTTTCTTTATGCTAAACCCGAAAAGGGGTCATTGTACTCATCATTCGCTAAAAAAAAATCAGCTTTTCACTTAAATCGACAAAATGTATGGAACAGCCGATTTTATTTTCGCGATTTCAATGTTGGTTCCATAGAAAAAGTTGTTCAAAATGATGAGTACAATGACCCCTTTTCGGGTTTAGCATAAAGAAAAAATAATGTTGTATAAAGGCTTAGCAAAGTAGCAAAAAAATATAAAAATGTGTCGCGCTTTAATTTGTCGAGCGAAAGTTGTGTGGCGCTATCGTTCGTCGGTCAAAAGTTCCGTCGTCTTGTCGTTTGTCGAGAAAACAATCAGTCGCACTACGTCGAGCTGGGGGCTTAAAACGGTCACTTTAGCAGAATTATAATATGGAAATATTATGAATTCAATTCAATTCAATTTATTCACAAACAATTTACATTGTGTTTGAAATCATCTTACAATCATCGTAAAATGTCACAAACTGACAATTCAAACTCATCATGTGTCAATCGGACTTCTATTTATCGATAACAATTAAAATTCTATTGTGTCTCGTTAGTGACAGTTGAAGGTTTATGATCTGCGTGTAATTCATATTACGAAATAATTCATCTGTTTGACAGTTTTCTATGGAGATTCGTAAAATGGTCCATAAATTATGAATTGATTTTAGGTCAAATTAAAGGAATTGCTAATGACAGCTGGGATTCAGGAAATGAACTGCTTTTAGAGGAATTGCTAATGTGGCCGGTTTAGGCTCCCTGATGTGCTGTCGCAATACTGATGGTCGACATATCGTACTGTCGCCCTAACATTTGTCACGTAATTGTTAGTTGCAACTATGACGTGGAGTTATCTAAGTTTTCTGCCATGTACAATCTTATGATTCTCGTGTATTTCAGGAACGGATAGAATACATGACCGTTCTGCACCTTGATAGGAAGAATAACTTTTAGCCTGCCTAGAACGAGCTTGATTACTTGTTTGTCACTGTTTGATGAAGTTGCACCTTTGTGTTATTAGCAGTGATCGGAATAGGTAGAGCTAATCTACCTAAAGTTCGAAAAAGAACAGAGATGAAGTGGACACGCCTTTTCGGAACATTACTTAAGTACAACCAATATTAATAAAGTAAAACAACTACCTATCTAATTGATTTCCTGTTTCTGTTTAAAAAAAAAGTGTATGCACGATTTTTATTGATTAAAAAAAAATTGTTAATCATCTAATCTTTGTTTGAACGATGTAGGTAAGTAAGTGCGGAAGCTAATGTTATTTACAGTTTTTTTTTTAAGTTATTGTAAGAAAATATGAAAAAAAAAATACCTACATGTTAAGTATTAGGGGTTTATGCGTTTTACAAAGGGGGCGAAATTTTCATTATTTTTGCGATAGGACATGCCATTTTCGAGATATAAGCAAAACAAAATAAAAAAAGATACAGTACTGTTTTGCAACTGAAGTCGAGGTATTGGTTTGAATTTTAGTCTATGACATCTAATTCTACTCCACACCTTTAGCATTTATATTAAATGTACTTAAGTGATGTCCCGAAATCCCGACATTAGTCCCGAAAAAATATTTTAGTCGTAAGGGAAGTCTCCACTTTTTTTGTCTCTGTTCCTTAAACTTTAGGTAGATTAGCTCTACCTATTCCGATCACTGGTTATTAGTGTTATTACCTAGTAAGTATAACTTTTTTTCTGATGTGTAACATACGTTATGTTAATTAATTAATGTTTCTAACTCGATATTTATAATAATTATCTTCAAGAGACAGTATTACTAGGTGATAAGTAAACTAAAGTCTGTTTTTAATCTCATAGACTAATGTGACATGTCAAGTGATTGTTTTTTCAAATTTGGAGTTTGACATTTGCACCTGTCAAATTAGTCTTTAGTGTCATTTCACGCACTTCGTATCACAAACAAGACATATCCTGTGAGAATACCTATGCTAATTTTAAGTTATAATAGTTAAAGGAACACCTGAATAACATCAGGATATAATTTAAGAATAAAACATATCGATGTATGTAGTTTCATTTAGTGAATATTCAAACGCCATGAATAAATTTAAAACACGGTCCTGCATCGACCATAGATTATATAGAGTGCGATAACGATCTCGCATTCTCACAGGCAGCTTTATGGTCTATTTGCGTATTACACTTCGACAAATGTGATGGTAGGCGTATCTAGAGAAATTATCATAAAAACGTATGCAAATTATTTACTATTTTTGCTAATTAATTTGTTTTTGTTGGGCTTTACTCCCATGTTCTAAGTCTAAGCCATGGTAATAAATAAACAGGTATATTTCTAACTTATGCAATGAAGCAAGGCGTTTATTTTATTAAGAGTAGATATTTATGAGCGTACATTTTAAAAGTCAACGTCCCAAGGAGCTGTCAATAATATACAAATTAATCAAACCATTGACAGGTAGAGTGCGCGCATGGTGGCGCTGGCGTGCTAATTCTATACTGTAATATTTAAAATATTGAATCTACAGGGTGTAAGGGTGAACACCGTTGTCACTCAAACCATGGGTAGTTGATTTAAATATAAAAACAAATGATCGGGTAACAACAAAAAAAAACGTTATTTTTATTGAAAAAAATTAAAAAGTTTCTATTCGACTCCGTCCTCGCAAGTGAAACAGCTGACTGACTGAGGGAGGGGTCGAGCTCGCGGCTGATCAGGTCACGTCCCGAGTCCCCCACCCGTGTTGAGACGCCAGTTCGTTGCCCTAGCGCATAGGTGAAAGGGTGAAATACTTGAGTGATAAAATGTAATTTTTTTTTAAAGTCGTAATTTTCCATTGATTTTACGTTCTATAAAACGCAACTACGACTAAAAAGGTATAAACAAGACACCACAGACAGACAAATTAAAAATCCGGAGTCACACGTGTTAGGGCATAAATCGAACAGATTACGTGTGACTCCGGATTTTTAATTTGTCTGTCTGTGGTGTCTTGATTATACCTTTTTAGTCGTAGTTGGGTTTTAGTTTTTATTACTTTAATTTTCTTTTATTTCTTTTGGGGTTATAATATATATATATATTTGAAATGTGCTCTTTAAGCCCTTTCATTTGATACCTAACATGGTACGATTAAACAATATTTTTTCCAACGATACCTCACTTGTCAAATTGTAATGAGTGGTTTAGAAGATATGAGGGAACAGATGAACATACATACATACATACATACATACACACATACCGGTCAAAATCATAATCCTCCTTTTTGCTTCGCCGTAGTCGGGTAATAAATGACACCAAACCACTGGTTTGGTGTCATTTATTACCTATGTCATATAATGAATCTTAATATTATTAATTATAAATAATTCTATACTTAATTTGACCGATTAGTTCCGATTTCAGCCGACCGCAGACTTATCTTGCGAGCATTTCTACTTATTTATTTCGTTGAAGCATCAATAGAAGTAAAGTTCGTACTGCGACAGCTCCAATTAATATGAAAGAAAGAACATACATGACGCAAAGAAATAACAATAACACAAAAAACGGCCAAGTGCGGGTCGGACTCGCGCACGAAAGGTTCCGTATTATCTCTAAAAACGGCAAAAAAACACATTCGTTGTATGGGAGCCCCCTCAAATATTTATTTTATTCTGTTTTTTAATATTTGTTGTTATAGCGGCAACAGAAATACATCAACTGTCTAACTATTACGGTTCATGAGATACAGCCTGGTGACAGACAGACAGACATACAGACAGACGGACGGACAGCGGACGGAGTCTTAGTAATAGGGTCCCGTTTTACCCTTTGGGTACGGAACCCCAAAAAAGAACGAGTTGGGGGAAAATATGCGTCATATTTAGAATGGAGGAAGATGATGAAGTAATCAGTTGATTAATCATACTTACTAATTAGAGCAGTGCATAATGGTAACGGCCCCGACTTAGGGCCCCGAGTTGTACGTCGTGGATTCGACCTTAGCCAGGCGCTTTACTTTGTGTATATAATTTCATTACCACTGCTCTCAAAACGGTGAAAAAAACAACTTGAGGAAACCAAAAAATCTAAGACATGTGACGTCTACCAAACCGCACTGGGCCCGCGTGGTGGATTACGGCCTATTCCCTCTCGAAGAGAGAAGGCCTGTGTCCCAGCAGTGGGAACATTATAGGCTGATTATGCTTACTTACTATTACTGGGGCTGAACGACAGACTAAGTACCTTGTACACTTGCATAATTATTCCATCACTCCACAGATGAATACAGATGGTTAATTCCTCAAGATCATTTAAATAAAAAGCGACTCTTACTACGACACAATAAAGTGCAATTCAGGTCGCACAGCGCTAATTACCTACAGTTAAATTCACCTAGAAGTTGCCTCTCTTTCTATCGCGTAACTCCCTTATATCTTCTGACTACGTAACATTAACTGAATTGGCCCGACAAGACGGGGCCGCCGCGTACTTGAGCTAAAATGCGGAGTGAACAATCTGTTTTCACACACTGCCACATCTGTGGCATTGTGGGCGTCTGTGGCACACTATTCACAGTTCTATAAATTAAAGACATAAACGCGTTGAATTTAATTTTCAATTCTGGTCACCACATAACGATCGAAAACATGGAAAGTCGACAAGAACAACCCAGACAAACTGTAGAACAATCAAGTACTAAAAACTTTCACGCTACACTAAATAGGAAAACAACTGCAATAAATAAAACAAACAATGAATAAATAATACGAAACATGCAATATGTCTTTTGAAAGACAAGTGTAAACAAATGGCAGAATTATTGCTATATTGGAACCATGTAGCCAAGTTTTTGTTATCTGCTCACCCTTCTGATGCGCTTAACGATAGCAAGGAAATCTATAAATAATTAATGGGTAAAGTAATATTTAAATGTATTTATTCGACGGTGGGAGTTTAGATTTTTTACGTTAATATGTGCAGTCGTGACAGGGACCTTTTTTTTAAATTTTCTCTCGAGAAAATTTCACATATTTTTAGGATTATAGACTATAGTCTATTTTTTAATCTCGTAGACTAATTTGACATTTCAAGTGATTGTTGTTTATTTTTCACATTTTCACCTGTCAAATTATTCTACGAGATTAAAAAACAGATTTTAGGTAGGTACTTATAATGCACAGATAACACTTGTCAATGTCACTTTAATAACAAAACCATAGAGCTGCACCACTTAATACTGCTCCTGGCTGGCACACCAATCAGGCGTCTATTTTAAAATTTGAAATGATGAAGCCATTAGGTAGTTATCATATTACTTATAAAATATAAACAACATCTCAACCTGTCGAAAGGAAACCATTTTATTCTATTTAGTTTTAAAATAATCGTCCCGACGGATGGTCGAAAGCTTTCGATCCGAATCCTGCAAGTCACTGCCGACATGTGGCGACTTTAAAATTGGAACGCACCTCGCGAGCGCGCGTATTTACTTTTTAATTCTTTTTTTTTTTTATTAATCGAAGGAGTCATTAGATTGTAACTCATAACGGTCTGCGTTTTTTATCATCTGACCCAAAGACTTGTCAGGTGCCTTTTTAATATTTCGAAGTAACTTATTTGGTGCAAAAACTTACAGAGACATTAAGGACTGCAACCGTCTGTCTTTTACTTTAATCGTTTGCATGAAAATTACTACATTAAAAGTTAATATTATTGTCTACAACTGTCGAGTGATGCCAACCTTACAACATGAATTATAGATTCAATTCGATACTTTGCATAATAAATTAATAATATTTTAAATTAACAGTGTTACGAACAGAAACCAGTTCGTTAGAAATGTCTTTGTCTAATCTAAAGGTGGACTTATTTAGAAAAAGAATAAGTCTTTTACTTACTTGAAATTAATAACCATTTAATCAATAGAAGTAGATAAAGCCAATGATAAGTATTTTAAGTAAATATTAGTGAATACTGGATAGGTTATACGCGCTCCGTAAGTGACACGTCAAAATTTGGCCAAGTTTTCTTCGTGTTGTCTCTATTTCTCTTCCAACAATTATGACATGCCGTCCTACTTCCACGTGTCTTCTAATAATGTGACATTTCCAAATAAAACTTAGCGAAGGGATTACTTACAAATAAGGCCCATATTACACCAAGTCAGTAAAGTGCTCAACTCAAGACTGTAAGCGTGAAGTTCTAACACTGATTTAGCTACTGTAACTTGAGTTACTTAAAATCATTTCAACGCTAAGTCCATTTCATCAGTACATCGCACAGCGTTGAAAGAAACTGCTTACAAAATTAATTTCACACAAACATATTACGGTCACCATTAGGCACCTATCAATCCTATAGTGATTGATCATCTAAACAAAGGATGGAGCCACAAGTCGCGCCAAAAATCCGCGTTCCATTTTATTAATTCAAAAATCGTACCATCAGTTTGATCAAAGCGCTCGAATCTATCGGCCTAATATTTCATAACAAATTACAAATACGTCTCAATACATGACACGGATTCATCGGGCGCCCGCCGCGTCCGTCCGACTCTTAAACAAAAACAAGCCGTCATCTTACAATGGACCAACAAAAAAACCAGTATATCGGTAACACAATCTATACATATTAAACATACAATACAAACAATGCGATGCTGATTGAAACGTCAAGCAAATGACGTCCCGATTGATTCAGATCGCTGCATTGTACTTATTAACAACGTAATTACGGCACGCTGAGATATAACTATTTATTTTGTGTCCAAATTTATTATTGAGACGTCGAAAAAAACAGATCACGATGCAATGATTCGTGATTTTTGTACGTCCGTCCCTTTCTATCGATTTTTATATCGATTTCCATATTGAGATCAGTGATGTATCGACAAAAAAAGTTGTTTGTTCTTTTTTTGAATCGAAATTGTTTTATGATGTTGGCATTTTATGCGTAGCTTTTTTAAAATATGTTGTAACAAAAGTTGCCAGTGCGTGAGGTTTTTAACGGGTCTATGGACAATGAGTTTGTAATAGAGAATTTGGTACTTTGTTACATGATAGAGTATTGTAATACGTTTTTTGATAGATGTTGAGACAATGCAGATCATTACGTTATCATAAACAGTATAAAAACTATTCCTCACTGTTTTGAGAGAAAATGTGCCCCACAAAAAATATTATGTTGCAGTTGCTGCGTTACTTTTCATCTACCCACATTATTAAATCGCTTGTTATGAAACTTTGAACCAACTCCGACTCAGGAACATTGAGATGCTGATCTTTCACGTCATCTGCAAATCGACATGGGCGTGTTCTGCGTATCTCAACTGACGCTGTCGATGTACTCGTAATGCTGATCAACCGATACGTTATTAGAAACCAAGCTCGCCCCGTGAGACTTGCTGTAGTTATGTGGCCATCTCTTACACCATAATGTAATAGATTGTGGATGTGATTTCGGATTTTGTCAGAACTTACATAAAATGAAATAATTATTCTTTCTTTTTAATTTTTATATTTTAAGCATTTAGTTTAAGTCAATGATATTATATTAACAGATATGTTATACACTCACAAAACAACCGAAAAAGTGTTCCGCGCAGCAGCGGCAGCACACATACCCACTCATTCATTTTACATTTCACTAAATGACACGTAAAAATGATAGAAAAGAGATGGCTTGATAAAAACAACAAGAAAAAAAGAGACAGCTAGTGTTGTCGATTCAACTAAGCTTATTACTCGTCGCCATGCGTGTCGCAGACTAAAGTCAAGACGTCCCAATTAGGACGTTTTCGAGTCTTCACGATTGCGCGCTCACAACATATCTGTTTAATATAATATAAGTATATACTTGCTAGTTCTACAGTTTTGCTATTACAACTAAAAGTGAGGCTTCAATTGACTGGCAGGAACGCTGACACCTGAGCGTAGTGAGTGTGCACCTGAGATACAAGACATACACAAGTTTGGGTGTCAGGAATTCACAAAATCGAGCATGTATACTTGGCCTAATAAGGATCTAAATTATTTAAGTAATACAATGTTAACCCTATTTCTCCCCATAAGTATTAGGCTTGTGAAATAACTTATTATTAAACTATAGCTCACTTTGTTCTACTTCTAACAAGTATTTTTCCCAAATCGTTTGCTTTTCAAAACCAAACATTAAGATGGAAGACATACGGGTTATCCCTTGCTCTGTTTTCAATGTATTAGTTGTATTAAAGTATGTTGTGAGAAATAAGAACAAGTATGGTTGGCGCCATTCAATAGGACTATCAATTTAGGCAACGAGACTGATAGAAAAATCTAATCTCGATAAACTTGAGCTTTTACTTCAAGCCTGCGAAAACTGCGTGTGAATTTTAAAGTTATTTTTATGTGCAGGTAGGTATTGACAGAACTCTACATCCCAAGGCTTACACGCTTGGAGAGGAAACTGTTTCTCCATGCCTTTTTCTTCTAACTATACTTTGATTTTTAATTTGCTAAACTACAATGGTATTTGAAGTCGACATAAAAACAGCTACTAAATAATCTATACCCCATTTGAAATAAGATTAGACATTAAAACAAACCCTTTTACAGTCCGTTCAACCGATTTTGACTTCTATACCGTAGGCATAAGGATAGCATTAAAAGCAAAAAAAGTTACACAATACCAACTATCTACTGCGGCTGCCATTTGTCATGCCACCAACGCAATATAATTCAAAATCAGTTGAACGGAATGTAAAAAAGGCTATCTATACGTCTAATCTTATTTCAAATGGAGTATAGTTACGGAGTGACTCTTACCAAGGCGTATTATTGGCTGATTCATATAATTCACGGACCGTTATTGGTTAAAATTAGTTTACGATTCTATTTATATGCCCAGTTTGGCGATAAAAAATGCTACCATTGGTAAGCAAAACGATTCGTTTTCGTTTATAGGAACCGAACATTAATCATTATCTGTGGAAGGTGATATATTTAATTAAAAGTTCCCTCTCGTAGTGAGTTGTGCCTTTCATAGAGAAGTCACTATAATTGACCGGTGGGTCCTTACAGGGGCGATTTTCACTTTACTTAAACCCTATGCTTATGATGACCCAAACCAACGGCAGTCTTAAGAACAAGACTATTGCAGGGAAGTAGTCTAGATAATGATCAATCAATCTGACTAGCCTTTTCCCAACTATGTTTGGGTCGGCTTCCAGTTTAACCGTATGCAGCTGAATACCAGTATTTTACATGGAGCGACTGCCTATCTGACCTCCACAACCCAGCAACTGGGTAATACGATACCCCTTGGTTAGACTAGTTGTCAGACTTTCGGGCTTCTGACGACTCGTAACGACCGTCAAAGGGCCATAAATGACAGCCGGGACCAACGGCTTAACGTGCTTTCCGAGGTACGGAGGAGTCTCGATATGTGAAAATGGTCACCCATCCACGGACCAGCCCCGGCAAGCGTAGCTTAACCTGATGGATCGACCCGAGCGGCTGTTATCACTTAGCCACGAGCTCCTCCGTGTAGTCTAGATAATGATAATAATTTATAACCCTAACCGCCACCTGTTAATTGAAAAGTCAAAAAAGTCATGTCGGCTGTCACAGGAGATGTGTCGTACTTTAGTAAACGGTGCCATTACAACGCGTCTGCGCAGCCAGCAGTATGCTATGAACTTATAAACTTGTACGAGATGGATGACACCGATTTTTTATTACGACTTAATTGAATTGTAGAAGGGTACTAACGATAAATGGTTGCTTCTACTTTGTATGAAAAATAACTAAGTAATATGGGTTTGCCCTGAGGGACACCTGCAGGTGGGGTTTTAACATTGCGATCAATATATACCTGAAAGATAAATTAATATTGATTCCTATGGTCTTGGTGCTTGGTGTTTGGTCCTCCCAAGCATCGAAAATCGATTTTGTGTTTTACCACAGATTAATGAATAGGTACACATGGTTCACTGCGCATTTTAGATATGTAGCTACAAGTATATGAGTTACGCGATAGAAAGAGTGGCATCTTCTATGTGAATATAACTGACGGTAATTAGCGCTGTGCGACCTGAATTGCACTTTATTGTGTCGTAGCAAGGGTCGCTTTTTATCTTAATGATTTTACGGATTGGCCCATCTGTCTTCATCTGTGGTTTTACTTGAATTTATAAAAACGAAAGTAAAATGGTCCCTATCGAGGATTCATTTTTGCGGTTACTAAGTATGCTTTAATCTTAAATATCGGTATAATAATCGATTTTTGCTTCTGAGGGGGCCTAGACAAAATCCCTCTTCTGTAAGCGTTAACGCCAACGGAAAGTTCAACTTGTATGAAGTTGACAGCAGCAGTCACGTGACATCTCTAAAGCTAATGTCAATTGCAGAAAGGCTACCCAACACAACTCCTGCTTTCCTGTTTCTTCAATTATACTTTTTAATGATAAATCAAAGACTTTCATTACTAAATAGATTACATTTATGTCCTTTCCTCTTTTCATCTCCATTTTATAAACTTTCTTAGTAGGTACCATTCTACCAAATCGTTGAAAATCGCGGCGCTAATTAAAATGCTGTCAGTCGGTGTGCGCAGGCGGCGATAAGATCGGATCTGTCGATATATTCGCGTTGCCAGTCCAAATGCTGGCCCAGCGTGGGACTGGGTTTTACTGGGAACTAAAGATATCACGAAGATATTATGAACATTTTTTGTGTGTTACCAATATACCTAGGCATAGATTCGTGCCATTCCGGCTAAGCTGAAGTATGAAATCTACCAGTTGCTCCTCATAAGGAATATCAAAATAATCAAGTGCAAGAAAAGACTGCAAATGACAAACTTTAAGGTTCAACTAGTATTACTTACTGAGTTTTGCAAAAGGGCATCAATGGGTTTTTGACAAGAGCAGACCCCAACTTCTTCTATGTATATTTATATCTTTAGGTACATATTATAAACTAGCTGCGCCCCGCGGTTTCACCCGCGTAAGTCTGGACCCCGTGGGAATATCGGGATAAAATGTATTCTATGTCCTATTCAGGTCATGGTCTACCCATTTGCCAAATTTCATCCAAATCCGTTCAGCTGCTTTAGCGTGAAAGCGTAACAAACAAACAAACAAACTCACTTTCGCATTTATTATATTATTACCAGCTCTCACCCGCGGCTTCGCCCGCGCGGTATGTCGGTAAAAAGTACTTCCCCAGGGTGCCATCTATCTTCTGTTAAATTTTGTCGAAATCTGTTCAGTGGTTTAGGCGTGAAAAGGTAACATACAGACAGACACAGTTACTTTCGAATTTATAATATTATTAAGTATGGATAAGTAGGATTAAAGACGAGTTTCGTGTCTGTCTGTGAACCGCGTTGTTATTCTAAACTATGTAACGAATTTTGATGCAATTTTCACCATCATTTATTTAGAGAATTTATTCCGAAAGATTTATGTGTATAAAACCTTAGTATTAAACTTACTTACAATAGAAAAAAACGATGTTTTGGTAAGTCGTAAAAACCGTGCGAAGCATGGGCAAGACTTAGCTCTGCATAATTTCCCATAATAGGTATAAAATACTATATCGTGTTATAAAACCCGGGTATCGTGTTATACCCAGTTACTGGGTTGTGGAGGTCAGATAGGCAGTCGCTCCATGTAAAATACTGCATCGGGTTAGACGGGAAGCTGATTCAACATAGTTGGGAAAAGGCTAGGCAGATTGATTGAGGTATTACAATACTGCGTTCACCATGCAATCACCTCGTCATGATTATATCAATATTTTATACATAGCTACGCTCTACTGTAAACCAATATCCCTACCAACTATGCCTTTGTTGAAACTCCTCAAAGCCCGAAGGCTTCTGCTCGTTTTCAGATTTAGAAGTCCACAATATCTTTTTAAAGCCCATAGGCCTATTCTCCCCTCCCATATCAGCACTCCTACCAGTACCAATTTGTATCATACTTACTGGCTCCTCAAAATAAGTTGAATTCCTTGTGGTCCGCTATTACTGTCGTCTGGTCTCCATCGTAATGACGTCGATCGGGCGGCGCCGGCGCAGACTGCAGAGTCACTGTCTGGTACTGTGGCAGTTGAGCAGTAAGACAGTTGGAAGGATAATTAGGATTAGGAATGGAGTTATTGGTATAGTGTACAACGGGTACAGACATGTAACATAACAGTGAGATAAAATGATTTCATAAATTGTCATATAATGTAGCATTAACACCTTATAATTATACTATGTAAGTAGTTTAACGTAAATTAATTTGAACTTAATTATTTTAATGAGTATTAAACAACTGTGAAAAAATTTATAAAATCGTTTAATATAAACTATTCGGGTTTCTGAAACGAAAACCAACATTTATAAACTAGAATAACTATGTATAATGTACAGCTGATTTTTCAATCGTCAGATAACGTTTATCTAAGAATAAGTAATATTGACAGCTTAACTAAATAAAAAAAAACTTAAGTTTAACTTATCAACTATATTTAAATATTCAGTATTCTGACTTGTTTCACTGCTCTATGATGTGCTGTGTCATAACCCTCGATCACTTACACACGTCCGTTGTTTCCCACATGCCACAGTTTGACAGCCCCAAATATGACGTCACGACGTGGTAGGCGCCACCTCGGAACCAGAGAAAATGCCCTTCTAACCTGTGATAAGTGTTACCAGGCTTAACAAGGTGTCATTGAAATCTTTGGAATCTTCCCAGAATCTATTGATAACTTTTCGTTTTGGACCGATTCTAAAATACTTTAAAGTAGCTACCTATTGTATGTAACATATTCTGATGCTTTTACTATACAGGACGTCTTTGAGAACGATGAAGTGTATTTTTAGTGTAACCTTTATTTTTTGTTATGTTCTTTTTAACCTCGACGGGACTCTTACCCTTAATCTCTCCATACCTATCTTGACCTTTTTCACGTGAAAAATTGTGATTAGATAATAAACACTAATAAGGGAGCTACATCTGGCGATGAACTGCTTTGCAGTTTTACATCTATGTACAGTCGAACAAACAAGCTATTTGATTTATAGGCAAAATATATTCATTATCCGCTACACTGCCAAAATCCGTTTTTATTGTATGTGTAATTTAACTTTATGAGCTGAGGGCTTAGGAGAGTGACGTAAAAGGATTGTTGAGTACTGGAAACAGTCACATTTGCAAGCTATCTGACTGTATACCAAATAGCTTGTTCGACTGTGCGTATTCAAAAAATATTATAATGTTTGTGAATCATTTTTTTTTTTCTTTTTTTTTTGTAAGTTAATAAATAAATGCGATATGCTTTGGTGCAGTTTTTTGAAAATAATAGAGTTTTCCCTTTAAACAAACGAAATTGGTTTACAGTAGTCTCAAATTAAAAACATTTGACATTAATCCGTTAATGTCAAATGTTTTTAATTTGAGACTAATGTAAGCCAATTTCGTTCGTCAAGCCAATGTTTCCTATATAAAGTTGCAGCAAAAAAATACATATTTCTAGGCCTATGCTAATAATAATGTATTGTTATATTCCCAAGAAAATACGGCTGCCAATCCTCTCGACCTACAAGAACATGGAGGCTTCCCCTGTATTTTTTGTGACCGTCCAGCTGAAAAAGTAAATTCAAAACGTTTGACTAACTATAACTTATTCCAAACTTATTTCATTTCACTTGCAATTCTTGGGGGTGACAGTGACAGGCAGCTGATAGAAACTTTGTTTTCATTCATTATCTAGTAGATTAGCATAGATTACTTTTACATAGTAGGTCTGTAATAGACTGTATTACATATGATCTTTTCCAAAAGTATTTCATGAAAATGTAAACAAATGGATCATAAAATGTACCTGTAAATGCCAATTTGTAGTGCCACTTACAAATTGAGTGCTTTGATTTGATTATTTGAATAAATAAACCCGAAATTCTAATTTTAAATCACCTTTAAGAAGTTTTTCATTTGACAATTGAGGTTAATTGTACCTACTCAATTTTCGTCGATGATTTTTGAATTACAATTTAATTATTTTGTTCAAACAATAATTGTTAGAAATAGTGGTGAGATATAAAGTCGAAATCTTTTAAATATTGATGAATGTGTTACTAGTTCTCTTAAGTGAGCGATTGCGTAAGTCATTATGCAGAACTGCGTTTATTTATACCTTATCTCATACTTTTGGAACTGACTTTTACCATATTACCTGTAGGTAATATGGTAAAACTCTACATTGAAGATAATTAACCAATTAATTAATTACCTTCACGAATGAAGCCTCATATTATAGGTATTTTTTGTTGCTAACATGATTAAAACCTATGAGCTAATGCTTAAAAATGCTAATGTTTATTCAAAACCCATTCAATAATTCGATTTTCATATAAACCACAATTTAATCATAATACTTATTGGTATAAAAACTTTGACATTGATCAATCGTGTCAATGACAAGCTATTTTTTTTTTCTTTTGGTTTTTCCAATACGTACCTACTTACTTATACGGCAATTAAATACACACTGAATACACAAAGATTTATTATTCACTAGTTTCCGCCCGCCACTTCGCCCGCGTTTTATCTTTATAAATTAGTCTATGTTACTCAGTGATAACATAGCATTTTACTGGTGAAAGAATTTTTAAAAACTGTCCTGTAGTTTTTGAGTTTATTCATTATAAACAAAAATATTTTGATTTTTAGATTATTAGTGTAGATTTGACCATTTCCTTTAAAAATTCTGCCGGTAAACGCAATTTTATACAAAAATACGTTAAAATAAACAAAAATACACAAAAGGTTTAGAAAAAATACGTTAAAAAAAACTTTAAGTAATTAATTTTCAAACTTGTGTGGCGGTATCTACAACGCCACATGCGAACTACGCATCAAAGACCTGACGTCATCCTGACGTCACATAAATCCTGCATCGCGCAATTAAAGTTTACCGCGCATTGGACATATATACAAGAAACCCAACATCAATAGTCGGGCAGTTGCCCGCCAGACACAACACCCATCTGGTCGGAGGATCCTCCCTTTTCTATGGAGTATGAGTGAACTTTACACCCTGTTCCTCATACACCTAAATTGGTGACCCCAAATATGAACGTCACCGCAGCCTTCGTGCAACTACTCCAGCGTGACGTCATCATCATCACTCCCGCAAGCTTTCAGTGAGGCGAGTCACACAGCCAAGCCAACGCCCGAGGCTTCAACGGGTATCCTGACCACCAGCATGCAGCGAACGCGCATTCCTGGTCATCACCCTCAGACTCATCACCCCGACTCACTGGGAAATCACCTCAATCACCCCGACCCACTGGGGAATCACCGCAATCACCTCAACACCCCGACCCACTGGGGAATGACCGCAATCACTTCATCAGCCCGACCCACTGGGGAATCACCGCAATCACCTCAATCACCACAACCGCCGCAAACAGTTCCGACCCACCGCGAACAATGCAGCACCCGGTTCCGACTCACTGGAACCACAACTGGCACTGGCAAGCATCGGAAGATATAAGACTCAGCCCACTATCGACCTCCGGTCTCCGGAGGGGAGTGATGTGGCGGTATCTACATCGCCACATGCAAACTACGCATCAAAGACCTGACGTCACATAAATCCTGCATCGCGCAATTAAAGTTTACCGTGCAGTGGACATATATACAAGAACCCAACATCAATCGTTGGGCAGTTGCCCGCCAAACACAACTCCCGTCTGGTTGGAGGATCCTCCCTTTTCTATGGTGGATGAGTGAACTTTACACCCTGTTCCTCATACCCCTAAACTTGTAGTTTCAGAGTTCCTTATGTTTATTGTCAATATTAAAATTCTTAAGAAGAGACTGACTATTGCGTCTCATATATGGACAGAGTGATTCTCGGCATGAGATACAATCTAAATACAAACTTCCTAAGCTAACAGAATTCTGATACTGCTTAAAAGATTTCTTCTCTCCACAAACAACTTTAACATCCCCTGAAATCTCCAAAAATCCGATATTAAAACAAAACAAAACACAACCGCCAACTGTCATCTTCACACAGTTTTTACAATCCTTGGAGGGAGCATTGCAAAAACTAAGGGAGCCTGATTACAAACATTATTATAAAATGACATTGGATTAATCGGGGGCCACCTTGCGGCATTCATTAACACAAATGGATTCACGACTCGTTCGCGGACAATAAAAATCGCATTTACACACAAAAAAACGAATTGATTAATGACATCAGTAACTTTACTATAATATACGTTGGAGCTGCCGTGGTACACGGCCATCACAAACGACACGCGAAACCTCTCACATTATACATTTTTACTGTCAAAAAAACATGTTTCTAAAAGATTAATCGGTGCGTGTTTCATGTTTACATAATTCACTGAAGATCGCCACTTAATTTCAAATTTCAATAACTGATTTGAATTTCGTTGGGAATTTGTAGCTATGACTTATTGTTGACAGCTTTATTGGCACGAAATTGCTTTCCAGTTAAATGTCCCGTTAAAGACGATGGCCAAAATATTGGCTCGCCGATTTAATTCATAAAAAATAGTTACTGGAAAGCATGACCGATTCGCATGCTAGTGAAATCGTAGCCATTTAGATGGTTATCTTGGACTTAAGAACAGAAAAAGTAACAATTTGTTTGTTATTGCATTGCGCACGAATCCTGGCTTACATTACACTCTCACCTGTCATTTTGTATTAATCTTTACATTAGCGTGATCGTTATTTTCAAGTCAATCTTCTTTGCCTCGATTTACTATGAGGTATTGATACTTCATGGGTCGCTTTAATAAGCTCATCGCTTTTGCAAATGTTGTTTTTTTAAATCGTCCGTACACACCGTTACCGCTGCACAGTTCCACATCATAAACTTTTCTAAAATGGTCCTTCTGAAATAAGCTTCAGCCACCTCCTTCCAGTTTTTTCTTCGGCCATCTGTCCAAGACAGACATAAAATAACTCATCTATATTCCATAAATTAAGCCAATCATCACAACGACAGCAAATAGAATACATTAGCCATTTATTACATGACTTGTTCGACAGTGTGTCACGCGACAATCAGTCACACAGCGAGCCACAAATGCACCGTACATTTTGTCCTAGCAACTCGTTTTTGATGTAACTACTGCGATAAATATGTATTTTGCTGCTTCCGATATATAAAAACTATGTTTTGTTGCTAGTATAACCTAAATTGCTCGAGTTACGACTAGCTCTCGATTTACGATTCCGTCGTGAGCTGTATAATGTATAAAGGTAGTTTTTTAAATGTTTTTTTACGTCATAATACAGTGTGCAGTCGTTTGAGTTATTCTACAATTATATTACTGCATTTTGAGTGCTGTCAGTGTATATTTTATCATGTTGAGTTAGTTTAAAAGGCGCAGACGTAGGTCCGGCGTACATTGTCATAGAGCCGTCGGCTAAATGTGGACGGTAAAAGCAATTACCTAACAGAAACAAAAATATCTACAAGAATTAATTGTAGTAACTAAAAACCTGAAAACGGGTGAAATAATCAGCTGTTCCCTACATTGATGTTTGCATAATTAGTCAAAATGTACATACATCAGCCTATAATCTACCCACTGCCGGGACACAGGCCTCCGCTCGTTGGTGAGAGGGAGCGGGCCGTAATCAACCACGCGGGCCGAGTATAGGTTGGTAGATCATATCACATGTGTTGGAATTTTTGGTTCTAGGACATGCCGGTTTCCTCACGATGTTTTCCTTCATCCGTTTTGAGAGCAGTGGTGATGAAATTATTTACACAAAGTAAAGCGCCTGCGGTTCGAACCTACGACCTACAACTCGTAAGTGGCGGCCGTAACCACTGGGCCACCACTGCTCAAACCTTGGTGCTATACTAAAAGTTGCAATGAAGAGTACAATTACCCCTTTTCAGGTTTTCAATTATTCTAATTAAAACTTGTATGAATGGCTTGCGGGCACAATGGCTCTTAGGTATCTTGTCATACCATAAGGGTCATCGCAGACAGAGAGGAATAACTCCCCCGCGGTCTCGGGCAATTTCTTTACGGATCGCGTATGCCGCGCGGGGATTCCCGCGTATCTTCGAGGACGCGCGAGCATTTTTTGTCAGTTTCAAGCATTTATGCACTTTATTTTAATAATTTTAAAGTTTATTTTCAAGTGCGTTAATAAAATCCTGTCCTGTAATAGATCAGATAGGTACCTACTAACAAATTGATATAACTACCTAATCGAGATTCTATTTAGAATGTGTAAACTTGTGAAGAGAAAGTTAAACGAATTTACTTTCTATATTTATAAAAAAAACGTTACTTATAGCGTTAAAAATAAACAACATTGATATAATAAAAATCATCTTTAAAAAACTACCAAGAAGTGATTATAGTTTTTGTTGGTATCACAAAAAATACTACCTAAGCTACCGAACAGGTAGCTTATCTTTGAATCTGCTATCTCCTAAGTAGCAACATATTAGGTACCTAGGTACAACAAAACTACTATATAAGTAACTTACCTACCTCAACAGCCTCCCTGTTGAGGTAGGTAGTTTGTTCTTCAGGGGGCTTAAAACAGTCACTTCGGCAGAATCCTATTAGGAAAATATTATGAAACATCGTAAAATGTCACAAACTGACAATTCATAATATGATCTGCGTGCGATTCCTATTACGAAATAATTCATCTGTTTGACAGTTTTCTATGGAGATTCGTAAAATGGTCCTCATAATATGTATTGCTTTTGTGTCAAATTAGAGGAATTGCTAATGACAGCTGGAAATTCAGGAAATGAAATGCTTTTAGAGGAATTGCTAATAACCGTTTTAGGCCCACAGGTTGCTTTTAAAAGCTTTATTACTAGTCCTTCGATACATAAAAGACTAGCCACACGACCGATTGATTGCCAAATTCATTATTTATCTAGATTGATCACGTGGTTATTTTACGCCATCTCTAATAAACTCTAGACTTATCTCAACTTATTCTTAGGAGTGTCTCTTCTCTTACAGCCTTCAAAATTAATTGAATAAGATTTGCATGACGGCAAAACATGGAGAACTTAGGTACTTTATGACAACACCTGTGAACATTTGTACAAATTTACCCATGTTTGCAAAGGAATAAATGATTTGATTTGAAAATATATATATTATACCTAAAACCTAAATCTTGTGGTAGTACCTATAATGTTATTCATATCTCCGAATCACAAGATCAGTTTTTCTTCCCGTCACCAATTAATTTGAGTCTCCAATCATTAGAATGTGTCCATAATTTGTTTGTTTAAACCATTAAAATAAAAGCCCATCACGAAATGTTAAAATCTTTCAATTTTACTGCCTTTTAATTGAACCATATCCTCCAAAAAAGAGCTCTTAAATCGTCTGTGGGAGGATACACGCCGCTGCTCAGGCGCATCTCAACAACATAATGAGGATCACTCGACTTCCGTATAATGGTCGGTTTTTGTTCTAAACCGCAATATCTTATTATCCTCTGAATTCTGACCTTGTCTACGTTAAATCATGGAAAAATATTAGTTTTTGTGTTCATTTACTAATCTTAATGATATGAGGTGTAAATGGCAAATGAAGAAACTACATCTGCTGGTATTATTATGATTATTATGAACTAGCTGCGCCCCGCGGTTTCACTCGCATAAGTTTCGATCCCGTGGGAATATCGGGATAAAAAGTACCCCATGTCCTAAGCCAGGTCATGGTCTAACCATGTGCCAAATTTTATCCAAATCTGTTCATTCGTTTTAGCGTGAAAGCATAACAAACAAACAAACTCACTTTCGTATTAATAATAAGTAATAATTAGGATGCCAATAAGAACTTCGTATCTTAGCTCGATAAAATTATAATCTTCATTTTAGCGACCCGACCCAATAATTACTGCATAGGTAAGCTGGTACACTGGTGAATTCGGATTCAAAAGATTTATTTGAAATAAACCAATTAGCAAACCACTTTTAAAATGTCAAGGATTCGGTCACACAGAAAGATGAAGCTGGTTAGGTACCTATTCCAAAGCGTAGTAGGTGCCTATAGAGAAGAATGGCCAAGAAATACCAATACACTAACATACCAATACAATAACACTCTATTAAATCAAAATATTGTTATATTGTTGAACATAGTATAAAAAGTCATTATCATCAAGCTTGGATAAAGAAAAAGTTTTTTTTTTTTTGAAAAGATAAATCATGATCGTGATTAAATACAGAAGTCTCTTCAAAATTCTCCAACATAATAATGATCCAAAAATAGCAAACACCGCGTTTTATTTAATCTCCGAGTCAGTTATCATAGCGCCGACAAAAGAAACAGCGACAAAGAACAGAGTTTGATAAGCAAATAACCATCAATTCTGATGCAATATAACATCTATATTGAATTCGCTAAATCCAATCAATATACTTTTGAGGATTGGGGCCGCCTGCGAGCGGGTAGCGGGGAAAGTATCGCCGCTTGATACTGTGTCTCTACGAAGAAGTCAGATGGAAAAAAGTACAAATTAAACTCAGTCATGCTCGCTTGTAATTTCTTCAATTTATCTTGAAATAGGCCTACCGTCTCGTAACACTAAATTTTATAGTGATTTTTCCATAATACTTATGTGTACGATGTGAAATTCTATCTTTTAGGTACGAGTAAGTAGGTTTATGAGACAAGTAGGTAACAAAATTATGTGTTTGACTTTTTCAAAGTGTGACATCATCAAATAAAAGATACCTACTAATATTCATTTGTTATCTGTTAAATCTGAGAATCAGTCTGATCCTACACGAAGACTTTAAAACGATGATGCTATTTTGAACAGCCATAGATAATCCACCCGCTAATCGCTCGCACTGTGACCAACCTCAGGGGGCGCAAGTCGCGTAGCTCCCGAGGGATGTCACTCCTCAGTCCTCAAGCCCCTGTTATTGTTTCAATCGCTCCCAAACTTCGAGTGGAATGAAAAAGTTGGGAGCGACAACCATCAAACGGTGAATATTTGTACTGTATATAAGCACGCGTTATCGACAACTTCTGATCGAAATGTTTGGCGGTTGGAAAGTTGGTGAAACGATGTGTGTTTTTTCTTTTGATTTTGTGTCTCAAAATCTTTACCTACCAACATTTTTACAAGTTTTTGATATCCGTGGTCTCTGCAAAGATTGCGATTTGAATTTGGACGAAATTGAAATTGGACGTGTTTTTTAAATTTGAGAACGTGGCGTAAAGATTGTGTAAATCAATGATTTGACATCCTTAACTTTACTTTTCAGTCCAAAGTTTGGTCTATAACTATAAATATTGTTTTTATCATCTCTGTGGTCGTAATAATCCAAGTAACATCGAGCTATCCAAATGATTACATCAATTCAGTTTGAAAACTACATTTTCATTTCATAAGAGCTTATATTTCCTTTATTTATTTATTTACCTTTTTAAATATTAGAATTTAAAAAATGTTATTAGAGACTGTGAATAATCCCTCAATTTACAATTTACAACTCTTGCTAACAGCTTGATGATCGTAGCAAATCGTTATAGGTACTTGGTAGATCACCTCAGACCGCTTCAAGAACATATTCCCATAATTTAATATCACTTTACTTCAAAAACCTTGACATAATTGCAGTCAGAGCTACTTGTACATTAAACTAAACGTTTCTATATTACTTATGTGCTAATACATATATAAAAATATTATCATCATCGTGCTACATAATGTTACCGCTAATACACTCATTATATCTAACCTTCTGTAAAAACCTTTTATATTATGTAGTTGTAGTTGTCGCAAGCGCTACTGCCGAACATGAGGTCCTGAGTTCGATTCCCGGGTCGGGTAAAGTGTTATTGGGTTTTTGCCTTTTGGAATTTCTCAGTGGCAACCTGGAGCCTGGATTTGTGCCTTGTTGAATGTTAAAACCGTCCATGAGCCTCTGACTTGGCTTCACATGCTGTCGAGAAATATCTCTCAGGCATGCCGGTTTCCTCGCGATGTTTTCTTTCACCGTTGTTGAAGCAAGTGATAATTATTATACAATACGCACATGAATCCGAAAAGTCAGAGGTGCGTGTCTTGGGTTCGAACTCGAGACCTATGACTCGGCAGTCTGGCAGTCACACCACTAGGCTATCACTGCTCATATACATGGCCCCCTATTACATGAAACTTAAACTTATAGGACTGATAA
The DNA here is from genome assembly GCA_948473465.1 of Lithophane ornitopus. Taxonomy (NCBI): domain Eukaryota; kingdom Metazoa; phylum Arthropoda; class Insecta; order Lepidoptera; family Noctuidae; genus Lithophane; species Lithophane ornitopus. The sequence goes on from OX419626.1 coordinate 15,705,208, forward strand.
AAATGTTAATTCAGAGTAAACAAGTAAAACAAAACCATTTCATATCGACATTCTAAATAAACAAACGACAACTAAATCCGTCCATCTATTCCATACCACAAATCTCCTACAACTTTAAAAAGGAAATGATTCCCTCACCACCATTCTTATTACTCCAACATGTTGGCGAACATATCCGGCGTGTCGGCTCGTTTCCGCGCCGCCGGAAGTCGAGTGCCGTCGCCGGAAATCCATGAGATTGGACAAAAATTGGCAGCGCTCGCGCCTCAGTGATCGAATAACGCGCTGTGATTGGCGCACGACAACGTGTTAACGATATTCTAGCGCTGCTAACTTTTATACTTATTTCCTCTGGGGAGATAGTGCGTGCTGGAGGAAATGGACCGCTGAAGTTGTTATTTTTATATAGTTCGATGATTTGGTGTTTGAAAGATATTTGAGCCAATAACTTCGTATCAACTTGAGGGGCTCGTGGCTAAGTCATTAAAGCCGTACGGGTTGATCAAAGTTAAGCTACGGTTGCCAAGGTCGGCCTGTGGATAGGTAGGATCATCCATAACATACCGAGACCCCTCCGTGCCTCAGAAAGCTGATGGTCCTGACTGTCACTTGTAGATCTTTGTCAGTCGTTATGGGCAGCCCAAAAGTCTGACATCTAGTCTTGCCAAGGGGTATCGTGTTACCCAAATAATTCTGCTGGTCAGATACGTAGTCACTACATATCGGCAAAATACTGATATTCACTGCTGCATCCGGTTAGACAGGAAGCCGACCCCGCCATACTTGGGAAAAAGCTAAACAGACGATGAACTTCGTCTCAAATTTTAGTGCGAGATAAATCTGTTTACATGATACCTATATAAACATTATACCTATTGAATAAATAAACACATAAATATCATCCGCATTATCTCCTACTCTTATCCCAATTTATTTGTGGTCGGCGCAACATGTTCCTTTCTTCCATACTTCTCTATTAGTCGTCATCTCGGTAGTCACCCCCTTTCTAGCCATATCATCTTTTGTCTTTTTTAACCGACTTCTTCAAAAAGGAGGAGGTTCTCAATTCGTCTATATGTTTTTTTTTTTTTTTTTTTTGTATGTTTGTTCCGCGATTACTCCGCCAATTATGAATCGATTTTGATGATTCTTTTTTTGTTTGGTTGGTTATGCTTCCGAGGTGGTCCCATATAAATTTTATTAACTTTGCTAGCGTAATTTTTGAGTTAGCTTCAATATTACGTATTTTTCCCACTTAGTTTATCTGGACGATATTCTGTTTAACTCCTTCACTGTTATTTACATAGCAGGTACCACAACTAAAAAGTGAAAAATAAAAACTTTTTACAAAAAAAAAAACGACTTCCAAAAAAAACACAAAAAAAGTGAAAAATAACTTTAATTTCGGAAGTCGGTGGCAAAAAACGAGACACCGACTTCCGAAATTAAAGTTATTTTTCACTTTTTTAGTGTTTTTTTTGGAAGTCGGTTTTTTTTTTGTATTTTTCTTAACCACATGTAAGTATAACAACACATTACATACCTATTAGTTATGAAACAAATATTAATAAATTCTCGTGGAGTCGGTCGTCTTTATATTATATAATTTTGTTCACATAATGACTTTTCTACAAATGATGCGGCATCCAATAAAGAATACGACAGAAGTATTTACTTGACTACAAACCTACCGCTGCACATTTTATTCGAAACACTAACATTTCTTTAACCAAAACGTTATTTTATATCTACTCTACTTTCCATACATATAAAACAACGCAATGCGCTAATATATGAAACATCAGAAAAACATTAAAAAATTACGCCATTGAATACGAACCTGAACACCAAATATGTGCAACTTTCTTCTTGAAAAACGCCATCAAAAACATGTAAAAACCAACACAGTTCCTTTAAAAACCATAGGATACATTGTCACATTAATGGTTGCGGTTTTTATCAGGACCATAATGATGTTTTATGGGAAAATTATACAATAAAAGGTCTCAAATAGGTTCGGCATACCAACACAGGGCAGTTCATTCAATTTAATATACTTTTTTGATGTAAAGGAGCATTTATTTATGAAGTGTTCTATAATTTAAGTCATTATCATAAATGTCAGGTTAATAAACTGTTTGTCGCTAGTTGGGAGATTATTGTATGGTTTATTGCTTCATCTACACTGTATTACCACATTGGCCTAAGATGTGAGCATTACCTAGCAAGGATAGGATACCGGTATGATGTACTTGACGCGATTTTTTCTAATTACTCTTATCAGTTTGTACGCACGTGTTTTTGTGACAAATACACCAATATTTTGTTGTTTCTTACTTTCTATTCAACTAATTTAAAGTTAACACAAACAATAAATTATTTGACACAGTGATAGATAGTGGTTACAATTTCAAACATTTGCCATAATTGTATACAAAAAACATTTAGTTATTTCTAAAGACGAGTACAGACGTTCCTTCTAAATGTAACGCGTTATAAAGGTAAAATTACAAACTTAATAAATTTAACTATTATCGTGTTAAATAATCGTGTTGGTTACAAATTGTATAGTAGGTATTTTATAGTTTTTTTTACATATCCCATAACTCTGGGGTATTAATGAGACCATGTCAATGAATCAATTGGCAAAAATGAAAAAACAAAAACATGCCAGTTGATTCTTTGACATGGTCTCATTAATACCCTAGAGTTATGGGATTTAAAAAAAAAACGTTGTATAAGTAAGCGAGCTACTTACGTGCATGCCTGAAATAAACCTATTTATTTACGACATAAAGACAAGAATTAGAACATTAATACTATTAAGTACCTACTTACTCAGAATATATTTTACCTTTCAAATATATATTCTGTGTAATTGATAGTCGTTAGTAATAACAGTCGTACTGGTCCATGGATCAGGTTAAGCTTTCCAAGTCGGTCCGATGGGTGACCATCTATTTCAATTAGAACTCTCTGTGCCTCGGAAAGCACGTAAAGCCGTTAGTTCTGGCTCCTATTTGTAGATCTTTGAAAGTCAAAGATCAGGGTAAGAAGCCAGATAGTCTGACATCCATTCTTACCAAGGGGTATCGTGTTACCCACCTAGGTCCCCCAGGTCAGATAGGCAGTCGCTTCATGTAAAATACTGGCATTCAGCTGCATCCGATTAGACTGGAAACCGACCCCAACATAGTTGGTAAAAGGCTACGCAAATGATATTGATAATAATACTTTTTTCAGAAGTCATTTAAGTGTCCTGATGTTACAAAATGTATTGAAAAACGAGACGATGACGCTTCAATTCTGTGTCCTAAATGAAAGGGCGACATAAATGCAAATCAAATTCATACTCACTGATTATCAACAAATTGTCGTCGTGTTGCTCATGAACAAACAGTCGCCGCGTCTGAGCACGCACTTACCGATCATCTTTTTGTGTCCCGCTTCAATAAAGGAATATAATTGCATTAACAAAGACGTGCCATCAATTCGCTGAATTATCGGCCCAATAAAATTTGAACCACTCGATATATTAGCATTGTTTTTATTCAAGACAATTTAGTGGGTGTAGTAAGTAGGGTCTTATTATGGTCAGATTATACATTGTAGGTACATACAGAAGGTGTAGGAAAAAAGCTCCATTTACATGATGCAAGTTTCTTACCTGTGACAGCAATCAAATAGAAGCAGTAAATGAGTTACATCATTTAAACGTTGTTGTGTTGTTGAAGCTACAAGATGACCCACGCCACTCAATGCAAAACTTTAACCCATTGTCACAGAGGCTTAAAAAGCCATAAAATTTTTATTGGGTGCGTGAGCTCAGCCATTGGCAACCCCTCCACAGAAAGATGTGATCTTTGGCAAGAACTGCTTAAGCCTCCTGATTTCTTCACCGAACATCAGAGAGCCACCCTGTTAAACGCAAGTAAGCCGCAGCAAGGACAACCTCCACGAGGTGCTTGGACGGCTCGGATCTCCGGTGCGTATGCGGCGCCTCTCCACAGACAATGGCTCACCTGCCATCTTGCCCCGCATGTTCTGTCACTGCACACGTGAGGATCTAACGGCTGCGTCAGCAAACAGTAATCGCATAGCTGAGTTTTGGGCCAAATAAAAGATATTTTTCCGTGTTATATATATAGAAGAATGTTGTTTAGGCGGTGCAACTTTTATTGTTGCTTCAACTTAATCCACAGGTAATTAACCACACCATGTATAGAGCCAAAGTCGCTAGTTTGTTTCTGCACTAAACATTTCGCTTGCAAACAACATTTAACATAGCTTACATCCTTATAAAGTCTCTAAAACCATAAATTGAGATCCCCAATCCGTTTATAGGAGTTGTAATGAATTATGGCATTTTCTCTTCGAGTATTTAATTTTATTATTGGTCATTGCAAGGCTTATTTTGCGGGAGCTTTTTATCATAGCAGGCTACAGGGTGGGCCTTCTTTTTCCTCTTTTTTACACTGTCATGTCGTGAGTGTCACATCTACAGTAACATTGTATGTCTTTTGAATGATTTACTGGTATTATTACAAAGTAATAGCAACTTAATATTTCTTGTAAAGCCATAGATTATGGAAGTATTGTGGCGGGTTATGGATGGTGATCCGAATCGCAATTGATGTTAACATGCCCCCCGTGAGGTGACTGACTAATGTACCAGCTGAAATATTGATGATTCTGATCGTATCCATATTGCTTCATAATTTGACGGGACCTACATCATTTTACTAAAATGTCATCAGTTTTCGTTGAGCTCCTTAAGTTCTGAGTTGAGCTCCACCATTACTGACAAACGCTTGCACTGACTGGACATGTCCACTCAAATTATGTGTGGTTCTTCCCTCCAAATATATGACCTGCCCAAGATTATGTCTGGACTTCAAAAGAGACTGCGACATTTGAGTTTGATTCGGCCTTTCTTCTCAGAATAGTCAGATGGGAAACGCCGACCTCATCTAGCTTGTTTTTAATATTTTTTAATATGACGTGTAAAAGTGATTTCGGTATCCTATTTACAGAATAAACAATTTCATTTCATTTCATTTTCTGCCTTTGGTCAATGTCGAAAGTTCTTTACCTACTCATCTATTACTGCCGATACTCACAGGCCTCCTATACTCATAAATGAGAAGCTATAGTTTGTCTGTTCAAAAAGTGTCTGATGAAAGAGTAAACAAGTTCAATTTCTTAATGCAGGCATTATAAATGTTCAACTCGTAGCAAATTTACCAGTACTATTCGCGTGATTAGTGACTAACCTGGTGTCAGAGTTTTTATGCCGCCCATGGACCTCTGACTTGGCTTCACATGGCGTCGAGAACTTCCTTCACCATTTTTGAAACAAGTGATAATTATAAAATACGCACAATGAATCTGAAAAGTCAGAAGTGCGTGGCTTGGGTTCGAACTCGAGACGTAACAAATTGCAAGTGTAGTGTCCTCATACATCACATTTAACTAGGGTAGAGTCTACTCTAGCCATATTTTAATCGAAACAAAAATCTAGACTCAATGTTGAAATAGATATAAAAACACACTACAACCAAGCGAAAAACACTGAACTATTGGCCAGGCTATCAGCACACTATCAGGCTCAAATATCCGCAATATAATGAGAATGGCGAATTAATACATTATGATCGACATCGAGTTGTCGCCCGGCGCAATATCCTGCCCCCCCGGGACTAGGCCACTAGGGGAACGGTCTCCCATCTGACAACCAACCTTCTCTTACCCTTAATAGAGTTCCTATTAGAATGACAGAACATATCAATTAAGTTGTACCAAAAAGGTTCGATAACCGTCTATGTAGCATGAGTAGATATTTTAAAATTAATAAGGCTGTGTTTTTTGTTGATATCGTTATGTAGTTTTTAAGTGGTAAAAACAGTAATTTAAATACTAATTGAAATGTCTGTGATGATGGGAAAGGTGTATATAGGAGGATGGGTCGAAATAAGAACTTTCGTGAAGCAAGATACCAAGCTTGTAGAAGACGGAGGTTTAATTACATTTTATTTTGGCGATAACAGTACCTACATCCATTCAATACAACTAATTATGTATACTTATGAGGAAATAGACATACTTGGTAGTACCGGTGTAAGGGTAAACACCGTTGTCACACAAACCATGGGTAGTTGACTTAAATATAATTACGAATGACCGAAAAAAACCAAAAAAATACATTATTTTCATTAAAAGATTTTTAAAAGTTTCTATCACACACCGAGCTCGCTAGCGAAACAGCTGACTGACTGAGGGAGGGGTCGTGCTCGCGGCCGGTCAGGTTACGTATGTCACCCCCCGCCCGTGTTGAGACGCAAGTTCGTTGCCCTAGCGCATAGGGCAATGAACTTGAGTCCCTGTGGTAAAAAGATATTTTTTTTTTTTTTTTAATTTTCCTTTGATTTTACGTTCTATAAATAAAACCAAACCACTGCTTGCAAGAAGGGTCATTTTTTGGGAGAGGTAAGCCGCGTCTGTCTGTCGTCCTGTTCGCGATAAACTCAAAAACTCCTGCTCCGATATTCATGCTGTTTACACCAATGGATAGAGTGGTTCTCGAGGAAGGTTTTTAAGGCCTTTCTGGCGCAGCCGTGAGGCACATATTATTGTTAAAACATTATTTTCTCTTTTTTATTTTTTGTATATTATGTTTCACGAGCTATGTCCAAATAAATGTTATTCTTTCTGTCTTTCTTTCTTTCTTTTAGTATATAATAACCGACATCCGCTAGTTTAATACTAAAGGAGAACATACTGAATAGAGTAATAGAAAACATCATAGGAAAACCAAGTAAAACTCTTTCCCTACTCATAACAAAATCGATTTCTTCCGCACAACTTTCAAACAAAGAAATCTGAATTGTCATTAAAATAAAGCTCAAGTCTCGTATCTTCAAGTAAGTCGACGGAGGGTGGACAGCAATCAAGTTTATTGAATTTGGAGGCCAGCCCTGCAAATCATTTTACTATAACGCGATATGAGGGTGAGCAGGGGACTGAGTGGGACACAAATTGTTTTTTTAAGGTCACTACGCTTTTTGGAAAGTTGATTTGGGAGCTTTAAAGAGATGTATGTTCTTTTGTTTTTGATAGAGTGAAGTTTTCTTTGGGATAACTCCCAACTACCCTAACGGGTAGGAAACGAATGCCTGGTTTATACAATGGCAGTGACTAGACCCAGTGACTCGGAATTCCGGATCCAGTCAGTGGGTTCATGTAAGTAGACGAGATCGGAAGTAAGCTAGACGCGGGGGAAGCAACTGGGCCCGAAAATAGACGGGTAGGTTAGTCAACTGGGCTAAATTGAGGGCGCGAAGTCAGCACTGGAGTGGGTTGAAACTAGTGTCTACATGAGCCTAGTTGTAAGTCAGCGCTGGACAGACACATTACTGGGTTCGGATAAACCTGAGAATTCAAAGTCAACTCGCTAAATAGCTAGTCTAGTTAGTAGTCGGAAAAAAGAAAACTTTCGTTCTCCCGTTTGTTCGTGTGTTCTTTTTGTATCTTGTCCATTGCAGTACTAACCAAGTTTTATTTTTTTCGAGAAAGCAATTTTTCACCTGTTTTTCAACAGCATTTCAATGATACCTCCCTGTTTTTATCAATTTAAAATCAAAATCCATTTATTCAAACTAGGCTGAGAATCAGCAATTTTCGAACGTCAAAATTACATAAGACAGTCCCCCAAAACGCCCACCCTTCACCACTTCCTAGTGCTTTAGCTGCGAAGAAGATGTTGCGCAAAAAATTCCCCAGCAGCACAGCTGTCTGTTCCTTGATATTACTAATAGTACTTGTGTAACTATATGGCTTGTGTAGCTTCAAAATTTAAAAGAATATCTTATCTATTTAAAATTACAATACAATCATATTATGTGTTGTAATTTTGGTTGTAATGAGACAGATTATCTTGAAGGATCATAAAGGTAATTTCCTCAACAAAGTGCTTCTCTATTGGCAGTCACACTTCAACATGATGTATAAACGCTTCACAACTATTCTGATCGACCTCCAACACAATACACCTTGTCACCCATCCACCAATATTGACCGTAACGATAACCCTCCTAATAATTCCCTCCACCACAAATATGCCACAGAACAAGAAAGCAATAAGCAGGACAAATCCCCGAGGAGCGGGTGCTGGAGTGTCGACACTAAACGTCGGTGTCTGACACTCGGCCCGCTTGACAAATAGCGGGTAATTGAAAATGGACCCCTGACTGCGGTGCAAGTGAGGAACTGATTGATAAGGGTGGTAACTGTGGAGACAATGTTTAAACAAAATGTTTTGTAGAGTCAGCCTAGCCTTTTCCCAAGTATGTTGGGGTCGGCTTCCAAACTAACAGAATGCAGCTGAATACCAGTATTTTACATGGAGCGACTGCATATCTGACCTCCACAACCCAGTAACTATGGGTAATACGATACCCCTTGGTAAGACTGGTTGTCAGACTTTCGGGATTCTGACGACCCGTAACGACTGTCAAAGATCCACGAATGACAGCCGGGACCAACGGCTTAACGTGCTTTCCGAGGCACGGAGGAATCTCGGTATGTCAAGATGATCGCCCATCCACGGACCAACCTCAGCAAGCGTAGGTTAACCTGATGGATCGACCCGTGCGGCTGTTATTACTTAGCCACGAGCTCCTCCGGTGTAAATAAATATGAATAATATTCGGTTAATATTAAATTTAAATTTTCTAATATAAATTTAATATCACATCATACCTGCACCTACACCGCACCTATATCTTTTGCAGCAGTTTCTCCTTCTGCTAATCTATACCTACGTCAATTCTCATTGGTGTTAGCAATCTCCTTCATATCTTTCAGGGTGTTTCCTCAAGGAGAAATTCAGGATGGGAAAATTATAAAACAATAACTTTCGCCTATCATTAATCCTCAACTTTAACATATATTTTATTTCATAATTAATGACGCAGTATTTTCGGCATAACGGAGGATCAAGCTAAGCAATTTGAGGTAGGGTGGACCCTTAACCATTTTCATTCATTTTCTTGCTTCGGGAAATATTTACCTCGGTGTCTATCCGCTTTCTCTCGCTCCTTACTCCACACCTCATCAGCCAATACCGCCGGGTTCACGAGTGTTGCCAGAAACAACAACATTACGACAGCAACCCCGCAACCTTAGCCTTTTACAACCACGGCTAAATAGCCCCGTCGCGCTAAATGTAGCCCTTCGTGGCCTCCGTCGCGGCTATGTTGTTGTTCGGGGGACTTATGCTTGGCTAAACAAATGACGAGCATTTGGGCATTTTAATGTAATACCCCTGTTAATGGGGAGTAAGGTTGGGTGAATTAAATCTATGGAGATGTTGCCTAATTTCTGAGTTGTTACACAGTTATTAAGAGGTCGAGGAACAAATGTATTTTGATATAGCGCTGTTTTTAAATTGTTAACTTTTAAGTATCAATTAACTGATGGAACATCAGCTGCATAGCCAGGAAAGTTTGCACGAGCTCATAAAGCCCATTTCCACGGTGTGATTTAATTCCTTGTGGCATACCATAACTTGACTCAATAAAAGATACAAAAACTGTATGTTGCTTTAATTTTGTTGCCATACAATAAAATTGAAACAACAAATGACTTGATACGAAACTTGCATCGTGTAAATAAGGTTAATATTCTAACCTGGTAAACAGACAGTTATCTGCTCAGCTTAAGAACAGAAGATAGGACAGTGGTAATTATGGCATTAAGTATTCCATTGACTGCCAAAGAGGATTTTTTCAAAACTCTATCCTGAAATTACATCAAACGTAGCTTGAAGTTTTACGATCCTCCATAGAAAAGGGAGGATCTTCCGACCAGACGGGTGTTGTGTCTGGCGGGCAACTGCCCAACGATTGATATTGGGTTCTTGTATATATGTTAAATATGTTTAGCGACAAAATGCATTTAAATTGTAGGTGCAAATGGGCTCCATTAAATCAAATTCCTAGGTAACAATCTAGGTTGCCGATCCAAACACTTCATTTAACAAGTCTTACACAGTTCGGTCAAGTTGTCTTACAAATGTTTAAGTAATACACATACCGAAACTGGACTTACAAGCTCACTTTACGCCGTATCCCAAATAGGGTAATCTAAGCTCCTGGTATTGTCCATATCGGATACCGTCGGCGTTGTTCAAAGGCATTTAATTGCGATTGGTTGATATTTCAGGCTGTATATAAACCTTTGTTAACTGATTTATGTACCTACTGTACTGTAATTGAAGATTGGATACATGCGAAAGGATATCAAACAATAAAAAAGCTATATTTCGAAAGAGTACATTTTTCCCTTAATTTTTTATAACTACTAGCTATAACTTTAACCAGATTTCTTTTAATTATTTTAATTACAAAACATACTGAAAACAGTTTTTTTCAAAATCGTATATCAGCGCAGGGAATTGCCCTACAGATTGAGCCCAATAGTGAAAAATGAAGAGAATAACATGTTGTAACGGAATATATCATTTTTTTTATTTGGGACTTTCATAATTTAGCCCAAAATTAACATGTCCTTTGACATTAGACTGAGGCCTATATCTTAAGAAACTAATATAGAAAGAATTTTAGAATTTTATATCAACCCTGCATCTTCCTCCAATGACTACGCGTCATAAACACGCTATTTAGTTGGCAGCGTGTCAGGTCAAAGCGATTTATGCGTGACGTGACCACCGAGACGGGACGTGTGGTCATCTGTGGTCTGCGGGTAAACGACTTTTATGTGTGACGCTAATTCATCTTGCTATTTAGAAAGATTTGGGAAAATAAATGCCTGAGAGTTGGAGTATAGGTTGGTAGTACTTACCTCCTTGGCTACACTGTAACCGACTGCAATTACTGAGTGACGAGACTTGAAGCGTCTAACTTACTCTGGGCAGTAAGCCCCGCTACTTACCTAGGTAAGTACTGTAGGTAGTTACCTAAGAAATACTACAAACTTTGCAGGTGAGCGAAATAACTCTTGCAGATAGATACCCATGAAAATAATATGATGTAGATAACTACCAAGACAGTTAATTGATTCAGGCGTGACTTTGCGGAAATCCATTATAAAATACAATAGACCTAGATATATTTAGTAACCTATTCCGCTTGACTATTCTTCAAGAGTCATAAAAAACCCTGTAAGAAATCGACACGTGTTTCACCTCTCAACGAGGCATCCTCAGGATGACGATTGACCAATTGCAAACCAGAACGCGACGTGTTACCACACCGAGCGCTGGACGCAAAAACTACCAAGACTGACAGACAAAGTTTTGACTGCTAATATGTTCGTCTAGATGGTGATTCATCATCATCATAATTATGTGATTTTATTGTCTTCTGCGAAGGTAATCTTTAGCAGCATCTAGACTAAAAAGACGAAAACGTTTATTTGCGGTAAATATGAAGCAAAGAAACACACACAAACAAAACAGAACAAATTGGGACAAAACAGAAAAATATGCGACACATCCACGCAAAACGGCAGTCGCTCAGCATGATGCTGCGACACTATGCGAGGCTAGAATTTATAATAACTTAAGAATCTCAACTAACCGTTTTAAGAGGTAAGAATCAGCGCTAGATTATACCGATATTCGAACCGCAACACTTCCCGATCTTTACCCGCTAATTAATTAATCATTTAAAAAACAAATTACCACATTACACGTTATGCTCAGTTTCTATGCTCGTCACGTGTTACAACTAATTCGCGTGTCACGGACGGACGGACGAACATATTAATCTTAACACCGCCCCCAGATAATTACAGACAGGGTGAAATGCATTTGTTGCAGTTTTTATATCATCGCTGATTGCTACCACTCAATATTATTATATTTTTTATTTAATAAACTTTTTATCATTTAGAATTAGTTTGGTAGATTATCATTTTCTAATCATGTAAGTAAACAAAGGCTTATGATACTGGATCAGGTAGAAGGAAAACGCGCTCAAGGCAGAGCACCGGCAAGATGGTTAGACGCGATCAAGAAGATTTTTGGAGGCAGCATTTACCAAAAATTCCTCCGAAAATTCCTCCCTGCAGAAAACCTCACAGTTTGGAGACGTGTCGTGATCACGACCACATAGTATGCGGTGGCAACCCTCAGCATTGAGAGAAGGACTGAGAAGAGAGGAAAGTAGATAAACAATTTACAAAGGATATCGAACGATTGATTCATGTCTTAAATGAAAATTACCATCATGACTTTGGCTTTGCATAAAGACTTAAATCTTAGAACAGTCTTTTTAGACAGTGAAATAATATAGAAGCAGTTAAAATACGGCAGTCGCACCAATAATGAATGTTTGTTAACGTAGAGGAATAAGAAATTTTATTAACATTTCTGAAGAATTTTAAATAGATAAAATTAAATGCTTTTCCAAATAATTTAGAGCGGAATATCCATAGCGCTATTCCTAGCATCATCTGCATCATGTAAGTCCGCCATCTTGATTTTAATGATCGCCATTATGCATAAAGTGTCAGTCGCTAGTCCATTGTCTACAGGAACCACAATACGTCATTTCCGTCGGCTAAACTTAACAACTTTTGTAGGACACAATCGATCTTTAGACAATAATACATTACTAGGTATATCTGTCCTTTATATATAGGGGATAATAAAACAAAAGATTATGCGTTTCCGGCAGTTTTCCCCATGTTGGATTTTACGGTTCCGGAGAAAATAATGTTCTCATTTCTTTTCTGTCAATCTTGTAACGGTAATATTTTGTTAACCTCTAAAATACAAGCCTCAGCAGTAGATCTATCAGATCATTATCTAGATTTAATACTTTTCAGAAAAGGGAAGGGAAGGGAAAAGTAGATATTAAATCTAGATAATTATCTGATAGATCTACCGAGTACAACCTACGTGTAGCTTTTTAAATAAATTCTTATTCCGGTGTACAACTTCATAATAAAATAATTCAGGCATATTTCCAAGCTTGCAATTCAAACTCTTCGTAGCTATTGTCCTCGCTGAAAATGTTGAAATATATAACGTAATCTATCCGTAAAGAAGTTTTTTTTTCTACCATGTAGGTAAGGTCATTTTGATTTAAATTTACTGAAAAAGTTCTTGAACATTTCAAACTTGTTTGTATGCCTACCTGATTTATGAAGATTACCTAATAACACGCAATACTTCTACACTTGTAGAATAAGTGAAATAGAACTATTAAGCTGCTCAATTCCAAATAAAACTTTGTTAACACAAACCTTTTAATCACTCATCTTTCAAATGTCAAATCCTATTGACGCCACAACAAAACATTAGAAAGAACAACTTAACACTAGACAACTGAATAAATCCCAAATCAACATACAAATCTCCAAAAATGTTTTGTCACCAAATAAAAAAATAAAACTTGGCTGAATAGAGTTGTCTGGTTGTGTCTAAGGCCAAAACTAAAAAAGTTACGAGCTGTCACTTTGACACCGCCGGCGCCGGGAATCCGATACGGCCGACACGTCAGTAGGCCTAGCCAGTAAATAAATAAATCAATTCATCTAAATGTTGTTTAATTTGAAGGGAAACATCTTTTTGTTACTAATTGCTTGATGATTAATGAGTTCTAACGATTGGTTTGGTTCAAGAAATCGATAGTGGCTGAAAAACGAACAATTACAGGCGAATGCATTATTCGATGATTTTTTAAGCGTAACCTATGCTAACCGAAACTCGTACTTTAGAAATATCAGTTTTTTTTTAATATTTTCGATTATATATTAATAATAATTTTGTTAAGTGTAAAAACCAAATTAGTAATTAAGCTAAAGAAACTTAGGTAGGTACTTATATAACTTTTTCACTGAGAAAAATATTTGAAAAGTTTTATTTTAACTGTACGCTTCCAAATGTTTGAACTTGCATCTGTCATAACTTTATAAATTCTTAATTCGACAGCAATGTCAGTACTTATAAATCACTATGTCTCATTATTTGCAATAGATGGCTTACAAACTACACTCAAAAAATCAAGTGGCGAAATATTTGCATTTACATGTAGACACGGGACACTTCGTACATACTTATACACGGTTGTTGTCCTAGAACATCGACTACGACAGTTTAAACTAAACTCGTCTGCTTCATTAGCCAGCGATACGTCCGTTAATTTGTTTGAGTTGCAATTAACATGTCGGGTCGACGCCCGGCTTTATATTTTGTTGACTAAGCCTTAGAAAAAAATAATAAAAAAATACTTAACGGCTGCGTTCATATTTGACAGCTCCTCCGCTTACTGATTCGTTCTTAAGAACTGACCATAAACAATTTTTAAAAACTTAATCACTGTATTACGACGTAATAGGGTTGAATTTCGAATTAGGATCTGTAAAATGGCGCTTAATTTAAATTTGTCGGTGAGCAATAATCGGTTGGGCAACGTCAATACAAACTGTTTAATCCATTGTTACGATAATGTTACAATTAATCAGTTGTGAGCTGTTTATAGTTGTTGTTTATGTATCACGACTGATGACTGGTTGTGAAATGAAGCCTGTTGCTTAATATATCATTTAACGAGCATTAGGTGTACCTACTGTTTTTGACATTGAAAAACGTTGTAATATCAGACGGTAATTAGTTCTGCGAAAAACAGACGCTACCGGTCGTGAATCTCGTGATGCAAAATTGGCACTGGGCTTAATGTAACGGTGATATCTTTATTAAAACTGCTACCTGTATCTGCTCTAATTTGAAACGGTCAGTAAAATAAATTAACGGAGTACAAAATACCTGCTTATAGCTTTATGAATACTGCGCCCGCGGTCTCACCCGCATAAGTCTTGATCCCGTAGGAATATCGAGATAAAAACGGGAAAATTTGGAATATCCTATGTCTTATTATAGATCATGGTCTACTCATGTGCCAAATTTCGTCCAAATCCGGTCAGCCGTGACAGCGTAACAAACAAACAAACTCACTTTCGGATTTATAATATTATATAGGTAGTTAGGATTAGGATTTTTATTTTGTGGAAATTAAGTCAAAATAAGTCTCGGTTGAAAATTATTATTTAAAAAAGCAGATATTTGATGCTGCATGACTACTTATTCAACTTTTAATCGTCTGATTGCAGTCGACTAAAAAACGTTAATTATGCTACAAATTATATTGTCGAAGGTCAGGAGTCAATAGAGCAAGTTTAGCTATTATAGGTACTTATTTTGTCTCGGACTCTCAACCATTGACTGTTGAGATGTGCCTGACTTTTTGAGGATCCCAAAATAAATTAAAGAAATACATAGGTACACATACAGAATCGTCATCATTATCCTACCCATATCTCAATTTATTTGGCGATACATGATCTTTTTCTTCCATTGTTCACTATTACTCGTCATCTCGGTAATCATCACCCTATTTCTAGCCATATCTTTCACACAGTCCTTCCATCATTTCTTTGGTCTTCCCCTACTCTTATAGCCTTCTACATTCACATACTTAATATATATCATATTTTTTACATATTTTTTTCGGTATTTGGAACACACTGCTGAAACTGCTGGGCCTCTTCCTTACGGAAGACTAGAATTTTTATACAGTATGTTAACTAACGAAGGGCGTAAATACATGCTAAAAAAAATACCATTCAAAAAAGAATATTTATGTTATTATATTTATGTAGTGAAATATTCACAAAAAAAACTGTTAAATTGATACGTAAAAGAAACACTCTGTACACGTCCACTTGTATTTCAACGTAGAAAGACAAGTGTGCGTGTACAGAGTGTTTCTTTTCCGTATCAATTTAATATTTTTTTTGAGTATCGAAAGTTTGTAAGTATGGATGGATGGATGTTTGTTACTCTTTCACGCAAAAACGGCTGAATGGATTTGGATGAAATTTGGCAAACAGATACTTTAAAACCTGCATAGGATACTTTTTATCCCGATATTCCCATGGGATACAGACTTACGCGGGTGAAATGGCGGGGCGCAGCTAGTTTTACAATAAAAATAAAAAAACTTTTTTTTTATGGTAATATTTTTTTCGTCTGTATACGCGCTATACTGTTGCAGGTTAACGGGAACGCCCTGTGTTAGATAGCAACATACTGTATATGTATGAATCTGATATATTCGATTTCATTGAAATAACTTAACTACAGGTAGGTATTTAATCATTAAGCAGCCTGTCACCTCCATTTCAACAATTAAATTCAAATGTAGCGTTAGATTTTTATCGTAACCTAGCATTTGCAATTCACACTAATCTCATAAATTCTAATCATAAAGTGCTAGATAGCAGGTACAGTTACAACCAGTGGCAATAAATTACACAGTTTTATGCAACTGACACACTTAGATACACCATAGACAACCAATAATTAATAAGCCGTACTTCTTAGACAAGTGAACGTTTGGCACAACTCCGCAAACTAAAGAAAAGGCACCGCAAAAGACCAAATGTGACTGAATTAATATCAGCTTTTAATTAACGACATATAAATTTGCTTTGCACTTTAAAATATCGCCGTCCCACTTAATAACGTAATTATTTCATCTAATTAAGTGCTAACTGTACAACATTTATGTACATTTACTCGCCGACACAGCATGCGTTCCTTCTTCGCAAAAAATATATTTTAATCAATGTTGCCATATCTATCTGCCATAAATAAAATGATATTTATAAAACCCGGAAGTTTTTATACACTTCATAAAATTTCTACCGAGTGTTCCCATTCATGAAATTTTATATTGCCATAAAAGTTATCACTGATTAAGTAATTAAAACATTCTGATGCGTTAATTGATCGCTCAGTGTTGCCATTTATTGAGCCGTTGTCTATGAATTGTGGAAGGAATTCGAGGTTAATAAATGCCCGCGGCGTGTGTGCATAGTTACTCTCAAGAGGGGCTACCATAAATGTCGTTAGACGGATAGGGAAGCTTAGAAAAAACTTTAAGGCGGGTTTTGTTTCCATGGTCGATGGATACAGGACGGTAAACAAATGTTGCAGGTTTCTAGAGTACCTAGGCTAAAGTTCCTAGACTAATACATTATTTTTTGGAGAGCACGTTCTATAACCATTGCGAAGACGAAATTCCCGAACACTGTACCGTGACCTCTTTGTTGTGAAGAATCTAAACATATGCATCCATCGCAGAATTGTCAGGCACTGTCAATGTTACATTAGCTAGACCCCAAATCACCGGTAGACAAGCCTCGAGCCTTTTTTTTTTTCTTTTCTAGGCACTGTTGTAGATTTTATCCTGTCCCTATTTTATGCTCTAGTTCGGCTTTAAAAGAAAAAAGAAGATGCATAGTACCATTTTTTTTTCTCTAAAAACACTTAAAAATAATACCTACAAAATATAGGTGTAATATTCCGTGTCCTCTAGATACTTTTAATATAAGATTTTACTGATAAGCGTGTTCTTTCCATTAAGCGAGTGGACTTAACGAAGTTTGTCATAAGACATGTGTCGCTTAAAGGTTAAATATCTTTACCATATCTAGGGAACAATATCTACAGCTCAAACCGGCTGTATGTTTGTAAGTATTTTGTTTAAAATCATTAGCCTGGCTAAAAATACCAAAATTACATCTTCAGATATCGAAAATAGATCGAAAAAATAACTGCAATATTTTATTAATATTATTGCATAACCTTTAGACTTTGATAAAAAGTTTAATCTAATATATTTTCTAATTTATATTTAATTACTGTCTTATGTGTCATTTTATACGCTTTAATAATGACTAACACACAAGGGATTACTATAGAAAAATAAAAAAGACGATACCGGGCGCGTATATACCTACAAATAGTGGGTTGCACCTGCGTTTTGTCCTTCAGAACATTCAATTACAGTGAAATACGCGGCGCACTATAATATAAAGTTAATTAGCAACAATATAAATTGAGTCGCTCGTAACGAATTATTAAAAATTACACATTATTAATCTATGGTATGAAATGCTAACTTTTTTGTTGGGTACCTACGTACGTTCCTTTTCCCGCTAAAAAGGTTGTTATTCAAATCAATTTAAATTAGGAATACGGAGTTCATTCGAAGCAATTTTTTAGATGACCCACTCGTATACCTAAAAGTTGGCAAGGTTAATCGATATGAGCTTGGCTTTGGCGATTAACGACTTTTACACGGTTGAGCGAACGAGCTCTTTAGTCAAACATGAAACTTTAGCTTCCATGAAGTAAGAAAAAGGTGCTCAACTGCTCACTAAAGTTTACCTTTTTGTCATCATTAAGGGAATGAAGAAGCTTTCGCCCTATTATTTGGTATTTTGTGTTATTATTAGCTCAGGGTAAAATATCAACTGCACAAGTCAACACTTCTAGAAATTGACACATCCATATTCCGAGTGAATTGAAACGGACAGTTAAACGCTATGCATTAATGAAATAATTTCCTATTAACTTCAAAGGAATAAGATGTTTGACGACATAATGACAAATTTCGCTAGAGTTGCCCTTCTTCTTTCTGATTAATAATAAGGAAAATCCTTATACATATTTATTGAAAGGCTGAGCCATAGAGGTTATTAATTTAGTGATAAAAATAATACAAAGATAAATTGTTTACGAATATAATTTTATTAACAATTTTAATTTAATGACTGTAATGTAAGTCGATATCATATTTACAATTTGCATTTTTGTTTATTCATATAATACATTTTTACAAAGTTCTCTCGTTGAGTCTACCGCTAACTAACCTATCGCTTCCCGCGTTTCGTTTGCGCGGGAAATTTACAAAAAAATACAACCGTAAAAATGTTGCAAGTTGAAAAATGTATGTATAAAACGGTATTTTTTTCGTTATGCCTACGGGTAGTGATAGTGGTAGAAATGCTGTAGGAGAGTTGTTAGAAAAAAATACAATTAATAGAACACTTCTTGTCTTGATTTACTTGATTACCAATTTAAAATCCAATCCATTTGTTGAAAATTATAAGTTGGTTTACAATTTATTATTTTTGTCTGCTCTGATTATTTAAACAGGTTTTCTCATGCGAAAAACAACGAGTCTGTCCATAAAATACATTATTTACATTAAAATATTTTACAATAGGTACATTATTTTCCTTTGGATGCAAGTCCTCGCGTCTTAAATAAATGATAAATGGGCCGAAACAATACGTATTTACAAAATAATAGCGTAATAATTTAAAGCACAAGCTTTTGAGTCGTTCATTGAAGACTTTAGCAGAGTTATGGGAAAACAAGCTCCAAGAAGCGATCCAAAACAATATGCTAATGTATTTTACGTCGAAGACAGATGCTTTTAACAATTACTAATCGGCTGAACTATGAATTGTTTCGAACATTTGTGGCTGTTTTATTTCATAATTTGTTACAAACAATAATACTTATTAAATAACTTGCGCTTGGTCAAACAGCATCATACAAACATTGTACCCAAATCGATCTTTCAAAGTTTAGCGGAATGATGAAAAAAGATGACTTGCAAAAGACTCATCGTATAAAATGCAAAACCATTACAAATAGATCATGGAAAATATTAACATGCTAAAATTACAATGGTCTAAACTCTACATAAATTTAACGTCGCACATCATTATGATTTTTTTATAAAACAAGAGTTATTTTAGTTTATAAATCCACTTGAGTTCGAAATTCAACACAATGAACACACTTCAAATTCATATTGACCACTAGGTGAATTCTTTCTTTTTCTCGATTTAAAATCAGGTCGCAATAAATCTGTATTCGATTACAAGTGAACGTGGGTGTATTACATGCCTTTGCCCGTTTAGCATAGATACGATGTAGAACAAAGGTTTGATTGACACTATGACAGCTCAACAATGCCTAAGTGCTATTAATGTGGCTCGATTTTACCTATTGCAAAATTCACTGCTACGATAACTAATATAAACCTACTTGTGAGTTCGTTTAGACAGATTTGATTTTCAAATTAGTTACAGCACTTAACTTTTGATTCTAGGAAAGAAAGAAATTCTGACTACGCAGGATTAATGTTTTTTATCATTGTTGGCACAGAATAATGACGCATCGTTTGCTTACAACAGAAACAACAAAAAAATTAAGCAATGACAGCTGTCAAGCTGCCACTACTTTTTTAATTTTTTTTTGTGTAGCATCGCTAATTTAAGACACTGCTGACTTCATTTAGTAAAAGATATTACTATCTTTTACTTTCACAAAAAACAAAAAAGAAATGGTAAAAAAAATCAAGATGACTATTATGGTGAAAATTGGCCTTAACCTTCCAAATATGTTTAGGTGACTCAAAATAATCCTATTTATCCATAATAAAGATTAACTTGTAAAGTAAATTGACAAATCATAATGTCTCCTTCTTTGTTTGGCCTATTAGAAAACTAAAAATACTCAGTATTTAGAATCTAATTACATATGTTGATTTCAAAAAAATATAATTAGGTATAACCAACATTCTTCTTCTGATAATAATCAAAATTTTCCATAAATTTTCCTAAATTCCGCCAACAAGCGAAATGTCTTATTTTCTACACAAGGTCAAGAAAGTTCACAAGTTACTAAATAGGTATCAATCAACATCGGCTAAAGATTTATTACCGATATTATAACACGGACTGTCATCTCAATGCAGCCAATGATGGATTAAGGACCTCAGACAGGTTGAAACGATACTTGGTTACTTGAAATTGCTAAAACAAAGCATATTATTATGTATCGTTTTGATTTCTTTATATTTTTTTATATGAGAGACATGTTTGTCATTCCATTAAAGTTAAAACAGTCGATTAGGGAAATGTTACTATGGTGCATGATCTGTTTGTGAACAATGAACAAAAATTCATGCGAGATTTTTAAATAAATATTAAAACATTCTACTACTTATACCTCGTTTTTTTAAGTTTTGCATGAAAATTGATCAGAATCTAAATAACAAGCCCTGAATGTAAAAAGTAAATTAAAATAATAACACTGGGCATAGTGTTTATGAGAAAAAAGTATAACAGTATTGGTAAATTATAATTCATATATAACTTGATAAAAGATAGTTAGGTATTTAATAAGGAACCCCCAAATAATTTCATCACTGTTTTCAAATTTAAGTAAAATTATTGACAATGCTGAAATGATTTTTTTAACGAAAAGACAAATATAACATCGTATAGATATACCACCAAAATGGCTGATCTTTGAAAAGTTCGGAAATTGGTTTGGTACAACTTATATTTAAAAATTTCTAAAGAATCCCTGTATTTTTTCAATAAATTAATTTATGTATATTTCTAAAGATCCCTGTAATAATATTTAAGATTTTTTTTTATTAAAGAAGGCAGAAGAAATACAAGAAATTTTTAAAAAAAAACTCTCTCATTAAGAACCACAGCAATGGGAAAAATATTATTTTCCATGAAAAAAAAACCGGTAAAACGCAATGAGCGGATCATCAACAACAATCGAAGCAACAATTTAGGTACTAATTTTCAAGGACAAGGGGTGAATTAGCATCGCTTGTTTTATGGCTTAATAGGCTCAAACAGTTAGAAAGCAGTAGCACATTATAATAGTATTTATTCCATATCTTTAGGGAAATGGAATAATTAATAAATAGAAAATTAAGCTACTACAAATTATCGTAGTAACTTTTTTGAGTCATGCTGAAATCTCAAAGAGATTTTTTTCAAACGAATAAGAATTTTATATTTGTTTCTTTTTGAATTTAAGAAAATAACACAACACAATACTATGTTGTGACTTGGCAAAAATAAAAAATAAATTAACAAAATTAATAATCCCAATTTGTAATTAATTTTAAATTTTCTGTAAAACATACCTACGGTTAATTTAAAATGATCTTGATACTTTAATAGTTTTAACAAGTAGTATTTTGTTCGGAATTTTGAAGATTTCGATTTTATTTTACGGTTCAACTTTTATTTGCTAAGACTTATGCACTAAGTAGGTATTGCCGTTTAAGATAGGCCTATATCTTATACAAGATTTGTTCACTTTTAGATAGTAAAAAACCTCTCCTACAGCATTTCTATTAACTTATAAACAAATGATTGCGACCTATATCGTAATAAATAATTTATGATAGATATATTTAATTACAATTATATGAAACAACATCACTTTACAACGGAGTGTCGCGGAGTGATCGTGCTCAGGTACAAACCTTCAATAATAGCGTTACTATATCTACACCACGAACGTAATTATCTACATCTTTATAATTACTATAACATACAACTAAAAGCTGATATGATAAATAAAATCTATATTTACTGGTAAAAATAGTTAGGATGTATAAATATTTATATAGGTAAGTAAGTAAATGCTTCTCACGGAAACTCATTCATATCAACCGCAGCCGCGCGATGGTATCAAATAAATTAGCTAACGTTCTGAGTGGGAGTATAAACACGAAATTATACGTAAAATGAACCCTGTTAAACCTTAACAACAAGTAACTTATCAGTGCAGTCGAGTTACAGCTACTAGTCGGAGGCCTAGGCCTGGTACATACCTGAGATACGCCAATGCGGATACTTCGAGCACTCGCTTACACTTTAACGATACAAATACGCCCTAATAAACTGGTTTACAATGCCTTAACATCACATACATCACGGACTCTGCGATCTAACTAAGATAATAGATAACTGTGGTCTATATTGCATCGTCAGTCACTGAGCGTCCACGCCCGACGGCGTCGCTATTTAACACTATAGTCTGTAACTTTATTCTTCGTCCACGTTGATCTCCGAGTCGACAGAGTCCTCGTCGTACGTGGAGGAGGAGGCGAAGCCCTGCCCGAGCAGCGCCGAGCGGTTCTTAGCCGCGGCGGCTCTGTCTCTCTGCCGCCGGTTCTTGAACCAGTTGCCGACCTGGGTCGGCGTCAGGCCTGTCGCAGCTGCCAGCTCGCGCTTCTTGGTCGGATTCGGGTAGGGATCCTGCAGGTACCACTCACGCAGTAGTGATCGCGTACGCTCCTTGAAGCAGTGCGTCTTCTGTTCTCCGTCCCAGATGGTTCTTGGCAGCGGGAACTTCTTGCGAACACGGTATTTGTCGACGGGCCCGAGTGGTCGTCCACGTAGCCTCTCAGCTTCTTGGTAGTGGGCCTCGAGCCATAAAGCCTGCAGCTTTGCGTGGCTTGAACGTTGAAACCGGTGCCGTTCCAGGATCGAATAAAGTTCACGATGTCTTCCAGCATGGAAAGCGACCACAGCTCGCGCTCGTAGAACAGCTTCACAACGTTCCAGTTCAGCAACATTGGGGTGGGCCACCGGTAGGGACCAGAGGAATCGCGCCAGCCGCTCCACGTCGCCACTCTCCTCGAGCGTCTCGCACACGGTGGCAACTTGCGCGGCGCTGAAGGAGAGCGTGGGCAGCGGCAGTAGAGGAGTTGGTGCTGCCAGTTCAACGCTGAGCTGCTGAGGAGCCGGCTCGGCACAGGCGGCGGGCTCGGCAGCGCGCTCGGGCGCGGCGGGCCCGCGGTGCGCCTCCAGGATGCGCGCGTGCAGCGCCGCCGTCGCGGCCTCGTCCCACGAGCCGCGCATCGGAGCGAGTGTGCGCGCCGCGGCCGATCGGCCCGAGTCGCGCCCGGCAGGGGCGGGCCGGCCGTGCGCCGCGATTGGCTATCGCTTACGGCTCGGGCGGCGCGCGGGCCAATCGCGCGCCTGGCCGCCCGGGGGGCCGGATAGCTTTCAACCGCGGCGCGGCGCGTATCCGGCGGGCGCGTTTAACTGTGGCGGCGGGGCGCGCGCCCCCCGCGCCGCCATGATCCGTCACGCACACCGGCGCGTCGCTCGCTCGGACCGCGCCTCGTGATCCGCGCTCACCCGCCACCTCTATCGATTACCTGCAAACCTGCAATTAATAGCCTCCATACAACAATCCGGGTGGATTACATGCTAGTGTTTGTCCTGTGTGTCGCGCCTGATCGATAAAATAATAATTTAGCGCGTAATTTGCATACTTACCTGCCCATAAATCATGGAACGGACACTGATGATAAATCACTGCTGTTACATGTAGACTTCAACGACACATATCATTGGACACAGTCATTTCACGACTACCTTACAGTTAGGTAATTGTTAGAGTTATTTAGGTAGATTTTGTTTCAACATAAGGTACATTATGTACTGGTTATTGCTATGTAGAGCTGTAGTTATCTTTCATGACCCTGGGTAAAATAAAGACATATTTTATCGCTTTCCAAGTTTATGGGTCATTTTGGCCTCCTAACATCGTGTACAATTCTTTACATCTGTTCTCTTATGTTTATCCTATGCATCCACAAGCACAAAAAATTTACATGTCTGATGAAACGCAAATTTCTTACATTTCTGCCACAAACAAAATTCGCCTTCAAGTATCAAAATCACTCGGTTGCAGTAGCACCGAGCGAGATTTCAGCGTGAAAGCCTTCCGAGTGTATTAAGTTATTGAACGGCAAACCACACCCCACTGTAACGGTACACAGGTGGCCTCCCCCCCAACCCTCCCACCCTCCACACAGCCCACCCCCAGCGCTGGGGAGGGCAAGCCCACGCACATTACGTATTGTCATCGTGTCGCCTTTTTATCTACCACTATTAATATTATTCCGATTTTTTCTGTTTTGTTTTCGAATCTCTCATCACGCTTGTTATTTTTGCGGCGTGTGCAGAAGTTGTAGTTGAAGTGGCCACTTTATGACATGACATGGCACGAGGCATTGACGTATATACCTATTGATTATAATATCGGCATCACGAAAATAGAATAGACAGAATTCCGAGAGCTGATATTTTTAACTTACTCTAGGTACACTATAATAGGCTTTGAATTGAAGAGCATAAAATGATTACGGTTTTTTTTATATATTCTGTGGATAACTGCTAGTATTTTATGTACCCATGGTTTGCCGACACTAAAACCTTACGGATGAACACTCGTTGCGCCTACGAGTCGTAGCTGTAAGTACTCGTATGTAGATCGTTGAGTGCCGTCGGCGACGGCTCGGTAACGTTTGGCTATCTACTTACTGATCATAAACTTATTTATTTGTCTGTATTTAGTAGTTTTCCTACTTATTTTTAATTCAATATTTAATCATGCCTTTTAGATATTATGTAGGTTTTGGGTTCAATCTAATGTGTCCGTTTTCTACACGAATATTATTTTAGTATGTTTATTTGTTACGCTTTCCCACTAAAACGGCTGAACGGATTTGGATGAAATTTTACACATGGGTAGATACTTTTTATCCCGATATTTCCACGGGATCGAGACTTATGCGGGTGAAACCGCGGGTGGCAGCTAATAAGGGAATAAAAAAATAGTACACACTTTTCATTGAAAATTGTTTTACCGAAAACAACCGTCAGTCTATTATAATTTATCTCACTTCTTGGAACCGCCATCGCAATCTCTGGAGCTGTTCTGCGTTTGCTAAAAAGTTTAGAAAATCCACCAAACGATTAATGTGTCTCAAATGGACATTCCCTTTAGTTTGCCCCTCAAATACATACCTATACATTATTACGTACGCATTATGTACTTCAATCTAAGTAACATTGAGAAAAAAATATTTCTGGGAAACGACTTTTTGGTGTGAATGGCTGTTAAAACAACGCACGCAAAACATTGTGAACTTTGGATGCATGTATTCAGGAGCTGTGTGGGGATTATCAGTACATACTATGTCTTCAATAATTGATGTTATTTCACCCTTTTTGGCAATTGTTTTTAACTCTTGTATTGCATCTGGTGTATTTCCTGATCTGATGAAACTTAGCAAAGTGATTCCACTGTTCAAGTCTGGCAGCACAACTGATCCCACGAATTTTCGGCCTATCTCGATATTACCTACGTTGAGCAAAATCTTTGAAAAATTAATTTTAAAACAGATGTTAAGTCATTTCAATACACATCATTTACTTCATCTGAAACAGTTCGGTTTTACAAAGGGTCGTTCAACTACAGACGCGGGCGTGGAATTACTGAAGAGCATATTCGAGGCTTGGGAGGAGTCGCAGGATGCTCTTGGCATTTTCTGCGACTTGTCCAAAGCTTTCGATTGCGTACATCATGATACTCTCATCAGGAAACTGTACCACTATGGTATGAGGGACAAGGCTCTCGACCTTCTGACTTCTTATCTGAACAACAGAATTCAGAGGGTCGATGTTAATGGCAAGAGATCTGCAGGATCTTCGGTCACCATGGGCGTTCCGCAGGGTTCAATTCTAGGTCCTTTCTTATTTCTCATTTATATTAATGATTTACCTTACCACATAAGGGATAATCACAAGATCGTGTTATTCGCGGATGATACTTCCCTCATTTTTAAAATAAAACGTCAGTTAGTCAACTTTGAACAAGTTAACGATGCACTCTCTAAAGTGGTGCATTGGTTTAATGTAAATAATCTTCTCCTGAATGAGAAAAAGACTAAACTCATTAAATTTTCAACGCCAAATGTCAGGCAGCTATCTACCAATGTTAAAGTTAATGGAATAGAGCTGGACCCCGTTGAGTCGACAGTTTTTCTTGGAATAACCATTGACGGTAAATTACAATGGGGCCCACACATAGAAAAATTGTCAGGAAGGCTTAGTTCGGCCGCCTACGCCGTTAAAAAAATTAGACAGATAACTGACGTAGATACAGCCAGAATTGTTTATTTTAGTTATTTTCATAGTCTTCTGTCTTATGGGATTCTTCTCTGGGGAGCCTGTGCGGACATTAATGCTATCTTTGTTTTACAGAAAAGGGCTATTCGAGCCATTTACAACCTAGGTCCAAGGGATTCCCTTCGAGAAAAATTCAGAGAAATAGATATTCTGACTGTAGCCTCACAATATATATTTGAAAATCTATTGTATGTACACAAAAATATATCTAATTTTAAGAAAATGTCCGATATTCATAGTTTAAATACCAGGAATAAACACAATCTTGCTGTACATCGCACTCGTCTCCACAGAGTAGGCAACTCGTTCATGGGTCAATGTATACGCTTTTATAACAAACTTCCCATTGACATTCGAAACTTACCCATTAAACGATTTAAAAGCTGCATTAAAACCAAACTTTGTAGAAAAGGGTACTATAAAATTTCAGATTATTTAGAAGACAAAAAAGCATGGGATTGAGCTGCTCGCTCTGCTAAGCATTGTAACATTTTGAATAATATGGAAAATCATCAAAGTATATCAACCAGTTTTATTTACAAATTGTCATTATTGAATATTCTATACAAAATGACATGATTACTTTGTAAAGTATTTTATTATTGTGAATGTGAGGACTATGTGAATTTTTTTAAATTTTTTTTTTTTTCGTTCTCAGTTAATTTTATCATTGGTCTGGCAATTTGAGAATTTTATGCGGCCTACCCAAATGTCCTTTCTTTGGTATTGTTCGTCGAGTCGCTGAGCTCCTTAAGTTCTGAGTTGAGCTCCGCCATTACTGACAAATGCTTGCACTGACTGGACAGGTCCACTCAAATCTGTGTGGTTCTTTCCTCAAAAGACCATTTCAGACTCGAATTTACATGGTCCTCATATAGCTTGACCAAGATTATGTCTGGACTTTAAAAGAGACTGTGACCTCTGAGTTTGTTTCGGCCTTTCTTCTCAGAGTAGTCAGATAGGAAACGCCGACCTCATCTAGCTTATTTTTAATATTTTTTAATATGACGTGTAAAAGTGATTCCAATATCCTATTTACAGAATAAACAATTTCATTTCATTTCATTTAAAGTTAAGTTTTCGTAAAAAAAAGTTTACACTTTGACTTTCAATATCTCCATAACCAGAAGGTATGGTCCAGTACAAAAAAAAATTATCACAATGACTGGGGTACCTACAAGTGACTCCCGGCTTTTACACCCATTATTTCCTTCTGGGTTAATTTTTCCAACTCATTAATGTACTAACCAAATGGACTACATAAACTTATGGGTCCGAAAGAAAAGATTTTAATTTTAATATAATTAAGAGCTGCTTTTTATCAAATCTTTGATCAGTGGAATGTCGTGAATTGGAAAAACTATCAAAAATTCTAAATTTCCCTTCTCGGTATAAAAATTTAGTAAAATTCGCCCTAATTATAACTTATAACCATTATCCGAGGAATATTTTTTTATTTTGACAGTTTCTTTATACAAAAACGTGCAGACGTCAATTTTATTCCACGGAAATGATACCTGACATCGGAAAGTTGAGCTCATCTCATTGCAAGTGTTTTCTATTTCCACAGCTAGCTATACAAATGTATTCAGGTCAGTTAGCAGAGCGTCCGGTATCCACACTGCCTCGGCCGGCAGATGGCAGTGGTGACCGATATGTGTACTCCTTATTTATTTTTATAATCTGCTTCGTTAATCTGGACGGACGAAAAACGCAAAATTATATCAGCTGTTTATGGTTCTGTACTATTTTTATCGATCCATTGATGGATTGTGAAATATATAAAAACTCCTACGTAGGAACTTTTTACTATCTGAAATATTTGGATCATCAATTAAAGGCTTACATAATTTTGTACATTTGTGGAAAAAAAAACTTTTGATTAATAAGGTTACGTAAGTAGGTATCAATCGATACGGGTTCTACGGCATTTTGGTAAATCATTATATCAAAAAACTCAAATTAGCCCGTTTGGATTCTGAACTAAGTAGGTACCTACTTATGAGATGATGATGATAAGGTTTCTAGTTTTAATAATTGCGTAGCAAACAATCAAGAATTTATTTAAACCCGATAAAAAGGTTACATGTCCATTGTCCATCCAGTTCCTAAGGACCACAAGTTTACCATCATTAGCGAAGGCATTGGCATCCCAGAATGGGAACACCGCTGACCCTTCGAGGCGCCAACCATGACGAAATTATAACTTATTGTATTTATATAATTTTAATTTATTTTCTACAAATGGCCTGAGAAGTGGTTATTACACTTTTTGCCGTCATTTATTGTAATGACCATTTTTGGTGTTATGCGAATCCATAATTGCAAAAGGTGTAACTGCCATTGACTTACTAAATAATACCTAAGTACCATATTTTTACCGTTTTATAATAATATCAAGTTTTTTTTATTTATCATCATCATTATTTCAGCCAAAAGACGTCCACTGCTGGACATAAGCCTATGTGCAGCATAGGCGTAAGCTTGTGCTTCTCTCATCCAACGGATTCCTGCGGCCATCACCAGGTCCAAGACTTCTTGTGCTAACCTACTGCTAACGTACCCTAGCAACAGATATACCTACTGCAGTGAAATAAAGATAATGATCAAGTTTATAATTTGGAAGGCAATCGCGTGGGTTGGGTACCTACATTACATACTTATTTAATAAGCACGGTAAGTATCGGGTACATTGCCAGTTGCTATAGGCAAGTACTCCATTTGAAAAATTAAATAAGCCTTTTTTACAGTCCGTTCAACCGATTTTTACTTCTATTGCGTTGGTGGCGTGACAAATGGCAGTTGCAATGCAAATATCATCCTTATGCCTGCGGTAGTCAAAATCGCTTAAGAAAAGGGAGAAGTAATGTCTTCAAAACTACAGTGGTTTCATCTGTGGCGGACGTGGGTGTACCGACCATACACTTTGCCCACGATCCTTTCTAATCTTATTTCAAAGGTTCACTGGTTTATTCCAATTTTGATGTGTCAAAAAAACAAATAAAGTCTCTTTCCTTCACAATAAACATAGCAACAGCAACACGTAATGCTAACAACAGTTAATTCGCCAACAATTTGCATTTTTGTTCCGTCCGCGTCTCCGAATCGCGGGCTTTCCGCAATTCCGCTTGATTACAACAACGCGCTAATCCGCTTACGGACGAGAAATAATTTAAAGTAAGAACTTACTATTATGGAGCTCGTTTGCATTTGAGCAAATACGAATAATTGTAAATATCAGTGCTCATTTCAACCGAAATCTATGTAGGTAAGTAGGCACCTACTACTTGGAAAGAAAAATTGTTAATTCTGCAAAATAAACACCGAAAAAAAAACTGAAATCCAGATTAATTCTAGAGTTTGGGCGGAAAAACTGTGTAACTAATTGTTTTATTCATATTTTATTTGCATTCCATAATGTAGATAAGGTGTTACAATGGCTTAAAGCTAAGGTACAATAACGGACCCGAAAATTAATTCTAAAATTAATTCTTAAGAAATAAAATTAAGAAACAAATTAAATAATAATCAACAATTTTTAAATTTATGTTCTTAACAATAATACGAATAACTGTGTAAGGTGTCTGTTTATGTTAAATCATTTTTTTTGTTTATTGTGTGTTGTTGTGTTGTGTTGTCTACTGTGTGTAAATCAAGATTTTTTTAAACCATTTGATACTAAAAAACAAACAACACGTAGGTTAGGTATGTAGGTAGGTAAGAATAGTTAGATTTTGGGTGATTTTCGATGGTATAGCTCGTAGCGTCTTATAGTTTCAGTTTCTCGGTTATGTTCCATTCAACTAATTTGCTATAATTTTAGAAGTGAATATTCCGGTCGGTCCGTTTTATGATAATGAACCTTTCTCATGGATGTCGTCATCTCCACCCCACTACTACCTACAACATTAACTCCGTAATTCACCCATCTATTAAACCAATTTGTTGAGTCAGGCCATACGTTTGACCTGGGCCTAAAATTGTTTCCTAATGATATACTTAGCTCTTAAATGATCTACCTACATAGATGACAGGTATTTTATGAAACTCATTAGTTACAAAAAACACATCAATTTTATGTTCATAATTATGGAGTTTTCGTATTAGTGTCTGTCCGTTATTATTTATTATCTATTGAGACTCAGTCTGCGTATAAATTTTACTGCGTAAGTATATTAATTTCTGGGAGAGACAGGACTATTTATTAAAAAAAAGAAAACAAAATACCCACGAATATCTATTTGTAAAAAGGTTGAACATGTATAAAACAGATCCATAGCTTAGGTCGTACGAACTAGCTAGAGGCATTGAATCCGCCTTTGTACCTTTTTTGAGTGCGAAACGTTTAAATAAATAAATAAACCAGAACTAAATAGCCATTTCTGTGAAAAAAAATACCAACATAGACACTTAAACTACCTATATTTAAAAAATAATTTACAACTCAATCAACTCCTACGCAGGCCGTGTTTGAAAAAAGAACCATTTATTTTTAACTAGCGACTCGCTCCTGCTTCGGGCGGTTTTACGACTAGATTGAACATCGAGATTTCTTTATTATCATTTATTCTCATTTTATATCATTTATTTAGGATTTACATATATGTAAATTAAATTCACATAAATCTTCCGGAATAAATGATAGTTGAAACCACATCAAAATCCTTTGCAAAGATTGAAACAACATCGTGACCGCGTTGTTCTGATAAGTTGTTCTGACAGACAGACAGACACGAAAAGCTCCTTTAATTTATAATAGTATAGACGAGTACGATACGATTGCGGCATGCCCTGAGCGATATTGGACAGTCGACGCGACGTTTGATGTCTACAGTTCGATGCCCGAGCGTGTTACAATGTGTTTTTGTAACATTATCCGCTAAATGTATCGTTACATTTAAATGGTCCAGGAATATCTTGGTGGTAAAGTAACCCTGGCTTGTAGCCAAGTTGGAAAAGTCACCCTTTTTGAAAGCAGTTGTAAATAAATTGTAAGTTGTATTTAGCTCCATATCTATATCCAACAAAGCTAAATTAATCTTCTTCGATTTAAATCTTCTATCTTGTACTTCTTCTTGTTCAATCTAAATCAATCTGCCTAATAGCCTTTTCCCAACTATGTTGGGGTCGGCTTCCAGTCTAACCGGATGCAACTGAATACCAGTATTTTACACGGAGCGACTGCCTATCAGACCTCCACAATCCAGTAACTAGATAATACTATACAAGGGTTATCAGACTTTCGGGCTTCTGACGATCCGTAACAACTCAAAGATCTACAAATGACAACCAGGACTTTCCGAGCCACGGAGGAGTCTCGACTGTTTAAAGTTGATGTTGTCAGAACTTGAAATAAGACATGACATGTTTTAGGTCAAGTAAGACAGTAACTGCCATGCATATTGTGACAAAAAATTGTTTTGCCGCTGCCGCCGCCGGCATACCTAATTTTCTGTTAAAAGTAGAATCGTTGTAAAAACTAAAATCACCATAGCGTCCACCGCTCGGCGTGGCAACAAGTCGTGTTCGGGTTCGCGACTGCTCAATCGTCATTCTGAGGATGCTTCGTTGAGAGGTGAAAAACGTGTTGATTTCTTACAGAGTTTTTTATGACTCTTAAGGATTGGTTAACTTATGTTACGTCGGCACGAGCTATTCGAACATCCGTGTGATCAGACCAGCTGCCAACCTCCCTGACTGGCTAATGTTTTCTCAACGGCATGAGATACTCGTGTTACTCGTACCGACACGAGAGGAGAATGTATATCTTAATACTTAGTTGGTGAGAGGGTGTCTGAGGGAAGCTGATCGTAATCCTTGTAAATGGAGTTCAGAAGGACCCCTTGATTGAAAAGTTTCGCACTCAAAATTTTAGATACAAGTAAGTAGCTATTGTATATACCTAGTATGGTTATAGGGTAGGTACCTATGTATTTTAGGAGTTATACAGCTTGTAAAAAAACCCTGTCTGATCCGTTATTAACAATCAAACTGAGAGTCCATTTATGTGTTTTTTTTTTGGAAAAACGAAAAAAAAAAACACCGTATTTTTTTTTCAACTGGGAATTTTACCGACTTATTACATGGGGTGGGGGGCCGTCGTTTAGCGGGTTTCCAACGGATTAACGTGCTTTCCGAGGCACGGAGGAGTCTCGGTATGTAAAGATGGTAACCCATCTACGGACCAACCTCGGCAAGCGTAGGTAGCTTAACCTGATGGATCGACCCGTGCGGCTATCTACCTACATTTTTTACATCGTTTGATCTCTCGAAAAATTGAATTTATGTACCCTTAGCACTTATCCTACCTGTATATACGTAGGTATATAGTCCACGATGAAGGTTTACCTTTTAAGTATATTAAACTAGCCATCCATTCAATTTCATCTCTTTCATAAAAATATTCATTTGCAGAGTGCAGGTATAGGTAGAGCCATAGAGCGGTATAAAAATAGAGTTAGATCAGTAAAGAGCAGAGGTAGAGAAGTATAGAGCCAGTGATAAATCATAGTAATGGAGGACGGTACAATCACAAGATGTGTCCCTCATCGTGACCACACGATGTGGGATAATCTCACTTTTTGGAGCTGTTCTATTTTTTTTTTTTTTTGGCTTATGTCACCCCATATCTCCCTCACACATTAAACTTAATACTTAATTTTATTTCTTTTGAATTTTTTAAACTGTAGCAAATACAGAAAATCATTAAAAATATCCTACCGAACGCCAAAAGTAGTTTCAATCATATTCCAAAAGTGTACATATCAAAAATGGGCAGCAATTTCATCTCTTATAACCCTATAAAACATAACATGGTCTTTTGCCTATTAAGGCTAAGCTTTCCCTGTGTCGCTTTTCACTTTGTCGTAGACCACAGTCAGAAAATTGATGACATTTATTCTTTCCATAGACTTATCCGCTCTGGTGAGTTTTGTGTGTACCTAATGCATTAGATAGACCCAAAATTCAACAGATAACGTCATAAACAACACACCACACCACAAAAATATTAAACAAGTTCAGTCTCCCATATCTCCAAATCCATGGCCCACGGACTTTCAGACCACACCCCCTGAAGATTTTATATGATCCAAACAAAGGCAGCGCTGAAAGGGGCCCGCGCGGTATCGATCTGCACCCCCCTTACCCCCTCTCTACTTGGAGCCGGTAGCTCGATACCAATACCAGCACGGTGATACGATGTACTTAACGTGGCACCTCTAGTAGCGATATCGATGGTTTCATTTTCATGTCTGTAGTAGTGATACTGGTTGTGTGGAATGTTGGTTATTAATTTTTAATCGGTTGATTTATCTGAGAGTTTATTGTGTAGCCTGTAACTGAAGCAGTTACTGATCAGGAACAGGTTTATTCAACTATTACAGAAAGTAATCAGCTTTACTGATAACGCTAAACTCCTAACTCAGTTCTAGCCTGATAGTGACACAATCTAAATTACCATCGACACGCAAGATTCATCTGTTCAATTGTGTTCATGCTTTTAACTTCATGGCAATATGTAAGTATGGTCTAAAATATTACATAACATAACATACATTCATAGTCAGGCTATAATGTTCCCACTGCTGGGACACAGGCCTCCTCTCAGTGAGAGGGAGCGGGCCGTAATCCACCACACGGGCTCAGTGCTCGTTGGTAGATGTCACATGTATCCGAATTTTTGGTTCTAGGACATGCCGGTTTCCTCACGATGTTTTTCCTTCACCGTTTTGAGAGCAGTGGTGATGAAATTATTTACACAAAGTAAAGCGGCAGGGTTCGAACCTACGACCTACAACTCGTAAGTCGCGGCCGTTACCACTGGGCTACCTACCACTGCTCTCTAAAATATCCACACTATACCACTGCTATCTAAAATATATCTAAAATATTAGGAAATTACAAAATTACTTTTGACATTTGAGAAGGATGACTCAAGGTGTACTCAAATCTCTCATATGTTTGACGTCACCGTCTAATGACACCAAGTTTCTTAACCCTACAAATTCTACTTCCCGAAATAAATTACGAACAATACACTATTCCATAATCAAATGAAAGAAGAATAATGTTTAAAGATATTTCCCAAAGCAATCATCATTCGACAGACAAGAGCGAAAGACACATCCTCCATACATCACAATACCCTATTCTAAAAGTAATGCGTCAAAAATCCCACGTTCCAATGAAGAGTTCAATCGTCTAACAGAACTGCTGCAACGAAATAATAAAATATATACAACAGCTACCTCCACGAATACAATATGCTATTTTGCATTTGTAAATTTGAAAGTAAAATCTTTCTGAGCTACTGTCTCGCAACATAGTAGACAAAGTAGACACTGTTTTCTTTTGAAAACTGAAATTTACACGAAATTCGACCCTATATCTTGGTAGTTAGCTATGCGAATGCAGCTGGTGAGTATATTTGACCCGCAAGTGTAATTTTGTTCGTCAGACAATACATAATACGTCATGAGGTGCTGTTTACGGTCGCGAGGTATCGCTAGCGGTTTGACACATCGCTTAGCGCGAATGATTTGTGAAGGGTTAAAATCCTTGGATATGAGTGATCACTCTGTGTGGTGAACCGAGAGGTACTATCACTGTTTACTAGAATTACTAGAAAATAAAGCGTTGAGAACACTTGAAAACACTAATTGAAAAGAAACTATGTTGTTCATTTTGTGATCATGCAAATATTGCAATTCAATGACGGGAACGTACAAGCTAATTGAAAAGACACAAAAAATGAAATTACATGTTGTTGTATCGTCTCATTAACTTGTGTTGTTAACATCCTATTTTATTGGCACAAATATTTCCTGTCATAACATTCAAATTCAATTCATAACAAAAAATACAACATCAAGAACGCCATTAATTCCTGCACAGATCAATGTCTGCGTACATTTTCCGCGTCAACTAACTAACCCCCTCGTACCCCTATAATCCGCGGAATAGCCGCACCGCATCGCCGCATAACAAGAATACCAGAAATGAAACTAGTGTGATCACAGAGACTGTAACCCTTGGCCACGGGTGCCACGGTTAGTTAGGCGGACGCAGGGTTAAGCGTAATGGCACATGAAATCACCCGGAGTGCAGTTAAATGCGATGCAATGTCGACATCAAAGATGAATTTATGATTGTAATAGAGTTTTTGATGAGTTTTGATATGGAAGATATGAATATGGTTGTGGAGTTGTTTGTGGACCATTGAGATATCGCAATAGCAAGTCACATATTTCCCGATTCTAGGATTGCAGACTGGACTTAGTTGCCAATAAATTGCTTGAGTCACATCATTGTGTTTATAGGGAAGATAACAATAGTGTTATGATCACAATCTAAGTGTTATATCGTTTTGAGAAAATTGAATAATATCAATAGAATGAATGTTTTACATCGGGCCAAATCGAAACCCTCAAGTGAATTCTCCAAAACACTTCAAGTTCAAAGACAGACCAGCACAGAGCATGATAGACGTCGCAGAGTATATTTATTAGCATGACAATGTAAGTCGGTACGGCTCGCGAATAGAAATACGGCGAGCAGTGCCGGAACACCCACAAAGGGACATTCGGCCGATGGCGACCAGCCTTCCGTCGTTACGCACTGTTTTGTTATCGGCTAGCCTACGGGCTGGGGCAGCCGATGAAGCGGATGAAGTTAGGAAAATTGACAATTGAAAATGTGGATTTTTGACATGGAGACGTTCAGGATTAAGCATGTAAAGAGTCTTCGGATTCTTCCGCATTTTTTCCGCAGTTCAATACGTTTTTTTTTTACTTTAACTTTATCCTGTTGCTGTCCTAACAGGTTCCATAATTTGTACCTACCTATAAACCTTTTGTAATATATTGTATGGAATGCAATAAATAAATGATTATTTCGTCGCTAATTTCGCTCCATTATCTTTGTTGAAGTGGAGAACACTAGTACCTACCCGCTATTTCAATATTGTCTTTCCTGTTTCAATCCAAAATTTTCTAGTATTAAGACCGTCAATGGCCAGTGGCATCTCTACTGTTAAAATTACAATGAAAGCATTTTATATCTATTGCACCACCTGTAAGGTTTTTTCTCATAAATTATGGGATTACTGTTTATATCTATCGATTTTAGGTCTTGTTGACGACAGTTTCTTTAGCCACCAATCCCTGTTTGTTTTCAGATCGCTTCCTCCTATCCACTGGACCATCGTTCAACCCCATACATTCCGCAAGCGTCCTTTGTTCAAGCTGCAGTTTAGCGAAAGCAATTTCGTGTTTTATGCGCAACCAGCAGATACAACGCGGCGACATACGAGATGTGAATACCTGGCGATACACTGAACTAGGAAACCTAGAAGTGGATAACTTTTTAGTGAAGTGAACTTTGGTAAACAAAATTTGGATGGACTGAGTAACGGCCAGTTTCTTCATCAAAAGTAACAGCCAAAGTAACAGTCAACTGCGGGCTTAAAACGGTCACAGTAGTAGCAGCAGAATACAGCACAGACATACAGAATAAGCACGTAGCAGAATCATAATATGAAAATAATGAATCATCGTAAAATGTCACAAACTGACAACTCATAATATAATCTGCGTGTAATTCATATTACGAAGTATTTGACAGTTTTGAAATTCATCTGTTTGACAGTTTTCTATGGAGATTCGTAAAATGGTCCACATTATGAATTGTTTTTATGTCAAATTAGAGGAATCGCTAATGACAGCTTGGATTCAGGAAATGAACTGCTTTTAGAGGAATTGGTAATGTGGCCGGTTTAGGCCCCCTGTTCTTTTGGACTGTTCTATTTTCACCCCTCGCCTCAGTGCCGAGGGTTGTAAATCCAATAGCCCGGAAGAACTGTTGACTGTTACTTTGGCTGTTAATTCTGATGAAAAAACTGGCTGTTAGTATGCCAGCCAGTAACGCCAGCTAAGAGGATAGCTCGTAGCAAGTTGTAGTAGGTTCATAGGCTAAGTAACATCAATAGATATTCTCAGCTTAAACCTTTGTACTGCTCTACACAGCCCTAATTGATTTACCTGCAAAGAGCTATGAAACTCTAGAAGATTCTGCAGTCTTGAATCATTATGGTGATAGACAAATGTGCACCAACTCCATACTATTGGCAGGCCATTGCTGTGAGAGTTTTCTTTGTAGTGATAAGCTCGAACTATGCTGAATTAGCTTCAACATGATTATGTTGCAGCCTTGCAGCTTCATTGTCGCCTCCATCAAACTGGAAGACCGGCAAGATGAAAAGAATCAGCACTCTTTACTAATCAATGTTACTGATTTGTATGCCAGTCGGCTACTAATGATCGGTATTTATGCGATCACCCGTCCCCGAACAAAGGGTGATTTAGCTGCGCCTGCGCCGCCACACCTATTAGAGAAGCGTCGCCGTATATCAGCACGTGATTAGTTTATGTGACGCGGTGAGCCGGTGCGCGAGAGTTGCGGTTTT
Organism: Lithophane ornitopus; assembly: GCA_948473465.1. Lineage (NCBI taxonomy): Eukaryota > Metazoa > Arthropoda > Insecta > Lepidoptera > Noctuidae > Lithophane > Lithophane ornitopus. The sequence goes on from OX419626.1 coordinate 15,743,366, forward strand.
GGACTTATTACGTGTTGGCAAGAAAGGTTTTTGAAGTTTTATAAATGATGGTAAGATGGGGGCGCATGTCTCCTCTGAGTTTAGTTAAATGGGTAAGAGGAATGATAACTGGTGAAATGTGGGTGATGGTACTCTGCCTCACCCTTCGAGGAAACACAGGCATGATATCCTAATCCTAACTAATATTATAAATGCGAAAATGAGTTTATTTGTTTGTTACGCTTTTACGCTAAAACGGCAGAAACGATTTGGATGAAATTTGGCGCAAGGGTAGGCCATGACCCGTAGTAGGACATAGGCTATGTTTCATCCTGGATCGCAGACAAAATCCCGGGCAACAGCTAGTAAAGAATAATCTTTACCAAGAATAGTCAAAAAACATGAATATTTTCTTCAGCGTTTCCCGTGTCGATACAAACGCTGAAAGCACGGCGCCGGCGGGGTAATTGCGTAACACTTGCAGTAGCAATGGCTTTCATTTGGACAGTTCCACAACATTAATTGCGTTGTTTACGTTGTTGAGCAGACTAATTTTCCGAACATAATGAAGCAATGGCTTAGCCATATCCTTCGAAATCATGCAGCTCTTGCCATCGTAAAAAGATCACATACTCAACCAATTTGATTGCTAGTGGACGTGCTTACAGCAGGGGGCCTAAACCGGCCACATTAGCAATTCCTCTAAAACCAGTTCATTTCCTAGCTGTCATTAGCAATTCCTTTAATTTGACATAAAAGCAATTCATAATTTGTGGACCATTTTACGAATCTCTATAGAAAACTGTCAAATAGATGAATTATTTTGAAATATGAATTGCACGCAGATCAATGAATTGTTAGTTTGTGACATTTTACGATGATTCATAATATTTTCATATTGTTTCTGCTAAAGTGACCGTTTTAAGCCCGCAGGACACTTGTGAGGACAATCCAGTAGCGTTTGTATCACCAAATCCATAGTTTGATTGATCAGCTCCGATCCGCTCAACAGTCGATTAGCCTTTAGAAGACGATAACAATTAAAATTCTATTGTGTCTTGTTAGTGACAGTTGGAGGTTTATCGACTTCTCCAATGTTCATTTACCCAAACATTGAACCACTATCTGCTATGACACGTAATGAGCTCTTCAAATGTTTTAGCACAAAGATAACATTCAGACTCACATGAATCATACGCTAACTCTGCGGTGGCGATCAGACTTGCGGTCACTCTCGTGACACTCCCCCAGGTTATTGCCTCACCATTACACCGCTGCTTGCTGGAATTATTATTGGTTTCAAAGAAGTTCTGTCAATTATGAGGATATGTTGTACCTTTTGGTCGATTCCTTCGGCAGCGTCCTAAAAAATTATAGTAACGCGCCAGCCAATATATTGTAAGGTTTTATGCAGTAAGCAACCTTCAATTGTACTGGCTAGTAAGAAAGGCTTGACTCGAATGTTCTAGCAGTTTGTATTTTAGAATAGATATAATTTATTTTCGTTTTTAAACAATACATACATAACACAACTAACTATTTACATAAAAAACTAAAACTAAAAGAACTAACTAACTATATCTAAAGTATGGTGTCGAAAAATTCCTCCACATCGCTGTCGGCTGGTAATGTACCCAAGAGACTGGCGGCATTGCCACGTTGAATGGCAATGCTTAGAGTAGAGAGATAAGGTCGGCCTTGACTGACTTGCGGACTTGAACAATATAAAATGTATCTTTGATTTCCTAAGTGATTATAATTAGTTAAACTATCGAGAAGTGTTTCATTCGATCCGGTACTGTAGACCCTTCAGGCTCTTCAATATTGAACATGAATCTAAACCACGGCTTCAGAGCCTAGCTTAGAACTTACTCGTCTTTAGTGATGTCATTATTGCACTTAGCATGATACGCAAACGAGTAACAGTTTAACCAATCGCCAAAACCTTTACTAGTCGGCATAACGACACAAATACGCAGCAGCGTTAGTCTTCAAATATTATTAGTAATTTTCATAATAAATATTAGTCCATGGCAGGTCACCATCGGACAAGGACCTCTCAATCAGTCAACATAGTCTACAGTCAGAGGGCCTAGACAAGTGACAATCGCTTCGAAACCGTTTCGTATTTCTACAACGACTTTCAACAGGATTAAAATAAGCTTTTCCATAGCATTATGTCAGTCCTATACATTTTTGCCTTTTCCATCATCGTTATCGCTGATAGTGTGGCGGTATCTACATCGCCACATGCGAACTACGCATCAAAGACCTGACGTCAGACAGACGTCACATAAATCCTGCATCGCGCAATTAAAGTTTACCGTGCAGTGGACATATATACAAGAACCCAACATCAATCGTTGGGCAGTTGCCCGCTAGACACAACACCCGTCTGGACGGAGGATCCTCCCTTTTCTATGGTGGATGAGTGAACTTTAAACCCTGTTCCTCATACCCCTAAAATAGAATGTCACTTTGTCTAGGGCCTCAGTTCACCTAGCGAAAGCGTCTCACTCTACATTTACCGTTTAGTTACTTCACCTATCGGCTACGTGAGCGTTAGAACAGTGATTACATCTAATATTCTTCTGGGTGATCGCATTAGCTAAGTGCATTAGCATGCGAAAAATAAACCAACGCACATGCTGCTTGACGCTCGCTCGGTTAATCCCGGTAGCGCGTGCACACTGGTTCATGTGGTACGACAAGAGAATCACTGTTCCTTACCTTACGCTTACGTATTGTAGTAACGCTTACGTAGGGAATCACTGAAATAAAAACAACAGGGGGCCTAAACCGGCCACATTAGCAATTCCTCTAAAATCAGTGCATTTCCTGAATCCTAGCTGTCATTAGCAATTCCTCTAATTTTACATAAAAGCAATTCATATTATGTGGACCATTTTACGAAACTCCATAGAAAACTGTCAAACAGATGAATTACTTCGTAATATGAATTACACGCAGATCATATTATGAATCGTCAGTTGGTGACATTTTACGATGATTCATGATAGTTTCATTCTACTAAAGTGACCGTTTTAAGCCCCCTGATTCACCATCATCACATCTGATTAAAAAACAGACTGTTAATATAGAACGAATTTCTCGTACCTAGTATGATAAACAGATTTAATCGCTAGACTAAATCAGACTAAACTAGTCTGTTAGTAGACAATCACTTGGATTCTGAAATCAAAGGTCACCTTAAATCAGCTGCATATGGTTAAAAGTTAACTTTCCTTAAGTCTACTTTTTAACCGACTTCTTCAAAAAGGAGGAGATTCTCAATTCGTCTGTTTTTTTTGTTTTTTGTGTGTGTGTTATTCGATTACTCCGCCAATTATGAATCGATTTTGATGATTCTTTTTTTTGTTTGGTAGATCATGCTTCCGAGGTGGTCCCATTTAAATTTTATTAACTTTGCTTGCGTAGTTTTTGAGTTAGCTTCAATATTACGTATTTTTTCCACTTAGTTTATCTAGATGATTTCCTTATTTACTCCTTCACTGTTATTTACGTAGCAGGTAGTGGTATTCGGATTTGTGTGGGGTAGGTACCACAACTAATAAGTGAAAAATAAAAACTTTTTACAAAAACAAAACAACCGACTTTTTCCTTTCACTGTTATAGAATTACTATATATTATCAAAATCGTACCGCTTAAAACAACGCACACACACCTCCCCAATAATTTCTCGCGCTGATTCGAGCCCCGTTCGCATTAACATTCAATAAGCCATAATGCCTTGTAACAACACCGCGTAAGGATTTGAACATAACATCAACAGCGCCGAATTAACTCTAATGGCGGAATATCTCGGGGATGTATTTGAATATTTGGTGGTGAAGGAGTTAGTTGGAACAGCTGCTGATGTCCCAAGGTAGGGTGGGATGGTTGTTATTATCTTTATCTCGGTTAGCCATGGCTTAGTTACCTAACACATCATAGACATTGCTCATAGAATGCATGACCTATTTTATCTAGGCACTTTATCCTGTTTTTTTTTTGTTAAATAGGAAATCGTGGAACACTTTGCCGACATCCGTTCACATCATCAGTTCACATACATAATAGGTGTGCTGCATTGCTGCTACCACTTACCCCTGGGCCCCTAGCCAAAGTGACATTCTATCAGTGATAACGATGATGGAAATGGCAAAAATGTATGGGACTGACATAAGCTATCGAACAGCTTATGTCAATCCTGTTGAAAGTCGTTGTAGAAATACGAAACGCTTTCGAAGCGATTGTCACTTGTCTATGCCCTCTGAATGCGGATGGGCTTGTGGCTAAGTAATAACAGCCGCACGAGTCGATCGATCAGGTTAAGCTACGCTTGATACGGTTGGTCCGTGGATGGGTCTTTACATACCAAGACCTCTCCGTGTCTCGGCAAGCACGCTAAGCCGTTGGTCCCAACTGTAATTCGTGGATCTTTGTCAGTTGTCTTACCAAAAATAGTATTACCCAGTAGGTAACTAGGTTGTGGAAGTCAGATAGGAAGTCGCTCCATGTAAAATACTGGTATTAAGCTGCATCCGGTTAAACTGGAAGCTGACTCCAACATAGTTGAGAAAAGGCTAGGCAGATGATGTTGACCTGGATGCGATTAGCACGTACCAGGAAAGCATGTTACGAAAGAGTCCTTTTCTTAATAACTAAAAGAAAAGTGACACAGTGCAGTACCAGTACAGTATTATTACAAGAAATGGGGCCGCATTCACAACTTATTCACACCATCGTCGATGCGCGATATGTATGTATAATGTTATACTTAAACCTAGCTACTAACTCCACAATATAATATGGTGCGCCCACAGTCGCCCCACACCGCTGTCAGCTGTCACTCATACCAGTAAGCGGATTTGTACATCACCGCATTGTGTGGTGCGAGTTGTGAGAGTATAGCGGATTAAAGTAGCGGATGCATTCCGCAGTAATTTATGATCCATTCAGTTTTATGAGAGTATTTCGATAAGCTTTCGTATGATGTAACTACAAAAGTAATTATCAACGTAGCATTGTGATGCACTATAACCCACTTAGATATTTTATTCTTTCAGATCAGTTTTTTCATTTAGGTGACAGGATGGTGCTACTTGATCTCGGCAGCCGATGAGGTGATAGGAAAATAGAAAAGAAAGGTAACCAAACTAGAAGCTTACAAATAATACCAAGTCTTTGCGGTTTCTCATCATTGATGCACACTTTCCACCTAGCTCCTCCATCTTCGTATCATTGTCTCCCGTTTTTCTTCCCGCTTCCCGCTCTCCGCTACCTCCCATAACTTTCTCCTCACCATAAACATATCACAATAGTAGTTTGTCGTTACGTTTTGTAGACTTTCTTTGTATGTCGCGCACACAATAAAATTACTTTCACTGTCGCACTGCTACTGACAATTTTCTGGTGATGTCACTGTGTAGGTAATTACTGTGGCAACACTAAAATAATAGACTGAAGTGAAAAACGTTGTATTTTTTTGTACGTTTTGTAAAGTGTCTTACCGTGACGGTGACTAAAGCAAAACATTGTAATACTTACACATTCATTAAATGAGAATTTTAGGCAGAAGAACAGCCAACCACAAATCACCGTTTGACGTTGACGGCGTCTTCATGTCGTATCTAGCGATGAACGGTCACCAAATAGGTACAAAGTGTTTTATTGACACCTTAACGTCAAAAACTGGTGAAAATGACGAGATTGTGATTTTCATAGGTGTCGGCTGATGAAATATGACGGCCACCGCTTTTCTAGGAGTAGCTAACGGGCAACTGATGTACATATAATACTCGTATATTTGGGCTGAAACGCGAGAAAATCTGTGAAGATTGTGAAATAATAAATACCTACTTTATAAGCTTGAAATAGTTAATTGTTATGCAAGGCTGCAAAGTTGTTTTTTGGCGCGAGTACTTGTATTGAAACCTGAGCAAGCGAAGGATTCTAGGATAAAACTATGAGCGAAGCGAAGGATTCTGGGATTGAACCATGAGCGAAGCGAATATAGAATCCTGAGCGTTCCCTCGCACCACTCAGGATTCTACATTTGAACCATTTGCTTCAAAGGAACGAGACGCAGAATAAATTTGCTGCCGAGCGAAACACACAACTTTTCACCTCAATACACCGAAGAAATGCTAGGTGTCTCCATGCAATGAACAAATATTATAAAATTTGCTCTCTGTGTTCCGTTGGTTTGGGAATTCCGAAATGAATATGCCCTTCATTGTCCAGTAGCCAAATAATGTAGAGGGTATTACTAACAATCGATTTACTAATCTCCACAAGTTTTTATAAATTAATAAAGAGATTGTACTGTATATCAAAACGAGGGTGGTTTTCCTAGTGTTAAACATATAGGTACTCTGAAAAACTATGCCCTCTAAACAAAACCCTAATTCTTTTGCAATAAGATTGATTTTACTATATCCAAAAACTTTTAACTAGCTACCGATTTGACATGCCAGAGGAATTTTAACTTTATTCCATTGCAATAACGACATGGCTCATCGTACTATCAATACAATTAAAACAAACTTAAAAGTACACATACGTAATAACATGCACCACCTTTATCTCCTTTATTTTAAAGGTCATTATCGATCAATTTCTTGTGGTTCAAGGGGTAAAAGGTGATTTTCCACAGAATTTAAACGCGGGGTGCCAGCTAATCGGTTGTGGGACTTTACTAAGCTCATCGGGTTACTAAAATAATGTTTATGTTTACTCTAAGCTTATATTTGCCATAGGGTCGCCATTAAAACCATAAACCCATACGATTCACATACAACCCCATGGCAACTCCCCTTGCAGCTCAACGCAAATCCATTTTGGTAAACTTCACTAATAGATTCTGTTAAACTAAAACAAACGTAAATAAAATACTTAATTTTGTGTTACATAAAAAATATGTAAAAATGCTTTGAACAAATATATTGCAAACAATACTACACTCGCGACAATCTAAGAAGTCCGTTTTGACGTTTCGTTCTCGTACATGTAATAAAACGTTAAGCCTTGAGAATCAGTTTTCAGAAATGTAAATAAATCGTTGATTACACTCTCTAAGTATGTTCAATCGATATGTCTCCAGAATCAGTTTATAAGAAAACATTTTTGTTTAACAACAGTCATAGAAACGAATCGCTGAATAGACTATCGTAATTAGCTATTTTGGCGCTTATTCAGACGTTATTCAAGCAATTTGGGAACAAAAATAAACTGCTAATAGCTGTGTAAGTAATAGCAACGTAACAGATGAACAAGTTTTGAATAATTGTACGACAAGCTGAGTATCTTCTGCATAAAAGCATTTTGTTCTTTAATACAAGTATTACAGCTCTATTAGCCAGATGATGAATGAATGATGAATGAACTAATATGGTTAAGTCCTTCAAAGCTCAGATATTGACACAGCGTTTAGCTTATTTCAGTATATTTTATCAAGAATTTAATCAAAATTAAATTGAAATTGACAAATCCGAACAGCGTGAATTAAGTGATGGCCTAATTACATTACCTATCGTAAGTAATTTTTACCCTTATTTATGCTTAAAGAAAGAAATTGTTGGTGCGCATGCAACTTTACCGTGTATTTATATATACATTTCGTGTAAAATTTTCACGCGCTACCTGATAAGCCGGGTTTTGGAGAAATAAACAAAATTTCGTCTATTGGTATGTTTTACGTGTGAAATATTTTTTTATGTTTTATGCAATTTAGGGGTTCAAAAATAACCTTGTAATACTTTTATAATAATATTATACCAATTTCGTTATTAAAATTGAGTATTTGAGTATAAAATTCCGCATCATTATAATAGGTTATGTTATTCGATATGGCGACGCTCATTCTGAATAAAATCTGATTGCACAGTGGCTTACCGGCTTATGTCTGCATAACAGACCTTATGTATCCACTTATTAAGTTGTGCTCTGGTTAAAAGTGGTAATAATTGCTGTTAAGTTACTATATGCTTCATAACAGAAATAACGCCTATTTTATACAGCAGGTGAATATATTCTGTTCTCTTTTAGTAATACAACTAAAAGAGAACAGAATATAACTTATCCAGTATCATGCTTGATAATGGAATTTTATACCCATGTTATGTAAAAACTTACACAAACTCTTGAGTAACAGGTCTTTTTATGATGATTATTCAGTTTTAAGAAATAAAATCCGCAAATTACTAAACTAACTCAGCTAATAGTATCATTATAGCAAAAAAAAAAACATATACAGGACTTCGTAATACACACAGCTTCTATACATATATAATAAAGCTTAACCCTGCATAAGGTTAAATTGTCGGCCAGCTATCTGGCTTGTGTGCTGACTGGGTAGTTACGTTAGCCATTTAGAATAAATCAATTTGTTCTCAGAAAAAAATCGTATCGTATCTTAACAAAAAGCTTGATAAATTAGAACTAATTGCCCAATTTTCTGTTCTTACAGACTCTGATTGATGAAATGAAATGAAATTTGTTTGCAAGAATTGTAGTACATTACAGATCGTGGGGTTTTTTAACAGTTTCTAAAACAATTCGCTAAAAATAGCATGCAAAATTACAATAATTAAATAAATGAAGGAAGTTAATAAAATTGGAACATACATCATACTTATTATAATTATGAAGTATATCATCATGATAACAAAATCAAAATGAGATATATAAACCACACTCCGATTGCCGTCTACTTAGAATGACATAACGAGTGCTAAAGTTACACCCACGAACAAAAAACCACACAACAGGCTTCTTACATCTTTCTTCCCAGTATCCTATAAGCTCAAATGCGTTTATCAACAATGCGCATACGCGGATAAACTTAAATGCGGATAATCCGCTGAAATGTGTCAAACATCGCAGGTATCTGTGTCGACCACAATGGCGGAGTGTCCGCGACGCTTTATGTGGGATTACTGAGATGTTTAGTTGAATACGCGTTGTAGCGTGATGGTAGAAGATAAAATATTAAGAAAGACACGTGTAGGAGTTAGGAATAGATAGGTTTGATTAACATTTGAGGAGAAAAGTTGAATGATGGCTAGGATTTTTTTCGATTTGATGTCTCATTCTGATTGGTGTCTCGGAGCGTAGTTCAGCCTGGAATCTAGCAAATTAGTGAGAGTTGAGCAAAAGTTTTACAGTGTTTTAATCCGATATTGACTCACTAGTGTCTCATTGACATTAACATGAACTCACTTTTTATAACCATGGGGAATGGAACTGAACAACTTCTATCCTTCACTCATCAATGATTTTTCTCTTGATTGAACTCTAGAAGATTGTATGATTTCCATCATTATTGATTTCAGTCTCCCCGCCGGTTTCCAGTAATTTTTCTCCCTTCTCTCATTTACAGCGCGTGCTTGTTATTTAAAATCACTACAATATGTACCTATACCATATCAGTAGCTTAACTCTCCGATGCGTGGGTGCGGACATTATCCGCACTAAGCTTGTCTGCGGTCCATTATCCGACTGCCGATGCCTCTATTGTCCGACCCTGTTCATATCGATATTATATTGGTGGTGATACACCTGGCTGACTGGTGCCTAAATTATGTAGGATACCTATTATAATGTGAACTAATAACATCCGATTTTTTTCTGTAAAGATCGCAACGTGAAAATGTAGGTAGGTTAAGAAAGCTCGAAGCTCACTTCTAGCTCCCTATTTTGTTTTGACATGCACACTTGTTTTTCCAACTAACGTCAGACATTGGCCATTGAAATAAAATTTTAAAAAAATCTTTGATTGTGTGTGTGACGAATTTGACAAAATATTTGAGTCATGTCTAGTTTTTGGAGGACGCAACGAATGAAATTAATAAGTTAATTTATAGATGAAAAATTCTTCAATTTGAAAAAGTATCATTGTTTAAACACAAACAACCTTTATCCTGAAAAGTTTACTTAAAACTTACACTAAGTTAACTTAAACATTTACTTATAAAACTAAACAATTGTATATATTCCTGAGCACATCGTAAAACGTTGTATGAGGTATACAAATTCATACGACAATCGGAAATGGCGCTCGTTCAATCCATTGTGAAATAGACAAAAGTGTTCATAAAATAACTTGTTCGTGGATATATATCTCTCTCAAAATAAGTATTTTCTTACGTTTCAGTTCTTCCTGTATCGCCCTTAGACAACACGCATAGAATTACAATAGAATAAAGTAAGCTACACATATTTTGTCCTCTTTGTTTTGGCATAAGGACCTATTACAATACAATGACTTTTTTTCTGTAGTGCATCAATCAACCTATATGGGCACTTATGAAACGTCAGAAGCTAGGTGCACGGTTCCAATTGGTCGTTTCATATGGAGAAGAGCTGATAAGTGACAATCGCTTCGAAAGCGTTTCGTATGTCTAGAACGACTTTCAACAGGATTGACATAAGCTTTTCCATAGCATTATGTCAGTCCTATACATTTTTGCCTTTTCCATCATCGTTATCGCTGATAGAATGTCACTTTGTCTAGGGTCTCTGGAAAGAAACTCCACGGTTACTCTTTTAAAAATAATAGGTTTTTACAATATTTTCAGATAACAGTGTTAATAGGTATGGGAGGACAATGCCTTTCAACAAGTCCAGGTACTTAACAAAATAGAAAATGGACAACAAATCTACAATCCAGTAAGCCCATAACGTTTTCACATGCGCAAATTAGAAATTACATCTTGAGTAAGATATTTATTCTGACGGTCGAGCCAACCACACATATCAGTGATGACAATCTCTAGTACCTATCACCGAAATCATGCCCTCATATTATCGCATATGACAGTTGAAAAAGTTGCATTTGACATTACTTTTAACTAAAATCGCGCTTTGCACGAAATTATTTTGTTTTTATGAAATTAATATGCATCATGAAATAAGAAGTTTACTTGTGTAATTTTAAAATGTAATGTAAATTTATAATGAAATTCATTGAACTAATTTTTATGTCACTAATTTCGTACCTATTGTAATTTTGGCGTAAAGGGTGTCTCTCTATTTTTGAACCCAAACGTCATTTATTTCTATTTCTAAAATGTGAATAATTTTTACGATAAAATCCATTGGGTAGTTCAAAGTACCCTGAATTTCACAATCACGGTGTTTAAGTTATGAAATATCGTCCTAAAGGTTTACATACTAGCTTTATTTATAAAAAAGTAACCATATCACAACAGGCACTGTTCAAAGCTAGCAACTAGTACCTACCTAAGTAACCGGAGAACCTGTACCGCCTCGTACCGGAATTATCCGGTTATAGCGAGTAATTGGGCGGAATAACCACATTAAACTGTAACGAGACACGCGCCTTGTTTAGCTAACCGTCGGGAATCGATTTACAATCACGAATTACCATGTGGGTGTCCTGTTTAAACATCATGATAGAAACAATGACTTTTAGAAACTAATTAACCTAATTTTCCTTTTTTATCGTAACCTATTTTGTTGTAATAAAATGCAACCTTTTTTTGTAAGATAATGGCATAAAATTATGAGATAAACGCTGATACGAATAGGAAATAAGAAATTAAGGCTGACATGGAGATTTCACAAAAAAGAAAATTGTAAAACTGATTTTCACAATAATTATGATATAAATAGTCTTTCATTGATTAACGGCCCGGTAGGTAATACCTATAATAATAATACCATCGGTTTTATTTTTTGTTTTTAGAATCTCTAACAATAATATTTGGAAAATGTCGTTAGTTAGTGTAGAATCCTGTTGGTCCCGAATTTAAGCTGATTTTATCACTACACTGGCTCATCACCACAACCAGCCTCTCGTCATGCAGGAACTGCATCACTTTCAACCTGTTTCCCGCCATTCGTGGTGAAATGACAATTGACATTAGTGACAGCTACATCACCGGTGACTTAAAGGAGTTATTACCTTAAACGTTTATTCACTCTGTAGCTCAAATTTTGTGTAATCCTGTAATGTGTAACCGTTTATTTTCACAAATAAATAAAATAAAAATAGGTAAATAGGTATCTAAGTGTAAACGAATTAGCTATAAACATTTATGGGTCATAATATTAATCAATGGATACAGAATATTTTGAGAGTACCATGAGAGCACCACATTTTTTTGAAACTTTGAAGCAAACAACCTATCCTAGTTACAATCACGCAACTCACTTCTAAAAACAAGAATTTTCTCAGTTTTACAAGCTACCATCTTCTGTGTGATCCTTCAAATGTGACTGACTCTTAACTCTGCATAAAAATCATCGCAACACGTCAAATTCCATCCCTCTCAAAAACATAACACCAGTAGCAAAATCGACTCCATAAAAATAATAATAGCACCACGAATCGCATTACAAAAATCATATTTAACAAGTAACTTTCACACCCCATCGGCTACAATATGGCCGCCCCTCCATGGTACATGGCTACATAATTACGTGTTCACACAATGGGCCAGCACAATGGCGCATTGAGATGTCGCCGTCGGCTTTGGGGTCCGGGTGTTAGTTCAAAAGTAAATATGGTGAATGTGTCTTTTAAATATGATATTTTATTTGATTAGGTACAACTGCTGAAAAGTTTTGTAAAAAAAAAACTTGTAGGAAATTTTTCCTAAAAATACCTATTTGGTAGGTACCTACTTTAACAGGTAAGGAAAATATTCAGAGCCAGAAAAGACTGTTAGTAAAACCATTCTTTATAAAATATAGCGTTAATACAACTCCATTACCATTAAATTAGATCTTACATGTACACACTGTGACTAAGCTAAACTTATGACTATATTTAACTTATAATAAGGTTATACGTACCTACAACATAAAACTGCATCCTGCATACAAAAATGAACTTGCCATACTTACATAATTTTCCATGTATACCTAAACCCCACAACACAGTATACGGACATCTGCCTCACGTTGACATACGTAACAACTATAATAATAATTTAATTAATCAATTATTATCCCCATGAGGTCTCGTTCACGAACACTGTTCCCGCTATGCCTGCTGAGACGCCATTGTTGCAAAACTTCGAGCAGTTTCCCGCCAAATGTTACTATTGACAATAGACAAGTGGGAAAAATGTAAAAAAACACATTTTTTTTATCCGTGGCTTAGAAAATCGGGTTTAATTCCGTAGATTTTGAAGCCAAGCGTCAGCACAACATTTTATCATATTTAACCCTTCACATGCTAAGTAAGTATATTTAAACAAAAACCTTTAGCGGATTAATAAATACGTATCAGGGAAGAACTGTTTTATTTAGGACTAAAAGTTAACTAACGTAACTAACACCTAAAACTAAAATAATACCTATCTAACAGGTATTCGATGCCGTCGGTTAAAAAATTTGAAGGTAAACGTACGTCAGTTACCCAAGGTAACTCATACCTTATCCAAAGCGCAAATGATCCTAAACAGTTTAGGATAATAACGCTCAGATAAAAAAAAAAACAATCAGCATTCCAAACTCAAATTAAACACACTGAAAAAAAAAGCCTCTAAACGTCAAATTAAAACTTTTTAAATTCGACAATGCAATGAAACCATACACCGTGCGGCCGCGCATGGCCACAGATAATTGAGCATTTTTGTACAGATCCTCAATTTTTGGATGTGTCGTGTTTCAGTAACCAGACACTACCGGGTGCTCTTGATTCGTTCACAATAGGACGTGTCTAAAGGAATTACACGATATTGGGAATCTGGTAAAAGATTTAAATGATTTTGAAATGATAATGTCTGGGTAGAGAACCAAATAATGAAGCAGCTATGGTTTAAAAAATCTAAATCAAAAGTCATATTTTATTCAAACTAGGCTGAGAAACAGCAATATTTTAACGTCAAAATTGCCTATAACAGTCCCCCAAAACGCGCGCCCTTCACCACTTCCTATAGTGCTTTAGTTGGGAAGAAGAGGTGGCGGAACAAACTCCCCAGCAATGATTTGCAATTAGATAAATCAGAATTAGAACCTATTAGACCATGATTATTATTGAGGGTCATTTTTTCCATTCTCATCAGGTCACACTTCAACTGAAGGTTATTAATTAACACTGCAATTCATAGCTCAGTAATTTTAGTTGTTTCATCAATCTAACATCAATCACTGAAGGCTGAAATAAGCGAAGCTGAAATTAATATGACCGTCACGTCTTATAAACCGCCAAAAACAACCTAGGTCGTATCTATACCTATACTATGTGTAACTGAATTAATGCAATTACTGAATCGATTTCTGTGATTCTAAACCGTAATCCTAGTCCTAATATTATCCTAATCCTAACTTCCTAGCTAGTATTATAAATATGAAAGTGAGTTTGTTTGTTTGTTACGCTTTCACGCTAAAACGGCTGAACGGATTTAGATGTAATTTGGCAAATGAGTAGACCAGGACCTGGGTTAGGACATAGGATACTTTTTATCCCGCTATCGAGACTTGAGCGGGTGAAACCACGGGGTGCAGCTAGTTCTTAATTCAAGTATTTTATATCGCCCATAAAATTATAATAAAAATCATACTTCAATATCCGTTTCGTATATTCAAGTCATAATCAGCCTTCGTACATACAATTTTAAATAATAATTGCCCGCACAATAGGTGTGCAGCGGTTCACATCGCGGTATTAACATTATGTATCATTACAAATGCTCTCATCAGCTCGCGGACTAATCGAGATCGCTAAATTACATCCGGATATATATCATGATGTTGGCGACGGATATAACAGAGTCAGGTTAGTTTTTTAAATGGGATTTCAGGGTGTAATCCGACCTGCCAGGGTTGCGGGAAAGTCCGAAAGGAATACCGGGACCTTGGCAACAGGCAACTGAAAGAACACGGGTGGGCTTTAGTCAGTAAAAGTCTGATACTTCAGTCAGTTCAGTCTAAACTCCGCTCGCAGTCGCTCCGCCCAGAGCGGGAGAAATCATTTGATGATTTGCCACAATAAAAAAAAAAGGGCGTAATCCGAAACTATGGATGCCTAAACGGTGTAATCGCACATCGACGCTGCCGCGCTGTTACCATGAATTCCGTAGATATATGATTCTAAACCCGCCAGCCCTGATTTACGTCAGTGATTTAAAAAAACGGCTGTACCATACATTTTGACCTCTTACTAGAGTCTAGAATCATGTCTTACATTCTTGTGATACCTTCAAGGTTTTAACAGCATACGCGTCGATGTCAGTTACATCCTGTAGAGTAAAATGAACTGTAAACACTGATCTGATATTGAAAACTTAAACTTCTTAATCTTTCAACGTTATCTCATCAGTTCAATCAGTCTTTGGTGGAATTTTGTAGTAAACTTCGTAACATAAAAGGCCAATGAAGATACTTTTCTGCCCATCCAGTTACATGTGTTTGAAACACGAAACTTCCACCGTCCATGAAGTTTACTGAAAAATTCCATACAAATTGGTCTATTGCGTGTCCAGTAACAGTCGGGTATAAAAAGAGAGTTTCTTTACATAGAGGTAGGTACCTAAACTATTTTTTGTAAAAAAAAAAACAGATGTAAAACCGGAATAGATACTTACAAGATTAATCATCATATTCTACTACGGACATAAGAACCCATCGCCCTCGTAAATCATACGCCATGACGGAATGAAATCACTCTAAGATACTGTACCTACGTATGTATTCACTGCTTTTAACACTTCAAATATTACTTCCATTTGTAATCACAAGAATACATCTGCTAAACTTGAACTTTTTACGGTAGGTTCCATGATCATTGTGAAATGTGTTTAAAAATAAAAAACATAACGTTCTAATTTTGAATGTTGTGAGCTTGTTCGTTTTATGAGCACGTATGTTACTGCTAAGCTTTCTGTAAACACTTGGAATAAAAGTTCATGAAAAGAACATGCTATTATCATTTTAAAAATATGACATAACGTAAGTAGGTGCTACTTAACTATCCATCGTAGTTTCAGGTTAGCATAATCAGCCTATAAATGTTCCCACTGGCACACGGGCCTCCTCTCTTCGAGAGGGAGTGGGCTTTAATCTACCATACGAGCCCAGTGCGGATTGGTAGATGTCACAAATCTTCGAGTTTTTTTGGTTCTAGGAAATGTCGATTTCCTCATGATATTTTCCTTCACCGTTTTGAGAGCAATGGTGATGAAATTATTTACACAATGTAAACCACCTGACTGGGTTCGAACCCACGACCCACATCTCCTAAGTCGGGACCAGCAGAGTAACACACATAAAATGACAATTGACCGCAATGGGTATCATTTTGACATAAACACACGTTCAATGCGTTAAATAATACTTTGTTGAGTAGACGAATTTTTTAAACCTAATGGACAATATCCTTCAAAACTCTCAGATTGTGATTGAAAGTGTGTTACGCAACTACTTAGGGTGCAGGTTACAACGTTTTTAACACTATATAGATCTAAATCTAAATAGAATGCAATTCGCAACGCTGTATGAAACCAAATTAGGAGTACATAATCGAGATTAGCAGTGTCCTTTTCAGAAGACACGTCTGTCCGATTTTAAATAGATAAATGCAACAATCAATACCACATTTAAAATGTATAAATATTTAGATAAATTGAAGATTATTATTCTGACAGATATTATTTGCGGCTGCGACCCGAAACGATTCAGTCCTCCCCGCGAAATGTATGCGCATATTTATAGTCCTAAATGTGCGTTAATCGACTGATATTGAAGGAAATGAATATTGTAATGTTGTGTTAAAGATACAATACTAAATAGGTTTTTATTTATAAAGCTTTTATAAAGGTAGCTCATGAATACTTTTGAAAAACATAATCTACGTGTATTTTTAATGACAAGGAGTATGCATTATGAACACAATCGTGTTATTCTACAGCCGGTATGATCTGTAAAAATATCACCGTGAAAAGGTGAAGTCAAAGTGAGCTGTCATCAGCATTGCTATTCTGCAACCATCTCACCGTGAAAACTAACGTGAAGTGAGCGTGGAGTGAGCTGTCATTGTCATCGATAAGGCAGTGACAGTTCACTCCAAGCTCACTTCACCTCAGTTTTCACGGTGAGATGTTTACAGAATAGCACAACAGTTCACTTCGAGCTCACTTCACCTAAGTTTTCACGGTGAGATTTTTATACAATAGACCTATCGGTCTTCATCTAATCCATTTCGATGCAGGTCGAGTCTCATTCATCCTACTTTACTTTTTAGAGAAGAAATAGTACGCACCCTAGTACCTGCTTAAATGTTTCAGGAAAATTACATAACATCACGCCTGTAATTTCCCAATGGTTAGGCAGAGGTTTACCTAGAGTATGTCTTAATTATGACAAAAAACATAGCGCATCCCCTATTTATGTAAACACCTATGTTTCACAAATAAACTGATTGATTGATTGAAACTTCTGCCATATCATGCCTAGATACATTTCTTGAGTAACAGTTAAACAAATTATTTCTAATAGATTTCTGTATATGATTGCGCCTTGAGAACCGAAACGTCTGTTCCCATTTTGTAACATTTTACCTCATGTAGTACCTACGATGTACTTACATTTTTAGTTAATTAAGATTCTACGATCTGATAAAGTTGTAATATTATAGCGCTGTCGAGTGCTTGCGGTTATCGTGTAATAGAAATTTTGAGAGTATTTCATATTGTTTTAACCATCTGATAACATTTCTACAAGATTCATATCTTGCGTGAAAAATTGTTGAGCTTCCGCGGGTTTTTTTAAGCTTTTTTTCCATTTCTATAATACTACCTAACCTGTCTTGGTTACTTACCTAGAGTTTTTAATTTATTCCATGATTCACAATCAATCTGCCTAGCCTTTTACGAACTATGTTGGGGTCGGCTTCCAGTCTAATCGAATGCAGCTGAATACCAGTATTTTACATGAAGCGACTGCCTATCTGACTTCCACAACCCAGTAACTGGGCAATACGATACCCCTTGGTAAGACTGGTTGTCAGACTTTCGGACGTCTGATGACCCGTAACGACTGTCAAAGATCCACGAATGTCAGACGGGACCGTCCGGGCTTAACATGCTTTCCGAGACAAGGAGAAGTCTCGATATGTAAAGATGGTCACCCATCCACGTACCATCGGCAAGCATTATTCCATGATTCACAATCCAGGTATTATTTGTTTCTGCCAGGGTTGCGGAATAGTCCGAAAGGGATACCGGGACCCTGGCAACAGGCAACTGAAGGAACACGGGTGGGTTTTAATCAGTAAGAGTCTGACACTCCCTTCCGCTCCGCCCAGAGCGGATGAAAAAAAAAAAGATATTATTTGTTTTGTAAAGTAAATTGTTACAATTCATAAGCTTGCAAGATTAACAATCCACGTATAATACGAAAATACCTACTTACTTAAGTAACAACTTATTTAATTATTGCAATATCAAATAACAGATTTTCCTGAAAACATAACTTTCCTGAATGTTAACAGCTCGCGTATCAAAAGACAAAACGAAATTATTTTAGAAAATACTCAGTTCACCTGGCATCCTGACAGGAGAAAGTGCTAAAATAAAACCTCCTGTCCCCGTCGGAAATAGAATCGTGATCTAATAGTAATACTGCCACCTGTCTTATCTGAAGCTCAATAAACACGTCCACTATTAAGATAAGAAAACTATTTAGTTCTTACTAGGATACTTTAGATAAAGAACTAACCAGATGTTTAACCGAGTTTATGCTTGAACTTGTGACCTCTGTTAGTGCTTCTGTCATACTATCAGAAAATATTACCAACCATAGTCATAACATAAACTCGAGGAACTCGTGGTTAAGTAATAACAGCCGCACGGGTCGAGGTTAAGCTACGCTTGCCGGGGTTGGTACGTAGATGGGTGACCATCTTTACATACCGAGACTCTTCCGTGCTTCGGCAAGCACGTTAATCCGCTGGTTCTGGCTGTGATTCGTGGATCTTTGACAATCGTTACGGATCGTCAGAAGCCCGAAAGTCTGACAACCAGTCTTACCAAGTGGTATCGTATTACCCCGTTGCTGGGTTGTGGAGTTCAGATAGGCAGTCGCTCCATGTAAAATACTGGTATTCAGCTGCATCCGGTTAGAAGCCGACCCCGACATAGTTGTGAAAAGGCTAGGATGATTGATTGAGTCATAACATAAATTACAATGTGCTAGGAATCATTAATTGAGTAGTTCTTTACTAATGGCTTCTACATTTGAAGTTAACCAATGGCGTCACTCTTTTTTTTTTGACACTTGAAGTTTTATAAACATGAAATTGACGTTGATGATGAATACCAAATAAGAGACACTAGCTACTACAGAAGCCATTAGAACGAAATTCAAACAAGTCACAGGACTTCTCCCTACAATCACATATTGACACAAGCGCATAATAGGTGCAATCGCGAGCATCCCGACATGATAGCAACACCAAGTGTCCCGCAAATATTTGTCGCCAGCAATAATCGCGCCGATTTGTTCCTAATCCGATGCGACGCGACAGACACCATAAAAACATTATCGCAAACCCCATACAATGATGGGACAATGACGAAGGGACAAAGCCATTCATCCCTACACTCTCGCACTATATTTATTTACAGTGAATAATATACAGATAATAAATAGTGTTTTTTTTATTCGTGAACGCAGCCGTTGGTGTCGGAACGACGCCTGTCGCACCGTGGGTTAGTGTCCCCAAATCCGATGGTATTTTACAGGATAAAAGGTAGGTAATTTATTTATTATTTTGCATTTAATTGAGTCGTGACTTTAGTTAGGATGTAAATTAATTTAAATGTAATGCTCTAATTTGCTTATTGCTTAACAATGCGTTACTAAGACCCAACAAACAGTGCTAATCTTATGATTAGCATAGCCTATAACCTACTACTTGAGTACTTTTTAATAAAAAAGTAATAATCTTTAAATTACAAGTCCACTTATCGTGAAGATCTATGTTAGCAATAAGTACTTAGTTTATGAAGCATCTAATAATGAAATTTAATGTTTATTTCTGTAATTAGATCTTCCAAGGCTCTTTTACAATCATTACAATATATTCTAGAATCAGCGCTATCTAGGCGCTGGCATTTGTCTTAGCTTAGGTACTGATCCCTGAAAAGAAATCCAAAAACAAACTCAGAGGTCACGGTCTTTGGCTCTTTTTTTAATGATTTCTGGCATTCTACTAAAGTTCCTTCCCCAATGTAGAGTTGAAATAACTTATACTTAATCCTTAGGTAGGTATGTCCCAAAAAGTCCAAACCAAAGGTGTCACGATAATATGCGGGATTATTCCAAAGATATCGATCTCGCCTGATCAGCGGTGCCAAACATCGCCATTTGTACGCTACCAAGACACAAAGGAGGATTACTTCACGATGTTTTGATTGCACCAGGGCCCCAACGTGTGATATTACACATTACAAGCTTAATTATATCAACGAAAACGTGTATTTTAAACCTTACTCCTGTGGAAATTAAGGCGGTAAGATTCGGGGTGTTAACTTTGTCAAAATTGACGGAGCGTAATGTTTTAACGACTCAACACTTCTGAGAAGATTATTTAAGATCTTTGTGGCAGCTTGTATGGTATTTTGGCTACTTTAAGGTTTAAGACCCTGGAAACAGGGACTGGCGATAAGATTTAACATGTGAATGTAACACTTTTTTTGAGTAAATAAGTGGAGATTTAAGTGACACCTGCTAAAGGTGTGTGGTTTCGCGTGAGCCATCACGTTTTACAGATTTTGATGACGGCAAACGTAGGTAGGAACGTCCCAAACATCTGTGATCCTAAATTCATCTTCAAAATAATAAGACACTGGAATCTTAAAATCTTATTCAGGATTGTCCTTTTTTAAGCTTTACTAGCATGGCTGCTTACTTTATATCTCGTCTTGGATTCATGACTCATCTTTCACGCCAACTCTTCATACCATAATCTCTTCACGCAAATGCAATCTCAGCCCAAAATATCTCATCAACAGTCATTAGCATCAAATCTCCCATCGTGAGAGAAAACGTGTCCAAGACAAAGCCTTGTCCAAACAGTAGCTAAACCAACTTTCACAAAAGAGCTATGCAAAAGTCATGCGTATTACCCACAATGGTACGCCACAATGCTACCCTAAATCTTATCATTAGAGAGCTAATCCTTCAACGAAAGATGGTGATAATAGTGTATAATCCTCTGAACAATTCATTAGAATGAAATCAGGACAGGAAGACGAATAGATATAAGTTTTTGGAGTAATGTTTGCTGCAGTTTTGAATTTGGTCGCGAGATTTTTTTTGTGTGAGTGAGAAAATTAAGATAAATATTGACTATGAGTAGGTATATACCTACCGACTCAATGAATACCTGAACCCATTGATGAACCACGCCATTCAGAATTCCAAAATAACTTTAAAAATTGTTCTAATGATTCGAAATGTTGCACAATTAGGTACTCAGATGACAATACTCTATTGTTGAGCTCAAAAGTTGCAAAACCTGATGTGTTAGCCTAGGGATATGTAAGGATTGCTCGGGGTCCACAACCTAACTATTGAATGTTGTTAGCTATCCCAGCATCTTTTGTACGAAGGACAAAATCTTGCACAGGACGAAGACTGGCTTGTAAAGAAATTCATTTGGTCTTCACAAAGGGAAATATAAACTGCAATTCTGGACTTTCCAAGAATTCCTTCTGTCAAAGTAGGTTACTGGCTGTCTGGACATAATCCTGACCACGTCCGGCATCGATTACTTGCGTGTACCACACAATGAATAATCCCCCATTGTTGAAAAAATATGTCAAAATAATGCTTTGTTCAATCCGGAAGGATTAAAGCTTAAGGAATGGTTAGATAACGTTTTTAATTAAGCATTATTCGTTCGTTTTTGCATAACGTAATCGTTTGATAAGCCAGTGATAAGGATGCAACTTTCGAAGAATGACTGATCTTTTATTCTGGCGAGTTTAGGCTTAGTTTTTGTCTCTTAAATTCCTGCGAATGTATAAGCAGAGATGATGTTATCTTTAGTCCTTATATAATGATCAAACCATCTCGGTGAAGGGAACTTATAAAATTTGATTGTTACCTACGAACCAGAAAATCTTGTCGGAACAGATTTTTCTCTGCATAAGTACCGAAGTTTATCCAGCAAAGACTTAGGAAGTTTAAATTGCAGAGCAGTGTCCTGGTGAGTCTAAATCAAAACACTTCAATTCGTATCGAACATTTATTCCGAAAATTGCATTCCACTAAAATAAATTAGGTATACATAAACATTTTGCAGCCGTGGTCAGTTCATTACATTCCTCTATCAACGCACATAGTAAGAGTATGGAGCGTACGCGTAGGCGGAGTAAGGAAGCGCGTAGTCGTAGGCACTATAGGAGTAGGCTACTGGTGAGGAGTAGGCTGCCAGTGGGGCACTGTAGGCTGCTACTGGGTAGTCGTATTCAACGACCAGGGGCTTCGGCTTGGCTGAGGCGAAAGCCAGGAGAGCGGCGAACAGTACCTGGAGAGGAGAAGGTTTTTTTAGATAAATAGTTGCAGTAAGATTTTTTATAAGAAAAGTGGATTTGTAGCCAGGACCTGATTCTTGACAGCCAGTGACCAAAATACAAAGGAAGCGGGTGATCTATGACTTGATGACTATAATGGTACTCTATACTGCGCCATCATCGTTTTTGTACTTTTTTTCGTTATTGTTTACAAACTACCTCATATTTTCTATGTTTTAACCTTAAATTATAATAATATAAACATCCGGACAAACCTATTGAGGTTTTTTTTTGTTTTGTTTGCGATGTTTCTGTTTATATTTTGTTTTGTTACTCAATTAATAAACAATAAAAAAATAAATATAAATCGCACAGAGAGCTGAATTTACAGGCAGATAATGATGTAGGTAGGCACGTACATACTTAACCTATTACAATGTGCAAGGTGGTTCAATATAAACATGCAAGGAGCATTGATACTGTCAGAAGATTTATTTATCATCTTCTTTAAGGACTTGTAGAACACATCTTTAGAAAATTGAGCGTAACAATTAGCCTATATTTCCTCCTAAGTACCTACTTACTTATAAGGAAGTATATAAAGAAAATCGAACCAAGAGAATTAAAGGTTTAGTCGGTAATAGGTATCTTGCAATGGTGTAAGAAAAAATGGATTAAAACATAATAAACCATTCAAAATACAGAAAAAGACAGTAATACTTACGAATTTGAACATCTTGAAGATTGTTTGGTTTTCGTTTGCTGCGAGATGTAAGAGACGATAGGACACAAGATCCGATGTGTAATGATGACTGATTAAACAATAGTCCCTCTTATATATCATCGATCAAGTATGAACGTGCCTACTATACGGCAGTGTAAGCGGATAAACTGCCCAAATATCCTGCTCCTGCGCATTAGGAATAATAATCACGCGCAGCCTTGCGCAGTGTCACCGCACGGAAAAAGTTATTAGATCAAGGAGTAAACCTGACTAGTCGGCTAGTGACCCTGTCATTCCTGACAAGGAAACGAGTTGAAGTGTCTTGTCTCAAATAAAAGGATAAATTAAACGTATCCTTCAATTCGCTAATAACACCTGATGAATGAATTTAAAACCAATAATAAAACACAGTTAACATATTAGAAAAACCGGCTAAATGCGAGTCGAACTCAAACACAAAGGGTTCCGTACCGTATTAAGATCGAACAAAAAACGCCGAAAAATACCCGTATCTTGTATGGGGACTCCCCATAAAAGAAGCGTGTATTTTCGGCGGCCCCCATTCATTATTTACTCTATAAAAAAATGTTACAGCGGCATATATAATAGAAATACACAATCTGTGAAAATGTCAACTGTTACGGTTCATGAGATACAGCCCGCTGACAGACAGACGGACACCGGAGGCTTGGTAATAGGAAGAACAGTAATAAAAAGAAAGTCCATTCCATCCGAAAGACATTTGGTTAGCAGCAAAAGTATTTGGCATCGGGTTAGTCTGACCTCTGACCTCTGTACCCATAATGTTACTAGCTAACTATCAACCGAGTCCCCTAGCAAATTATCTCGTCAATAAACGATAGGTCCCCATTTGAAACTCGACTCAACATGATTAGGCTTCAATTTGGATAATACGAGCTAACCCGATCTCCGTTTAATAACAAATTACGTCTAACGAACTCATGTAACAAAACTCCGTCATTTTGCCGAGCGACGATCCGCCATGATTAGTGAGTTGGTACCTTTCCCGCCATTTTCGCAGTAATGGCGACATACACTCCCGTTACAGAGTCATTACTGCCCTTTGAGAGCTGAGCCGAGCATTGCCGGTAAACACCGCTTTGCCGATAGTTATCCAGAGGTTAGTTTTACTTTTAATAGGGGTGTTCTGGTGAGGTGTCGAGAGGTGTCGAGTTTGTGCCTACATACTACCTGCCTATTTACCCGACTGCCCCAGAAGGAGGGTAATGTTTTTCGAGATGTATGTCTATTTCTTTGGCACGCTCTGTAACCTAAACGACTTGATGGATTTTAACATACGAGTCGTATGTCGTTTAGGCTTAATTTTAATTTTTTTAGCTTTTTTTTTTAATTATCATAATTGTGGGAGTGACATAGGCTATTTTTTTTTTTATATATTTCATCCGCAAACAAAAAAAAAGAGAGGGGAAGGTTTTAAAAAAAAATACATTACAATATTGGTATCAACTAAAAGCTAGTAATGAGTTAATTCCAAATATGTAAATTAATAAAACTAAAAAGCTTGTAATAAAACAAATTATGACCGTATATAGTGATATTAACCAATAATTATAACTTGAAATATGGTGTAACTTTTGTTTGTTCCCCGCCTGAACCAAAATTCTAGAGATTAGGTATGATGCTCGTTTTTCTCTTTTAAGTTATGCATTTGTGCAGGCGGGTTTTTTAAATAATTTGTTTGATTAATTATATCGCCTACAGATTCTATTATGGAGACTTGTGGCCACGAGAAAACAATTTTTTGAGTGCCATTGTACTTTACTTATGTATAAAAGGTATAGGGGCACAGCACAGCCATACCCTTGTAGGAGATATTGCGAGTGATTCTCCACACTTTATTATCAACATGCATATTGCTGACATTGCGCTAATCTCACAGAGTAAAACAGACTCTCAAAACAAGGGGCCATGGTCAAACCTAAGGATGATCGGAGAAGTGCCTGTGTGTGCCTCCGATAGCACGTAGGTAAAAGCATTGGCTCTGGTTTTGGTCGACATGAGGATAACCTATTAAGAGCATAGTTAATTACTAATCTATCAGCCTACTCTATATTTGGTGTCTCTAATGGTGAGGACACCATTGGTGACACCAAATAGAGAATAGGCAAATCGTCTCGATTTCTATGGGCATCTGAGGTGCTACTGAGCTGAGCGATAGTACGTATATAGCAAAGTAGCGACTTTCTAGCTTTGGTGTTTGTCGAACCCACTGAAGAAATAACTATTTTACTTTAGCACGATGTATTTGTATGTATTTTTCAAAAATATATCGAAATGATCATTTTTTTTAAATTCTATTCCTTTCTTTTTAATAGGCTCTTTTCAATTCGCAAAAAGACTCATAGCGACATCTTTGATAAACAACCAACAACTGTCAAATCAGTTTTAAAAATGGGTGACACTAGATGGCAGCGCAAAAATGTGAAAAAAGGAAATGAAAAGGATTTTATAAACTTACCTATTTAATATAACCATATAAAATCCGAACAAGAAAAAGAAAAAAAAGAGCGGTTTCTAAACCAACATAATTATACAATCCAAATAGAATCGTATCAAAGAACGATTATTTTAACTATGGCAACAATGAAAACTCGTTGTCACTGTCATTGTCAATGTCATAATTTCATCCAATTTCATCTGAAAATTGTTTGGATTCTGTTTACGTGTTTATCGTTTCTACTGATAAATAAACAAAAAGAAATAACTTGCAATGATCGGTGTGCGATTGAACACGTTCAATGACACTTCTGGTGAGCCAGAACAGGATGCTAACTCTGCTTTAACTGAATTAGACAAAGGTATTTATAACATAACCTTACTTCCAGATACTCTTTTTGTGCCATATCTTCAACTACTAACAATAAATACCTTTTTCTAGGCCTCCGGTCTGGTAAAGTGGGTGAGCAATGCGAAGCCATCGTCCGTTTCCCGCGTCTGTTCGAGAAATATCCATTCCCCATACTTATCAACTCTTCATTCCTAAAACTGGCTGATGTGTTTCGTATGGGCAACAATTTCCTTCGTCTATGGGTGCTTCGCGTCTGCCAACAGAGCGAGAAGCATTTGGACAAGATTCTGAACGTCGACGAGTTTTTGAGGAGAGTTTTCAGCGTTCTACATTCAAACGATCCAGTTGCAAGGGCTCTAGCGCTAAGGACCCTTGGTGCGGTGGCTGGGATCATACCAGAGCGGCAGAATGTGCACCATGCTATACGTAGAGGGCTGGACAGTCATGATAATGTGGAGGTTGATGCTGCTATTTATGCTACTACTAGATTTGCTGAGCATTCCAAGTAAGTTGTTCTAAATGTATATTAATAATTGTATATTAAAATGTATATTAATAATTCCAAATCCTATGAGTATCTAAAGCTAATATTTGTTATAATTTCCATAGGTGAGTTAGTTATGTGCTTGTGCATGCACCCCGGAAGAGCATTGCAAGATTTTACTAACACAAACATGAATATTTTTCACATTAACTTAGTTCCACAATCCTGTTGAGAAGAGATTAAAACTGTGAAAGAATAAGCCTTTCATGGATATTAAATTTTTTTTTGTCTTTTAAATGTGATTCCTTAAATAAGCAGTTTATTTTCAGTGCCTTTGCTGTAGCTATGTGCAATAAGCTCTGGGACATGGTAGACTGTGAGAGCACAGCAGCTGAGCGCAGAGCTAAGCTGGTCAGGGCTCTTAGGACTGTTCATGGTGGAGGTAAGCTATTAATTATTTGAAGTTATTAAAAGTCTTTGGTACTTTCACAAATAGTATTTTGAAAAAGGGCAACTTAAGCTCTGTCCATCTGAAAGCATTCTTAATCGACTTCATAAGCCCTTTTTACCCAACTGCCAAGGAAGGGTTAATTAAAATATTTCAATTGAATTTCTACGCAGACTACAAACCATTTATATTCTTTAAAAATTAAAGATTTCTTCTTTAAGCTTAGATTATGTGCAACAAAACCATTGAAGCGGAACAGCTTCTTACGAACCTTATAAAGTTTAAAAAGTTCCTACCACTCAAAAAGTTTCTTCTTATCTGATAAATATAAATAAACTATCTAAGCAGTCATAGATAACCCTGTGTTCCTCTATATTATTCCATAGCTGTCAGAGCACAAGGAGTACTGAAACTGCTCCGTTCCTTACTGGAACGGTTCCCATCGTCCAGTTCTGTGCGTGCCGCTATCTCCGCTCTTACACATATCGCCGCGGATACCGTTGTGCATGTGCCTGATCAAGTAAGCTACATAATTATACATACACTATGTAGAAAAAACCTATAGATAATTTTAGATTGTTTGTTTGTCACTATGCTATAAATTGAGACAGTCAAAGGTGTACCACACATGTAATCCTAACTAATATTATAAATGCGAAAGTGAGTTTGTTTGTTATGCTTTCACGCTAAAACAGCTGAACGGATTTGGATGAAATTTGGCACAGGGGTAAACCATGGCCTGGAATAAGACATAGGATACTTTTTATCCCGATATTCCCACGGGATTGAGACTTACGTAGGGGGAAAACGCGGGGTGCAGCTAGTTTAAAATAACTATGTAAAAAACCTTTTATTTTCTCAATACTTTGTTAAGTAATTTATAAAATAAAAATTATAGTAGCTTTAAGTCCTCCTAATTTCTTTTTCAAACTCCGAACTCTGCCCTAAAATTAGAGTTCCGTTACAGGTGGAGCTACTCCTAAGCATAGCAATGAACGATGCCCGTTCCTCCGTCCGGCGCGCCGCACTGTTAGGGCTCCGCAAACTGGCAGAACACGCAGCCCTGTGGCCAGCTGATTGTGTAGAGAAGCTGGTGAGGGCTGCCACTGATAGCCAGGAGATGGAGCATACTATGCTATGCTTACAAGTTATGCAGGTGAGTGACATAGCGCCAACTTAGATAAGTAACTTAGAGCTGCGTAAACGGGCTGAACATGCAGCTGTGTGGAGAAGCTGGATAGGGTTGCCAGTGATAGCCAGGAGATGGAACCTACCATGCTGTGATAGCAAGTTATGCACGTGAGTGATGTGCCCTTAATTTAGTTTGGTAATGACAATATTTACGTCCTATATAAATCCATCTGTTTTGGTGAAACTACTGTTTGAAATTCATAATTTATTATTTTTAGCTACATGTTAATTACTGTACAAAATATTTCAGACACTATGCGAATTGTTATATGAATAAATAAATAATAATAATAATCTCTTTCCCACACTGAAGTAAGACTGGGCATACGTGTGTGGTCATGACCACCTGGCCTACGGCATCTTCTCAATCTTGCTATTTTGGAAAGGACCATTCTGGAACAATATGTATGCTATGAAGATGTCTTCCAGTTGAGGGCGGGTACCTGAACTTTAGAAACAATCAGCACTTGCTCAGACTAATACCATGTATTTCGTCTGCAGAAGCTGGTATCCTGCCCAGCAGTTTGTGCAGCAGCAGCGTCTCCTACCGGCGGTTGTGCAGCATTACGTCGTTACTGTAGCGAGGCGACGCTGTCAGCCGACCTCACTCGCGCCGCTACTGCTGCGGATGTACTCACACGGCTGATAGTACACTGGTGAGTTTAAGGGCCTCACCACAAAAACTTAGACACTTGTTCAACGCGTGTTTAATGTCAGTTTTATGTCAAACTCCATACAGAAATGTCATGTTTAAAAGATGTGTAGGCTAAACAATTGATAAACACGGTTTTGTGGTAATAAGGTATGTGTTTCATTTCCTAGATGGATACTTCTGGATGACTTTGTGTTGCTTATTTAGGGCCGGCGCATATGTGGTGAGGTTTACGGTGGTATAGCTCAGCGTGGTTATCACTACCAAACAAATATCGCCCGTGTGGTTTCACATAATCTGCATGATTTATGCTTTAATTACTGTTATGTATATTTAGTAATGACGTGTGACTCCGGCTCCATGAAAACCGAAGATATTTTTAATTTGTCTGTCTGTGATGTCTTGTTTATAAATTTTTTTAGTTGTTTTTTTTTATGGGATTAATGTTCATATTCATATAAAACATTAATGTTGCAAAGTCAAATCTTAGTACACTTTATAGATCTCAAAAATTTATGACTAAACTCTTGTTTCAGCTATGAAGAATGTCTTCCAGTTGAGGGTGGGGACTTGATGTTGGCTCTGGAAACTTTGGTCATAGCAACCGGGGATAATAACAACCAAAACAACATCAAACCACTCCGAGTTGCACTGCGTTGCTTGGTAAGCAAAAAGATTTGTTTTTCAAGCGTATCTTTGTATGTGGGATTCTTTATACCTTCGAAGCATCCTAACGGCTGGATGGATACATGAGGGACAAATCGACTCGTCTTTGTCGCGCAATACATAATATAGGCTAGGTTTTGGATTTTAGCCGTCAAGTAGTAGTATCATGAAAAAAAAAAACAATATTTATGTGCGTAGGTACAACTGAGCCGCGCCGAAGCCACAGTGTACGCGTCCCGCACGGCGCGCGTCGTGGGCACGCAGCTGCAGGCGTGCGGCGCGGGCGGGCCCCGCATGGCGGCCCTGCTGGAGGCGCTGGGCGCGCTGGGCGGGGCCCCGCACGCGCCCGCGCACCTGGCGCCCGCCATGCCGGCCCTGCATCACGCACTACATCACCTGCAGCGGTACGTACACTGCTACGAGATCCTGCATCGCGCAATTAAAGTTTACCGTGCAGTAGACATATATACAAGAACCCAACATCAATCAATCAATCGTTGTGCAGTTCCCCGCCAGACACAACACCCGTCTGGTCGGAGGATCCTCCCTTTTCTATGGAGTATGAGTGAACTTTACACCCTGTTCCTCATACCCCTAAAGGCTCTTGACACAGCCAAAAGAACTATAACACCGAAAGGGAGGCGTTGTTGGTAAATATTTGTAAGTAAAATTGTATTGAAAAAATACGAGATAACCTAAACGTATGGAATAAAAAGACACGACCAATATATAATTTTGCGCCGACCCCAAATAAATGGGGATATCCGTTCAGCCGTTTTAGCATGAAAGCGTAACAAACAAACGAACAAACTCACTATTGCATTTATAATACTTACTGTTAGAAGAAGAAGATATTGGATAGTTAGGATTAGATTTTTTTCTTCGAAAACACTTTACCTCTGCTAACAGCCGCCATGTTGGATTTTAAGTGACCTCACATGAAATCCAACATGGCGACTGTTATAGGCTGTAGCCGCGGAACAAAATGACGTTTCCAACGATACCTCCTTTACCGAAATAAGAGGAGCAGAGGGCCTAGACAAGTGACAATCGCTTCGAAACCGTTTCGTATTTCTACAACGACTTTCAACAGGATTGACATAAGCTTTTCGATAGCTTATGACAGTCCTATACATTTTTACGTTTTCCATAATCGTTATCGCTGATAGAATGTCACTTTATCTAGGGGCTCAGTTTAGAAGTTATGAGTAAGAGAACGATGATGATGATGCCTGGTCCTGAGAGCTCGCTCTGTTCACAGCGACAACGCGATAGAGAACCCGCCCGACGACGGCACGACCCTCGTGTTGCTGTGCACGGTGCTGTTCCAGGAGCGCGCGGGCAAGGCGCTCACGCACAGCATCAGCCCGGCCTGGCAGGGCACTATACTGAGCACTATTGAGAAGGCGGATGGATGGGTGCGGTATCGAGTTGCGAGGGCGGCGTTGAGGTGAGTTTTACTTGTTTCTATTTTAATTTCAATCTACAGTAGCTTTTGCAGATTTTATAGATAAACGTTTGCCAAACTATTGTCATAAAAAACTTCAGAATTGAGTTTTAATCAAACTTGAAAATTTACAAATTTTTTATTGTCAGCATAATATTTGATCATTTTTAAAGTTGCTCAATTTAATAAAATACAGGAAAACAATTGAAATTATTTTGTGACAAGTAATTGGAACGGTAGGTTAGAATGATTTCATTTGTGTATTCTTTACTGTTAATTTTTTTGGCCATTACAATCGCCTCGTTTACATGGGTAAGGAGTGAAAAAACTTTGTTAAAAAAAACGTGTTGTGTTGAAATAGGTACGGTCATCATAGCCTCGCGGCGGCCATTTTGAAGCGTTTAAAAGAAGAAGCGCCCAGTGAAGCGGCTCAACGTTGGTTGACTGCGTTATATCGCGCAGCTGCCGCCGATGCTAAGCTCATTGAAGAAGGCAAGTAAATAAAATTTATGTTTTAATTTGCTTTCTTTTTTAAATTCTTTAAAACATGTACCTGAAAATGGTCGAAGTATATTATGCAATTAGTGAATAAAGGACGGATTTAAAGCGAGGGCCTTAGATGAATTACGAGCAAGTGAAGAATTCTAACGACTGAATCACGACCGTAGCGAGTAATTCATGATGATTGAATCACGAGCCCAGCGAGTGATTCAAGTGTTAGAATCCTGAGTGACGCGAGTGCTTGCCCTTAATAAGCCTTTCGAAGTTTCGACAGCAGGATATCGCAAGATCTGTATAATTGGCAAGTCTTCGTCGACATTAGCCTCCGTGACTGAAGTGCGGTCGAGAGGATATCGCTTCAACAGATGTAGAATATAAATTGTTCGTTCTTCTTCCGTAGGTATCTCCGGTCTCGAAGAGGCCAGCTCGGGCTGGGAGGTGTCGAGCGGCTGGGGCGGCGCGGGCGGCGGCGGCGGCGCGGGCGGCTGCGGCGGGGGCTGCGCCGGCTGCGGCGCCTGCGCAGCGCTGCCGCCCGCCTGGATGCGCGCGCGCGCGCAGGCGCTCGGCGCGCTGGCGCGGGCCGCGCACGCCGCCAGGACGCTGTGCACGCAGCCGCCGCCTGCTGTGGCGCATACTTACTCGCAGGTAACTGACGTCATACCTACTATTACTCATCTGAAATTCCGTTTCTTGTTGTTCTATTTAATGAGACCGATTATGCGGTGTCCTCAAACTCAAACTCAAACTATTTATTTCAAATAAACCAATTACAGGTACTTTTGAATTGTCAAGGGGTCGGTCAGTCAAAAAAATGAAGCTAGTTGCCCATTCCAAAGCGTAGTAGGTTCCTATGGAGAAGAACGGGCAAGAAACTCCACGGACACTCTTTTAAATCAAAATTTTGTTACAATATATTGGTTACATCATTCATTTGAAATTAAACATGTGAGAACAATGTAAAAAAGAAAAAAAAGAGACGTGCACGTTAAAAGCGTCCGTAAAGATAAAAAACAATTCAAAAATTAAAATAAATTAAAAATAAGCCGTGACAGCTTAGAGATGACCAGTCCCTACTGGCGGCGCCCGTTCACGAACGTGACGCATGGATCAGCACCATTCAGCTCAACCATTTTGAAGGGAACTTAATGATCCAACACACACGCCACCACCAGCGAGACATTTGAGTGAGCATGACATACTCTCTGCCGCCAGGGCACATTCAAGTCAATGAACGACGTACCTAGTAAATGGTAGCTTTAAGGTAGGCAAGTACATAGTGCTCACATATGTGCTATGAAATTATACAATACTAGGAGATTGAATTTATACAATGTCAAGATAGTCTTTACAATATTCAGCAGCTCCAACAATATTTTCGAAAGCCAATCAATTAGTTTATGCGTCCTTGTGGAGCTGGAGCAGCGCTAAGCCAAGCATTTTTGTCAGCGATGTAATACCCCAATTTATAATATGCTTGGCGGCATAGTGTGCGTTTTACCCAAGATTTAAATTTCGTTTCATTCAGTTGAAGTATGTGGGGAGGTATTTTATTGTAACATTTTAAACAGTACCCCATGAAGGATGAGTCTATTTTTGCCAGTCTGAAACCCGGTTGAACTAATTGGTCCCTATTTCTAGTCCTATAAGTGTGTCTTTCACCTCTTTTACTGAAAAGACTTAGATTTTTCCTTACGTACGTGATGTTTTCATAGATATATTGACAAGGTACCGTCATGATGTTAATATCTTTAAACAGTTCTCTTAGAGAATCGCGCCTGCGGATATAATATATTGCTCTGATGGCTCTTTTCTGCAGAATAAATATAGACTCGATATCTGCAGCCCGTCCCCACAATAAAATACCGTAAGACATGATACTATGAAAGTAGCTGAAATAAACTAGCCTCGCGGTATCTACATCAGTAAATTGACGGATTTTTCTCTCAGCATATGCTGCTGAACTTAGCCGTCCTGCAAGAGATGTTAAATGAGGACCCCATTGCAGCCTTGAGTCGAGGGTGATCCCCAAGAAAACACTTTTATCGACGAATTCTAATTTCTCCTTATCCAATACTATGTCACAATCACTACTTTTAACATTCGGTAAAGCAAATCTTATGCATTTAGTCTTTTTCCCATTTAATACTAAATTATTAGCAGTGAACCAACTATGGACCTGCAGTAAGGCGTTATTTACGTCGTCCAAATTTAATGCACGTCTATTTATCTTAAAAATTAATGAAGTATCGTCAGCAAATAACACCATTTGTGGTTGGTTTTTTAATAAATGGGGTAGATCATTAATATATACTAGAAAGAGGAAAGGACCCAATATCGAGCCCTGTGGAACACCCATTTTTACTTTTAAACCGATTGAATGGACATCATTTATTTGAACTTGCTGTTGTCTATCGTCTAAATAAGATTTTACTAAACTGAGCGCAAGTTTACCTAGTCCGTAATGCGCAAGTTTCAAAAGTAAGGTTTCGTGATTTACGCAATCAAATGCCTTGGAGAGGTCACAAAAGATTCCTATGGCATCTTGCGCCTCCTCCCACGCTGTAAATATGTGTTTTAATAAGGTGACACCGGCGTCAGTCGTACAACGTCCTTTGGTGAAACCATATTGCTGATCGTGTAAGATTTGGTTGGTGTTAAAATGATTAAGCATCTGATTTAGCATTACCTATTCGAACACCTTGCTGAATACCGGCAACACGGATACTGGTCCTGTACCATACAGTTCAATTTCGACAACAAAAAACACCCTTGCGTTATCTTAATTCTTTTATTTTAACTGATTAAGTTATCAGCTCAAACTATGCTCAGACACGCGTGTTTCTTCAACTTTCCAACAACATTAATTTGTACATTTCCCACAGAACACCCGCGACCCGTCGCTGAAGGCGGGCGCGTTCGCTAGTGCCGTGCGTCGCGCGGCTCGCGCGGTGTCGTGCGTGGCGCACAAGTACGGCGCCATCGCGCGCACCGCCTTCCACGCGGATGACTCCACGCTCAGGCATCTGCATATGTATCCTTTTCCAACATCATTATAAATGTAAAGAAAATAAATGTATTTTAACTTTGAATATTCCTTAACAAACCTCCAGTTCTCAGCACACATATGGCCAATTAGCCCAATTCCTCGACCGCATCGCCTCCACGACCCAGGAGCGTCCTGCAGAGCTAGACCACGTGGACCTAAAGCCTACCACCCTGGAAGAGATGATAGCCCTCTCAGCCAGTGCCGCGCTCACTGATATATCTAACAAGCTGTTCGATAACCCCACCACTAGCCCCGGGATCACTCATAGAGTAAGTATTTTTTGCAATTTTTTTTCGTTTAGGTTTGGTTTGCCTAGCAATGGAAAGTCGATTTTAAGATTTTTTTATGAAAATCTTTTTTTGTTTAAGTGTCACTGTTATCATTCATCTTCATCTTCTGTTCTTTTTTGAAAAAGAAAAAAACGTGTGCGGTCGCGGGACCCCCGTCAGGAACAAGTTCCTTCTCACGTATGGTTTAAAATAAAAACAATTTTTTTGCAGCCGCCATTTTGAATTTTCATTTTGACTCACTATCGGCTTTAGCACCCCCGAAAACTATGATAACGACACCCATGATGAAAAATTTGAAACTTTTCGCAGCCGCGATCTCGAATTTTCATTTTGACTCACTATTTGCACCCTCGAAAACTATGAAAACGACACCCATGAGGAAAAGTTAAAACAAAATAGCAGCCGCCATCTTGGATTTTCATTTTGACCTCACTATCGGCTTTAGCACCCTGGAAAACAAAGAAAACTATATCGAAAATTTAAAAAAATTATTAATTATTAAATTATTTATATTAATTTTATATTCGAAAATTTTCAGAGCCGCCATCTTTGATTTACGATTTGACCTCACTATCGTATCGGCTTTAGCACCCTCGAAAACTATGAAAAGGACACTAATGATGATAAAATTGAAAATTTTCGCAGCTGTCGCCTTGGATTCATGGATACAAATGCGAAAATTTTATTTTGACCAAATTCACACTTTCCCTTTCTCTCTCCTTCTTTGTCTTTGAATTAGATGAAGACAGTCGCAAGTATTAAAACTTTTAGCGTTACAATTTCTGTTTATAAGTCGCGTTAAAGAACTTCGTTCCAAAAACTACTTGAATACCGACTTAACTCTATTGACTTCGAATGTCATCGAGTAGTATTCAGTGCAAGTGCAGTGCTACTGAACAAACAATGTTCCATCACCAAATGTTCATTCACCTTCACCCTTGACGATCGGAAAAACGCTTTGAGACGTTGCAATAAACGTAGTCGTCTTCAGGCCCGAACAGCATAAGAAACAGATGTATCGCCGAAAGAAACGAATGAATGAGTTCCAGTGTGTGAATGTATTGTAACTCGTGTCGTGCAGCACATGGACGCCATCCTGGGCGCCGTGCGCGCGTGCGCGGGCGGCGCGCTGTGGGCGCGCGGCGCGTGCTGCGGGCGCGCGGGCGGCGCGCTGTGCCGCGTGTCGCTGTCGCCGGCCTGGCGCGTGGCGCCGGCGTCGGGCGCGCCGCCCGAGCACGCGGCCACACTGCCGCTGTCGCACCGCCTGGCGCTGAAGCTGGAGGGCGTGGTGTTGCCGCCGCTGCCGCTCAGGTGAGGGGAACTGTTGTCATTTCAGACTAAAGATTCTTCTTTTACCCATCCTTGACTATGCTGATGCCAGCTATCTTGACCTTACCCAAGACCAACTCGATAAACTTGAGCGGCTTCAAAATGTTTGTATAAGGTTCATATTCGGTTTGCGTAAATATGACCATGTTTCCGAATTTCGTGTGAAACTCAAGTGGTTACCAATCCGCCTTCGCCGGAATGCTCATATTCTTTCCCTTTTGTTTAATGTGCTTGTTTCCCCTCTCACCCCTCTGTATCTCAAGAATCGTTTCCAGTTTCTTTGTGACTCCCACACGAAATTCTTAAGGTCATCGGATAACTTAAAGCTTAAAATGCCTATGCATTCCACAACTTTCCTCGACAAATCCTTTGCCGTCCAGGCCGCTCGTTTGTGGAATGCATTGCCAGTAGAAATAAAACGCGCGCAGTCGATACTAGTGTTTAAAAGACTCGTTAAGGAACATTACTTGTCGTTGTGATCTTGTTTTCGTTACTGTGTAGTTATCTATAGTCATCATTAATTTTTCGTTGCTTATATACTTATTTCGTATGTATGTATGTATGTATCTATTATTATTTAGGATATGTATGTATATGTGTATCTATTTTAGTATATTGTAGACTTATTATTTGCACCTACGACAGCCCCATTTTATGTCCAGGCAAATCACTATCCATTCCAAGGTTGCCTGGAAGAGATCGCGGATAGCGATAAGGCCGCCCATTGTATATTTTGTAGTGTTTGTTATTGTTTTTTGTTATATATTTTTGTGGTGTACAATAAAGAATATATAAATAAATATAAATAAATAAATAAAGATATTCACTACAGGATATAAGCATACGCTTCCATCAAGAATTACCATAACGACCGTGGGTACCCATATTTTTGAAGAGAAAACTTCTTTAGGCGCGTTGAGCCCTTTTTTGGGTGAACAAAAATCATGGACCTCGCGTCATCGTCACGCACGCTTGAAGAAATGAATGAATGTTACTTAGTTTTCACTTCTATCGGCAGGCCCCAAAGACTGCCCCCGCATGTTTTTTTTTTGTGTTTTTTTTTTTCATTTTTAATAAATAATTCTCTAATTGTCAATAATAAATTAGAGCCCCCAAAAATACCTCCAGGTAAGGAGATATCACTACAACTTCTTAGTATTTAAACTCGTGTCTTTATTTTTTAGTTTTTACTAAAAACATAATAAAACCATTCGTTCCTTAGATACCAATGTTTCGATCAAACTTCGTAGAATTCTCACAAATATTTCCCTCAACAGCAAGCGCCAACGTGTGCGTCAAGTGAAGGGCGTGCAGATCACAGTCACAGCCACACCACACCCTCGCACCAATGAGAAAGTAAGTAGTAGCTATATAGAATAATATAATTAATTCTTCATTATTGCAACAAAGTTCCTTAACGCGGTAAACATCGTCACGTAAAAAAACGTTATGCCCCTCCATGCGACTTTCTCTCTCTCTATCTGACTCTTTTTATTATATAAGAGTGTGTGATATAAGATGTGTGTTCATGCAAGTATCGCTTGCGCCTACAGTAAAACACATTGCAATCAGTTACACGGACGCGTTAAATCTGACTCCTAAGTCACAGGATCACCTAGTTTAGGAGTCAGGGTTTACCTTATCCGTATGACCTTTAGTTAACCAATTTATGTATCCTAGTCTTAAGCAATATCAAAGGTTTTTGTATCAATAAAGATTTTTTATTTATTTATTATTTAAATACGCGGCCGACAATGCCAATGTTCGCCGCCTAAGGCAAATCAAAGGAAGGACCCGCAGTTGCGGGTCACGGTATGGCCTCCGCGGGCAAGGGGCGGAGCCCCGATCCCGCTCGCCACGCCCCCTTACGGGGACGTAGCGACATCCATCGAGTTGTATCGCTTAGTTCCTAATGGGAGTCCAGTTCTTCCAGTTCCTAATGGGAGAACAGAAGGTTAAATCGATCCGAGGGGTCCTACCACGACCGCTTACAGCAGTATCATTTTAATCTTACTTCGTGGGAGAAAGAGATGGTGTTATCCGTCCTGTAGAGCTTCATCTCTTTCCTACACTGAAGTCATATTAAAATAGTACTGCTGTAAACTGTGGTGGTAGGCCCCCTGACCACTTAAAACTTTACGGTGATTCCAGACTTTCTTATAGCACATATTTACAAACATCGTAAAAGTAGACGATTTTAAGTATGAAGTCAGTGTTAGTTCAAATTATTTTGTCTAAGTTAACTTTTTCCTTTTTTCCCTACAGACGGTAGAACTAACGAACATCCCGCCAGTCCTGACCGCGGTACAGACAGTAACACCGGTGCGCGACTTCTTTTCGGCCCAGCAGCTGGTGTCGGTGGGCGCGCCCGGCCTGTACACGGTGGCCGTGGAGGCCGCCTTCGTGGACCATGCTGCCCAGCTGTGGAATACTGGACCCAGGACTGCTATTGTTATTAAGGTAAGATCTTTCTGTTACGTGTGCCAGAATTTTTATGCCGCCCATAGGCCTCTGACTTGGCTTCACATGCTATCGAGAAATATCTCTCAGGCATTCCGGTTTCCTCACGAGGTGATATTAATTATGTAGATAAAATAATTTTGCTCTTAAAACGGTGAAGGAAAACATCGTGAGGAAACCGGCATGTCCTAGAACCTACAATTCGAAGACATGTGACATCCACCAAACCGTACTAGCCCCGCGTGGTGGATTACGGCCCAATCTCTCTCTCTCACAGAGAAGAGGCCTGTGTTCCAGAAGTGGGAACCTAATAGCCTGATTTTTCCATGGATATATATTTTTCAAAGATATCATCAAAATCGGTCCACAATTGACGAAAATAGGGATTACACATTTAAAAAAAACACAAACTCGCACATAGAACCTCCTCCTTTTTGGAAGTCGGTTAAAAAGTAGGAAGGAAGGTTTTTGCGTTCCAAATGTTCCGTCCAGTAATGGTATTGGTGTTGGAACGAGTTATACGGAAATAGCACGTGGATGTGACGCATATTTTCGTCCAGC
Source organism: Lithophane ornitopus (assembly GCA_948473465.1). Taxonomy (NCBI): domain Eukaryota; kingdom Metazoa; phylum Arthropoda; class Insecta; order Lepidoptera; family Noctuidae; genus Lithophane; species Lithophane ornitopus. Next base: position 15,782,468 of record OX419626.1, read on the forward strand.
TTCCCAAATTTGTGCTTTTTTGTGTTTGTGTTCTTTCTTTGCGTCATGTTTACCGCAAGTAAAAAGAAAAATATTTTATTTGGGACACGTACAAAATAAACAAGCAGAAAAACGCAAAAAAAAACGTATAAACGCAAATAAACGTATTTTCTTTCTTTATGTGTTAAAGTTGAAAAGAGCATTTCGGTCAAGTTTGGTAGCGGGGCTGATTGCACACAACAGGGCATCGAATCTTATAGTCTTTAGTAGAACCTTTACTTTGATCATGCTAGATCATTTAAGAGTAAATACGGATATTGATATGTCCCGAGTAGCAATAATACATATCGGGATCTAACCGTATGACGCATCAGTGCTTGATATTGTTAAAATCTATATTGAATCGTATCATGTGACGACATATAACACAATTTCGAAGGTCAGTCAGTACACAGACATCGAGGTGTCATCATTATATTTCTAGAGCAAAGGTATAATCATAGTACACATTACTTTTTTGTTGCAGGCTCACGAAGACCCCAGCGCGAAAGGTAGCGTGCAAGCGACGCGCGGTAGATTCTAAGTAAATAATAATATTCTATTTGTATCAGTATTTAAGTATATATCCCTTCGTAAGTGTAAACTCGGACATAGATCTACGCGGTAGCATGCCGATTCCATTGTATCGAAATCAAATTGATTTTTCCAATAGTCCTTTGACTATAGAAATCTCTGATTAATTTACTTGTAATAGTTTATGTACTTTTATTAAAATAAAGTTAAGAAAACGATACGCTTTTTTTAACACATATATCATTCTGAGTTTTGAACGTCAACGCCGTGTGATAAAGACAAAAGAAATTAGGACAATAACCGTTGCAAAACAACATGACGACATAACCGGAAAAATACCTAATCTATGAAATATGAAACGCATACCAAAGCCCTACAATAGCTAACAAATGTATGTTTAATAACAAACTCATTTCTGGTTGGCAGCTGAAATATATCGGTCATCCAGTAAATAAATAAATTCAGAATAAAAATAGACTTTCTCCGCAGTATTTAAACTAGATGTCCTACATGTCTATCAACTGATAACTTGTCATTGTACCGACACGGCGAAGCAGTGAAATGACCAAATAACTATCGATAAGAATTATCTAGACACGATAAGTTTTCATACTTATCGCACAGTACCTTAGCTACAGACGAAGCAAAATGCTCGTCCACTTGTTAATTCTCGCTCTTGTTCTACAAGTACAATGTTCTTCGATTTGTGATAGTGATGTTTGTTTGTGCAAAAGATATCAAAGTGAACAAAATGAAGAATTTGAAGGTGAACAAATTGTTTGTGCGTACAATGACTGGGATATTCTCCAGAGCAACTACACACTCCCCGATATAGTGCACTCATTAGATTTATCATTTATTAACATATCCGTTGTACATTCGTCACCTTTACTGAAGTCAACCACTTTAATAGAATTAATATTAAATGATAATGTTATAACAAAGATGGATGTCGACAGTTTTCAGTTACTGAAACTAAAGAGATTAGATTTAAGTAATAATCAACTGGAGTTCATAGACAAAGAAACTTTTAGAAGCGTGAAAAGTTTGGAATATTTGAATCTATCTAATAACAGATTCTCTTCATTCACAAGTTTAATGTTTCATCATTTGAGCAGCCTGAACGAAATTGTTTTAGACAATAACAACATAGGACCCGTTCTCAGAAACTCTAGTCTGTTCAGAAGTGGTTTTGGACTGACTGACAAGATCAGAAACATAAGTATAAGTGGAATCAATCTAAACACAGTGCCGGATAACTTCTTTGTCGACGCTTACGATCTACGAAAACTAGTAATATCAAATAACAGCATTAACGAAATGTTTGAGATACCTTACACATTACAATACCTGGATCTGTCTGATAATCCTATAACAGAGATTTTCAGCGAAGATTTTGCTGATCTAATAGCACTGAAGGTATTAAAACTGAACAATTTGAAAATAACAACAGTTCCTGAAGCCACGTTTCAATATCTGCCTACTTTGAAGACTTTAGAACTGGAGAGAAACAGAAATCTGACTTCGTTTAGTAAGTTAGCATTTGGACGAGATGTGCTATCTGATCCAGATGATTTCGGGCTAGAACGACTGTCGCTAAAAGGATCAAGATTGCCTGAACTAGATGAAGCATTGTCGACGGCGCTTGGAGTGTTGGTCGAGTTAGACTTACAAGGCAATCCTTGGAAATGTGACTGTAAGATTGTGTGGGTCAAGCAGCTACAGATATCCGAAGAGTATTATGACCATTTGAGGTAAGTTTGAGATGCTTAGTTTTCGTTAAACCAAGCTAATTCATTAAATAACCAAGGTCGTTCTTAGTAGAATAATCTACGAGCAGTATTAACGTTATGCATGTTGCACATAAAAAGATAATAAAAAGCGTACTCAAACATAATTATGCAGCAACACGTTATAATTAAACATCTTCGAAACGAAGAAACGCAAATTATAATGTCTTAGACGATAACGCTAAACAGCTCAACCAGAGATTTAATAGACAAACAGCTCAACAGCTCACCATAGATAATAGAAATCTATCACCGTTCCCAGTGTCTGTCCCAAACAAAGGAGTAAAAATAGCTGAATAACGTTGTCATTTCATCTGGCACGTAAGTTATGCGCATGACCTTGTTACGATCCGCCACAATGCATTTAACGATAGATTAAATTGTTTACGGTGGTCTTAGTCATGGTCGCGTGTTGACCGACCTTATCGGATGCAAATAACTGTAGGTATTTCAGTGAAGAAAAATGCGGTCAATATTTGTACTGAAATCAGATGTTTTTGTGTTTGCAAACAACACGTGGTTAGGGAGAAATAGTTTTCTATAGTGAGCGTGGGTATTTTTAAAAACAACTAAAAGATTTATTATTTCTTGGCATTATTAGTGAAAAAGAGACAAGAGATGTTTGACTCTTTCGCACTTCACGCCAAAAATCATGTTCTGCGACCTTAATTAACAAACGAAAGCAATGGTAACGAAGCAATAGGAGTTATGAGGTGTTCTATAGTTTCTGCCTACCGCAGTAGGCGTGAGTTTATGGCATAGATATCCGGAGATATGCCTTCTATCTATATTTGTTCACGTTCAAGTGTCGCCACCTTTTCCCCACTCCCGAAACTCACACAAAAGCAAAAGCTATACATACTGCACACATTATGCTTTTATCGCACTCAAACAACCAAATATCCGTAACACATTTGTTTTTATTTAATGCACACATGCTCAAAAGGGGCGGGCATTAGAAAGTATAGATACAGCGACTGTACGCACACAAGCAACTCTAGCCTCAACTATGATGAGGGGTTGATATAAACATTTGATCGATAAAAATATCGATGAAAACAGGATATCTATGATGAAAACCGACTGCAAAAAAGAGAAGTATTTTTGGGCGTATTTTGACGTAATTAAAACCAAATTAAGTAAAATCTAAATTATTATTCAAAAGTCATTTAAAACTGAAATAAAAAATGATAAAAAAATAATGCATAAAAATAACACCTCAACAAAAAAAACGGCTGAAATAACTAGATCGAAGTGTAAAATATGTACTATGTTTTTTCAAAATTTCAAAGCTTCTATAAATTTCTCTCCTCATAAAATATCCATTCCGGGGGCCTTATATGAAAATCGATTCTTAAGGAGTAAATAAACTCCAATAATAATATTTTATACTAGCTGTGCCCCGCAGTTTCACCCGTGTAGGTCGATCACGGTCCCGTGGGAATATAGGGATAAAACGTATCCTATGTCCTATTCCAGGTCATGGTCTACTCGAGTGCCCATCCTCTCCTCTCTAGAGTAGGGAAAGTCGCGGCGGCGCGCCGGCGGCGCCCGGCGTCGAACGCAAAATTAAATGACCGATTCGACTGAATTAAAAAGTATTTTACTGATACATAAATACCCTTGATATTAAAACTATTTATTTGAATAAGAGTTAATATTATGTTGCTAAAACTCCTTCGGAAATAAAGCACACTTGGGAAATAAAGGAAATTAATTTCGAACAAATTTGATTAGCATAAAAAAGGTTATAGTGAGTCAATCTTAAAAGATAGACGTGCTGTCGCGGACTTTTTTTGAGAACTTTTAAAGAGGAACAATTCCATCATACGTGATATTTGCGTAACTTAAACTGTTTACTTAGCACGCAACGGAAGCTCTCAAAAGGTTTACTCCAGTTTTTGCAACTTTTTCATGTATGATCCGCTCCTATTGGTCGTAGTGTAGCGTGATGTTATATAGCCTATTACCATCCTCGTTAAATGGACTATCCAACACAAAAAGAATTTTTCAATGCCAACCAGTACTTCCTGAGATTAGCGAATTCAAACAAACAAACAAACTCTTCAGCTTTATAATATAAAATTAATTAAAATAGATTAATTAGCAAATGTTAGTATATATAAATCCGTAAAAACAACGAACAATTATCGATATCCATATCTCAGCGCTGCACACCACTAATGCATCGTTTTGAAATGTCACAATTAAATATTTATAAAATCCTGCTGAATGCTTTGATTTTTTACTTATCGGTGGTAGGACACGCCACTTGTCTTAAGGTTTCTTGTAATTGTCCTATTTTTGCAAATAAGCACGGAACAATTCGGCATTTTGTAAAAATACGAAATGACAGTGACACGTTTCGATGGAAACAGAATACACGGTGCGCACCGTCGTCAGGCGCATATACACTCAGGTTGGCCAAGGTCAGGCGACATGTACCACGCCTCCAAGCCATATCCCTCGATATCCGTGGTTTATGGTATGTAGGTAATTATTAATTGTAAAATTTTCTTGTCAATCACAATGATTGTGAAAATCTTACTATATTCATATACCCGATATTTCAACACTAATTTTGGGAGTCGCTGTGCCAGAGTTTAGTTTATTATTGCGGGTTAACAATTAGGAGTTCAGTAGCTAATGTAGCTATTACGGTTAGGACAGTTTATGAACCTTTACCTACAGAAGAATTGACAGCCACGATATTCATTTTTTTTTTCAGATGTGCAACACCAGCCAGTCTATTCAACGCTCGCATATTCGACCTGGACTCCAAATACTTCACGTGCTACACGCAACAGAACATCGGCATTACAGTAGCGGTCGTCAGTCTCTGCGCTATGTTAGCCCTCGTAGCTATGTGGATATTCCTCTGCCTTCCAAAGCGACAATCCAGATGTAACTTCATCAAGAACATGTACACGCCATCCACAGCATACACGATACTTCCTATGGCTGCCAGTTTGCATAGTGAAACTTTAAGGTAGGGTTTCGTTTCCTGATACCTTAAATGTGTTGATTTAATTTGAACCCTATGGGCCGGCGCACATCTAGCGAGGCGCAGCGTAGAGCATTCATCTCTTCCAAACAAAATATCGACCTTGCCACAGTTGAAATAAAGTTGAAAATAAATAAATAACATTAGCTCGAGAGCGCGTCTAAGCGGAAAGAGGCGCGCGGCTCAGGTTATTTATTCTCAACTTTATTTTTAGGCATGCAACGTTGATATTTATTTGACAGTGACAATCGCGCCTCCCTGCGCCTCGCCAGTAGTGAGCCAGCCCTATGACGGTGATATAAGAGTGTTAGTGGAAAAACAGTGGCTGTCACTAGTATGGTATGGAAGAAATTAGTGTTTTGTTGTTATTATAAGTGTTGATATATAATAAATTAATTTGTTACTTTGGTATAAGTACTGTGGTTTTTCTTTGCCTAAAACTGAAATTGACTGCTCGCTTGTAATGTAACAATCCAAGATTCCACTGTAGCTGCAAATAGACTGCGCAGATCGTCAACTGCTACGTAGTATAGAGACAATTGAAACCAGCAGGATAGGTTAATTAACACATAAGTAGAAATAACACGGTTTGGTCGCGGGTAAAGGTTATATTAGCGAATGCTCCCAGTCAGAAAGTGCCTTTAGATACCAATTCAATAAATACTTAAGTCTGCCAACTAGTCTTACCAATGGTTATCGTATCACCCAGTTACTGGGGTGTGGTCTTGTGGAGGTCAGATAAACAGTCGCTACGTGCAAAATACTGGTATTCAGCTGCATCTGATTAGACTGGAAGCCGACCCCAACATAGTTGAGAAAAGGCTAGGCAAAATTGTTGTAAGTAGGTATAAGATAAGATTACTTTTTAATTTAATGAGTCAAAACATGAAAGCATCCACCCTTTGTCTTTCACCACTCCAGAACATAGTACTGTTTATCGGTAAGTAGTTTATAGATAACACAAATCTCGATGACAAATCCAATGACGAAGTTATCAGTATTAAGAAATCTATAAAATCCGGCAACATATTATGTATCTAGTGCGATACAATGCAATTCCTGTGCATGATGGAAAAATTAAGATGAGAAGAGGAATTGAGTGTGACCCACAGAGAGACGAGACGTCTCCATGCTCTGTGGCACAGAATACTATAAAATACTAGGTATTCTAGATAGGCTCTGTAGTGTGATCCGGGGACAATGTTTCTCAGGCATTTATGTCATAAAATATGACGAGTTTTAGCAGTAGTACCTAAGTTGTTGTTGATGAATGACTTGGTAATTGGAATCCGCTTTTTCGAGTTTTCCGCAAATATCAAGGATTAGATGTTCTACGTTCCGCGATTCTGATGCACGTCCTGTGTGTGCCTTAGATTTTAACTAACGAGTGTTGGCTGATTAAATAAAAACCAGAAATACAAAATTCACTTTATAATATTTAAAAAATACAAAAGTGTACAAATTGTTTTACAACGATTACGATATTGTGCATATAATTACATCTATAGGCAAATAATTTGTGCATTGAGTCTCTCCGTCGAAAATGCAACGAATGTATAAAATTAGTCTTTTGTTAGATTATCATATAAATTAATTCTTTTGTAAATGCCGATCGATGGTCAAATATCATAAACTCGAATATCGCTTTCACTGAGGGATAAACAAATGACGTTATTATATAAATAACTACACCATAAAAAGTGTTTTTTTATTATTTTAACGGACCATCAGGATTAAAATACCCTAATAAAATAATTAATTCAGTTCCCTTCCTAATTTCCATTTAAAAAAATATCATACTAAACAATAAAATCATTTAAAAATGTCCTATTACACTAAAGTATTTAATGGAATAACTTCACATTTGCTACAGTACTTAATACTAAGCAGGCACAAGCATTTTACAAAAGGCTGCTATTTGAGCATTGGAGTGTGCAGCAAATGCTGCATGGCGTTTGGAGGCCTAATCTCAAAATTGAGTTTGGGTCAAACTAATTATGTCAAGAACATAGATTTAAATTGTTAGATTCGCCTGACTGCGTAAAAATATGGTGAATGACATTTGAATAGTATTGTCTCGCTCACACACAGAAAATCGTATATTCACACTCACCCCTCTAACTATGGACACATTTTCGACACCTTAGTACGGTGAGGGCAATTCTAACGATTTAAATCTTTGGTAAAGAAGTTACACGTTACAGTTAGAAGTTATACGTCATTTTAGATTTCTAGAAGTAATTAATGTCAATGATAAATTGATAAACGATTTGTTAGCCGTGTTGTCATGATATTTGATAAACTTGCTTATACATATAAGTATATTTTCGTTGTTCTTTCAGATGTTCAAAATTTTCTGTGTAAAAATGTTAAATAGAGCTAGCTAGACATTTATTGTTTGCAAAAATACGTCCGAAACGACTTTAAAAAACTTAATAACAAAGAAATATTGGCATGACATCCTAACACTACTTTAAAATACTAGTTTCAAGCCAATATAGTCCTTAAGAAAGTGATATTCAAACATTTAGCAGCAAATTTTTCCTAGCACATCAAAAGCTGCCACGATCACGTGCCACACGATTGTAAACCTTACGATATGTTACAATTAGCTACAAATTCCAAGCGCTCTTTGGTCAATTCAGCGACACCCATACAATATAAACACATTCATAATTTTCCTAAGCACAACCTCATTCACTGCATAATGTAAAGAGTTCAAAAATTTCATAAAACCAGTCTTACAACTGTCTTTTATAATCATTCGATATATTTTAAAATGCTTATTAAAAGTTAAGAAAAATTTTACCGCTTATTTTCAATGATACCAATTTGTATAAATAAATAAATAAAAGAAAAATAATCAAGAAAATTTACTTTTTAAATAAATATTTTAAAATATATCACTTATATTTAAACCTACATTTAAATAGCTGCCTTATTACTTATTTAATTACACAATAAATATAATATAATCCTATGATATGGTATAATTAGATTTAATATAAGAATATACAATACATATTCAGGATTCATACAGATTCACTGGGCTAAAGGTAGATTTACATGATGAATATTTTGGAAATATAAATTAACAAAGTGGTACCATACTTGGTATTTTATGGAAACTCTTCGATGTTTATAATTTTTTTTTTTTTTTTTTATACCCGAAAAGGGGTCTTTGTACTCATCATTTTGGACAACTTTTTCTAAGGGACAAACAGTGTAATGGAAAAAAAAACAGCTGTTCCATACATTTTGTCGATATCAGTGAACACAAATGTATGGAACAGCTGATTATTTTTTTGCGATTTCAAGATTGATCCCATAGAAAAAGTTGTTCAAAATGATGAGTACAGTGACCCCTTTTCGGGTTTAGCATAAAGAAAAAATAATGTTGTAGTTCCATCAGAGAAACTTGTTTAACCATATTTTTTCTTGTTTTCGCCAAGAAAAGTAGGATAGTTATAAAAATGTGACAAGTTATGATTGTGAATATAAAGTGTATAAAATAAGAAACATCATTTAAATTACGCATCATTTAAATCTATCTTCATTCATAATATATAATCTATGCCTTACTACAAAATTGTGCTTAATACATTTGTTATTAAAATATGACACAATGTACAAATTATAACTATTATCTAATTATAAATCATTAAATGCAGTCTAGTCTTTTTTAATTTAACAAAATGGCGACTAAATGTCTTGTTACTTAAAATAATTGAGATTCATGTAATTTGAGATTCCTTCGAGTTTTAAACAGAGTATTTCATTTTAGTTTAAGTCACGATAAAGGGCTAATATGCTATCGGTACGTTAGCGCTCAAAGAGCAATGAGAATATTCTCAGTTTTCTTTTATAATGTTAGACAGTGTCAATTGACACCCATTTTCTCATAAGTCCAGTAGAAAATCTTCAGTTTTATAGCATATATTTTTTAAGCTTGCGCTGGGTTCACTATCATAAGTATTCCATAAAAAAAAACTATCAAAACTTAGTCCTAGTAAACTAAGAAAGTATTTTATAATATACAACATATACTTTTTTGAAAACTGCTTCACCAAATAAATGCTTAGATAAATCTTTTGCATAGATATAGTTTGTTATGCACAGTATAACTGTTAGCTTTCAGTAATATTTTTGAATTAATGCAATGCAATTTTCGAATGCAATATTTCAGACCATTTCGATCGCAAAATTAATTACATTTTGTCTCATAAGAATAGACAATGAACAGAAGCTTAACTTCGCACCAAATTGAACACAAGTGTTGACAAACATTAGTAGATTATTTAGCTAAATGCACTATTTACATCATTACTTTCCAACCAGCAAGAGCTGCCATTAGAATACTTATAAAACACTGAACTTTTTAAGATTTTACTATAATTGGTGCATTTCACAAGCGCGCGTCATTATAATTTAAACCTTATATCAATGCTCATAAAGTCGTATAACTAGCGCTCGTAATTTGCAACGACTATATAGACACACTGGACTTTAATATCAAACAAAACTGTCCAACGGACCGAAATATCGAGCTCACAAATGACCGCAAACTAAACTTCTGTCCATAACCTAACCTAAAAGAACTCCGTATGTCATACGAGTCTAAAATCATCCCGACTACAATACTCCTCCTGTCAAACGGACGTCTCAGAATTCAACCGTAAAATGAACCTATTACTCTTAGGGTCAACGACCTCTTCTGTCAAAGAGAATTTGGGAAGCTGCTTTATAGTACAAATAAGAGAGATATCACCTTGTCTGAGCTGGAATTCCACATTGTCTGCTAAAGGCCTTGCTAATAGTTCGTCAGAGATTAGAGACCATCTCTGTATGGGCCTGGTTTCCTGGTCTGCGGAGAGAACTGGGCCTTCGACGAGGAATGGTTCGAGGAAGGCGCGCGGTGAGGCGTCTTGTGAGAGGCAACGTGCTAAGTGGGCGAGGACCTGAAATGGAGAGTAAATTATATTAGCAATTAGTAGCCTGAATCGCAACTTCAGCATCCATAGAACATAATATTATAGAAAACATGCATGCAGATCCCGTCAGACTGAGTTTCTACAAACCTCTTGTATTGTTTATGTAAGTACTCATAACATCCTCTCACGACATGTCACTGTGTGAATTATTATAAGTATAAAAGGAGTCTGAAGTATCTAAGGTTAAAATATGAAGAAAAAAAAACTAGTTGCGCCCGCTGTTTCATCCATATAGAGATTCTCACAGGAACCGTGCAACCATCACACGGGTTCTAACAGTAAGGGATGTTTGTAATTGGATCAGTATTCCCAGAGATTACCTTTTACAAACATATGAAGTATAGATGAAAAATAAATAGGAATAAAGGCACACTACCGAGTCGGCGGAGTGTCGCGGCTGCTGCCGGGTGGCTCGCAAGTACTTCTGCAGCGCGCGCGCAAGCGACGGGAACACTGCCTGAGCAGCTTCGCGCGGCCCTAGCGCTCCACCTGTGAACAAGACCATTGTGATATGAGAATCTAAAATCGTGCCTATATTTAGTAACTCAAATTGAGATATTAAAACAAGACACGACTTCGTAAACATGGGATAATCATGCCTTTCCCGACAACGAATTGAACATAATCAAAATTAACAGTGTACGATTAGAGAAGACTATGTAAAGTATAGGATTGCCATCTGTACGTATAAATATTCTTCTTTACATCAAGATTTGTCACAATATTTTTATTTACTAGTTAAAAAGGTGGCTGGGACCGACACGACGTGGTAGGCGGAGAACATGGTGTTGTAGCGCAGCCTGGGAGATGGTTATATCCAACAATGGACTACGATAAACTGAGTTGATTGATTGACAATATTAACCATTTGTCGAGACCCTGACGCGCCGCACATGCGCGAACGCGTCCTCAGCCGCACTGAGCAGCCTGGCGCGTCGCTTGCGCACGCGTCGCTCGCGCTCGGCCTCCTCGTAGTAGCGCTCGTTGTGCGCAGAGCTCGAGTCGCGGCGTCGGGTGCTTCCGCCGCCGCAGGAGCCTGTTGTTGATCTGGAAATTGTTGATGATAGTTTTAATAATATTACTGCACTGCAGTAATTCTCATACAAAGAAGGCATCAGCATTGATCACCACGCTTGTGTAAGACGGCTTGACGATTTCAGACTTACAATGACCAGCCAGCCCAGGCTCACGACGTTTTTCCTTCACCACCTCCGTCAGTAATACAAGATAAACTCAGAAAGAAAGAAGTTTTAATAGTATTTCATCCAACACGTGTTGCTATGTCCTAATCTCTGAAAAAACCTTGAAGAATTGAAACCTTTTTTCATGGGACCTGTTCTGATGGGTTGCCCAACAACAAAAATCATTTTATAATTATGATTTTAATAGAAACTGGAAATGGTCTATCATTTTATTCTCTTTTATGGCTTCCTACGCATATCCCATTCTAGTTGTCATATATTATTCTATAACACAATACCAGTTCAATAATTACTTGGGGACAGTTTATCGAATTCCCCTTGGCTGACGTTTAAAATGAAAATGCGATCCAAGCCCGCAGCCTTGACTGTTGCCGTGAACTCGTAATTAAAATGAACTCGGAAGTCGAATCCGTGGCAGAAGCATTACAATAATTATCTACCAACCGACATTCGCCAATTCGATCCACTCTTTAAAATTCGATTCGACGCAGTTCTTTTTATTAGGCTTAGCTATGGCTAATCCATTACGCCATGACGGAATACCAATTAATATTGACTTCCTAACTGTTTTATTTCGTTCAAAACACAGTCTTTTGTAACCCCTGAGTTCAGAAAGATATATATAAATAAGTAACTGTTGAGTCTATATTCCGTAAAAGTTATTACGATGATTTATTGAGCACTATAATGACCCAATATAGTAAAAAAAACTGGATGAGAATCGGGGCAACTAAATAGGGAGAGGCCTATGTCCAGCAAGTATTGTTATAGGCCGAGTTGGTTCAGGGATGTACTAGATTCGTAATTCAGGATCTGTGGCTAAGACAATTTTATTTATTTATTTATTATCTATTAAAGCATCCGCCGATTAAAAAAGCGGCAGGACATTTTCGACCAGAACAGTCAGTGCGAAGAATGACTAGGAAAAGATAGCGCAGACTCCACTGGGACTAGCGCCCCACACGCCAACAGAATCAACACATCTGCTCATAGTCTAAAAGACTGATCGCATGAAAAAGTCGAAAAAAACAAATTATCATCTATGACTCACCTTGCTTGTCCTGGCTGTGCATTTGTAGATCCATCCACTTCATAGAACTTTATACTAGACTGGGCCTTTCTCTGTGATTTAGATATTGGTATCTTTTCCAAATACGGGTTGTATATTGGAAACTCTGTATAATACTTCTGCAGAACCCACACTGCCGCTCTTTGTATGCTCAACTGTCCAATAGCATAAGACCTGCTTTCGCCATCAGGACTTCTTACAATCTTTACGTAATACACAGGCTCTAAATGCCTGATTTCCATTAAAATAACAGCTATATAATGTATAAACAGTAATGTATCTGCGAAGCTGGATACATAAGAAACTAAGGCATTGTAATCCATTGCTTCCTCACCTACTGCGAGGGCTTTCGTTGCCTCAGTTATCTGCACAATGTAGAACAACCAGTATGAAAATATACAGACAGCCAGAATGACAAGTGTCATCGCTCTGAAGACAAATATTCTGGGTAAAATTGCATTTCTTGGCCTTAGAAATACTGCCCAAACTCCTATGGCAAGTAACACCAGTTTGAACGCTAAAGAAAGGAGTATGCCTTTACATTCAGCTGTGCACGAAAGCAACTGTATCCTCTGACTTGGCTGTATTGCAATATTGTCTGATAATCCTGGGAAGAACCCAATCTTTGGGAGAACTACCATTGCTAATGGACTGACAAATGAAACAAAAGACAATCCTAGAGCTATGGTTGTGCCAAAATATCTTGTGCAAACAAAACCTAAGCCATTATCTGACTCCATGGGCCAGTTGCTGACATCCTCCATAGATTGTGAACCTTCGGAAGTGTTTCCTGTGACTGCAGTTGTGTTTTCCCCCCAGTTTTCATCCTGTGGCAAGATTTGGACCTCAATGACCTCCTGGCCATCTCTACCCATCTCAGGGTTGATATTTACACTGGTTTGGAATGGTGCCATTGTGTTATCTGAAGATTCCTTTCTCTGTGACTTGGTGCTCCTGGAATTGTTTATAAATTACAGAATGTTTATTTTGTTTAAAGTACTAGGACATTGTACTTTATACTAGCAGTTAACAAGCTAAATGAACTGATTTGGTCAAGCTTCTATCAAGTCTAAAGTTTTAAGTTTGTCAGTGGACTTAAAAATATCATTCAGCTGGACATAAATGACATGAAACAGTGTCAACTATCACATTGTAGAATTAGTAAAGGGTAATAGTTACTTCCTCATTACATTTCCCTTCATTTAGTTCAGAAATATAAGAGTCATCAACAATAAAAGGGAACATTAAAGATGTCTTACTTTTGAATTCCTTCTCAAAACAAGATATGTGCAGAATATAGTCTGTTTATCTACATATTATTAGTCATACAGATTCTACCTGAGAGAGATGATGCATACAAAAATATCCTGTTTCTTGACCAAACAATCATGTAATAGTAGTTAACATTTACATACACCTGCCATGCATACTTTATGTTTTAATAATAATCCCAAAACAACATAAGAATATTAATGAGGACACTTCTGTACTTGGGTCTCAAAACTTTTTGGATATAGTAACATGGCAGGAGGGCCTTGCCTAGCAATGAAACTATAAGCTGACAACATAGTTACAATAATTTGGTTGAAGACTTGTAATTATTTGATCATATCACACTGTAATTAACTTAGGGGAATTTCCCATTGGAATTGTAGCAAACTTTCTCCGTTTTATGGGGAGAACATTGAACTGTGACTGGTTTTGCTATCTCAGCATCTAAAGACTTAAGAATCTAGCCCGGAGGCCTATCATACCGGGTGCTGCGATGCGTGTGCTGCCGGTGCCTCGAGCTTCTTCGCGACCGGCCGCTCAGCTCAGACCTCACAGACTCCGTTTCCATTGTACAGCCGCCACTCTTCGACCCTATCCATCAGCACGGCACCAGAAACACCTGCACCAACACACAATCATAAAACCACCAAAATTACAAGCAATTAAAATGCTTCACGGAGTATGAACACGATGTAAAACAAGTTGTCACACAGTAAACGTTTCACTACACCACGAAAATATTATGGTAAACTTAGTAACATCGGTTTCAAATAAGTTTTCATTGAAAATACCTTTGCATTATCGAAATAAACGGGAAAATTCCTATTAGAGCGTCTTTCACGAATGTCGATCAAACGAATTCATTCATTTTGTACAAACCAAACTTGTTGAAGCTACAATGTACAGTAATCAAATATCGGAAGTCTTTTTCTACCTCGCAAGTGTTGCAATCTATCTGTCCTATTTGTTCCACTTGGCGAGACGTTCCTAATTTGGCCGTATTACATTTTTATTTCTTTCGCTTTCGTTCAGAAACTAACCAAACTACAAACAAAGTTTTTAAATGACTGAATTTTTATTCTTTGTAAATAAACCAGCTATTGCTACTCACAGTATTATTTTGTGGCATTTAAATATGAAACAGTACCAAAAACATAATAATGTGCTTCAGTTGCGTGTTGTGTTGGATTAAATTGGCGCAGATTTTTAAAATATAGAGCAAGTGATTACGCCTAAAGATTATGATAAGATAACACACCCATTCCATAAAGATAACTTACTGACTACACGTATTTTTACCATGAAGTGATTGTTTTTGTGAAAAAATCATGGAGGTCCAGCAAATTCCGACCGTGAATCGAGCGGAGAGAGGTGAAAGCCGGGTGGACGACCTGCATTTGGACAGAATAGTAGCCTCACAGCCCGAGATTGGACCTACGCCACCCGACGGTGGGTATGGATGGCTGATTGTTGTATCCGCAGTGATATATCATATCACTGTACCAGCGTTGCTGTCGATGTATGGGCTCATCATCTTGAAGGCGATTCGGGAGGAAGGTCATGAGGGAGACGACGATATCAAGATATGGGACGTGGATATAGCACTGGTGCCAGTTATAGCTGTGGTGATAAGACTGTTACTGGAGTCTTGGTGTAGAGCCATGGTGAAGATCTTCCACATGCCAAGGTTTATGGCTTTGTCCGGACTTTGCCTGACGGTGGCCGGAGTTTTGCTGTCCAGTTACTCGACGGATGCGGCAAGCAACGACCACATCGTGAATATATTCTCCGGTTTACTTACAGGTAATTACTCTCGCTTCATTCTCAAGGTCACTGTTCAGTAGAATCAATAGAATAGAATAATAAAAACGTCTTTAAATAGTTTAGTGCATACTTAACGGACAAAACGTGGTAATGAATAGTAAATTAAGTACTTGAAGTATTGTACGGTTAACTGCACATCAGTGGTAATAATTTATCATTGAAAGCGCCTTTATGTCGTAGTAGTAAGGATGATTGTTACCCACGTACGGTTGACTGTACCTACCTAGACTTCTCGGAAACATTGAATGGTCTTATCGTCCTAGATTGAGGTAAAGTAATAGAAATAATCAAGTGGGGTGCTAATCCTGAAAGTAACTCACCGCGTTACAAAGAAAACTCATAATATGATGGCTGCAGTAGGGAAGTACCGGAAGTACTTAGGTACCTACCTAACTTAATTATTCACCATTACGAAGAAATGGCTAAAGGCGACTTTGTTAATGATGAAAATAAATTGCGCAAACAATAATTTGTACATAACATAACTTCACGCCTGTATTCCGAAGGAAGGATCTACAGTACCTACACTCACATTTCGCCGTGGGCGAGTCTAATTTCCATCAACAGAGCGCAAAGCCAGACGCCTGGGTGATACTGAGAAATTCCAAATGGAAAAACCCAATAAACCTCAGACCTCATGCTTAGCGCTTGTGATGACTGGACCACTGAAGCAGTCACAACAATAATTCGAACAATAATTTTATCGTTTGCTAAACTAAACTAAGTTTAAACATTATCTTCATTTAAGGTGCCACCGGATTATACATAAGCAGATGTTGAATCACAATCATGTTATTTTATCGTAATTGATAAAATCATTACAATCAAAACGAGAAGCGTCCATTAAGTTAATGTATTTTCAAATTACGAGGATTCTACGTGGGTTGTTGATATAACTTTAATTTAACAATAGGTTTGATTATGAATATTGAGATGTCATGTTATTTAAACAGGTGGTCATTTCATAGTGGGAGAGACGCGCATAGGTATGAAAATATTTATCCGTAAACCTTTATCATCACAGTCTAGGGATGCGATAGACCCGAGCAATATGTAACTTGTCCACTCAGAAATGACACGCTCCACTACTGACACATTACCGCGTGCGTAAAAGGCGGTAGTGGGGCGCGTCATTTCAGTGTTCGCTCTTCACTTTAATGCCTTGCAACGTCTCCATCTGCCTACCTCTGATGGCCGTAACGTCGTATCTTAAGGAAAGGGAGTTAGTTACTCTATTCCCAAAAGTTAATGTAAATTATAACAGCCTAAAATAACGATGGATTTCTAAAATACCTATTTCGCAACCCTACAAGGCCACAGTGCATTTGGCAAAATGAAATCAAATGACCTTTCTGTCTTCATGTAGCACTTCAGCAGTCAACGTTAAACCGCTGGGTTAGTGACGCCTACAGGACACCAATAGGATTATTTATCCATTCCATATTTTTACTGCACAAAATCACGACATACCTCTATATCTTCAAAATTATAGCTATTAAATGAAAGAGTCACGAAACATAAATGCTGAAATTCAATTAGAATACAATTTACTTCACGTTAGATTGTCACCTATCTATCCTACGTCATTGTTTCTCTTATTTACATAAACGGCGGAAGTGCCTTGATATAAATGTATTGACACCGTAAATAGATAGGAACTCCTATGCCTTTGTTGGTCATGTTATATCTTCTATCCAAACCCAACTAACTAAAAATAGAATGGGCCACATGCAGTCTTTCGAAAATATTCAACTTCGGTGGAGATATTTTTGATAAAATCCCTACCGCTGTGCGCTGTCTCGAAATATCAAAACTGTGATAGGACCTGAGGACTATTGAACTATTTATTATCAAGGTTTCCTTTAGATGTAAACACTACAATGACCGATTATTTACGTGTAGGAACATAGCATTCTTGAAAGAAAATATTTGAATTAGGTACACTATCGCAGTTACAGTAATTAACCGTGTTTCGTTTGTTTCCATTAATTAACGTTTAGGTACTGCATAAGATAAAATGTTAATTTTTATATACCAAGAAGGAGCAATGCTCCAAATAATACTTATTATTGACGCGTTTGAATGTTTTTTACCATTCTGAAAAATAACACTTAATTTGCAGGTATCGGATGCGCTCTAACTGGCCAACAGACTGAAGTGATCATAACTCACTACTTCAGAGAGAAGCTGACCATGGCCCAAAGAATAGTGCGCATGGCGCCCTCTGTCGGAAACTGCCTTGTCCCAATCCTCATCGGATACTTATGCACCGTGTACACTGGAGACGTGGTCGTCATGATTTATGGAGCCATTATCATGCAGAACTGCATTTTCTTAGCCTCATATACAAGGCCCATCTACATCGAAAGGGTCATACGTCACACATACAATATGCTCAGAGATGCTGTAGAAGACGAAGATGAAGTTATCTTCTCGAATCAAGCCCGTCTACATGAAAACAAAGATGCTCAAAGAACGAACTCCCAAGAGGAACCCTCTCAAAGCACAGCACAAGAAGAAGACTCTACTGATGTAGTGGTCTTCAACTCTAAGAAGAATGCCAAAGAAATTCTAGATCCTGCTATACAGTATAGAGAGAATAGATCAGTTTCGGCTAAAGAATCCAGGTTTTCGAACGACTTCAGCTCAATTTATGACACAACTCCTGATAGGTTTTCATCAGATTTCGGGACTTTGGATATTACTAGTTATGCTCGAGGAGTCAATGGGTATCAGGAATTGGAGAATATCGATAGACAGGTTCCTCAGCCTTTGTATAGGGAGACAACAGTAAATGCTCCACAGAACAGCGTGGTCTTCGCAGCTGAGGTATCTCCGGGCACGGCTAGGAGGACCGCCTCTATGAAGAAGAATTTCATCACGATTACGAACATGCTGATGGATATCAATTTCTATCTATATGCGTTGCTGCATCTTTGTACGACATTCTCGATTCTGGTCCTGGGTGTGGTGTTCCCGCCTTTGATTTGGGAGCAGAATCCGTCGATGAATATTTGGTCGGTGAGTAATAAAAAAAATCATTGTATCTTCTTCTTCCATTCGGTGTATCACAGTCTGTAGACCTGTAAACCTATTAGATTAATTAAATAACAAAAGGAGCTAAAATCAATCACACGGCATATCTTTAGTTACCTACTCCGAAAACCAGTAACATTTTGAGTAATTTGGGTGGTGTGTTCTGGTGCTCTCGTAACCTAGGACCAAGCCAATTAAACACAAGGAATTACTCAGTCAACTAAAGAGATAGAATTATTAACCAGAACCTGAGAACACTCAAAAAATTCTTATCTTGGCATCATGAACCTTGTCTACATCTTGATCTATACCATTTTACAGGTAGCAACGCTGATAGCAGTGGCTCACGGATCAGCATTATGCTTCATAATGCTGTGCGTAGTGCTGCCGAAGTCCATCAACGAGAAGGCTAGATTGTGCGCCGCGTTCTGCGTTGCTGGTGCTATGGGCTTTTATGGTAAGTAACAGGAAACCTTTTAAATGTGCTTAGTTTGGAAACCACCTAAACACAGCCAAGATGGCCGTATTGCGGAGCAACTGAATCAAAGTGGATCCCATAGCAACAGGCTGACTTTCAAGAATATCTTTTGTTGTTGTTATCTATGATCCATCATCTGACCACTGACTATATTTTCTGACTATTTTCTATTTGTTGGGTCAGTTTCTAGTCTACTGCGCTACCAGCTGCGGCTGTAATACTGAATGCAAAGATGAACGTGGCCTGCCATCTTTAAAAAAAACTAAGATCTCTCATTTATTAATTTTGGTGCCCTCTAGCTAACCAAGGCAAAACATAATTTACTAAAAAATTATCGATATCAGCTGAACTCTGACTACCCTCTATTTTTCCAGGTATCACACTCTCAAGCAACAAAAGCCTACTAGTAGTATGGTGCATGCTGGCCAGTTTCGCGACCGCCGCCTCCAGCATACTCCAACAGCCGCTCTACAACAGCACACTCAACGAATTTGACACTACAGCCACCATGACAGCTTCAAATACGATCGTCGCCATCTTTATTATGGCGTGGTCTTTAATCTGTAACTATGATTATAAAACTTGTTTCTTGACGGCCAGTGTTTTACAAACTGTGACTGCTTGCATGTTTTTTGCTTTGTCTTTTAGGAGAAGGCGGTAATTTTATATTTTAGGAGCCAGAGGCCAAAAAGTGACTTTGTTTCAGAGATAAAGATGATGGAAAAAGCAAAAATGTATAGGACTGACATAGCTTAGGCCAATCCTGTTTAAAGTTGTTGTAGACCTTCAACTGCCATTAACGAGACACAATATAATTTTAATTGTTAACGGTATTTAAAAGTCCGATTGACACATGATGGGGTAGAAACACGAAACGCTTTCAAAGCGATTGTCAGTTGTCCAGGCCCTCTGTTCCACAGTTTCGTTCAACTGTCGATTGGCCTTTAGAAGGCGACAACAATTAGAATTCTTGTCTTGTTAGTGAAAGTTGGAGGTATATTTGGCATTTTCTTTTTGGCAAGTGTCTTTAAATGATTTGCTAGATAAATTAACCCCAAAGGGTCAAAAGATGGTGAAAAAGGCCATAAGTGTATTTAAGAGTTAAGAGTACTTAAAGATTAAATTATGGTTAAGTTTTTGTAGAGTTTTTATGTTGTTAAACATAACTGGCGAAATGTGGGTGTACTATAGGAACACCTCTGCTCTAACCCATCTGGGAATACAGGCGTGATGTTATGTGTTGTTTGTAGAGTATTTTAACATTTAAGCAAGATAACAATATTTGTACAAGGTATTTATAAGAGATGTATTTTTTGTTAATAATTATTAATTTTAGCTACTGTTTTGGAGTATAAGGCCCGGCGCACATTTGCGGCACGGCACGGCAGGGGATTTTTATGCGACGAATAGAAATGTACCTTATTTATATGACTATAAAATTGAAATTACAACGGCAACGATGCAACGGTTTCCTTAGGCATACCGCGACGACCTTAGGCATCACCGTTGAATTTTCAATTTTATTGTCATACTGTTAAGCTACATTTCTATTCGTCGCATAAAAATACCTTGCCGGGTCGTGCCGCCAATGTGCGCCGGGCCTAAGAAACCAGACAAAATCGACTTGATGTTTGTTTCTAAAACCTAGACTTAAGTGCTATTTTATGTAAATAATTTAATTATCTTGCCATACAAAATAATATAACACATCATAATAAAGGTAAAATAGTAAATACATTATTAAAACCATAACATATTTAATACGTTGTTTATTTTTAAGAGATCACAACTGTTGCAGTCTGTGTAAATAAAATACATTATGTATCTATCACATCTATGGTAGATAACGCATTAGGCGGTATAGCTGCGTAAGCTAAAGACACTATGTCTATATGAGGCAGTAGCGTGCCTAGGGTTCTAAATTAGGGCAAGCCCACAGACTATTTACGATAAAAAAATAAAAAAAACAGCCAAGTGAGTGATTTACGGATTTTCTTTGTTGTTCATGATAACACCATTATTATAAGTAAGCGCCATCTATATTAACGAATGCGCGTTACCACACCGATTAGGACCTTTTCACCATAATAAATTCTTTCGCTTGTCACCAAAATTATTCAATCATAAGCCGCTAGATGGCCCCCAAATTATCGATTTGTTGTTCTTTTACCGTAAGCATAGGTACTTAGTTTTATGAATTATAATGTCGATTGAAAATGTTAAATGAGATATTACATTAGGTACCTATATAACATTTTATAATTAATCATAATGACAATAGCCAACTCTAATCTTTATTTCAAAACACCTAGTTACGAAGAATATCTTCGATAAGAAAATTATTGTGTTTTATGATCTTGATGAGATGTAATAATAATAAGATGGTTTGTTTTTCAGTGGTTTACCGAAACTACAATTGCCATACAAACAACACTATACAAATTTTGATGTATTTCATGCCACCAGCTACCTAAGTTTGTCATACTCATCAACATAATAAACAATCGAATGCCAATTTCAATTATATTCTTCAACTGACAAAAATACTTGTTTTTTTTCCAAATTTTATTAGGTACATTCATTTGGGGTTGATTACGGTGAAGTAAAGAGAGAGTTACACTGCCAGAAAACTCAATGTAGATACTTACCTTTTCGAACACAGTTTCCGAATTCACATTTTGATGATAAAAATAACACTGTACTTACTAAGACACACACACTTACGAATTACAGCCGCAATAACTATCAAATCATTTTAAATAGTAAAACTAATTCATTATCTCAGCACTTGGAAATAAAATACTGATCTCAAAATATTAATTTCAAAACAATAACAAATCGAGTCGCGTCGACTATCTGTCGCGGACTTGCAACTCACTTTACGCGGGTCAACATCGCGGCTAGTGCATTTGCGCGAACTTAACTCTAAAAAAGCCCGGCTTTTCATTTCATACAAATCTGCGTATAAGTACTTACCAATATATCAACAAATGTAAACGTTTCTATAGCAATTTGTAGGCGAAAACTGCTAGACAAAGAAAGGTAAGGCAAGCCCCATTGAAAGCCGACGAGTGTGAGCGAGAAGGCGCATTTGAATGCATTGTAGTGGCGCGTAGGTTTGGCAACAAAGCGCGGTATTAAAAATTGTATTCTTATGAATGATTGAGTTCAATGAGTGCGTAGATCTGGCACCCTTGCGCAGTGCGCGCGGCAGATAGAGCGGGGATTTCGAAATTTGATTATTCCTATGACATGAATGATTGAGTTCGAGATTATTGACTGTTTTTTTAAATTTATTTTTTATTGGTAGGCTTACGTTTGTTCTTGTGAATAATGATTTTTGAATATGAAAGTACCGCCCCTGGGTAATACCATTATTATATAGTGTTATTTTTTATTTTTTATTGATAGGCTTAATTTTGAAGGCAAGCCGGGCTTTTGGGCTTCTATGGAAGGAACGCCCCTGATATGAGGCGTCCGCATAGTGCGTTATCTACCTCTTTCTACAGAATATCATGTGATAAAGGAATTCATACGATTTAATATCTTCTTTATATAAACATAAGATCGACTTTTCAATACTAGGAAAACTTTCGTGAACTTTACAAGAATAGTGTGATTATCAAATTTGAACTCTAATGACAAGAGAAAAGGTTCTTAATTGGTTGACGAAAAACCAAAGAAGAAGTTGTATTGCAGAATACTGGACAGTAGGTATAACTTATAAAGGCATAGCAGAGTCCCGAAGTCCCCCCCCCCCTCCCTCCCTCAAAATCCTATTTACATGTCAAACCGTTGCTATTCTACTCAAATTCATACTGTTTCATAACTAAACAAGTGCCTATTCGAAAACCTCAACATCAAATCTTCGCTACGTCTATTACTGAAGACCTGTAAGTGATTTCAATCGGTACCACAGAACATAGACAAATTAATAAAAGAAAGGTTAGAGTATTGTATACTTTCATTGGGACTGGCACTGTTATCACACTCTCTATTTTTTTATTCGATGGTCTTAAAAACGGCGTTAGCTTACTAATACAGAGGCCCTAGTGAGAGTTTATTGGCCGATTGGCCCTTCACTGGCTTTGACGGGTGAAGGGCAAATCGGAGCGCCGAACGCGGTCGATGAGTAAATTCGAGATGGTTAAAAGAAACCACTAGCTGCATTTTTTTTTTTTTAATGCTTATCGTCACAAAGCAAATGACGTAGCAGGTACTGATTTAGGCTACATTTTAATATCAACATCGTAGGTAAAGGAAAAACATTCTTTTGAAAATACGTGTTAGCAAACGCTGTTTCATAAGACCATTAAAAATTAAGTTACAAAAAGAATCGTGTTCAACGAGCGTTCGCTTACGTGATTTAGGCCGACTTGCACCAAAAATCACAAAATACATTTAGCGCTAAACGAATTTAAACAAAACAAAAACATCGTTTCTGTCACTCGTTTGAAGATGACAGAGACAGAATGATGTTTAGAATACGTTTAGCGCTAAATGCATTTAGTTATCTGTGGAGCAAATGGGACTTAATATTTGAATAAATACTAAATGATTAAATCACATAAGTGAACGCTTGTTAGTATAGAGCATTTTTCATTTTTTTTATTAAGTTCGTCTCACTTACAAACCGACAGTAAGAATTTCAGTAAATAGATATGATATGTTCGTAAACTGTAAATCATTTTAAAGACTATTCTATTTTTAATATTGTAATTTATAATTCGAATAAATAATAATTTTATTACAAAAGACGTCATTTTAATTAAATTAATGTATAAGTACCCTCACTTTTGTTGCACCTTAATTATAATAAATTGCAAATTAATACATAAATTATAGGAATGTTATAAGTGATTACTTAATTAATTACAAACAATTTGTTTGAAAGTTTGCAAAAGCAGTTGAAATTAAATGCAAGTCGCGACACTAAAAATTTTTAGTTTTACGTTTTTTTTTTTCGGATTGGTCAAGTGAACAGCTAAACTTTGACGTATCAAGGTGATGTCACCTGTTCGCATTCTGAATCACAATCCACAATTTTAATTTTGAACATTTTTGTCTGGCAGTCCCGAATAAATAACTAATACTTCCACTGTTTTTTAACTCAACAAGTCCATCATTTCGTTATCTGTTAGTTTCTTGACATCACTAGTAGGGTTCGGGTTGTTGTTAGCTGTGGGTAGTAGAGATTCGAATGCGGACCAGTCCTGTTTGGTTTTGTTTTGATTTTGATTGGCGGCCCATTTGTTGTTGAAGTTGGCCGTGCCTGTTGATGACGTCGACAAACTGTCGAACCCAGCGAATTGGTTGTGGTACGAAAAGTTGGAGGCTATAGAAGGGGTACTGTAAGTTGGGTTGACCAGCGAAGTCACGTGGTTGGTCGGGTGTGATATTGATGAAGGAAGAGGTTTCGCCAATTGGCTTAAGTTGGATTGTAGCAGCGTGGTGGTCAGGTCCACGGGTTTGGTGGTAACCTTCGGAGGAGCCGGGATCGCATTTGGTTGAGGCTGCGTCGAGTATTTTCGAACGATTTCTTGCTGATGCGCTATCCTGGAAAAATGAAAGTGTTTGATTGACATTTTATTATTTATGAAAGTTTTATCAAAATATATTTGACTAGAGTTTTCTTGTTTTAAGGATCGTTTTTAGAAAGTTAATGTTGACCTGAGTGTAAGTACTTTCACCCTTTTCCGATCACTGGTAATAATATTTAGGCGTTTATTTATCCAATACCTCTGTTTATCCTCCATAGAAAGATGTTTCCCGTTATCATTGACGGTCGGCAAGCCAGGTTCCTTTTCCTTTGGCTGGTTGAAGGAGAACGGGTCGATACCAAGACCTGTGAACATCTTGTCCAGGTCTGTCTGAGGCGGGGGCGCGTTCACCAGGCTGTCATTTGATAGAGGCATCGCGTGTTCCATTATCCTGAGAGAAAAAATGAAAAATGGTCAGGGAAATATTGATGTGCGGTTACTATCTTCAATCGTGTACTTACACTGTGACTGTTACAATAAATACAACCCAAGAATTTCTATACAGGGTGTAAGGGTAAACCTGTTGTTACTCAAACCATGGGTAGTTGACTCAAATATAAAAATAAATGACCGAGTAACAATAAAAAAAAAACGTTATTTTCATTAAAAGATTTTTAAAAGTTTATATCCGATACCGTGCTCGCTAGCGAAACAGCTGACTGACTGAGGGAGGGGTCGCGCTCACGGCCGGTCAGGTCACGTCCCGCGACAGCCACCCGTGTTCGTTGCCCTAGCACCCTAGGGTGAAATACTCTTTCGGTAAAATGAAGATTTAAACAAAACAAAAAAAGTTGTCCTTTTCATTGATTTCACGTTCTATAAATGAAACCAAACCACTGTATTCAAGGATACATTTACATATTACATTACATTCATTCATTTTTTTTATTTTTTTATTCTCTTTATTATTGTCGTATTCGAGCGTGAGATAATTAATTTGCGTATCTCTTACGTTACTGTCTTCGCGTATTTGTTAATGTTACTCACCTTAATTTGTTAGTGGAAACTTGTAATTGACCATAGTTTACACATTGTGCTAGACATTAAAATGCTGTAAGTTTTCCTAAAATTAATACAATAAAATAAATAAATAAATAACGGTGTTTACCCTAACACCCTGTATATATCAAAATTAAATGCTGTTAGTTGGTAAGTACATCACGAACGACTGGACCGATTTATATTTTTTTAATATCTAAAATATTCCGAAGTATGTTAGGAAAAGAAAAATTTGAAAAGTTGCTTTTGAAAGAAAATTTTGAAGATTATGTAACATCCGCCAAAAAAGGAAACAAAAGAATAAGATCATTTCTACTCACCTAGCTTCATTATTGATAGAATTCAGTTGCTCCAATTTAGCTCTATGCTCCGTCTCCATCTTAGATACCATCTGCTTGACCACAGATATCAGGGCGTTGAACTGGTTGAGGGTCAGACCGTTCTCCACGCATAGAGGAATGAGGAACGGAAGAACCTTGGTAGCCATCACCTCCTTGGTGATGCCAAGCTTTGAGTGGCTTAGGGCCAGCTTGTATATTCCTGGAAAGAAGGAAAAAATGTTGGTGATCATATTTGATCTTCAAAATGCTTTGTAGAAGGGCAAGGCCAAGTTCTATCGTATTTGTTTGCTCATATGTGCCCAGCATTGGTTTGGCATGAAGTATATTCAATATTGTCCAACATCTGCCTCATCTGCCAAGCCTTTTCCCAAGTATGTTGGGGTTGAGCTTCCAGTCTAACCGGATGCAGCTGAATACACAGTATTTTACATGGAGCGACTGCCTATCTGACCTCCACAACCCAGTAACTGGGTAATACGATACCCCTTGGTAAGACTGGTTGTCAGACTTTCGGGCTTCTGACGACCCGTAACGACTGTCAAAGATCCAAGAATGACAGCCGGGACCAACGGCTTAACGTGCTTTCTGAGGCACGGAGGAGTTTCGATATGTAAAGATCACCCATCCACGGACCAACCCCGGCAAACATAGCTTAACCTGATGGATCGACCCGTGCGGCTGTTGTATTTAGCCACGATAGATATTGATATTGTCCAATGGTTCCTAAATAAGGATCGCCATATGATGCGATATCAATTCTGAGTTACAAATAGGATATTTTGAGAATTTACGTTATGCAGGTCCTTAGGACCGAATCTAAGTTTACAGCTAGGAGTATCACGAAACGAATTAGGAATTAATTGTCAGGAAACAACTAACAAATCATAAAATTGATTCATTGTTTTGTGTCTTTAAATAATAATACTGTCATAAAAACGCGTGACCCTGCTATGATCATTCACGATTCGCTTTCTAAACATAGAAAAGTTAATTTTTTATTTACTCTACCGTCTTCACTGTCCATGACGACAATTATTATTTCAGCATTTACCCACAAATTCTACGTATAGTCTATTTCAAAAGTATCTGAGGAAAGGGTAAATAAACATTTTGCGATCGTCCTTTGACTGGCAGCGGGGCGTTTCAATCTGAATATCCCAATAGCGTGTCAGGTCTATTTAATTTAAATCCTTGTTTGCAATATTGATGTTATTTCCACTTAAACAAACATCAACTTTATGCGAGTGTAAAAAAAGATGATTTTAGACTGACTAGTACCGTTATAAAAGTCATAAAAAATATGAAGTTGTAGCGCAAACTGAACCTTTTGTGTAGGCATTACTGAGATGTTTTTCCCAAAACTCGTGTTTCTTTAAATGTTTGGCAAATAAATTGCAATTGCGCAAGAATTTAACCTATTCTGGTTAAATTCTTGCGCAATCACTCATTGAAGGGGATTGGTAAGAAATTCATCTTCAAGTATTAAGAATGTTTCAACTTTATATCTTACCGCTTTTTCCAAGGATTATTTTTTGAATAAAATTATTAAATTGTAATTGAAAAATCATAGACGAAAATTGAGGTAATAAAACCTCAATTGTTAAATGAAAAACATCTCAGGTGATTTAGAAATTCAGGTTTAAGTATTTAAATCAAAGCACACAATTTGTAAGTGGCACTACAAATTGGCATCCACAGGTAAGTTTTCGGAGCCATTTTTTTACATTTTCATCAAATACTGTTGGAACCGAACAGAAATTAAAGGTTTTTTTTTGTTGTAAAATACAAATATTTAGGTGCTTAGTTTTGTTAAAACATACCCAAAATCCCCATCAGCACAGCCGGCTCCCTCGACGGTATCTGCGGCAGGAACGGTATAATTTCGTCCAAGACCAACCATTTGTCCAAATGCTCCAACAGTTTGCCCAAACACAGCAAACAATTGACTCTTACTGACAAGTAATTCGTACTCAAACATAGCTTCTTTATCCGCGGTAGGAGGGCGTTCTTCATCGCGGGATAGTCTATCAAAGAGGCGAAGGTTGGTAGCACAGACAAACACAACTCCTGGATTTGCTGAGCGTCCGACTCTAACGCCCTATACAACATTGGTAGGATATCAGACTTCACTTCGTCTCCTGGCGTCAATTTTAGCAGCAATTCCATTTTCTGCATGAATATGAGCAAGATCTGTATAGGATCCTGTATCAACATCACTGGTTTCAAGACAGGTAAAATGTATTTGACATATTCTTCTTTAGAACTGTTTTCCGCTATAAGTAACACGTTCGGTAGAACGAAAGGAACCATAGGCGGATTGATGAACTCTTTTACAAGGCATGGCAGAACCCGGTAGATGCAAATACGATGCGGCATTTTTTGGAGTATTTGGGGTAAACCTTTGTAGAATTGAGACTTTTGCAGGTTGTCCCATTGGAATAAAGAGTCTAAGTAATTGAGAGTTTTAACACCAACATCCTCGAAATATGGTATCTGTAAAAAAAAATCGTTTACAAAATATGTTTAGCATATGTATAGCCTAATCAGCCTATAATGTTCGCACTGCTGGGACTTATTCACTGTGCGAGGGAGTGGGCTATAATCCACCACGCGGACCCAGGTTGGTAGATGTCACTTGTCTTTGAATTTTTGGTTCTAAGACATGCCGGTTTCCTCAAGATGTTTTCCTTCACCGTTTTGAGAGCAGTGGTGATGAAATAATTTACAGAAAGTAAAGCGCCTGTAAGGGTTCGAACCTACGACCTACAACTCAAAACTCGCAGCCGTTACCATTGGGCCACCACTGCTCTCTGGTCCACCACTGCTTCTGGGCCACCACTGCTCCATCGGGCCACCACTGCTCCTAATGTGTTTGTTTTTACTTAAATAATGAGGACATGTCGAGAACTTTAAAGTTATCTTGGTTACCTTCAAAAACTGATGCGAGTCAGGTCTCAATTCCGGCGTAGCATTCAACATCAGCTTCACATACTCCCGCAAGCCATCCGTGACACACAACAACCTCGTAGTCGGCAGATTTCTGATCTCTTTTGCAAATCTCTTAAACTTCGAGTAATCATTCCCCACGTTACCCAAAGTCTGATGTCCCGTACTATGCAAGGCATATATCAACATTCCTAATGAATATAGGTCACTGCCAGGTGATTGAGTAGCCGAAAGAACATACTCTGGAGCCAAATAATCAAGCGCTGGTTGAGTCAAAGCCTGCATAGCGGGACAGTACTCCTGGAACGGCCAATAGGGTGCTGATCCTGGTCCTCTTTGGTTAGCAATACAGAAGTCGAACCCAAATATCTTCCAGGCACCTTGCTGGTTCACTATAATGGACTCTGGACATAGATTACGATGGAGAAGCTTAACATCATTGTGTAGGAACGTTAACCCTTCAGCGATTTGCATGAGACCGTATTTAATTTCGAGCTCATACAACTTGTAGTTCACGAAGTGGTTTGGTACGGGCTGTGGCATGTTTTCCATATTGCCTAAAATATTGGCTAAGCTAGCGAAGACCGGTTCTGTAGCGAAAGCGATACTCTCTCTGCTCTCTTCGAGACTATGTTGTACGGTCAGGATCTGTGGATGCCTCAACTTTGTCAACTGTACAATGCCACGCTTCAGGGTCTCCAACATAATATCCCTGTCCGATTTAGACCATCTCTCTAAATGTTTCTTTTCGAAAACGAATATTGATGCCTCTTGCTTCGTTGATTTCTTGTAGCCTTTGTAAATTTTCCATAGTAGACCTATAACATATTAATAGTGTTTGAAATTTAAAGAAACTAGTTACGGAACCTATTTTTGGTTTCGGCCAGTTTCGACGGGGTTTCGGCAGAAAAGTATCCGAGTATTCGGCTCGAACGAAAGTAGCGTTTTTGAGCTGACAGTTATGACCTTATGATGGATAACTGAAGACTGACTGTTTTTTTGTCGGGATTGGATCCCGATTCAGTTATAAATAGCTTCAGAGATAGATATTTAATTTCGCCTAGGTTGATGCTGTTCTCATATTTACGCAACAAGTAGGTACGCGTGAGGTACATGAATCGAAGAAGTAACCGAAGTAATGATCATAAATTTCGATGGGAGTTGAGAGGTTAATTAAGTTTACCCAATTTATATATTTCATCATAATAATAAAATTTAATGATAAATAGATTTTCTGTGTTGCTTGAGTTTAGTTTTTCTTTCATTCATATTTTGTTGTAATTAAGGAAGCCCCAAGACATAACTAGATCTTAAAAGTTATGAGGAAAAGTACATACTTAGGATTTATTGTTGTTTGTTTAGTTTTTATGTTGTTGGCTATTGAAAGAAAGAAAGAAAGAAAAATAGGTTTATTTGTCACAAAAACACGTGCTTAAAAAGAGATAACAGTAATCAACAATATTAAACAAACAAAACAAAAACAAAATTGGTCTAAGTACAAATATGAGAACACGAGTATAAATATAAATAATTGGCACGTCATGACTGTGACAAGAAGGCTTCCACTCAGCATGATGCTGCGCTATGGGGGACCCACAGCTCAGCGCTGATTTTCAGTGGTCACCCGATACTACCCGGTATTGAGACACTTGCATCTGTCACGGGTGTGATTCTACCCTTCACACTGAACAACTTTCGCGAATTATTATAGAACACATATCCGATTCATGGTGGTGGATGCAGGTGACTAAATTGCCGCCATTGGTTGTATATTTTCTTTCTCTCTTATTATTTATTAATAGAAACATTGTTAATTTGATTGTGTTATGATTTCTTACTCAGTTATCTACTAGCTGGTTACTGATAGGTACAATAATAAATGACAAGTGACTATTTCATGGACTAGTTCATGTCCAGTTAAGGGCAGTCTGATTACAAAAACAACATAGTCACCATGTGTTACAAAAAACTTATAAATTCACTGCTTCCAAAGCAAAATGCAATGATCAAATTAATTATATCTCTATGGATGATTTTTTAAACATTCCAGTTACCTCCAGTAATTCAACTACCTCACAGTATGTTTCAGTCAGTCAAACTTTACCGATGTATTCAATATTATGTTGACCGTAAATGTACACAAAAACAAATTGAATAAAAATGTATAGCACTCCCAGCTCACCTATATCACTGAGCTGAGTAATCAAAGAGTTCAGTATCAAAGCAAATAAGGTGCACAATAGATAGCACCTGTGTCTGAATGCAAATTATAGATACATCAATCGTTTTTTTACCTGGACCAGCGCTTGCAATAAATTGAGTTGCCTCGAACTCTCTTGTCACAGGATTTCCAGGTAAAACACCAGATAAATGAGAAACTGTGTTGCTGACCGACGAATAAAACTTGTTAAACACCTCCATGTTCGAGTTACACTTTTAACTTTTTATTGTATTGTAAAAATAAAAATCATTACGGGGCCAGACAAAAATGTACGGACATAAAATGTCAGTTTGACAAATTGACATTTTGCTTTTAGTTCGAAAAGTTGGGTTCGCCGTTAATGTTTGAGGGTTGTGGATAGTGGGTAAAATAAAGAAACAGAGAAGGGAATAAACTATGAATGTTGTGTAAGTGGTTACACGAAGAAGATGAAAAATAGTAGAGAAAGAAGAGAAATAAATAACACTGTTGAGTAGAAAAGAAAATTTCAGAACGAAGCAAAACGTGAACATTTACAAATATCGCTATTACCTATTTTGGACAATACAACAGAAGACTATCACAAATAATTCGACTAGCGACAGTCTTCTATTGATTAAAGGAAAGAAAATTTTAAATTACAAAAAAAAATTGTTTTGCAAAAACTTAATTAAGTTAGTTTTCAATGTAAATCTATGCACTTGATTTTATCGTGTCAAGTCAAATCAAATTAAAGCTGTTTTTGTAAACGAATAAATGTCACTGCGTGTGCGAAATGTTCACGAATACGATTTGTTTTTGTAAATGAATCAATAGAAATAAATAAACCACATGGGACAAAGGATACGAACGCAACATGTGGCTAAGACGCTTCATAATCGTAATATCAATATTCCTAACAATCATACCAACGATATTAACAGAGAGCGACCCATATTCGAAAGAACCATATCGGCCTCTGGGTCCACTGGTGAAATGCAACTTTTTACCGCTGGAATTCTTGGATTGTGACGAACCAATCGACCATAAAGGGAACCACACTGCTAGAGAAGCGATTGGTCACGGTTGCGTGAAGTTTGGAGGCGTTAGATACGATCAAGTGGAGAAAACGAGAGTGCAGTGCAAAGCTTTGGACGGCATTGAGTGTTTTGGAAGCAGGAGCTTTCTACGAGACGGTTTTCCCTGCGTGAGATACTCCGGACACTATTTCACAACCACCTTAATCTACAGTATATTATTAGGCTTCTTAGGAATGGACAGATTTTGTCTGGGCCAAACAGGTACCGCCGTGGGAAAACTCCTTACATTAGGAGGTCTAGGAATATGGTGGATAGTGGATGTAGTCCTGTTAATTACAAACAGCTTGCATCCAGAGGATGGAAGCAATTGGAATCCTTATGTTTAGCCTTTGAAATCAGTTTTTTTAGAAATGAAGATTACAACACAATCATGAAAACTAAAGAGAATTGTACTAAATAAGTTGTTTGAAACGCAAGATGTATCTTGCATTAATTACATGATAACAATTTTTTTAAACTTATTGTCCCTCACTGAGAATACTATTCCAATTTCTGATATCACTCACAAGATAACCCTTTAAAAAATATTAACACAACAAAGCGCCATCAAAATATTTCATTTCACATAAACCTACATGGGCACTTATGAAACATCAGAAGCTAGGTGCATCATTTTGCAAGGCAACCAGCCAGTTTTTAATGTAAAAGTCACTAAGATTAAAAATGTGATATTTAAATTTTTTGTGACTTCAAAGTTGAAGAATCATCATAAAATCTACTGAAGACTGCACAATACCCTCCCTATTGGAAGTGAACTTAAAAGAATCATGAAGAATACTAAGAAGATAGAAACTTTCAGAAGTAGTGCAGAAGAAGAAGTGCAGTCTTGCTTTGTCTGTACATATGAGTTTAGGTAGTCAGAATTTCCCTTGAATACTTCAGAATCTTTATAAAGTTTTAATTGGACGTAGTTAAGCGAAAAGGATCCAATCCACACAGAGTTAAATGGGGATTGGATCGGTACTATACGTCTAATTTTAATTGGTGATTCTTGTGTAAATATAAGTATAAGAATGTGTAATATAAACTTTTTTTTAACTAATAATTTGTTTTTATTCACCTATTTTAATTTTCTTTATGGCCTTTAAATTTGCCACATTTGAAGTGAGCTGATTTACAGTGACTTCCAAAATTTGAGTAAAATAAAAAACAATATTGGAAATTATTTAGTTTATTATAACTTAAGCCACCAGAGCTGAAGCAGTGCTTGACTCATACTTCCAGTTAGGTGGGAGCACGCTCTTTGTCTTGTAGTAGCGGGCTAGCCTGTGAATTCTGGACTCTACGAGAATCAGCCTGAATTTGCTGTCCTTGTCCTTCCTGTTACGTTCCAAGTGCTTCCTCATGGCAACGGCTTTCTTGATCAGGTAGTACAGGTCCTCCGGTAGGTCAGGAGCGAGACCCATGGCTTTCATGATACGCAGGATCTTCTTGCCAGTAACGAATCTGACTTGTGCAACTCCATGGGAATCCCTAAGCATGACACCTGAAATAGATAATTGGATCTTGTTAATTTTGCATTCTTTTTAAGTTATGGTTTAACAAGTGGATTTTATTTTGAATTATGAACATTGAACTGGGGGAGTGATTCCATAACATGTATGAACACTAACCACCATCTACCTATTTCTGAACGTCCCAGGAAAAAATGCTGTACCGAAATAATAAAAAAATTGCACTTGACAGGGTGCACTAAGTTAAATCTTCAATTTGCTGAGTGGGATATATCAATTTGTTAAGTAGTTGAAATGTTATTTACCCAGAATAAGTTATTAGAAAAGTGACAAAATTATAGGAAAACTAATGAAATTAAAGATAACCTAGGAGGAGCCTGTTGTTTCAAGTCAATCAGCTCATAGCAGCTAGTTATCACCATCCTCAGAATTTATACTGTCCTGTCTATTGGAACTAAGTAGCAAAGTGAATCCATCCAAAGTTTCATTTATTGTCCATGATAATACAAACTGCATGTTGACAAGACTAATGTAGCCTGATAGAGATGTTTGGATAAAAACCACCAATGCCACCAATTATGTTTGCAATTGCACAGAAATAAATGATAGTTTAGATTTTTTGAGACTAAATAAATTAGGACAAGGCCAGGACGATGACAATAATAACAGACTGGTTTTACCCAAAGTTGACTGTAAATTCAGTCGCTTTATCAAGATAAGGTGCTAAATACTTGAAATATCAGTGTTGAACTAGGTCCTGCTTATTTATGTAACACATAACATGTTGCCTCTAAGAGAGCCGGTTGATCAGTACAGGACATTATTACAGGACCCTCCTACCAGACACCTTCCTCTATTTTAAAATGTGCAATATTAACCAGTGCCTGTAATAATGATGTTGACATAAATAGAGATTTATGATTATGCATATCACAAACTGCCTGCATCCCTGGTGGTCAACAGCAACATACAAAGTCAAATGGACACATGTTTTTTTTCTATAATCATCGGCTAGGTCTGATAACTAGAGTGGAGGCCTGTGCTTGGTATTCCTTGGTCTAATAATTATTGGAGTCAGTGGGTCGTCTTTGGCAGTAACAATAGTGGTCATGACGCAGGGTGGTGGGGAAATTGATCATGATTATAAACATCACAATTCTGTCTGAGCTGGCAAATAACATACGTACATGCATTCCAACTGGATCAGCATGGAATAAAATTTATTTCTATTTCATTCAGTATGATCAAAACAGGGGTGCACCTGATTTTGATCATACTAATGCTTTCAACATTCATTATCATTTTAGGGCCACAATGCTAGATGATATGCCAGCAAAATAGCACCTAAGTCATGAATATGAATGGTAAGCCACAACTCAAGTCACATTTACTATGAGTTATGATAAAAATTTGGCACTTACCGATTTGGGAAGGAGTGAGGCCTTTCTTGCCAAGTTTGAAAATCTGTTCCTTTACATCATCAGCGGTCAGTTTTAACCAGGTCGGCACACTGCGCCGGTATGGCAGAGCTGATTGGGAGATACCCTTACTGAAAACATAAAATTTACACTTCGCTGTAAAGCCATGTGGTGACCACTCAATCAGTAGGTTATGTTAATGTCACAAAAACTTTCTGTAATGAAAAATCTATGCTGAATCATTAGTATGATGTTGTACACTATAAATTACACATAAAATTACCCAGGTGCGTGCATACGACCCATGGCTGCGGCTTTTAATAAAAATCGCCGATCTGACAACGACAACAAGAGAAAACGAAAAGATGGTTGCCGGAAGGCGGTTATTCATTCAGTTCACATTCAGTTCTCGTTCTTGTTACTTTATGATCGTTCTTCATTCACTAGTGTTGCAGCTGCGAAAAAACCGGTAAAGCGACTAAATTGTCTTTGGTTGGATCTGTTTCCTGATTCAGTTGTTGAATTCAGTCAAAAATGTTACTAAGAAATGTCATTAGTGTCATGATCAAATGACAGTTCTTACCTCTATCCAAATCCAAACTCAATCAAACACTACTGTGTAATTCTCATTATTTGGTTCCAAAAATGACGAACCCCTACGGTGTATCTGATGCTGACTTTAACCTCATCAAGCAGCAAGCCGCAAGGCGTGCTGGCCTTAGAAAGGAGTTCATAAAACAAAAAACGAACCCGTTTAAACATGCCTCTGAAGCTGGATATGTCGTGAGTGTTAACTTACGTAATTTTAATTGTTGAGAGTTCAAGTATAAACAAACATTAACTCTGTATGGACTATAAATACTCGGTTTAATACCTAACAATATTTGTTTTAATTTTCAGTTTGATCCAGCTTTACAGAAGTTTCTGTCAATGAAAGTTACCACACTGGATCACTTCACTGCTAACACGAGAACTAGCTTGTTTGGAATCTGCGCTATTATCATTCCCATGTTTACATATGGGTACGTTCTCTGGAAGCACCGGACGACCCGTGAAGACCAAATAAGAAAAGGAGAACTTCGTTACAAAGAGAGAAACTTCAAATTGCAATAATGGTTGAATTCAGTGTAAGATAAATAAAAGAATTGTGTAGAAATGATTAAAATCAAGTAACTGTTTATGGCTTTATTTATTGTTATTGGTGTTTCACTTAAGTTATAGCTTTTGTTATTTTGCACAAAAATATGATATTCCCAATGAATTGATTTTACCTTAAAAAATAATGCTGGCAGTTAAAATAATCAATAGCTAATTAATTTAACAAAAAACAGGAAATTCATGTTCACAGCATGTTGTCACTGTCAGCAAGACTGTCAGTCATTACTCACTTTGAGTGTTTGATTCTGGGTTATATTCATATTTTAGTAGTAGATCATAATAATAAAAAATGGCTGACAAATATGGCTTTTCTGATCTGGAGTGCAAAATTTTGTTGAATCAAATTGAGAGACGGGCTAAATATAGAAGAGAGTTTATGAAACAAAAGACTGATCCATGTAAACATTCTAAGGAAGCTGGCTATGTTGTAAGTTATTGAGTCAGACACTTATATTATTGTAGGATACTATATATATCACTAGCTGCCCGCTTCGGCTTCGCACGGGTAGCACCTACCTACCTACTCTACATACTTACCTACCCTACCTATCTACCGAGATAACATCAAAAAAGCCATTCCAAACAGAACGTTTCTCGCTAATCGCTGGCGGTAGGACATGTGCCTTACGATGGACGTGCGGTTAACTGGAATTCAACTCAAACTCGAAAGCATTTATTTCAAATAAACCAATTACAGGTACTTTTGAATTGTCAAGGGGTCGGTCAGTCAAAAAAATGAAGATAGTCGCCCATTCCAAAGTGTACTACAATAGGTTATCGATGCCTCTAGCGGCCATCCATTATATTATAAATTATAACTAGTAGGTTTACTATACATAATATTATCTACTTATATAATGCTGCGCCAATCGTTTTCACCCGCATGTGGCGTGATGCCGTGTCTAAATCTGGGTCTCCAGCAGATTTACATACCTACCAAGTTTCATCACAATCGGTTCAGTAGTTTTTGCATTAAGAAGTAACATATACACATACAGATACACACTTTCGCAATTATAATATTCCCTAGCCCTTGACCCCGCCATCTTGCATCGCGACGCGCGCGAACGAATCGACGCGCGACGCTACGAACGCGCAGCCATTGCAATTGTATCTTACGAACTTCTACATAACAAAGCAGGCGATGTAGGATAGGAATAATCAGGGTCGATGTGGCGTTTACCAGCCGGGCCCTAGCCTGCGCGGGCCCCCCGAGGGGCTGGCCGTAGGAAGGAAAAGTAGATAGTTCATACATACTAGAGAAACACAAAAATAGTTGACTCTGAGCAGAGGCCATCCCTGAAACTTGCTATGGACATTTCTGAACGGCGATATTTTTTGAACGAAACGTATTTATTCAATCTCTTTATTTCTGGAGAAACGGAATGCAACGTCTTCAAGAGTCTTCGCTTCGCTGTCTTCGCATCGACGAACCCAAATTAAACTCAGAATCGGATCTAATCAAGGATGACGAGAATAGCAGCTTTTACGATCAATTAGCTAACAGCTGAGCTGAAAGTTCACCTCTTTAATAAAAAAAAAAATTTCGTTTATTAAGTAATGTCACTGATAATTAATAATTAGTATATTCATTATTTTCCGATAGTATCCCATCTACCATTATCCCGTCCCGGGCCCCAGGCTTGTGGGGAGCCACCCGGGCCCTTCCAGCCCAGTCCGACCCTGGGAATAATCAAAAAGGCCGAGCACGCTTCACAAGCTCTACATCTCTATAGAATTATCCAATGAAGTCTTGCTAGTACCTACTTACACAATTTATTTCATTTATTTCTGCGCGCGCGCGCCTCTTTTTAATCTAGCGCGCGTGCCTAGTTTGCCTTAGGGATAATTATATCGTGGGTTTTGTATCGAGAATATATAAATTAAAGATTTATATCGTGGATTTTATATCAGGAATATATAAATTAAGATTTCATTTCATAAACCACGTCTGCCTAAAGGCGATACCTAAGCGCCTGCAAAAATATGCTTTCTTTCAATTAGCTTCCACATAATTTTAATGTTTCAGTTCGACAAGGCGATCCAACACTACATATCGATGAAGGAAACTAGTTTGGTATTCTTCCCGGCTAACTTGAGGACAATCCGTTTCGGATTATTGGCTATTGTACTGCCGATGAGTACACTTGGATATGTATTATACACAGTGCGAAGTCAACGGGAGCGCGACATACGCTGCGGCAAACTCAAGCCTAAGGATCGACGTCATAAACTAGCATAGATAACTAGTTTTTTTTTTGTTGTGAAGCACTGCTAGTTTTTTTTAATTTGGCTCAGCCTATGGCCATTTAATTAATTATTAGCTTTTGCCCGCAGCAATGTCGGAAAATATCCCACGGGAATGTACTACCGGGATTAAAAGTGCGTACCCTATGTATTAATACAGTTTATAAACTATCGTATAGCGGTCTCGATCAAACTATAGTAGAAATTGCAGCAAGCCATGCAATTTACTACCGGGATAAAAAATGTCCTAAACTCCTAACCCAGGACATGGTTGTACCTGTGTTACTAACTGTGTACCAAATTTCATTGAAATCCGTCAAGCCGTTAAGGTGTGAAAAGGTAACAGACAAACAGACAAAGTTACTTGCACATTATTTTATAATATTAATATGGATGTTAATAAAACGTTATTTTAATTCAAAATCCTATTATTTCTTCATATTCTATTGAATAACTTCATACAATTGAAAGACTTCATACAACAGAATAACATAGCTTATTTATTATTATTATTAGCGTGGGTTACAATACTAGTAAATATCTAAATTAACACAATGAGTACAGTTAGCGGTCATCCAAGGCCTTGTCCCGCGCTATGACTGTGTCGTCAAACTTCACCATGTAGGTTGTGCCCTTGTGCCAGTGCGCCGTCACTTTCGCGGGCTGAAACAGAAATGGGCAGGTTATTGTTATTTGGCGTTAGCATATTTTATTTGTAATAACAGCCGCGCAGGGGTGTTCCATCAGGTTAAGCTACGCTTGTTCCGTGGATGGGTGACCAATTTCACATATCGAGACTCCTCCGTGCCTCGGAAAGCAAGTTCAGCCGTTGGTCCCGGCTGTCATTTGTAGATCTTTGACAGTCGTTACGAGTCGACAGAAGCCCGAAAGTCTGACAACCAGTCTAACCAAGGGGTATCGTATTACCCAGTTACTGGGTTGTGGAGGTCAGATAGGCAGTCGCTCCATGTAAAATACTGGTATTCAGCTGCATCCGGTTAGACTGGAAGCCGACCCCAACATAGTTGGGAAAAGGCTAGGCAGATTGATTTGATATTTTATTTAGTGAAACTGGACAATACATAAAGTCCCACAAAGACACGGTGCAATTTAAGGCCGCGCTCACCGGGTGACCCAGCGCGCGGCGTGGTATGGTAAAGGACTTTCGTGAGCGGAATGGACTCGCATTACGTTGATGTCGTCACAAGGGGACTTGAGCTGAAGGCTTCGGCATGCCAAATATTAATAATGCTTTGCCGTGCCATGCCGCGTCGTGTTGCAAAGCAACAATAAAGCAAGTAATTTGTGTTCAACCCCAACACAAGTATTATTAATTACTCACTGGGGCTGTCTCATTCAAACATTTGTAAATGTAACCGTTTGAAACGCAATAAACAATTCTAATTTAATTGGTTGCTTCTATTTTATTGTATGCCACGCCCACAGCCAAAGGCAAGAAACTTGCATCATGTGAATGGGGCTTAATGCGCTATCTCCACGGGCTGGAGGATCGCGACGACAGTCACGCCATGCCATCAAATTATCGCCGCTATCGCTATCTGATACCGCCATATGGAGATTGTTTATTTTTTTAATTTGATGGCATGGCGACAACGGCCGCGGAGGTGACGCCTTAGGTCCTCTTCTCAAACTCAGCATTTATTAAACCAACTAGCTGTGCCCCGCGGTTTCACCCGCGTAGATGTCGATCCCGTGGGAATATAGGGATAAAACGTATCCTATTCCAGGTCATGTCTACCCGTGTGCTCATCCTCTCCTCTCTAAAGTAGGGAACGTCGCGGAGGCGCGGCGCCGGCGTCGAACGGTTCGCGTATTGCATTTTTATATCGTGATATCTTCGAAATTAAATGTCCGATTCGAATGAATTAAAAAGTATTTTACTGCTAAATAAATACCCTTGATGTTAAAACTATTTATTTGAATAAGAATTAATATTATGTCGATATCACTCCTTCGCAAATAATGCATTAACTTCGAAAAATTTGATTACCATAAAAAAGGATATAGTGAGTCAGTCTTAAAAGATAGACATATGCTGTCGCGGACTTTTTTTTAGAACTTTTAAAGAGAAATAATTCCATCATACATGATATTTGCGTAACTTAAACCTTTTACGCGGCGCACGCAACGGAAGCTCTCAAAAAGGAATAATTTTTCCCGTTTTTGGAAGATTTTTCATTTATGCTCCGCTCCTATTAGTTGTAGCGTGATGTTATATAGCCTATAGCCTTCCTCGATAAATGGACTATGCAACTCAAAAATAATTTTTCAATTTCAACCAGTACTTCCTGAGATTAGCGCGTTCAAACAAACAAACTCTTCAGCTTTATAATATTAGTATAGATTACTGGCACTTTTGCCAAAAGAGTCAATAAGTCAGAAAGACGAAACTAGTTGCCCATTCCAATGTTCAAGTTCCTATGGAGAATAACAGGCAAGAAACTCCATGGACACTGTTTTAAATCAAAATATTGTGACTCACTCATTTTAGATTGATAATTTTTTTATTAAATCATACTTACAAATCCACTCTTAGTAAGCACTGCCTCTATGATGCCAGCATTGAATGTGGCACAGTTTAGAGAGCCCTTGTCCTTCGGCACACTTATAAATTTGTTGATCTGTAATCATCATTTTATGGCTGATTATTAACGGATTAAAAAGGATAAGAACCTGTTCATGGTAAATTTAGAAATAAAGTATAAAAATAAAATAAAGTTAAAGTAAGTAGCTAAGTATAAAATAAAGTTTAACTTAGTTGCGGTGTTCTGGTACCACACGGAACCAGTCAGGCTTGACAGTATTAAGCGTTTATTGGTGCCACCTGGTACCAGCTGGAGTTGAGAGGATAATGTTTTGCTTTATTGTAGAGTATGGGACGTAGACTGATGGATCAAGGAGAATACTTACAAGTGCATCCTTCTCTATGATGTAGTAAGTTCTCTCATCATCATTGGCATGCTCCAGTTTATCAGCTTCCTTACCAAACAGGACCTGGAATCATCACATTATATTATTAAGTTACACACAAAACGATTTGCTACGAGTATGACTGAATTAGCAATGACAAAACGTAACAGATCATAAAGGGAAAGAATGTGTGTTGGTTAATTGATCAATCATTTGGTTAGGTGATTTCGTGTAGCAGCATTATTGAAAACAGGGAAGGCTCTCTTTATAGTCAACCATAAAAGCATCAAGTCAAAATTCATTGCCACTATTTTATAGAAGGAAGTCTAACAATGTCATGTTGATATTATAATAAAAACATCACACCTCTAATCCCCGAAAGGTAGGCAGAGGTGTGCCTATAGTACACCAACACACATTTAGCCAGTTATATTCAAGTCCCATGTTAATATCGGACAAGCCTATTGCCATCAACCAGGCCCAAGTCCACACTCCGGGCTGCTTGCTACTGAGAAATCCTTCATGAAAAACCCAGTAACTCTTTACCCAAACTGGGAATCGAGCCCAGGACCTCCAGGACCTTGCAACCACTAGACCAACAAGACAGAGAATATAGTAGCTCATATGCAAGATTTACCTTTTA
Organism: Lithophane ornitopus; assembly: GCA_948473465.1. Classification (NCBI taxonomy): domain Eukaryota; kingdom Metazoa; phylum Arthropoda; class Insecta; order Lepidoptera; family Noctuidae; genus Lithophane; species Lithophane ornitopus. The sequence goes on from OX419626.1 coordinate 15,824,642, forward strand.
TATCTTACCTTCCATAAAGTAGATTTCACAAACAGAAGCATATTGAGCAGCTTAATTTCTCGCTTGCTATTTCTTTCTCTTACAAAGTATAAATCCAAGAGTCTAGTTCCTACATCATGACCAATGTCAGATAGTCTGAAAGAGAAAATAAATATGTGCACTGGAAGAATTTGTAATTATTTGTACTTTCTTGGCAAAAATGGATCTAAACTTACTTGGTTTGGAGTTCATGAATAGAATGTGAACGATTCTGACAATATTGGACTATTTCTGAGAACAAAAGTGCATAAAATGATAATGAAACCTCCCCTTTGCCTTTGCTGAGTGGTTTGTCGAGAATTGACGACTTCGATCGACTGGACGACATGGTTTTCACGTTTTGGCTAAGAACAATATAAATCCTCTAATTACTTCACTTTAATTGAAAAAAGTAACACCATCCAAAGAAACTTGGATTCACTGAATATATATTTTTTTGGGTCCCAAAATAACAAGATTTGGAACATCCATCTATTGCTACTTCAGCCACACGTAGCAAATGAATGTGATCAGTTTATCGCTTTCTAACTAATGCAATATTTTTTTGTTGGGTTCGGAACTCAATGCATTGCGTTCACATCAGCAAGTCAATTCATGTACTAGGTAGGTAGTCGTCAAAATGACAGTTGACTTAGCACCAATGCTTAGCACAGACTGTGGCACAGACTCACAGAGAAACACAGATTAATTAGTACTCAGACGGTAATCTCCAGTATAGTTTGAATATTAGCCTTTTAAGCGACTTAACCGACTGTGAAAAAGTGGGTTCTGTATGTAACCCATTATTATTTGGAATTTGTAATGAGTAAAATACATTTGGTACCATTCATTTTTACTATTATGTTTTTTTTTTACTAGCGGATTCTCTATCAATGGATCTTTTATGCAGATTCGACTCCTAGTGTTTTGGTCATCATATTTTATGGTACAACAACTTGGGTCTGTCATATTTCAATCTTATTTGAACCACAAAAACAGAAATATACATAAATGATTGCGAGGACGCAGTTATCGAAAAACTACCTCAAAAGATCTTAAAAGCGGCAGCTCCTGGATAGGATCACCTTCAATTAAACTAGGTAAACTTGAACGTTTACAGGGACACCTCTGGCTGGCTGCCCCTTAGGGGTAGGTGTATTGGTGTGGTCTTGGATTGACTCACAGATCAGTGGTGTAAACTTCTCACAAACCTATGTCAGGGTCATGTTCGTGCAAATCAATAAAGTAGCCACTTATGTAATTATTACTATTACTTAATACATACATTATTATGTCGATGACTCGGTCGGTTAGGTTATGAGAAGTTTGACCAACGAAAGCTGCCCACGAATTATTATCTGTTCAATATTTTATTTCACTTCTAAATGCAATATAACATGTCTAATTATTATATAAATATGAAATACTGATGTAAGTATCGCATAATATGTCTTGAATATTAAATAGTATCGGCTCCGCTTAAGCAGTGGGTGGAAACCAATTTTTTTTTTTAATTGCCGCCTTTTTTCTTGGACAACTTTCGTTGGTCAGACTCTAGATGCAGTCCGTGAGTCCGTCTACGTAGTTCGAACGTCACAGATCCATGCAAGTTTAAAAAGTGATATTGCATTTAGAAATCTTCGACCTTGGTTTTTACGTTAAATACCGAAGGTGTTTTCATAAATGCACAGTATTAAATGAGTTAAAGACTTCGTAAAAAAAAAAAAACTAAGGCATCCTACACACTTCTTCGGCACTTTCGATTTGTCAACAACGTCGACCGATAGCAATTACGACATACCTACATATAGTCGGATATTGTCGCCCGGCTGCGACGAACACTCGACGCGCGCCAGCGGCAGCGGTTGGACGTTTGCGCAGTGCGGTACGAGTGCTCCCGATTTCGGAATCAAGTGTTCCTGACAATCAAGATATCGTCGCCCGCGACGTTCTTCTATAGTCTCAATAGACTATCGTCGGCTACTAGTTGTTTGCCTTTTTCAAGGCACAGCTAGTAAAGTTATCTTACAGATTTATAGTCATATCTCGTTCGTCGGTGTTTTGCTGCCCCTTCTGGGTAAAACCACAGTTTCGTGGTCCTCGGTGGATACCATACGGTGCCAACGAAGCCGAGGGGGTGTTGACCCAAATGCACCCGCCGATTCCCCTTCAGGGTTGAGGCAAAAAGTTGGACGGGTCCCAGTGTTCGGCCTTGGGGGGGGGGGTCTCCTAGTCGGCATTGGTGACAGTTTTGCTTCAACAGCTACACACCCGGTGTGGTTGGGTGTGTCTATCCCTTCGCACCGGACCCCGTTAGGACCCCGTTGCACAAATAAGATAGGCAACGGGCCAAAGCAAGCTTAGGGCTCACCTTAGGTTCTCAACCTCCCTGTCTATACCCGACAGGGAGGGTTTACATATCCCCGGGCTTTCCTCCCGGGGAGATAGGAGTAGGTTTTAGTAGTTTCTAAAACTAGGTTTCATGTTAGGAAATAGGTCCTCTTAATAATAGTTAGTCATGGCGATGGACCCTCTCACCAGGAGGCTCCACGCTAATTATAGCGAGGAGCCTCCTGGTGAGAGGGTTATTAGCCGAGCCCACCCCAGAGCAAAAGATTGCAATCAGAAAGGAAGTAGATTGCCTCTACTTGAGTAAGATGAGCCCAGTCCTTCTGACCCTAACATCGCTGACTTCAGCGATGCGCTAGCCACCCAATCTCTTCCAGCTATAGAGCTGGAAGATCCATTCGTTAGGTCCCCCAGTCCGGCCTTCAGCCCGGCCTTCAGCCCAGCAGTAGAGTCAATGGACACTACTGGACGAAGTGGAAGAAGTCCACCGTATGCACCGCTCGCGTGGCGGTGAAGCATTCGACATGCTACTCGTAGTTTGCTCCCCAGTAGAAGGGCATCACCCGATTTTTAAAATTAGGTCCCTCTGCAACCTCGTAGGTTTTATAATAGAGAAGCCGTGTAAAAACGGCATAGTAGGGCAATGTCATCGTTGCCAACTCTATGGTCATTCGCAAAAGCATTGCCATGCGAAACCCAGGTGCGTAAAGTGCCTGGGCGAGCACGGCACTGCCGATTGCGACAGACCCAAAGATCGTTCTCTCTGCCTCAGCCCTCCCAGCTGTGTGCTATGTGGCCAAGAAGGGCACCCAGCCAATTACCGTGGCTCTCCCAAGCTAAATAAGCGCCCTCTGCACCCTCTGCGAAAACCGCACCCGCTCCTAAAGCATCGCGTCCCGCGGCCTCCCATAACTCAGGTTCAGATCCTTTCAACGTAATCACGTCCACTTATATGACTTTCTTGTCCCACCGCGCAATTCAAATGGCCGCCGAACTCGAGGCAGCCAAACGTAGGCGCGACTTCGCTCAGATCACAGTGATCTATAATGCGTATCCCGAGATAACGCAAGCCCTCTTTTCCTTAGCTAATCCAATCCATAATGGATAAAGTCATCTTAGCTAGGTTCAAACCCCGATCCCTCAGAATAGGATATTTCAATGCCAATGGCATCAACGATCAACGAGACGAGATAGCTCTCTTTCTCCGCGACCATTAGTTAGATATTCTCCTAGTACAGGAAACGTTCCTCAAACCGCATAACCGCGATCCCTCCATAGCCAACTATCGTATAGTCCGTAACGATAGAACGCGTTGCCACAAGGGCGGTACTCTCATTTATTATAAAAAGGAGCTCTATTGCGTCCCTATGGATCCTCCCACCCTCTCACGCTTAGAAGTTTCAATATGCCGATTAGGCATGTCAGGTCACGAACCGATCACTCTTGTGTCGGCTTACCTCCCTCCCCAGAGTGCCGCTGACGACTTTCAACTCCTCTCAGACGACCTCTCTGCCCTCCTTAGACTCAGTAACTCCGCAATTATAGCAGGCGACTTAAATTACAGGAGCTGCGTAACACGGGCTGGGACAAGATGCTTAGCGACCTAGAGCCAATCCACCTTGCCTTTTGGGAATTACAGAGGAAACTCAGATCCCCGCAGATAGCTGCCATGCCCCCCTTAGTACGTCCCGATAAGTCCATCGCCTTCGAGGACCCGGAAAAGGCTGAATGCCTAGCAGACAGCCTTGAGGCTCAATGCACTCCCAGCTCTCTACCAGTAGACCAAGCTCACCTCCATGAGGTAGGCGGAAGTCGAACGTAGATCCTCCCTCCCCCCAGTAGAAGACCCAGACGACCCCCTGCCCCCCGTCACTCCTGACGAGGTGCACGAGATCATTAAAGGTCTTAAAAATCGAAAAGCCCCCGGCTCAGATGGTATCACCAATAGGGTGATCCAACTATTCCCAGCCCACCTGATAATACTACTGACCACCATCTTCAATGGTGCTCTGAGCAATAATATCTTCCCCTAAGCGTGGAAAGAAGCCACCGTCATAGGTATCCCGAAGCTCGGCAAGCCCAAGTCGGAGCCTTCGAGTTACCGCCCAATCAGTCTGCTCAAGGTTCTCGGCAAAATCTATGAGAGGCTTATTTATAAGCGTCTCAGAGACTACGCAGAGACCAAAGGCCTCATCCCCAACGAACAGTTCGGCTTTCGAACTCAGCACTCTAGCGTGCATCAGGTCCACCAGATCATCGAACACATAAGCTTTGGTTTCCAACGCACGCTTTCGCTATGTCGAAGAATACCGCACCGGTCAACTGGTGCGGTATTCTTCGACATAGCGAAAGCGTTCGACAAAGTCTGGCACAACGGCTTATTATACAAGCTGTATAAACTTCGCGTGTCGGACCGTCTCGTGCTCATCATACGAGACTTTTTGTCGAATCGCACCTTCCGCTATCGCATCGAGGGTGCCCTATCCTCCCCCCGACCGATGCGCGCAGGCGTCCCTCAGGGCTCTGTGCTGTCTCCCCTCATTTTCACTCTGTTCACCGGTGACATTCCCAAAGGGAAAATGGCGCAATTGGCTCTGTTCGCAGACGACACGGCCATTTACACTAGGGGACGTCGCCCCGACCAGATTCACCTCGCTATCCAGTCAGCGGTCGACAAGCTCGGCGACTAGTATAGAAAATGGCGAATCGAAGTCAACCCAGATAAGAGTCAAGCGGTCCTCTTCCAGAGATCGCGTAATCGCTTCAGAATCCCCGTCCCCAGGCCGATCACCATGTTTGGCAAGCCGATCCCTTGGGAGAAGCAAGCTAAATATCTAGGTGTGACGCTGGACGTTAAACTCACGTTTCGAGAGCACATAAAGCAGTTGTGCTATTCTGTAAAAATCTCACCGTGAAAACATAAGTGAAGTGAGCTTGAAGTGAACTGTCACTGCCTTAGCATCAGTAGGTATCGATAACAATGACAGCTCACTCCACGCTCACTTCACCTAAGTTTTCACGGTGAGATGGTTACAGAATAGCAATGCTGGACCGTTCGCGAGCCGCTTTCGCTCTAGGTAGGTTCCACTCCGTCTTGAATGCACGTAGCAAATTGTCACGTAAGTGCAAAATGCGTACCTACACGGCGTGCATTCGACCCATCATGACCTATGCGGGTTCAGTCTTCGCCCATGCTAGACCCAGCTATATCCATAGAATGCAAACCCTCCAGAACCGTTTCCTACGTAAAATCACGTCTGCCCCTTGGTTCGTTCGTAACGAGATCCTCCATCTCGACTTACAGATTCCCACCATCAGTCAGTTTCTCAAACGCCTTTCAAAGCGTTACTTCGATACCGCCGCCAAACATCGCAACCCTCTGGTTGTCGAGGCCGCCAACTATGTCCCCTCTAGGATTAGCAAACTCCGCCGTCCGAGGCATGCTCTTGTAGAACCCGATGACCCTCCTCCAGGAAAGCAGTAGGGCCACAAGTACAGTTTACAAAAACAGACGCTTCCTGTCATTCCGACCTCGCCGCCGAGGTCCAGCGCGTCCGCGACCCCGCTTAAATTCGTCCCCCCGTCACTTGTCGGATGAAGTGCAAGCCCGCTCAGAAGCTGAGCACGTAGCTTTAAATTCCCCTGATAATAATAATATATCTGATATTTTGATCCAGCCTGTCCCGTCTTGCTGTCCTCCCGTCAGTGACGCCCTAAGCCGAGGTTCGTACTCCACAGGGGGTGTCCTTAGCGAGCGCTCACTTAGTATTAATTTAGAATAGTTTTATGCCCCTGTCTGGAGGCCCTGAGTCTAGTAGCTTAAGGCAGCCACAGGAAAATCCGGTTAAATAGTTACGATTTTCATCTAAAATCAAATATGAGATACCCCATCAAAAAAGAAAAAAAAAAAGCCCAGCTGCGACACAGACAAGACGGGTGCGTGTCGGGCACACTCGCCTTGCACCCGACTGCGGCCAAACCTAAAAAGAGGGTAATGTTTTTTCCATGTGGTAAGGTGAAACCCCGGTGGCCCGGTTCATGACTTAGCAGTTGTGCGCCGGATGTGCACATTACTTACTATTACTTAATTGTTATGTTGAATAATTCAAAACGTTACTGTTACACCTAAATCCTACTTTTTAATCACGCAATATGATATCATACTACGTAACTTTTCGTCATGCTGTGTTAGCAGGGAGAGCGGACAAGCGAATTAGATTACGGAAGGCCGCGTATTTTTTTTTCTAGTTCTGTCTAGTATTGTTTCTATGACGGAGATTTTACACCGTCAATTTGTGATTGATGAAAAATAATTAAGTATCTAGGTAAACATCCGGTTTATCTGTTTTGTAATCTACGCATTACATACCCTAAGTAATTACCTACACAATCAGCACGTTGTATATCGGTGGTGTTACTCCTATTTAAATAATTATGTAGGTATGCAAAGTGTATACCTACCTACCAACATATACTTCCAACTATTAGCTGAAATATGTATACAATAAGATAAGCCCGTGCATGCAATTACCTATGTAGGTACAACTGTGTAATTATCTAATTAAGTATGAATTATATCCGTTGTTGATATCTTTAACTTATGCCCTAATTACGTTCACTTAATAGAAATTGGGTCATTTACTTGACCCGCTGTAAGTGTCTAGTAGCGTGACCTAATGGAATAACGCGTAGTATCTTCACAATAAGGTAAATAAAATAAAACGACATTATTAACAAAAAAACTTTACTTCATATAAAGCATTATTATAACAGCATATTATAAGCTACTCCAATAAAACAAAATGTTAACATAAGATTAAAAAATAACATTTTAAATCATTCGTCCAAAAGTACATTTTTCGTTACGACAATCCTAAATATTGTCAATCGACTACATTTTTGTTTCTTGTTATCTTTTAGTCTTATGTGATGACCTTAAAATTATTTAAATTACATCTCGTGTTCAAACGGTATTACAACATATTGGTATACCTCGGACCGTCACCGTGTACTAGTGCCCAATATTCAAATTCAAGAAAATTATTGATCATGTCAATATTTTATTTAGATTATCTTACATTTTTGAGAACAAAACCTGACATTTATTTAGGTGAGGAAAAGCGCTGGAAAGTATTTGTGCCGCGCAAAAAACTGTCAGGTTTTATCAGCATTTTTTTATTAGTTATGTCCTCTTACCAGAACTTGATTAATCTAGGCGTATAAAGTCTATCATTAACATTAGTCATAATTTATATTATAATTCAGAACTTAATTTTTACCATCACTTTTATTAGACAAACAAATGACTGCTTAGCGCAACACTTTGTCTGTCATAATTTTATTTACGGGTTGAAACTTGAGTGCTTGCGTACGCAGCATGGTAGTAATTAATGTACTTTACTTCAAACTTAGGGTGCGTACACATTAGTAAATGTACTTTATTTCAAACTTAGGGTACGTTCACATTAGTGAATGTACTTTACTTCAAACTTACGGCACATAATGCACCTTATGAACACTTTTCGTTGAAACAGTAGCAACCTACGTAAGTACCTACACATTCGTGAAAATGCGCCCTACTCGCGCTTTCTGTCTAGACAAAACATATTATCATGTTGTTATAGGTCAAGAGTTCAGCGCGCATATTTCGAAGTATCGTAATACGCATCCTAAAACAAATTCTATTTTGATTTGAAGTTGTCCGTACTAATGGACGGCTCAATTATTTCAGTTTTAGAGTGATATTGGCGAGTTTATATCTTAATTTTAATGAACGTCGAGTCTAACTTGTGTGACCAGATTTTGGGCCTAATGTTTATTTTAGTAAGTGGCTATTGTAAATTCTATATTTACGTAGAAAAATTGTTTCTACTGGCAAATTTTATGGTTTCATTGTTAAACGCAATGGATAATCCTTTCAAAGGTTTCTTCGAAATCCATTTTAAGTTTACATTTATAGAGTACTGAAGGTAGAGAACGTTTGCCATTCTGTAGATGGATTACAATGTTTATTACAATTACAATGTTTATCTAACGATTATACATGGTGTTGCAGGTACAATATCTTTAACTTATAGTTAGTAAAGGTTAATGAAACAAGAGTATAAGTATCTATACAGTTTGAAAGAGAAAAAATCGTAGGGATCATTTTCGAATTCTTTGGTTCAAATTACACACGTAATGTATAAAGCGGTCCAAATGCCACGGGCACCGCGAGGCTAATGAGAGCCATTTTTAATTCTAAAAACCTATCCCTTATAAAAAGAAGGTATGTGTAAAACAAGCTGTGATCATGGAGTTTGTGTTACCCCTTAACTAAGTAATCAATTAATTCTATATATCATTTCTTATATATAACAATACGGCCTATGAATAGGGACTATGCATGTCATTAAAATAAGGGCAAGTACTTTTTTTTATAAACTATATTACTTCAAAATCATGCCTCCATCAATATTTTTGAATAATATTTATTTTTGAGAGTGAAAATATATTTTTTTTAATGCTAAAAATCTGTGGGAAATTCAAATACTTGAAAAGCGACGATGATGGTCAGAGCGGATGTGACGTAACAATCTGTGACAACAATCAAAATAGGAGTGTTTGACATTGACTTTAAATTTGTTTTCATAGAATGTGACGTCACCACACCAAGAGCGTCAAATGGAGGGCGTTTCAATAGCCCGCTATTGAAACGCCCTCCATTTGGCCAGTTGGATATTTTAAACATTTTTTTTAAGTACTTTAAATTGCTTTTTGGGCGTCGAATTTTTTTTAACTATTAGTAGGCGATATAAAAAATAAAATAAAATAAATACATGCAATATTCCCTATTATGGCTGGTCTGTACATAGGCTCTCTGAACGTTTGCGCATGTTCACTCACTCATACTCGCCTCATGTCACCATTTGGTTCCTAAAATATGTTATTGCACAGCTTCCTGCGTAAACTTCGGACCGGCCATGAATCATCGGACGTAAGTAAAGTTCCCAATAAAGGATAGGTTCCGAACTTTATACAAATCTGTGGCATTTGGATCATAAATATACTTTAGGGGCATATATTTTTTACAATATTTACATCGTCTCGTAAACGAGTCTTTTATAGCGAGAGCAACAATTTATCTTTGTCTGTAAATAAACAGGATTTCTCAAAATATACATAATTATAAGTATTGATGTTTTTTTTTAGAGAAAAGTATATAATTTCCATTGACATATTTCAAAGTAGAATTTAAAACAAGAAAGGAGGTCTAGATAGTGCTACTGTGCCATTCACGAAGACGCGCCCCACTCCGCTCAGCTCCGTACTAAAGTATAGCTTACAGTACAGTAATCGCGGAGAGGGGCGCGTCTTCGTGGATTGCACCTTCTGTATCTATGTCTCTCCAAAAGCTGAATTACCTAGAATAACAAATGGTTGTTTGTTAAAATGTGACCATATTAAACTGTTCAGATCAGACTAAGGTCAAGATAACTTACTAAGTCTAGTCAATATCTGCTAACTAACAGCCAGTTTCTTTATCAAAAGTAACAGTCAACTGTTCTTCACTCAAGAACATTTGACTGTTACTTCGGCTGTTATTTTTGATGAAGAAACTGGCCATTAATCACTCTTTCACTTTTACTCGTCGTCGTTATAAATTGCTAATTTTTACCTTATGTGTTTACAAATGAGTAAAACACATAATTCCTGTATTAATAAATTAAACCTTTTGCTCATAAAAATGTATATTTGCAATGCAAATGATATTTTCAATGTTATATTTAGTGCTCATTATCATTTCCTTTGAGCGAATTATATATTTTTTTTTTTTTGTAATGTATGAAAATATAATATGGATTTACTAGAAGTGTAGGATGACATTTGCTTATAAACATTATCATTTAAATTGTGTACTTGTTATCTTTTATTTTGGTAAAAATATATTTTTATTATAATGCTGAAAAATACTATGGCTATTGTTAGTCTATGGAAAGATCTAGCTTAATGCTACAACTGTGTTTGCATATTTTTCTATGTAGACCTACAAAAAAAAATAAAAAAAATAGCTAAATTGCAGACACAGTAGCAGCATTAAACAGTCCAGATTATTTTATTAATTGATAGACATTCAAATGTTAGAGTCATTTTACGATTTCTATTTATTATTTTCGTAATTCTAAAACCATTAATTTATTTTTTCAAATTTGTAGCTGTTGCTAAAAGTTGCCATTTTATATTATATTTGTGTTAGTATTATTATACATATTAAACTATGCCACAATTTAAGTAGTTACTTCAGGTCTAAAAATAGAATGATGGTCATAATGTAATGTTAATGATTGATAAAAAAAAATGATAAACAAGAGTATTTGCTATTTTTATGTTAAATTCTTAAATCCGAAGTGAGACCAACACCTATTTTTTATTTATACCAAGTTGTTTTTTTCCAATATGAATATAATCTGACTTATGACCACCAAAGAAACAAAAATGTTTATAAGTAAAAGTTCAACTAAAATCAAATGAAACAGCTTTTACAGCAGTCGCCACACCTTATCTACACAATATATATAAAATTATGCTTACACATTGTATATTACTAAACTATTGTGAGTCAAATATATACACTTTTTCTTACTCTCCTAGCAACATGTAGACTGAACTGTCTCAGCTTCAAGGAGGTTAAAGTCCATGCCGTTTGGACGGTTGAAGCCAGTCTTGATTCCATCCCATCCATCTTCCACTTTATATTCACCCGTCTGAATACGGTTGTATACTTCTTGAGCGACTAGCACAAATGCTTCTTCTACGTTCAGACCTGTCTTTGCCGAAGTTTCTACATGATGTAAACCTAATAATATAAGGAAAGTAAGTATGATAATAAATAAAAATCTGCGAGTGTTTTAATTGCAGCGATTTTGTGTTATCTCATTGATAAAGGCAATTTTATATTTTCTATACTGTGGGTTACTCTATTATATCCTTATTATCACACTGAAGTTTCCATTGTCATCTTAAATACTGGAAATGAACATTTCCTGTTGACCTTTCATAGCCTATAAAAGATCTTGAGATAGTGTCAACAAGGTATTTTATGAGACCAGTTAATGAATTCTTATCAAGCATTTAAGCAGTTGAGTGATCATAGGAATTTATGAATGAGTACTTTATCAGTATCTGTGCCACCGGTAGGCAATAAAAATCGCTTAGTTTAAAAAATTGGTTTAGTCCTTGAAATTTAAAGATGTTTCTAATAACTATGTGCGTAGGTATCTATTATCACCTGTGTTAACATGAATTGTAAATAGTCAGTAAGCAAAAAAAAAAAAAAAACATGAAATAAGAAAATATTACAAAATGCTCTAATTTTAAATAAGTATTCACAAAATATACCCATGAGGACAAAATTAGCATACTTTACTATTGACCTACATTTAACCAGTGATAGATAACATACTAGCACAAAACAAACTATTTTTAAGCATATGAAATAGTTGAGCAACTCACCATTCTCTTCTGCAAACATTCGAGCCTCCTCACATGTAACTTCCCTTCTGGCTCCGTTTTTGTTGTCTGTGCCCACCAGATCCACTTTGCAACCCACTAAGGCAAACACTGGCCGGTGAGGCTCTATGTGCCTCTTTGCTTCCATCATCCACAGGGGTATATGCTCAAAACTAGATCTATTAGATACATCGTATACTAGTAACGCACCAACTGAGTTTCTGTAGTATGATTTAGTTATAGATCTAAACCTCTCTTGCCCTGCTGTGTCCCATAACTGCAGTTTAATTCTCGTGCCATCTTGGACTTCTATAATCCTCGCGAAGAAATCAACGCCCACTGTAGGGTCCGACAGCTAAAATTTAACGCGCAATTTATATTACAAATTGTATAAATAACATCAAAACAAAGGCGATTGTATGTACTCACCTCAGCGAATTTTCCATCTGTAAAATATTTCAAGAGAGAACTCTTGCCCACAGTACTATCACCAATTAGGATAAGCCTAAATTGGTAATCGAATATTGGATCAACCATTTTTTAGATGCACTTGCAATAACATCAATTGATAGCAACAAAGGTCTCGTCAAAAATTACGTATTTTAGAAAAAGTGACAAGACAAACAAGAAACATCAGTCAAGTCCTATCATAATCACTGCACGACTTTTCTAGTTTGTCTATGGTACATTTTTCATATAGTTTTTGAAAAACTAATACAGTGGATTATTGCCAGCAATTTTATCATAGAATATATACTAATTACCAGAATGCTACACCTACGGGAATAATTTGTTAAACTTTTAATGTAAAAAACCGTAAACTAGAAAACTATTTGTAGCCACCACATTCCTATTCATTTCCGTAATTTAGAAATCGTTCATCAATGAATGAATTTTTGACTGATATGAAATAATTCATTGTTTATGTCATTCAATGTTCAATCATTCATGCCACAATTTTCAATGGGGGAGTGTTTTAAAATTTCATTTACGCGCTGTGTGACTGTAAAGTCTGTAAACTACAACGGCGTTCTCTAAAGCAATAATTGTTGTGATTTCATCCGTTTACTGGTTCTAATGATAAAATGTTAACGTAGTGTAACTGAATAATAAGCGATTAACCTATTTTCTTATGGTTTTCGCTGCCGGCCATTCTAGCCCAAATAGTTGTTGGGCTAAGTAATAAAGTGAGTTTCCGTACTTTCCAACGTATAAACAGACGCCTGTTTATATTTGTCTCTTTTTTTGATATGAAACAAAAAGATTGGTTATGTTAACTAATCTTTTTGTCATTTGACTTGGAGAAATGAACTCTATTCTCATTGAAATACTTTTTGACATATTTTTTCAGCGAGCTCAAATAGTATGATGAATACAAGCCAGAGTTATAAAATGAAGGAGAACGCAACGGAACACGGCGACAGTAAAGCGAAATCCACTCCTATAGGTTGGTTGTTGTTTTGTTTACTATTGAAATAATATTTACAACTAGTTGCTACTTTAGTGTTTCAGAAAGATTCTGTAGATATATTGAAGTACATACAAAATTCTATAACCTGTTAGTTGTATTTTTGAATTTGTGAATGAAATAGTAACTCAAAAGTACCAAACCAAGTGAGGAAAAAGTTGATTCGTTTTTAATCAAATACAATGATACAACTTTACCAAAGAAAAAGGTTGCTAAATTGCTTGCATGCTGTGAGGAATGGTACTCCAAATCTGTTGCATTTGTGACCAACCACAAATAGTAGGTTGTATGCCTTACTGGTAGGAACTTTAATTATATACCATTAAGTTACTGAAAGCTCAAACTAAAAGGCACACAACTTTTGCAATATAAACACGAAAAAAAGAAAAATATTCATTGGGACTTGCACCGGGAGATCACAAACTAAACAATGATAAAAGTTAAAAAAACAAAGTTGTACTTATAAAAAAAAACAGTGTCCTGTAAGAAGCCAAAAGGTTTTAACTCAGCATGACATTGTGGCATTTAAAAAGAAGTGTTGCAGTGCTGGTATTCTGATAGGGCCCCGCTGTGATGTCACAGGCAGACACAGAAATATATAAATAAAACATCCTTAATTCTTACCAGATTATAAAACATAATATTCTATCAACACTACAACAACTTGTGCTTACAGCTGCAGCTAAATGGCCCAGTTCAACTAAATATCTATCTGTGCTAAAAAAAAATATCCGTCTGAAGCTGATTTCAGACAACGCTATAATATACAATAGCATATAGTTCACAGTGGCGTTCCTTCCATAGAAGCCCAAAAGCCCGGCTTGCCTTCAAAATTGAGCCTATCAATAAATTAAAAAAAATAACACTATATAATAATGGTGTTACCATGAACAACATAGAAAATCCGTAAATTGCTCACTTGGCTATTTTTTTAATCGTAAAAAACCTCCACCTGTCTGTTTGCCCTGATTTTGACCCCTAGGCACGCCACTGATAGTTCATAGCACAAAAATATCGCTCGCCGTACATTTCCAATAATATATAGTATAGCAAAGTGTGTTCTAAATAAATGTATGGCAAGCAATATTGTTGTGCTATGAATTATATTATAGCGAAGTCTGAAATCAGCTTTATGATTGTTTGTATAAAATACCAATAACCGATCGATTTATCTTGCTACTGATATACTTAGCACATAAACTCACACCTTCCTATGGATGTTGGCAGCAACTACAGGAAGCCACCTGCTACGATCCTTACATACACCTATTTGCATTGTTTGCGTTCCTACATCTGTTCACACACGCACGCCAATTGCCAGTACTATGCACCTGACCATTCTGAAGAACATCATCAAAAAGGTCGCTATGTGCCTGACATACTTTTCTGTAGTTTATGCATGTTTCTAGAGGAATTGAGTTAATTTAAGAATTTCTCAACAGCAATGGTGGCTCCAGAATTGAAGCAGCATGCTGATATTGATACAGAAATCACAAAGACTTGTGCAGTGTTGGGATGTGAAGACTTCAAGAATTTAGATGCAGAGTCCTTTTTTAGGTAAGCGTTTTTGCGAGAATGATTATATACTAGTATTTGTTTATAAAAGAGAGAGGGCTGTATGAGCTTTCTTTCTTTGCTAGTTTATAAAAACCAACTCATGCACAGCAACGGTTTTTTAAAACTTTGAAGCTGGTTAACATTGCTGTTGATTCAAGGGCGTACGCATTTCTGTCTTTAAAAAAAAACCTATTGTATTTCCACAGGAAGAAAAATGTTACACATACACAGACCAACTTTTTACTCATAATTTCCTAAAAAAATACAAATATATGCAGATTGCCGGCGTGTGTGCTATTTACGTTGTCTTTTTCTGCAGATGTCTATATTTTTACACACGATATCCAATCAAAAATTGATTGGATATCTACTAATTTCTGTTGGTAATGGCGTCACTTCTTGTTTCTAGATTTCCGGAAGACTCCGGCCTCCGACAGATATGGACGGACCTGACGGGCCGCAACAACTGGACGCCGACCGACTTCTCCTACATCTGTATGCAACACTTCTCTATTGACTGCTTCAAATGTGACGAGGATGATCAAATGGTCCTGGTGGATAAGGCAGTACCTTCACTTAAGTTACCGAGACACGTTTTAGAGGTGGGTTGATTTGTTTTCTTTTACCGTTTCTTTTTGCCTCGTTTTTCTGGATCTTTAGACAATCGTCTGTGCTATTCATCCCATTATTTTGTGTTAAACATTGAAAACTCATCTGTTTTGTTTTACTTTTATAAAAAATTGCACAGACAAGTTCTGAAGAATGATGAGAAAGGTCAGTTACATATCCTGTGTTTTTTTAATTGATTTTTTCTTGATGTTGATTTGGTTCCAAGTTTAATTCTAATCTGAAGTCTGCATGCAATTTTATTTTGTATCATTTACGTCATGAGTCATGAGATTATTGGCAGTTTGAGTATTTTTAACTACAAAATAAACAGTCTTCTTCTGTATCAGGTCGAATACATAGATGAAGAAACTCTGGATAATGAAGAGGACGAAGACTACATGACCACCGATGAAGACGTGGAGAAGGATGCCAGTGCTGCCAATAACACGTCATTAGACCTGAACATACCACAGAAAGAACTAGATAGTATTGAACTGCTCAAACTGTTCACTGAAGTTCAAAGACTACAGCGACAAGCCGTCGGACTAAAAGACAAACTTAAATACAACATGAAAGTACACAACAGACAAAACAGATTTCTAAAGAGAATAAAAGAAATCATAGAGATGAAGAAAAAGGTTTTGAATCAGAAACGCAAGAAAAAATGCAGAATTCTTTTATCATTGCAGGATAAAATAAAAGAGGATTCAACAGGACTCGTCTTGGCTATGCCGATGAGACAGACGGAAGATTTGAAAAATTTCGCGTTAAGCATTTACAAGTATTCGCCGCAAGCGTACATTTATATTAGGAACACGTTAAGAACGATGTTGCCCAGTACTGAAATTTTGGACTCGTGGATTACGGCGGGGTACCAACCCAGAAATGTGTTAGCCAATAGCAACCTGATAAAAGTGGTAGCCGAACAAACTGATACGCAACTGTCGTGTAAAGTAATGATAGGATAATAAGTGTAAATCACGGAAATATTGTTTTTTAAATAAACTAGGAATTTTTCCAGTTGTTTGTTGTTTTTATTGAAAGGATATATATTTTATTTATTTAACCATTTATGCACACATATATAAATAGACAAGAAAGCAACAGAAAAATATTTTTTTGTGTTTTAGTTTGTGTCGAAAGGCCCTATAGCTTCCCATTTTGCTTTGTGTTTCTGGTAAACCATTTCTTTTGTTTAACATGATATTAAGTTGTCATTTATAAAAAAGGGCACACATCCCTCTGGCATTTTTTTCTAACATATCTTATTATTCCATGCTTCTCTATTAGTCATCTCGGTAGTCACTCCCTTTCTAACCATCTTTCACACAGTCCATCAATCGTTTCTATGGCCTTCTCCTACTCTTATAGCCATCCACATCCATACTCTAAACTTTCTTGACAACAATCCCACTTTTTCTTGGATAATATATTGAAAAAGGCTTAGCATAGGTCCCTGTGGTATCCCATTTTTATTAGAATTGTGCCTGCTTAGCCTATCCTTATCCTTGTGGCATTCCATTTGCCTTTCTACAACTAAGGCATTACGAGAGGCGCTAAGACGCTTCCCTGTGGCACCCCTCTTGAGATCATTTTGTATGTACTAATCTAAGAGAATTACATATTCTTTGGTACTAATTTGTTCTGTATTTGCGCAGGAGTTGATTTTTTTTCTAGTACTGGTCTTGAATAATGGCACCAACAAGGAATATCGAGCTGTTGAATTCAGATCCCTATAAGATGTTATGTAACAGCTGTTAGGTCAAAAAAGACAAAATACCTCCTTCCTTAATTGAATGAACCAAAACTTATTTGCGACATTCTTTGTAAAAATTAAAGGTATCATGGACTTCTATTAGTAATTAAAACCTGTCATGAAAATATCTAGTTCTAGGTACGAGTTTTTGAAACCAAAAGAATTACTGCGCTCGAAAGCGAATATATTGATTCAGGTGCCAAATCTCGAGTAGGACATTTGAGGAGGAGAAAATGAAGGTTACTCCGAATTCCGATAGATATCCAAGTCTGGAGTCATTATGCGCTTGAGTTGAGGGGTCTATTCAGCTAACAGCATGATACTGTTAAGTGGCCTGAAATCAGGAATTCACACAGTTTATTTGATTTCCAAGTTCGATACAGTTATAATATTTGTGTTGTTTCTTTTATGACATGGACATCTGTAGGAAAATGATGACTTCAACAAGATACGCCCGTAGATAGTAGCTCTACTCGCGAGCCTTTGTAATACCTGGTTCAACCGGTATCCGTTAGGTGGAGCTGCCGTTGAATTCTTATTAGAAAGGGAAGGCGAAGCTTGAACCAAACAAACGCGGTGTTCCAACTCAGTGCCGAGATTCCCTCCGCGCGGCCGGCGGTACGGCGTGGTGTCACTCTGCACGATCTTACGTCGCGCGTCAAACCAAAATAAATATCCCATCTGTTCAAATATTGTGCAAGTTTTTTTTTTATTGTTTCCCCAAAAACGTACGTAAAAGGATGTGTGTGTTTTACGTTCCGCCATATGTTACTACGTAAGAGGCCCTAAGTTACGTTATTTTTTGTGTTCGCAAAGTGCTCGAGTGGTTTTTGTTTCGTATTGTGAATGGATTTATAAACCCGATTATGAGGAAGGACGCCTCATAAGGTACGTTTTTCTTAAAAAAACTTCGTTCTATTTTGGTTATTTACGTTGTCCACGATTGGTCGGCTGTATTCCTGTGTGTTTAGCTAAAACAAGGTGAATTGGACTTCTAAATTGTCTAGAATCCGAGTCTAGCGAGTCGCCAGTAACTGGACTTTCGCAATATTTATTCCTTGTGCGTGTTTCCATGCCTTAAACGTAAGGCCCAACGCCATAAGAGCAGCGGTCGGACGCGCTTGACATACGTGTAATATTTTTAATGTTCACCATTATATGCTGCTATATGCAATTATAAATATAATAAAATGTTAATGTCACATTCAAATCATGTGTCTTATAAATTTCTCCTCGCTTTTTATGGCCTGGAAGTAATTTTCTACTTGTTACGCCAATCGAAAGTATCCGTTTGCCGATTTCTTTTGTGTACAATTAATTACTGTATTGTTGTTTGAAGTTTTGTTTTTTTAGGTGCGGTAACTAATGTTATTTTGCGCTCAACTGGTTTTTAAGTGGAGAACATATCTTCACGCTAAG
This sequence comes from Lithophane ornitopus, assembly GCA_948473465.1. Taxonomy (NCBI): domain Eukaryota; kingdom Metazoa; phylum Arthropoda; class Insecta; order Lepidoptera; family Noctuidae; genus Lithophane; species Lithophane ornitopus. The sequence continues at coordinate 15,843,307 of OX419626.1, forward strand.
TATTTCCGGGTAGCTAACACGAATGGCTGTGGTCTCTACATTTGTTTCCTTCACTTCCATATTTAGAACAGTGCGTAATAGACTTTAATGATATACATTTTGCTGGGAACAGATGTAGCAGGTACACTTTGCTCGAAATGAAACCTCGCAGAATTACCTTCAATTAAGATAATACGTCTGAAACGTTTCAGTTGGTACTCAATGAAATATTAAATTACAGCTTTCATTCGTTACATCTTTAAGTGTTTCAAATGCCTCTCTCCCTTCTTGTTAATCTTACATGGGGGATTAGCCGTCCTTATGTTCTCCCCCGCTTAGCTATTCGACATCCGTATCGGAAACATCCCATGTATCCATACCCCTCTCTCTGCACTTCATCTATTTTGGATTAAGCATTCCGAGACAAGGATTGCGGTCAAGCCACTATCCGGAATTCTTTAATTTCGGAAACAGCTGGTTTGATTAGTCAAACATAAAAAATGTCTCTGTGAAAAGTTTGAAATGATGTGATGTGGGTAACACAAACGTATTTCCAATTTCTCGGAATCATCCCATGTGGGTGACGATCCGAACGGAAATATTGGTTGCATTGACGAATGTTTTCTGATTGACCTATTTTATCTGCATAAAAGTAATTATGACACCAGGGGGCTTAAAACGATCACTTTATCATAATATGAAAATATTATGAATCATCGTAAAATGTCACCAACTGACAATTCATAATATGATCTGCGTGTAATTCATATTACGAAGTAATTCATCTGTTTGACAGTTTCCTATGGAGATTCGTAAAATGTTCCACAAATTATGAATTGCTTTTATGTCAAATTAAAAGGAATTGTTAATGACAGCTGGGATTCAGGAAATTAATTGCTTTTAGAGGAATTGCTAATGTGGCCGGTTTAGGCCCCCAAAATAGTAGAGGTAGTGCAAGTAGGCAGAGATTGTAGATAAGTATCAACACCAAATGAAGTGGACACTGAAAAAAAAGAATACCTCCTTTTTAGGTGTAGCAGATGACAATGGGAACATATTATGGGATGTAATTAATAGTAGCTATAGTATCCTTCCGTGGGTTAATAACGCTACACCTACCGAAGGTACCAATACGATGGTAAAGGGCGATGATGATGGCCATAATTCACTTCAAACGTTCATTGTATTTCTCGATTAGGAGACCCATGTTGACTACTGGACATTTACGGTTGACATCGACTAGTGAATCGAATTTACTCAAAATGGCGACAATGCCGAATATGGGCCCAAGTATAGCGTTGGCACTCACATCCAAGCTAAACGTTAAATGTGGTTATTTGCTCCGAAATTGATCGTATACTCAAATAATGTTGGAGTAGGTAATGGTACCTACACGAATAGCTTCGGATTATTAGATCCATCGCCCACTTCTGCTAATCCGTTATCCTCCGATGAGTCATGCAAACTTGCTATAAGAATATGGTAATTCTACATCTACAACTTGCTACGTTTTTTTTATATTTATTAACTACCTAATTTACATTTCACGTGCAGAATTAATTTAAATTAATATGCGTCTAATTTACTTCTAATTTCAATACATGTGACTGTATTCATAATCTCTAGGAGACTCCATTTATTTCCGTTCCAATCTATTAAATCTTAAAATTCCTTTAATGTTTGATGATTCTTGAATTCACAGAGATATTAATTTATAATTCCATGCCTGGACTTGTGTCAATACAAGCTTCCCAAAAGACCCAGCAATAGTTCATTCATTTATACAAATTAATTAGCGAATATAATATAATGACATAATTATGATCTCCAATGGATAGAGCAGATTTGGCATAGGTACCTAATTTATTACCGAGTCCTACACTCAGAAAGCCCGCTTTGTTAATTGTAAATTATTAATCGTCTTCTGAGGAGTTTATTGAAGGTATCCCTAGGAGACCTAAAGATGGACTACGTTCCTTTGTCATGTAAAGTTTATTTCTTGACCCTTTCCAAATCTTATGAACCTCATGTGGGTATTATGGTGAGATCTGACAGCAGTCTCATATGAAGATACTGCAATCCCTATGCGTCAGTCTGAAAACCCCAAAACCCTAAAATTACGCTTAGAGCAATCAATCAGTGTCCATAGACCATAAAACTTCACCGCAAAATTAGACCGGAAAAAATATATAACAAAATAAGCAGTATCACAATTAATAACACTAATTACGATGTTATTAATAACAATCAATATAGTAACATCAATCAGCAAAAGCGTGAGCCGGCTGTACCACGTCTCCGGCCAGTCAATGCTAGAAATCCCCGTAAGTTTCGCAACGTCCATACGATGCTATTAACTGGTTTAACTGGCCACTTGTTACGCGCAATCGTAATTTGAGGGACTATTTCGGTTTGGACAAATCTGGAAACAATTGGATATTTTGCTTTTGGAGTTTTATACAAAACCGTGTGCCTGATGAGTTTTCCCATCGACAAAAATTACGAACTTTAATTCCCTGTTCCCCCCTTGAGGAGACGAGTTTTCGAAAATCCGTCCTTAGTTTACCTTCGTTATAAATGGAACTCTTGTGCAAAATTTCTTGTTTCTACCCAGGGGTTTAAGCTGTGCATTACCTGCCAGTGAATTTAGGATTTTTATTAAGTAGAATTGCATATGCAATATGTGAGGAAAAGAAAGATATTGACTCTTTAATTTCGTTGATTTCAAAAACGACTGTGGCAGGACTGGCCGGTTGGACTTTAGTGATGTAATACTGACTCTTGTAATACTCTGAAGAGAACCTCACTTTTCTAATACATTTCTTTACTAGATTCACTGTCTGAATGTTCAAATGTAATGTGATAAAGAAAGAGGCTTATACTTATGTCATTAGACTGAATAATAATAAATACAATTAAGGCCAAATACTGAGCTTAAAAACACTGAGAGTCTAAGAGAGGTATAGGAACCTACCTATTAGAAATTTATTACTACGATTTATGATTATTATTGTGTGGGTGGGTAGTTCGACAAATAGTGTGGGTCTCACCTAGGGAAGACATTGTATGCAGCCTAATTAGCATAAAACTCGTTGAGGTTATGCAAACTAATACCTACAAGCTCCCTTTCTCATCCCGATGGAATAGACAAGCTCTATTTCATACAATATAATTCCCACCAGCTATTCACCTACGTTGATAATCTTCCTATGATAAAATATTATGTTGCTCCCAGCTAGAAGCTCCCAGCTGTTGTCTCTCAGCATTGATTTAAATACTGATAACGTCCTGATTTCAACAGTCTTGCATCCGTCTGTCAAGCTTTGTAATTATGTCATGCCTTTCTCAATTGAGGGCTTAAGGGTAGGTAGAAACTTGAGAACGTCTATGGAAACGTATTTGGTCCATCGTAGGTACCTACGTAATCCTTTTACTCGTATATTTATGGACCAATTTTCATACATATAGCCACTTTTGACCTTTATATGGAACAAGGTCGGTCAATCTCCTGAAATGTCGGCAGATGACAATATCGCAAGATCGATCTACGCAAGAATCACAGATCTACAGGATGATGCAATAGGCATACATAAAATCATGCCGTCATTTTAAAATTAAAAAATGATTTATTACTGCGAAGCAGTTACAATAAATAATCGTACAGTATTCGCATCGCAATACGAACGTCATTCACCTACTTACACAGTTTTATCGTACCTACATACGCACATCACTTGAATATCTATTTATTGCTGTCTGACTAGGTTAGCAGGACACCATGTGAACACTGTATAATTTTGCAGTTACTTAAACAACAAAGCTAAATTGGGCCTTGGTTACTATAGCATCTTTTCCACAAGAAGCTTATTTCATGTGGGAGGCTTTCTTAGTGGCAACACTGGCAACCTATTTCTTGTACGAAAGGAATGAGATAACTTGCTAAGGTTTCATTAGTTTTTTGAAATCGATTTGACGCAGAGGTTTCACTACTATTTAATTCTGGACTTCAGACAGTATCCGGTATGTTTTGACACATAAATTCACAAACTGACACCTTGTTCCCATGGGAAAAAGGCAGAAACTACAGAACGCCACGTGCTACTATCCTTACATACTCCTTTTGTTTCGTTTACGTTCATACATCAGAGGCCCTAGACAAGTGACAATCGCTTCGAAAGCGTTTCGTATTTCTACAACGACTTTCAACAGGATTGACATAAGCTTTTCGATAGCTTATGTCAGTCTCATACATTTTTGCCTTTTCCATCATCGTTATCGCTGATAGAATGTCACTTTGTCTAGGGCCTCTGGCCATACACGCACGCCGCCGGTTGCGAGTACTACGCAGCTGACCTATCTGAAGATCATAACCATTTGTCCTTCTAGACCGTCTCGGCGTTTCCACTCGCATTTGCCTTATAAATAAGTACCTTTTTTTGTCGCCTTTCATTCATCCACTCAACATGACCAGAGATACCATAAGCATCAATTTTTGTCATCTTTGTAACCGCAATGTCGCCTTATCACATCATTGTTCAGTCTACCATTCAGCGATTTTCTTGAGTTGGGATATTCTTCTGTTCCCTCGGGAATTTTCACTTTATGTGTGAATCTTGTATCTATCAATCATATTTATTTTATCAGTATCTGCGATATTATTTTAACTTACTAACATTAATAAGTAGGTATTATTTTTATCAAGGTAAGCCTTAGAAACCAACCTGAATAATTACCAATACACATAAATTACAACATGTTTCAAAATCGTCTATTTGTAAGCATAATTAATGTATGTTACGAAATTATAAAATTAGGTCCACAGTATAGAAACATTCATTCTACATAGTACACGTAGGTTAATCTAGATAGGCCGATAACTGGTGGCCAGCGGCGTGTTGTACTTAATTACGTTAGGCTGTGGTGCGTGCAAGGAAATTAAGTCGTTGTGCCCTCAGACTTTTAGACCAAATGAAAAACCAAGACAGCGCTGCTAACAATACAGTGAAGCTTGCCAAAATTACACCTCCGCTCTGTGCATACACGATCACAGTCACACATTTACAATCAAAGTACACCTCACTAAGTGCACACATATTTACGAAACCGGCGTCACGTCACTGTTGACAGCGCTGTCTTGTTTTGTTTTTTTTTTGGGCTGAGGTTTTGCCCAGAAGAGTAATTTAAGCATGTCATGCCATTTAGGAACTGGGTGATTAAATTGGAGAGTCAATGGGCAGCAGTTTTATAAGAAATAAGGTAGAGCCTTAGTCGTAGGTACTGTGTATTTGATTCGCGTCTATAAAGTTTAATATTAATTGAGCCGACTTACAAAAAGGAGGAGGTTCTATGTTCCACATTAGGTTTTTTTAAAATGTAGGTATGTTCATCGATATTTTCGTCAATTGCGGACCGATTTTGAAAATTCTATTTTCATTTGATAGAGGAAACTTGCGCCGTGGTCCCATATAAATTTTATTAACTTTGGGAACAATAAAAATAAATAAAATAAAAAACAACCGACTTCCAAAAAAAAAAACCCTACAAAGTGAAACATAACTTTCATTTCGGAAGTCGAAGTCAAAGATATCGACTTCCGAAATTAACGTTATTTTTCATGCACTTTGTAGTGTTTTTTTGGAAGTCTGTTTTTTTTTTGTAAAAAGTTTTTATTGGATTCTTGATTTGGTCATCGTATCATGTCATACGTTTACCCCTATAATGGAGTTGAACATGACCTATGTCACAATCACTATGATTACCTAACAAGGTAATTGGAATCGGTATAGATAGGTAGGTAGGTAGGTATGTTGTTTGTTACAGTATAAATAGGAAAGAAACTGTTAATCCCATAATCCAAGGGGATTATAAGATATTGTTCACTGTTAGTCGAGGGGCAATAACAATCTCTCATTATTGTATTTATCTTATTATTTTAGCTTATTTTGTTTACGACATTCCTTGAATAGGTATTTCTAAGGAATAGCATCAGCTATACTCCATTCGAAATAAGATTAGACATTTAAACAAACAACAACCGATTTTGACTTCTATACCGTAGGCATAAGGATGGCATTAAAAGCAAAAAAAAATTACACAATACCAACTGTCTACTGCAGCTGCCATTTGTCTTGCCACCAACGCAATAGAAGTCAAAATCGGTTGAACGGACTGTAAAAAAGGCTTGTTTAAATGTCTTATCTTATTTCAAATGGAGTATAGTAGGTATTGAATGTTGGAAATAACTCCAATTTATTCCACTGGAAAAAAAAACCGAGAATCTTGACTAATCTTGATATCCACGGACCGATTTACCTACCCTTAGAAGTGGGATATCAAGTCAACCGGCATTAGATACCAAGGTACAAGCAAGGCGTATTTATTTAAACGTTAGAGGTACATCGATACATCGTTACGGGGCTATTTACAAGCTAAATAACGTTCCAGAGGGATTTTTTCTCGCACCGCTCACGTAAAATTAAGATTTCGTTCCGTCCCAAAGGTATCGCTTTATCTTTGCGAACGGTGGTCGAATGAAGTGAAACTGTGGTTAAAGGAAGCAGGAACGTTTTTCGGATACAGATTGGCGCCAAAGAGGGTGGACGAATTGAACGGGAAACGGCAATTGCAGCTTAATCTCTGTTAATAGGATTTAACGTAGATTAAACTGCAGTTACTGCGGTTTGTTTTAGGAGAATGGTTTCGTGATCAGATTTGTTATTTGGAATTTTTAATAGCATTTACAAAACGAGAGCTTCGATAGCCGTATAGGTAGGTTGGTAAGTGGAATGATTTTGTAATGTCTTATCGAATTGGATCATTCGGATAAGTCCAACTAAAATAAAAGAAGGAACAACTAGAAAGTGCTCTGTCTCATAAAATAATTCTATTTCAAGATGTGTTACCCAAAAATAGCCTTCGAATAGACCTAATTGGATCATCTCTTTCTAAAAACGGTAGATAGGTACAAAGATGCATGAACCAAGGAACCAGAGAAGGAATTTCTCTTCCTGAAATCCAATCCAAGATGTTATCTTCCCAAACCGCCCAAGACACTACAAGTTCACGGATACACGTTCCCCTACAAATCTTTCAATGGTACCTGTTGTGTAATCGAGTGCGAGCCAGAATTACCATATACATGTCTCGTTCCACGCCTCACTGGCTCTAGAAACACACCATATATTGTGTGCAAGTGTTTCACATTGCAAATCAAGGAGATTTATTTACATATTATTGAGTGTATTGGTTGATAACTCAAGAGAGAAAAGAGAGGTGAGCAACTGTGATTTGTGTCTGAAAAAACCCATGAAACAGTAGTACTTAATCCTAATATAGGACAGCGTTAGAAAATACACTTGGAAAATAAATGTTATAGTTAGGTGATTATGGAAATTCACTATCATTGGTTGATAGTGTTGAATCCGACTAACGCAGTCGATATCTAATATTAATTTTAACCCCCGACGGAAAAAGAGGGGTGTTATAAGTTTAACGTGTGTATCTGTGTGTCCGTCTGCTCGATCGTAGCTGCCAAACGGCTGAACCGATATTGATTTTTTTGAAAGGTGATTTGTTCGAGAGTGTCCTTAGCGATGGATTGCTGCGCAACGTGTCGTGGGTTCGATTCCCGCACGGAACAAATATTTGTATGATCTGCAAGTAGTTGTTCCGGGTCTGGGTGTTAGTGTATGTGAGTTTGTATGTTTGTAAACGCACCCACGATACAGGAAGAAATTCCTAGTGTGGGGCAAAGTTAAAAAAAAAATAAAAAAAAAATCGTTTATGAGATGCTATGTTTTTGTCGGGGGATTTTTAAATTTTAAATTTGATTTAACTTGTGATAAAATGATTTCTACACATAGATAATAATATACCAGTCGCTACAGGCCTTGGCAGATTAGCTTCGTTAAGGACTTGCCAAATTGTTCAACTCGGCTTTTCACAAGGCACTGAACCTTTCAGCTCAAGGACATCCTAAAAATATTTCAGACGTAATTGAAAAATCCTACCTGAAATTTTCAGTGATATTAAAAACAGACACACACCTACTGACACTCTGCAGCTTAAGCGAACTTCCATTTAAAGTGCACATTACGAAACAGCTGAAACGCATACAAAAAGAGCACCTGTAAAAGATTTCAGCGTTGAAATGTTCCAGCAAAGGAAGAAAATTTCGCAGATACGCGACGTAATGGTCGCTTTTGACCCAGAGAGCTTTGGTCCAGTTTTTCTTCTTATACTCGTATTTGTGGGCAGTGAACACTGTAAAATTACTAGATAGAGTTTTGGTGAACCATGTGGTGTTAGATTTGTGATAATCCTTATTGAAATTCCTTTGTTGCCCTAGTTATGTACTACCACCCTTATTACCAGTTGTAATACCGTTATCACGGGGAAGTGCTTTAATACGTGTTTGGGATTATACGATTATAAATGATGTGTTAAATTATTCATTTAGGATAGGTACCCATTTTGTCTGATGTGATAGGCATTTATCTCAAAAAATTATTATACAACATTATTTTTCCTTTATGCTAAATCCGAAAAGGGGTCATTGTACTCATCATTTTGAACAACTTTTTCTATGGGACCAACATTGAAATCGCGAAAAAAATATCAGCTATTCCCTACATTTGTGTTCACTTAAATCGACAAAATGTATGGAACAGTTGATTTTTGTTGTGTGTTCAAAATGATGAGCACAATGACCCCTTTTCAGGTTTAGCATAAAGATAAAATAATGTTGTATATTCTTCATGCTTTACGTTAGCTATAAATATTTTCTTTTGCTGTCTTTTCTCGTCATTCTCAAATTCATGATATCGATACCATTTTCTGACCTATTTACCCACTTCGAGTAACAACGTGACGTCTAATTTGTCTGAGAAGATAAATAATAAAATAATAGCATTATAATAGAATAACAAAACATCTTTCCTTATTTACCTTTTAGATCAGTATTTCAAGTACCTACTAAACGCTGTAATGGCGGCGGTGCACCAGTTCTATCCAGTTTCAACCAGCGCTCACCGGTGTTGACCGGTACCAGGCGGTAATTAGTTGGTAAATCTGTGCACAGCCCCGTACATGGGGCTCGGCCGGGTTACCTTCGCTCGTAGATGGGCTCTTAATTAAGAAATTAACTGGTTACCTCAAACACTCTACTACTAAGCTATTAGGCTAACTGCGCTGGGGTCCACGTTTCGCTACAATAAGCACGCTTGCAAAAAAATTGCTTATAGGGAGAGTAAACTTATGAATATTCTAATTATTTTTATGCAGTTATGGGAATATTAGAAAAAGTTGTGTAGGTTTCTGTTGATTCTCACGTTCATTAGAATAGTTACATTACACATCTAAGTTAATAGTTTTTTTTAATGTCCTAAGAATAACGCAGAAATCTATACTTTTAAAGATGTGGATAATTACAAACGGTCCGATGACTTTATAAATGATACTTTGGTAATGACATTATATGTATCTCTGTGGGTAACGTCATGTTTTAGGTATACTTATTCAAAGTTGTGCACAGTATATTGTATAACGTTACTGTCTATTCTAGCTTAGTTATTTTATTTCTATTCTAGCCACCTATAATTTTTTATCACGATACTTAATCAAACAATCACCAGCTAGTTTCAAGCTCTAACTTTATGATAAATTACAGTGATAGGAGTTCTAATAATATGTTGAACAATGATGTGAATATAAACAGAATCATTTCTAAAGTAGAGATGAAATGTTATTACGATGTTTGCAAAATAGATGGTCGAAAGTAGACGGAGAGACAGTTGTTACAGAATAAGTGGATATTCGCATGGATAAAGAGTAAGATGTATTATGTAACGCACATTGTTAGTGTCTTATGGCAACCTATCTGGAAAGAAAGAAAGAAACACAGACATAAATCTGTCTTTGCTTCAGATTGGTTTTTCAGATTGTGGAATCGAACTATCTGGCGCTTACTACCCTTTTTATTTTCGTGATAACAGAATGTTAACTTTAATAGACTAGAAAACATTATCCTCTTCTTGGCATTCGTGAAGTTTGTAAAAAGAGATTTCAAATATTCCGCATTCATAAAAAAAAATCGCTTTTTCCTTGCTTCCAAAAATAGGGTTGGTCAAACCTACTTGCCTGCTTTCCCCTTCAATAGGCATTCCAAGTCTATACAGAGTTAAAGTCGCTTTTCGTGTTTGTCTGTATTTCCGCGTTGTTCATCTCAACTACGCAAGAGTTTATGAAGAGGTTGTCACCATCGTTTAGAGAATTTATTCCGGAAGGTTTATGTGTATAATACGTTACTATTAAAGTTACGAATAACTAAGAAATCTCGATGTGTTTTCAAGTCGTAAAAACCGTGCGAAGCAGGAGCAGGTCGCTAGTTACATAATATGTTAAACAATTAGTCAGAATACTTTCTCCACCCACAAAGATTATGCCAGCATACCGACATTCGACATACGGGTTTACCAAAGAGATGGAACAAGGAAAATTGTCGAGAAAATGTTCGATCGTCAGAAGTGACATACGACAGACTTGTGGGTGGAAGAACAAAGGTGATCTGAGTTATGCTTACTTTGACTTATGCTTCAGACTTCGGTCCTCTTCGGATTTGATATCAAAGGATCAGTACCTACTTAGAGGCTTATGAATAACTTGTTTGTTGTCAGAGTTGAGAAAGTAAATTTGATCTGTCGATTAACACTAGGCAGTTCTACATAAATAGTAACAGTAACTGGTCTACAAAAGGATTGACTGATTTTATGAATGGAACGGGAAACATGTATTTACCAATTTGAAGAGCTACTATTACGCTAATCTTCGTGATAGTCAGGCAGTCAAGCTGGGGATTGTAATAGGCTAACTTCCAGTCTTCCAAACTAGAATTCTTTAGAAAATAATTATTCAAGGTCTCTATATTAGCTGTATTATGTATTGAGATGTTGAGTCAATCATATCAAAAGATCTAAACGTGATCACTGTTTTATACTTGTCCAGTTAATTGTCAATACATAGGTACGCTACAGATGTGGAGAATTTCAGATGTTACCTACCCAAAAGCAGAGAATAGCAATTTAAATATTTCAGGCACTGCATCATCAGGCTATAATGTTCCCACTGCTGGGACACAGGCCTCCTCTCTGTGAGAGGGACTTCAGGCACTGGTAGGTATCGAATCCAAAAATAAAGATACACACATCGAATTTACTAGATAAATGCAACAATCTCAACTAACCAAGTCTACACAAAGCAATCCGATCCCGACAATCGTCGATTGTCAACCACAACCAACATACCTACGAGTAGTTTTCTCGCAAATTTCATCTCGCAAGACGTTACACTTCCCGCCGATAAATCAACCCACCCCAGCGCATTGAATTAATGGCCGACTTACTTACACTGGAGGGCAATAAAAGGTTAACGCAGTTACGCGGTGCTTGTCTCTTCTGTTATAAATATTAAACGTGTAGACATAATCTTGTTACTTTGTCAAGTTAGGTGTTGGTTACGTAGTGTAATGTTATCTGTGGTGTTATTCTTATTTTAAATTGCAAGGAGGGCCTTTTTTTTTTTTTTTTTTGGTTGGAATTCTCAAATGACTTCTCCCGCTCTGGGCGGAGCGGAAGGGCGTGTCAGACTCTTACTGACTAAACACCCGTGTTCCTTCAGTTGCCTGTTGCCAGGGTCCCGGTATCCCTTTCGGACTATTCTTCCGCAACCCTGGCAGGCATCGGTCCCAGCGGACCCCGTCAGGTGTGCTGACATCTCTTTGAGGCGCGCGTGGAACACGACGCGCCTTCGACCCGGGCCTGGTCCTTATCGGACTGCGAGCTACCCATTGCTCGCCGTCCGCAAGCCCGCGCCTATGGTGGCCGGGAATCCGCCTGGGATTCCCGACGCCCAGGGTGTCTCCAGCGGCGGCGGTTAGGGGCGTGAGGGCGCAAGCTTTGCCTCTCCCTCACGCGATCCGCCTCCTCCTTCGTGAGCATCACTGCTTCGCAGAAGGAGGTGACCGCCTCCCATGACCTCTCGCTCCGTACCATGGCCTGGACCAGGGCCGGACGCTACAGGTCAGTGCCGCCAATCGCCTCCACGAGCACACGGCGGTGCTCCGCCCAAGCAGGGCACACCTCCACCGTATGCTCCACCGTGTCCTCCGGACGATCCGCACAGTGGTGACACCCGGTGCAAGGAGGGCCTGCGTTCTGTTTTGTAAAAATCTCACTGTGAAAACTTAGGTTATCTGTCAATAGTGTAAATTCTTACCATCAGCATTGCTATTCTGTAGCCATCTCACCGTGAATACTTAGGTGAAGTGAGCTGTCATTGTCATCGATACCTACTGATGCTAAGGCAGTGACAGTTCACTCCAAGTTCACTTCACCTAAGTTTTCACGATGAGTGTCTTACAATATATCGAATAGATCGGCTGTATTTGTGAACATATGTGTAGATTTCGAAGGACTTTTTTCTTGTTTGGTATCATGAATGTTGTGAAGATTGTATTGTACCGAAGTAAGAAAAGATAGGAGTAATTTTACTTTATATAGATACCTATTTGTAATCGGGCCGTAGGTATTCGTTAGGTCTGTGTAATATTAGGTTAGGTCTGTTAATGACACCTTTTTACGAGAATAGCTATCTGGTACATAAGTATAATAGTAACCAGTGTGGTTATAATGGACCATATAATACTTATTTACAACTGTCGCTGCTTATTTTGATGAAGTCCTCTTTTTACGGATACGAGCATTTACCAAGCTGACATTACAGTTAAATTCGGTTTCCTGCGATAACACTTTCATAGAACTAAAGATAATTTAAGTTGAAAACATTAAAAAAATAAACCTACGTCCTTTACCAACCGGATCCAATTTATATTTACGCAGAATAAAGCTTTTGTAGATTACTTTTACGACTTAATTTAAAAAAAAGAGCAATGAAAATGCATCGCATTTCGGAGAATGTAAAATTGTGGATCTCAATGAAAACTGTTTGTATAAATAAATGGATAAGAGTAACCGGAAACACATACGATCGACATCGAAGTTATTAAGTACTAGCTGCTCGCCCCGGCTTCACACGGGTAGCACTTAGTACTTATCTATGGCTATTTTAGGTAATTTTGTTTGTTTTGTAAGGAGCCCAAATTTTTTTGAAAATATTATATAGCGTATGTCAGCCGGGGATAGTGTAGCTTCCCAACAGTGAAATAATTTTTCAAATCGGTTCGGTAGTTTCGGAGCCTATTCAATGCAAACAAACAATCAAATCTTTCCTCTTTATAATATTAGTATAGATAAAGCTTATAATAAATGACAAGCGATAAATAACAGATCTATCACGATTATTTGTAGTTTTGTAATTTCCCGAATTTGAACATTTTTCCATAAATTCCAGAAAATTCCATTTCGGACTATTTCGAGCATTTTAATACAAAAAATAGTCGAATCGGGCAGCCGTTCTCAAATGATACGCTTGAAACGCATTTAATTTTTATTTATAGGTATAGATTTAATTGCAAAGTTACCTAAGTGGCTTTCAAGTGATCATTTTTACCTTTCAAGTACAAAATAATAACAAGGAATTAATAATATTGTGCCGGAAACTTTTCCTTTCCATCGTTTATTTCACAGTTAAATGTCTGAAACAGTTGCGAGTTGTCCAACTTCAGTAATTGGTTCCGCGGGTACCGTTACAAACATCCAACATTTAGTTCAGGGTTGACCGACTTTCGGAAATTATAGAGCACGAGTAAAAAAATAAGATACATTTTATTATGATGAACTAAAACTAAAGTTCTCTAAGAACACTATTTTTATACCGTCAGGGAAATTAATTGCAAGCAAATTGACTTACCGCTCAACTGTTGATTGGCCTTTTAAAGGCCGATAACGATTAAAATTCTATTGTGTTTCGTTAGTGACAGTTGGAGTTCTTTTTTTTTTGAGGGTGGGACATCATCGAATGACTTCTCCCGCTCTGGGCGGAGTGGGAGGGCGTGTCAGACTTTTACTGACTAAAACCCACCCGTGTTCCTTCAGTTGCCTGTTGCCAAGGGTCTCGGTATCCCTTTCGGACTTTCCCGCAACCCCTGGCAGTTGGAGATCTAAGTTGTCAGTGTCATCCTTTGACAGTGCTTTGTAATGTATAGCCTTAATTTCCCTATGATGTATTACATACTTACATGTAATAATATACAGACTTTTATCACACAGGTAAAAAATGAAATCGTACCGAGCGAATAACTGTCTGAATCTGAATAAGCAAAATATCGAAACACTAGCTGCGCCCTGCGATTTCACCCGCATGAGTCTCGATCCCGAAGAGATATCTTGATGAAAAGTATGTCCTTACCCAGGTCATGGTCTACCCATGTGCCAAATTTCATTCAAATCTTTTCAGCCGTTTTAGCGTGAGGGCGTAACACACTCAGTTTCGCATTTATAATATTAGTTAGGATAAGTAGGATTAGTTAGGATTTGCTATTTCGAAATCGGCATTCAGGATTTTACCTGGAATGTTGTTGATAGAGAAGAGTTGTTGTAGATAGTTTCAAGAACAATTATTTGATAATAGGTATTGTTTTTCCGTGAATCTTTTATTCGTTAGCCATCCCTAACTGAAACGGTGCTTCTCTTGTAATCTGTGCGCGGAATTGAAAAATGGAAGTCTAGCCATCCAAGTGCGTAATTTTGTACTGGAGACTAGACTTTAATATCTTGCTCGTTACGAGCGAGAGGAGAACTGAGTGTCTGCTGCAATGAACGACTTAATATCTGTGTTTTCAAGTCCTTGAATGGAAGTCGAACTGACACAGGGTGTTTTGAGACTTATGTAAATGTATTGTATGTATTGGGTTAGTCACCTAACTACAACGATTCTCAATATTCATTGGGTAGGTACCGTACGTTTTATCGACGTTTTAAGGAGATCTATTTACTCCTCCTATCACACGATACTGTCGCTTTGGTTTCCTAAGGAAGCGGTAAACGGTCACACAATAACGGCTGTCCAAATAAAGAGCGTTTTTTGACATCTCAATGTCAACTACTGGTGAAAACGTCAGATTTTGATGAATGTCAAATACTGGTGAAAACGTCAGATTTTGATGACGGCCGATTTCCGAGGAAACCAGTGCACACTTAGGCACGTGGGACATGACCTAGTCCTAAGTGCCGCTATAGTCTAAAACGCAAGATATTGATAGGCCTGTAGTGTCTGGAGCAATCTTGCATGGTGACTTTACAGTCTATCCGAAAAAGACCTTTCTAATGAAATGGATTTACCTATTTCCGTAAACCCATAATCCCAACTCTGGGGAAATATGGCTGTAAACCTTCACATGGTGTCCAATACCCATGATAATCATCGTCCATTGCTTATTTGGTTTAGACGAGCTTGTATCTGTGACTCTTCATCCAGTGGGAACTGCAATTGTTATTTTAAACCTCTAAGTAAGTAAGATAGTTATTTTAGTATCTCTAATGCTTAATATAGACAGGGATCAGCCACCTGTGTTCTTAGATCACTATAATTAGGCCGGATCGGAGACGCGAGGGAGACAGGACTAAAACAAATCCCTTATGGCTTATGGAAGAAGTATTATGGAGCAATGACGTCATTATACATGTCTGGCTCAAATATATTTCCGAATCCAGGTTTCTGTATCTGTAATTCAACTGTTTTTCTTCCTGTAGTGCTGAACTGTTTCCACTGTTATATTGTTATTATTAACTTTTGGTTATATAAATATCTAATTAGAGGATTCAGTTTTTGATTCGGTCTTTAATTTTAGTCTATCGCAGTCATCCCTGGCCTCTAAATTGAGCTACAATACTCCGCGTCCGGACTTTCGATTCCACTTCACTTAATGGCCCAATTGTATTTTTCAAATCCCTCGCCGATTAACGTTTCATTTAAAGAGCAAACTTTTTCAATATTGCCTGCAAGCAAATTCATTGTTACCAGCTAATAATTATAAAATGTCCGCTGGTTAAAGGCTATGTGACGTCATATTAAATTTAAAATGGCGACGACTAGAGGACATAAGGTCAGGAACTAAAAAAAAACATTGTTTAATCGTACCATGTTGGGTATCAAATGAAAGGGCTTAATGATGACATTTCAAAAAATATATACTATAACGCCAAAAGAATTTAAAAAAAATTAAAGTAATTAAAACTAAACACACACACGAACACGTAATCTGTTCGATTGATGCCCTAACACGTGTGACTCGGGATTTTGAATTTGTCTGTCTGTGGGGTCTTATTTATACCTTTTTAGTGGTTGTAGTTGGGTTTTAGTTTTTATTACTTTAATTTTTTTTTTAACCATTACGTGGCATGATACTAATAATATAGTTATAGGTAGTCCTCTTCCCGTTACGCTGTACCAAACTATTCATAGCTCATAGCTCCATACATGGTGTAAGTAACCTTGAGAGATAAACGAGAACGCAGGAAGTAGATATCCGTTGTTTATATCCCGTGTGTTTTAAAAGTCAACTGATGAGTTGGCAAGTTGTTCCGTATATATATTATTTACTGGTTCATCTGAGCCGATACCTACTTTACAGTCTGAGCCGATACCTTGCAGGCTGCAGGTACTTACCTAACATTTCTTCATATTCATCCCTGTATACAGCGAAATGACGATAACAATATGCTGATGGATGAGGATTTAATTATCTACCTACAGTCCCATGTAAAAGGGGTAAAATCGAATTATCATTTAATATTTGACGATTCCAAATTAGGAGCCGCTACAGACTAAAATCTAACAGAAATCTCAATAACGTGCTTTCCGAGGTGAATGACAGTATACATACTTAATCGTCTCTTTCCGGCAGTGTCTTGTGACGATGCCAAAAAAAGTAGAAAGAAAAGTGAAATGGAAGCAGGCGTCTAGATATTTGTCTGCTGGAGCTAACGAACTTAAAGTAACGCAGAAACTCGAGCATGCAAACACACTTATCGAATTGGAACAGCAATGAGACGTGGCGGTCTATTCTGTAGAAATCTCACCGCGAAAACAGAGTGAGCTGTCTTTCCACCTGATGCTAGGGATTGACACTATCGACAGTTCACTTCACCTAAGTTTTCACCGTAAGATTTTCACACAATGGTGGTGCTAATATGTAAAAATATCATCGTGGAAACTTAAGTGAAGTGAGCTGTCAATCCATTGATGCTAGGGATAACAGCTTACTTCACCTACGTTTTTTAACCGACTACGGCGAATCAAAAAGGAGAGTTATGATTTTGAGATATGTATGTATGTATGTTCATATGTTCCCTCATAATTTCTAAACTACTCATCATATTCTGACAAAATCCGGAGTCACACGAAATCTATTTGATTTATACAAAGTGTGACTCCGGATTTTTTATTTGTCTGTCTGTGATGTCTTATTAACATCTTTTAAATAGACTTTTTGTCGTAGTTGGGTTTTAGTTTTATAACTTTTATTTTTTATGGTGAGATATTTTATAAAATCTATATCATCGGCTTGTGGTAGAAAAAAATATGTTGCTAAAATATCTCTAGAGCTCTTTCACAAGGAAATGACTAAGTTGCGCCATCAGTAAAACACTTAACACAACCGTAATTTTAATGAATCTTTTAAATCTTCAAATCCGATACAGTCTTCTGACCAGCGAGCACGTATCCACCAATTATCGCCTAGTGATCAGATCACAACGAGTTAACTAGACCATGAACACATGATTTATGTTGTTCTTATTGTTAGTTACATACTCAATGCTTCACTGTTGTCTGTTAGTTACTCTGCGGATCAATTTCTACAAATGTTATGGGCGATTATTCTTGCTCTGATTTTGATGGCTCGTAAACTAAATGCTGGGGGAGATTGTAATCGATATGTGTCAGCCTACCCTCCGTAGAGGTGTATGCTATGTCATGTAATCTTCTAAAATTTGTGTCAACTTGCTTATGTATGGTGATGACATGTTGATAGCGGTTACATTGAACTGTTAGTTAAGGTAGTAGCTAACGATTTTCTCCCAATATAAAAATGCTTTTCCAAGTAAAATTTCAGTTAGAACGCTCGAAGTTTTAATCGGATTTAGCCGGATTTCCACGTTTTAAAAGATGAGATTGCGGTGAAAATGGTTTTAACAATAGGTACCTACCTACCTACGTTGCAGCTGCGAGGGTCTTAAAATCGACAGTCAACTAAGTGGAATTGAAACTCCAGCATAACGTCTTCGGTGTAACAGTGTTGATTCTGCCAAGCCGTTTGCTAAGCGTGGTTGGATAGGCACTTACATAGCATTATCCCCTCATCTTCTTCTTAATATTGAACGAATATCCTCCATAAAAGTTAAGAGTTTTTCCTGCTTTTGCCTGCAAAAACAAACCGCGTTTTATTTAATAAAAGCATTAAAAGCAAATCTACGCGTTTAAGAAAAATATGAGGTGCTAACATTGTTCTGCACGTAGTAAGGGGTCGTCCATATATTATGTCACGTGCACGGCCGGAGGCAATGAGGGAGGGGGGAAGGGAAGAACAATTGTGACTAAATGTGACGTGAATTTGAATGAACGACGCAGACGCATAATCATAAAGGTAACATGTTTTAGTATTCGTCATAATGTGCCCGTCGGCGTGGATATGACGATCACGTGCTGTAATCAGAGATTGAAGATTACCCCGAGTCTGAAGGGAAAATGTGACAGTGTAAAATTCACCCTATTTTTCTTGAAGGGATTACTTTGGCCATGTTTAAGTATACAGCATTCATAGGCAGATACAAGTTAAAAACTTTTTGTAAGCTAAGATCAGAGTCTCACTGGCTAACGTGCCAGTGTGACTCTGATATTAACTAACAGAAAGTTTTTAATAGATTTTCGAGTCCAATTTCACTACAGATAACGTTGCCCTGTCAGTGTATAAGACAAGACATCATCATTTTGCTATTTTCCTGGCTGTGAATAGTCCCTGGGCAGAAAAAAAAACACAACAGAGTGCGATAATAATAGCGCATGTATTCACCTTGCTACCTCTAATATTTACAAGCCCACGAGGTGCGTTAACCCCGCTCGAGGCCAAACTAACGACACATTAGGCTTATACAATCAATTGTTACTACACGGCGCTTCATTAATTTCATTAATCAATTCAACACGTACATGTACGTACAGCCACGGCGCATATACTTGCGTGCGGGTGTATCGTCGAGTACATCAATCACTCGATCAGCTGATTGATGTCTCGACGGCCGCTGACGCCCCGACACGCTATCGGTACGACCCTACGAACCGACCACGCGACTGTACCTTTGCTTATTTTATGGCTGTGCCTTAAATTTTGTAATCAATAATTAACAGCGAATATTGACAGCGTTCTGTTTGGAGTTGTATTTAATAATACACTATGTTAAATGACAAAAGGCGTTCCCGTTAACCCGCAAAAGTATAGCGTCCATATGGACGCTATACTTTTGCGCTATACTCCTACTTTTTTTTTTCTTGTATACTCCATTTGAAATAAGATTAGACGTATATATAAGCCTTTTTTACATTCCGTTCAACCGATTTTGAATTCTATTGCGTTGGTGGCATAACAAATGGCAGCCGCAGTAGATAGTTGGTATTGTGTAACTTTTTTTGCTTTTAATGCTATCCTTATGCCTACGGTATAGAAGTCAAAATCGGTTGAACGGACTGTAAAAGGGTTTGTTTTAATGTCTAATCTTATTTCAAATGGGGTATAGATAGATTGATAGATAAAAAGTTTACTTGGTGCACACAAAAGACAACACAACAATAATAACTATCATCAGCTACAAAGTGCCAATAGGTATATAAAAAAAAAAAACAATAATAGAGAACTAGACACAGTGAGACAATATTGTCTATGACACACTTTAAAAAATAACGTTGCTCCAAATGGGAGTCCAGCTCAGCATGTGTCAGGCATATATACCTGACGCTGATATTCTGCTGGAAAGCTGCTGTAGGTAGTGAAATATTCACAAAACTAACAAATTGATACGTAAAAGAAACACTGTACACGCACACTTGTATTTCAACGTAGAAAGACAAGTTTGAAAAGTGTGCGATGTGCATGTAGTTTCTTTTCCGTACCACTTTTCTTTTTTTGTGAATAAAAAAATAAAATAAAAATGTTTTTCTATACTACCTATTGGAGGTTAACTGTATCACTCTTCGTTAGATAACATACCTAACTATATCTGAAACTGTAAGAATATTAAACAAGCCAGCTTTCCAGATTGCCTTTACGCCAACCACCACTTTGACGATTGGCTTTTTGATTGAGCTTATAGTCAATTTCGTCAGTGAAATGCGCCCAGCTCTTGAATCAGCAATCCTTCAAAACCAGCTTGATGATTAGAGATATTTTCCTCATTTTCAACTCAATCAATCTCAACTTAAGTAGACTTTAGAGATAGATACCTAAGTAGCAGTAAAGCAACTCAACTACAAAAATCATAGTAACGCGATCCCTAAGCTTTTCCAGTGAACGATACCCAGCTGCCGATACCGATTTTATTTCCTTGCCAGATTGAAAAAGGGAAATATTCTCTGATATTTCTTCAAAGGGACGCGTGATCGACATATGTGTTAGTTTGTACCGGGAGTGATATTGCATGTTTTTTGCGCAAAGCTAAGTTTCCAGTGAAAGCATCTGATTTACATTTTGTCGAGTTGTTTCTTTTGACGAGTCTGTTGGATGTAATGTTGGAATAAATGTTGGAATAAATGTTGGTTGGTAGTCTTCTGCGTAGTTATAGCACCCTCATAATGTATCATGTACGGTGGTACCTACTACATGGGCAATTAGAGGCTCATGAAAAAAAAAAGTCTTTATTTAGTTACGTATTTATTCATTTTTAATTCATGCACATTTCTCATATTTTTTTAAATATTACTTAAACTATTTTAATATAGTTAATTAAGACACGAACATAAACAAATTAGAAACAATAATAATAATACAAAACAACTTATGGAATACTAGGTATATCTAATACTAGCTGATGCCTGCGGCTTCACCCGCGTGGATGTCGTTTATACTAAACCCTAACTCGAGAACCACTCTATCCATTGCTGAAAACAGCATGAAAATCGGTGCAGTAGTATGTGAGTTCATCGCGAACAGGACGACAGACAGACGCGGCGGAGGACTATGTTTTATAATTATGTAAGAATAAGGCTGCCATTCTCTGGAGTCACCTGGCAACAATACATGCACTGCGCACAGGTGCCCAGGTTTATGGTTCGAAGGTTTTAAGAGTCCTAAAGACTAAACGAAAGGCCGTAGGTACTCAAAACAAAAGACGGGTGCTCCAGAGGCTGGTGGTCTACGTAAGTTTCTAAAAGACTTAAAAAATAAAGAGCAGATGTGTATATGTAAAAAAAAAAAACCATCAATGGATCATACCGATGTCCCGGTGCTCTGAATAGTAAATAGCAGTGTTTGCAACTGACATATACAAACTGTTAATATTTATGACAAAAACATAGTCCCGTTGACGGTATGCGACATAAAATGTGGAGTATATCAGCTGCTTAGTATTCCACGCGAGCAGGGTGACTCAACTGATTGACTAAGCATACTGCAGTGAGTTTGTAACCGCAGAAATGTGAGCGTAGAGGCAGGTGGTTTGTTCATGAGCCACAGTTGGTTGTTGTCGAACAACCTCGCATATTATGAACATTGTATTCTAAGTGAGGCCTGTGTCCCAGCAGTGGGAACATTATAGGCTGATAATGTTGTTATGTATGTTGTATTCTAAGTTCTAATTTATACTTTTAAGGGCCGATTCAACCAAACCCAGATATCTTTTATTCGAGGAATAAAATTGACGTCTGACAGTTTTTGTATAGAAAATTGAATATTTACTCGCTGGATTAGACTTATACTAGGAATAAAAGTTTGGTCGAATTCGCCCTAAGTAGGTATTCAAGAAAGGAGGGAAAATGGACACTCGGCTTGCTTTTAAAGTCATGCATCATAGCCCTGCCAGGAATATTTTTTATATTGTTGTTTTAACATTATTATACTTATAATTTATTACTTATTTATAATAGATAAACCAATAAGAGTTGCGTAAGATATTTACAATAAGAACTTGATCTTTGAATCATCCGTCATTCGGTTGCCAAAAGTTGCTTTCAGAAAAATATACAACTCGCGTCTTTGCGTGGTGTATATTTTTGTTACTAAATTGACTGAGGTCGTACCATAAATCTTATTTTTCTGCTTGTATTTAACCACTGCGTGCTGAAGACTATTTCATAAACGAAGCAAAGATTTCTGAGAAGAATGCAGATCGTTGCCTACTTCAAATTCAATAGTTATCCAGCCACACCGAAGTTATCAAAACTCTTTGCTAAGCACCCAAGCTTATATTTTGATCCACACCTAATTAGCGAAACTGAACTCCGGCCGCTTAAGTACTTAAGTAAAACAACTTCGTATTTTTAAGCAAAATAAACTTAATAATTTAGTTAAGAAAAGTTTTCGAGAACAAAAGAAAATGAAAAGTAATTATTTTCTTTTGTAAAATGCTTTAAAAGTGTTTTAAAGTTAAGTGTAGGCAGCTTTTTGAGAAAAATGGCGTAATTATGGCAAAAACAATGAAAAAGTTATCGTCAATATTAACTTGGGATATAAAAGGTAGTGTAATGGTTCCTGTTTATTTTCCAAAATGGCTGACTTTTGTTATAATTTAACGTCCATTAAAAGGCCACTTGTGGGTAGTCTACCATTACCATGAACGTAGAAGTTTATTAAAAAAGTAATTTATTAGTTCAATTGAAGTTTAGTACCTAGTTAGTTTTTTTTTCATTCCACTACGTGTACCAAAAATTTAATTTCTTTTTAGTTCCTTTGAAATGAAATACTAGCAAAAAAAAAAAGTGTACCTAATGCCAAGTTCAGAAGCTTTTATAAGCTCAGCAACTTGCACTTATGACAGACCAACATTTGCACAGAGCACGAATTTCTTTGCACGTTTTAAAAAGTTGGGCCTGTGCGGATAAAAGAGAAACATCAAAAATCACTTTTGAACTAAGCCCTAGTACTAAAGACCACTGGAGATCCTAGTAGTACCTACTGAAAAAAAAAACCCAAGAACAAACTTAACACTGTAGTTGAAAAACATGTAAGTACTTACATTCCAACTGCAAATGTGAGTTTGTACGCACAATATTGCACATTTACCATGTTAATTTAAGACTACAGACTTAGCTGGTTCTCCTGTAATCTATAAGTATTTAGAACTACTTTCTGTAAGTATTTTTTTCAACATTTTTTATTTTTAGGCTCAGTAGTTTCGGATATATGAGAATGGTCAATTTTCATCACTTTTCTTATTACATAAAGCGTTGCTAAAACTTTTAAAACTATATAATATAAAATAATATACTCGAGACCTACACAGTGAGCCTCTTCAATTGTTATGTAACACGGTACAGTGTTCAAAGCTTTTCTTAATTTTCTCCTAAAAGTGACCCCATTCAAAATTCATTTATTTACGTAACTCGTCCGTGGCTGGGTCACCAAATTTCAACTTAATTGGTCAATTATATACTGAGAAAATTGGCTGTGACGGACGGACAGACGGAAGACGGATACGGAACCCTAAAAAGAGAAAAATCCAGGACTATTTATATATTTTCCTCGTACTAATGACCACTGGGAATCCTAGTTGTACTTATCAGAAAGATAAAGAGCTTTAGTAGAGAGTGCCGAGAATCAATTGAAAGAAAGATTAGCAGGGGAATACTTAGAAAGATAGTGAATGGATGGCAGTCTTTAGCACTTAGTTTTGTTTCCTTTGTCGAGGTTCTTCGATTGAAGCTTTAAGCAGGCACCTTCCTGTTTTAATCATTCGATTTGTTACGAATCCCTTGCTACTTTTTGATTTAAATTCTTTTTTTTCTTAGTAGGTTACAGCTTTTGTATTTCAAGGGAAATCATTTAAATACCTATTTACTCATTTGATATTTTTACAAACAGGGTAAGTACTTAAATAAATGCATAATAGATATACCCGTCCCGGGAAAATTCTAAACAAATCATGCCTAAACAAGTCTTTGCTTTTCATTAACCTAAAAATTCTGTATATTTTCAAAACATACAATTTGGAAAAAATCCGCCATTTTTTGTTGGTAGATAATGAATTCGCTGTTTCACACGGGTGGACCCGAAGCGCCCCGAATGCCGATCAATCAGTCGCTATCTACACGACACTACACGATGCCGACACGACATGGCTGGAGGCACGCACGACCGCCTCCAATACTCCAGCTTTCATTTCCCTCGCTTTTCCCTTTGAGTAACGCAGGCAAAGGAAAAAATGCTCAAAGATTAAAAGTTCGTTTTTCCTTCCAAATGTGTCAAATGAGGTTAGATGGAAATATTATTAATGTGCTTGGACTTTTGTTGGGGCTCTTTTTAAGAGTCGCCTTTAGAAATGGTGACTTGTGGAATTGTAACGATAAAATATGCCACGGTTTTTACCTACCTATTGTTATTCTCTTCAGTTTTGAAATCAGATCATGTTTCTTTTTAGAGTTTCGGACCCGAAGAGTGCTGTACCTACTACTATGTCCGCTATAACGATGAATAAAAATATACTTAAAGATAAAATTTAAAGGGGATCCTAGAATACAAGAGGTGTTGAGGATACAAGAAGGTGTTTTTTAACCGACTTCTTCAAAAAGGAGGAGGTTCTCAATTCGTCTGTATGTTTTTTTTTTAGTGAACTATTAAAACAATATGTGTTTAATATTATACGGTGGTACGGAACCCTTCGTGCGCGAGTCCGACGCGCACTTGGCCGCTTTTTAATTTTTGTTTATACTCACAACACAAATGAATGTCATTCTTATCTAACACTTATAACGAAAGAAAGCAAGTCATTGAAAGTACAAAGCAATATTTGCGGCTATAAAAGAAAGTGTGCCCGCGTTGGCATAATATTACGGCGTCATTACGAAACATAAACAATGGCGGAAAAAATAAAACGATAGAACGCAATCGTCACGGGTCAGTTGAGGTAAATTGAGTGGGAACAATCTCTGTAATAAATTCTTTAACACCATGGTTAAATCATGGGCCATTCTTTGCCCAAAAACTGTCATGGTACAAGTATTTCGTAATAAATGTATTGTTTAAAATTCACATAACTTTTCTACTATGTGTGATCTTAAAACAATTTTATTGTTTGTGGTTTTTGAATTGTGTGATTTTCGCGCGAAATATTTATGTTCCAAATTCGAAGTCGTTTACATTCGAGGCATCCATTTTGTTTGTTACGCAAAAGCTCAGAGATTTAACCATACATTTGCAGTAATAGTACCTAAAATATAATATTTCCCACCACATTGCCCTAATCGCCTGCAATAATAATTCAAAGTGATATCCAGTTACCGTCATTTTTAAGGATGCGGGAGGATCAATGGACAAATATCTGTAAAAAAGTTACAAGAGCGAAATGTCATTACAATATAATGTATTCTAAAAATTTTACGCGTCGTTTGCGACGGAAATACCGATATTCTCACGTTGTCTCATATCCCTTACGTATTTTTTTCGGATACATAATATTAAAATATTTATAAATCTATGTCGTTTTTTCTTGTCATCGTAGACAGTGGGTATGCGGTTGACTTTGAGAGTAAGAGTGACTTATAGGTTTAAACCGGGTTTATATGTGCCTTCATAACTCTCACAGTACTCCCACTTGTTAATAAAGTTCATTATTTTAAAGTTAATTTTGAAACAACGTCTCCTGCATTAATCTTTTCGTCGTATTAGATTTTGGTTGATTTTTAACCGACTTCTTCAAAAAGGTTCTCAATTCGTCTGTATGTTTTCAATGACCATCAATTAGTTAACATTGTTGAATTATTTTCCCAGGAATGAAAAACTTAATTATCATACGTAAACAAATAAAGCGACATTGATGTTTCCCAACAGGACCTCTAGATATAATAGAATGTTTTTCCTGCATGGGCAACATATTTTCCCCTCATCCCAAGATCCCAACCACACTATAGAAAAGGCATCCATCATGTTTTCCTCCATAGAAATGGCATTTATCATAAATATTCCGTATACGAAGTGAGTCGGGATTATTCCGTGTATTCAAAGCGGAGGGTCCATTTTGTATTCTTTGGCCCAGCCAGCCCTCAGTTTTCGACAGTCGCACAAAAATATTGGCTGCGTGCAGACGTGACCCAGTTACTGAGCCGAGATTTATTTGTTATTTATGCTTATTTTGACGCGACGGTTGAATAACTTATGCTTATAATTAATTATGTGTTAGTTACTTAAAGGCTACAAGAATACTTACTAACTAATATACTTATTCGCTTGACTTAGCTTATTTGGCTTTGTGTCCATATCGGTAATAATTTGTCATTCCATATCTAGTAGTATTATTGACTAGACATGAATTTAGTACAGTATGTGGTAACAAAAAAAATGATTTTGATTCTAGTACCTATCGCTAAAGATTAAATTCAGACAGCAATAGGAAATGGAAACCCGAGAACTGCGGCGGAGAATGCCGATTACAATGCTACCACATTTCGCAATGTAAATAAGATTTCCTCGCACGGTATCCACCTACGTAACTTAACATATTGAAGTAAAAACTGAAATCGCAGTGCAAAGAGCTTCAAATATCAGTAAGAAACAAATTCGTACACACATAATAAGTGTTCTGCAAGTAAAGGAGATTGGAATTTAATTTAAGGCAAAATGCGATGTCTTCTGTCTGCTGTGTTTTCGTACTCATGTTACTCCATTTTTTTACATGAAAGCAATCTTGAAACCTGTCTAGAGGACAAAAAACCAATTAAATATAAAGTAATTACACTTTTTAGAGCTTGTTCAACTTGAAATTGATACAATTACGAACAATAATAAAAACTTTTTACATTTTCGTGCTTTGGGCCTTAAAACTTCAAAGACTGGCTGTAAATAAGCGTTCTCAATTCAAATTACCAACTTCCGAGCTTTTAATGTAGAAAAGGAATGCTTGAGTGATGCATAGGTTACCTTTGGCATGCTGAACCTTTGGGTTAGGTATACTTTGCTCAGAAGGCATTCTCTTCGCTTAAAATTAGGAATTCCCCAGTGATTTCAAGCTCTTTGATCCCCACTTCATGAATGAAAGAGCTGTTGTGCTAACTACTGAGAAATAAGATTGACTTACGGTAAGATATCGCTAACCCAGCAAACAAAATCTTGAACATTTTTCTTGGTCGACTATTTCAAGGAACGAACTTCAACTAACACGGTGAGACTAAAAGGCGTGATTATCGACCCCCACACGACTTTACACCTTACTTTCTTGCAACATGGTTCTTTCTTGAACGTGGAAAGTTTGAAATAGAGGGGTTACCCCATGGTTCTTAGGCAGGAAGTGACGACGGTTATAAGGAGTTTTATGCATGTTTCATTATTTGAATACGGACTGTTTATTTTTAAGTTCGTGTGAAGCGGAGATTTTGTCGTGGGCCGCGTTTCCGTGGATTTTAATTGCTGTGAGTTTATGGCTTTTTTGTGTTACGGGGTAAACACGACGTGTCATGCATGCATGTGTATGTAGCTGTGAGGAGGGCATTAAAATAACTTGGAATTGGACTGTGAGTGGAAAGATTAAAGCTATGAGTTCTGTTCTAGACATGTTGTGGTAAAACCTTTCCCTTGTGGTTTTCTCTAGTTCACTTCATAGGACAAGTTTATATTTTGTTGGCATCTACCAAACAGTCAATTAAATACTTAACGACTTTGAACTTTTCTTTGACACAATGCATTTGTTACACATGTGCATAGCCGTTCTGCTCAACGATTGCCATAACTTTTCTGCTTTTATATAGAGGAACAAACTCTTGTGTAGACTGCAAGTTCAACAGGAGCAATCCATAATCCCGTGATCACCATTCACTTGATATCCACAATTTCAACATAACTCGATTGTACGCGTCGTGCTCGACTAAAATAGCATTACAATCGATCGACTAGCGCTCGCTCTATCAATTTTTCACAACACTGGTTCTGGGTTGCCATCACAAAATTTTACGCGCGCGTCTAGTCACAATGTTGCTAATATAATTTTATAGTGGCTGTTACGTCGCCTGCGATTGTCTTCCAAGATTGATGTTCGGTTACATACGTTTTTATTAGAATTGGGTAGTAAATTCTGTCTGCTTTGTGTTTTTATGTTTCTTTCTTCGTTCACTATAAGCGGCGTCGTTACGAGATATTGGTAAAGCGTTGCAATTTTCTGTAATAGACTTTCTGTCTTTTTTATTATTATTCATTTTTCCTTTTTTTTCTTTCGTTTCTGTAGATATATAAAATGGAATATTTAGAGACATTATGTAAAAATAGGATCAAACCTTTTAAAGATAACTTGAGGTTCGTAAATTAGGTACACAGGCATTTACCTATATGTGGCCGTAAAAGTTAGAACAAAAAAAAAATGCAATGTGTTGGTATAACTTCGCAACAACACTTTCTATTTCAATATCCACAGTAATGTTCTTATTTTTCCTCAAATTTGCGTTTTTATATGTGCATACAGATATTATTATGTTCAGTATGCGCACCACGTAATAATTACCCGACGAATTTTAATAGTACTTTCACTACTATACTACTGTTACGATTCTGAAGAGGGATTTATCAGCTGTTTTATTTCAAGTGAGTTCGAACATAAATATTTAATAGCACATGATACGGATTATGTAATGTAACCAGCTTGAGAATATTTCCTTTTCAGTAATCGCATTTGAATTTGCGAGAAGGATTTCCTTAGCCAAAAAAGCTATATTGGGGTCGGTGAAATTAAATTAATGGAGCAAAGCAACACCTGGTAAAAAAGAATTATAATTTCATGAATATCCTACAGACATCCTCCCTCCATCTGTCGCGAGACGATACTTTGGCTGTAGACGCAATAAATCAGAACATCACAGAAAAAGGAAAAGAAAAGCGGGAAAAGAGGCAAAAACTGTCATGGCGACTGAGCCCCTCAGACGATTTGTTATTCCCCGTTGAGTGAAAGGTCCCGTTGAAATTGTTTCAGTTCGTTGAAATATGTTTGTGTAAAATGTGTGGTAACTGTCTTACGAGCACAGTTAATGATAATGATTAATTAAAGTTATGTAAACATTTGCTCCATTTGCTAAGTACATCCTGCAATTTGTCTCGGCTCTTTTAAGTGTTAAGAAAACTGGGTTTTACGAGTGTAGTGAGGTAATACATATCTATTACAAGCCACGGAAGCAATAAAATGTGTTGCATTTTACGTTTGGGTATTCCTTTATTTTCATTGCATGAATATAAATTAATAAACAATAAATTCACATATTTACGGGCTTGATCCTAAATGATAGAAGTGGTGTTAACTTCTCAAAATCAATGTCCTTGGACCAACAGCCACTGACGGCGCAATTATCATCCAATTTGTCAGTCGAAACGTAGACAGCAAAGACAAGAGTCGATTTATTACAATAACAACGACATCCACCAATCCTTCAGAGGATAACGAGTGGGCAGAGTTATAAGTACGCAGTTGATACTCATTGTTATTCAAAGAGCATACAAACACGGAAACCCTTTACAGACCCACAAGAATATCTACAAGAATCACCAAGGCAAACAGGCAACTAATAAACTCTATCCGAAAATTACATAAGATTAAAGTTACCAATTCAAACTATAAACACACCGAAAAAGCAATCAAACTAAGTG
Organism: Lithophane ornitopus; assembly: GCA_948473465.1. Classification (NCBI taxonomy): domain Eukaryota; kingdom Metazoa; phylum Arthropoda; class Insecta; order Lepidoptera; family Noctuidae; genus Lithophane; species Lithophane ornitopus. The sequence continues at coordinate 15,873,059 of OX419626.1, forward strand.
TTACATAGCTAATCTTTCAACGAAGCGGTCAGATCAGACCGATCCACGAAATGTAAACAGGAGTACGTCTGTCAGTAGTACACCGAGATAACTAAGCGAAGCGATTTTATGTGCTCCGACAACTTTTTTAATTAAAGCTTCAGAAAAAGAGTGCGATTTTTCTGCGCTAGTAATACTGTGTTTTTGTGGTCTGTTGTTCTGATGGTTATGTGGGATAACGAGAGATAGTCGATATTATATTAAACAGGTCAGTGTGATCAGGTTTTGACAGATATGCCATGCAAAATCTGTCAAAAACTGATCATTGTGAGACCACTGACACTTTTGTAAATTAGTAGACGTGGCCCCCAGATATGTTGTGAGCGCGCAATACTGAAGACTCAAAAACGTCCTAATTGGGACGAATTGACTTTAGTCTGCGACACGTATGGCGACGAGTAATACGCTTAGTAGAAGCAGCTGCACTAGCTGTCTCTTTTTTTCTTGTTTTTTTTTTTATCAAGCCATCTCTTTTCTATTATTTTTATTAGTAGTGAAATGTAAAATGAATGAAAAGTGGGTATGTATGCTGCCGCTGCTGCGCGGAACACTTTTTTCGGTTGTTTTGTGAGTACGTATCTGTTAATATAATATCATTGGAGATACTGTTATGTTTGTAAAAGCTTCATGTAACGTGTTTGATTTTAGGATTTTATTGAGGAAGCCTATTAAATTGGCACTGGGACTCAGAACACTAGAAATTAATTTGCAGTTACTATGAGTGGAAGGAGACCTTTGCCAAGCAGTCGGAGTTCGGACAATACAGGTTGAAAAAAATGTCTTTGTTATAAAATTCTGGGCAAGGAGTCTGTCGACAAAGGGTTGAGAGCGGATGATTACAGGGGAACAGTGTAGTTTTCATTTCATTCATCATAATATTTTAATTTTATTTCCTGAATCATACCAACGCTGAAATTAAGTTGGTCCAGAGTCTGAGATTATTAAAGCTACAGCTGTGTTTTGTAACAGTAATGCTATTAATGTTTGTCTAGTTAAATTCATTAAGACAGGCGGACAGAAATCTCGTCGTTATAAATATATAAAAACAGGGATTAATTTTTTTTGTAGATACGAAAAAAATAAGGCAAACAATAAAATTATATACAGGCATTCCTTCTAAAGCAAGCTAAAGCAAATTATAAATTATGAATAATGAAAACACTTCATAGTAAGAATGACTTATTCAGTAGATATCTATCTATTAAGTAATTTGCAGTTTTATGAGTGTGAATTGATTAAAGCGTAATGCCCATCTTCCTGTGTGTCGAAATGCAGCCATATCCGTACCTCTTGTTGAATAACAACAATAATAAACGAATATGCAGTTTACAAAACAATACTTCACATTCCATAACATGAATTTACTATTTAAATCTTTTTACTGCTTTCAAAATATTTAAACCCAACTGTCAAACGAATCTTCTGCGCCACAGAATATAAAAACTCTTCAAGATTACGCAACGAAAAAAAGAACGGAAGCGTCTGATTCGTCGATTTGATTGAATGAAAATCGGGATAGTGAAGTGCTTAACTGTAGTAGAGCTAGAGAGGGGTCCGCAGCCGGGTTCTAATTTTAGACTTAGAATGATGGCCAGATTAACTTTTTAACGCGCTCGGTTTCAACACGGAAAACTTCATAGGTATGCACGTATAAACTTTTCGGTACACGAGTGGTCTTTTTTAAATAAAAGGTACACATTGTTGAGCAAAACGGAAGAGATTATTTCATTAACTTTTAAATGATGATTTAAAAAGCTTTAAATTTTTTGCGAGCTGAATCCTTTATCTCTGGTACGGAGAATAGAATGATAGCGAGAACGGAGAGTTCGTTATTTTAATTATTTCCAGAACTGAGTTTTAACCCGTAAAAGTTCAAACCTGCCTTTGTAGCTGCATTATAGATTTATATTGTATTTTACCTACACTTATTAATTCGCCTATTGTGAAATAGTTCATCTGACTCAATGATGGTAGTAGTACTGTGGCGCTATCTACATCGCCACATGCAAACTACGCATCAAAGACCTGACGTCAGACAGACGTCACATAAATCCTGCATCGCGCAATTAAAGTTTACCGTGCAGTGGACATATATACGAGAACCCAACATCAATCGTTGGGCAGTTGCCCGCCAGACACAATACCCGTCTGGTTGGAGGATCCTCCCTTTTCTATGGAGTATGAGTGAACTTTACACAATGTTCCTCATACCCCTAAAGTACTACCTAGTTCTGAAAAAGCATCTTCTGCATCCAAACAAGATTGCATTAAACACACTTTCAAATCATAATCTGAATAATTTTGAAGGCTATAGCTAATCTATTGCTTCATATGTTCCAAAAATTAGTCTGCTAAACAACGTAAATAACGCAATGAATGTTGCCGAACTGTCAAAATGAAAGCCATTGGTACTGTTAGTGTGTTACGCAATTACTCCGCTGTTTCAGGCTTAGACAAGTGACAATCGCTTCGAAATCGTTTTGTATTTCTACATCGACTCAACAGGATTGACATAAGCTTTTTAATAGCATAAGTCAGTCCTATAAATTTTTGCCTTTTCCATCATCGTTATCGCTAATAGAATGTCACTTTGTCTAGGGCCTGAGGATCCTCCAATTCCCCAATTAGCTCCATTCTTCAGCTCACAAAGAACCCAAAACAGTCAGTTACAATTTACATTTCAAATAGGAACTCAGTTCCATCTACGTCTGTTCTACTAAGAAATTACCTAGAAATTATAATTGCAGGCCTGAGCGAGGAGGGAATAAAAAGCAAGCCTAGCTATAACAAAGTGAGGTAGGACGTCTTTGAGTTCTCTCCGTAATTGTGCGCGACTCGAGCGAGAGTTTGAAAGTCTCGCTAACGTTGCATGGAATATACTTTGGTGTAGTTGCACATTGAATTTGAATGTAACATTTCTGACATTTTTGATATGATTTGTATTTTGAGTAATAGCTCAAAGGTTTTGTTGAGTTGAGTTCTAGTTTGTTGTTGGAGTATTGAATTTACATGAGGTATCAGCATGCTGGTAGAGTTTATATTTTGTAACTATTTTATTACTTGTGTTTATGAACTAGTTAGTAGCTTCCGCCCACGGCTTCGCCCGCGTGGTATGTCGATAAAAACTAGCCTATGTCCTTTCTCAGGCTCTAGACTATCTGTGTAAGATCGGTTCAGTAGTTTTGGCGTGAAAGCGCGACAGACAGACAGAGTTATTTTCGCATTTATAATATTAGTAAGGATGTTTTGTAAGGTAAAACCAGTAAAACTTGAAACATTAAGGAACTTCCCAAAATGTCGTAACCTTGACAATATTGAAGTATCTTACTTAAGCGCATATTATTGCACGTCCTTCTGACTAGTAGTTTACTTACTTTAATTTGCCACTTATTTAAACTGTATTGCCTTATAAATAACTGCAAAAATTACCATAGACAAACACAGGCCGGCCACAGCTTAGTGACATATAGTCAGGTCTGAAACCGCTGCGACCGTCGGACTGACCGTCATTTAATCCGACTGATCGGCCCATCAGCACGAACTCAAACACAGAACTATCAACGAACAATGTCGGTTTAGGATTTGTGGAGCTAACTTTTAATAACTTGCAACCCTTTATGGGTGTGATATGTGTGTGCCTACATGATATTCATATTCTGTTTATTGAATGATTATTGAGTGGAGAAGTGACTCAAGTGCTCAAAATAGTTGACAATTGCCCAATTGTGTGTGTACACGTCTTCGAGAATACATGCAGGCAAATCGCGTGGTGTTACATGTTTTGAGTTGAGGAAAAGCTTTTTAACAATTATGGTCATTGTTAAAACAAAACAGCTGATCACGTTCTGCATTGGTGAAATTCGTCCTAATAAGCATGTATATGAAGAAGAAGAGAACTGACTGGCCACTCGTCCAACGAAAAATTTCGCGACTCCACTATGTAGCTACGAGTATTATCCATGCCAATGATTAGTATAGATTTATAGGTAAGTAATTGTTTGCGCAACAATTTAATTGATTTTCACGCATTTTTAGCGCGCGGTAATCGAACCGGCGTCCATTAACGTTGCTATTGAGTTGTGAAACTTCCGATAAGTGTTCGGGAAACAACAACGTGGTTTGCTGGTTTTAGTTGGGTGCGGTTTTACTTGTCTGGAAATATGGGTAAAATTCCGTTAAAGCAACAACGTTGGTATACCGAAGTTGACTGAGTTGACAAGCTCCACTAGTGTTGCAGCCTAGGTATATAGGTATCCTATATAGTCATTCATTCTAATCAGAATGCCCAGGGTAGGTAGGTATGTAGGTAGGCACTACGTCACCACCATCGTTTGAGGAACCTACTACTTTGGGCTACCCAAATTACCATCGGCGTGTGCTAGCTGATACGGCAAATATGCTTCTTTTTGTTTCTTTGTTTTGTTATGTTAATAACATTGCATACTATTGTATAGAATCGAGGAGGAGCTCGTGGCTAAGTAATAACAGCCGCACGGGTCGATCGATCAGGTTAAGCTACGCTTGCCTGGGTTGGTCCGTGGATGGGTGACCATCCTGACATACTGAGACTCCTCCGGGCCTCGGAAAGCACGTTAAGCCGTTGGTCCCGGCTGTCATTCATGGATCTTTGACAGTCGTTACGGGTCGTCAGAAGAAGAAAGTCTGACAACCAGTCTTACCAAGGGGTATCGTATTACCCAGTTACTGGGTTGTGGAGGTCAGACAGGCACTCGCTCCATGTAAAATACTGGTATCCAGCTGCATCCGGTTAGACTGGAAACCGACCCCAATATAGTTGGGAAAAGGCTAGGCAGACTATTGTACCTTCACTGTTGTGGTTAAAAATAAAAAGTTCAGCAATCTTTATAGACAACTGTGCTGCTGGGGAGTTTGTTGCGCCACTTCATCTTCCCTGCTAAAGCACTAGGAAGTGGCGAAGGGAGGGCGTTTCGGGGACTATCTTATGTAATTTTGTCGTTCGTAAAGTACTGATTGAATAACTCTTGAATTTTATCAATCTCTGCTACCTTACTCTACTGCATATTTTATTTTATTGTCTTTGGGTGGCTTATAGCTTATCAACACCGAGGTAATAGTGAGGTAATTGACGACAAGCCATTTACAAACCTCTACAGTTAGCATATTTACGATATGTTTCAGCAGCTAGCAATATCTTGTTCCTGAAATTCTGATCAGTTCCAAAAGGCGGCCTGCAAAACTTACCTATGCGATATTGTAGTTCGGATAAATTTTATTCACAAAAAGTTTCTCTGCAGGCGTGTGCCGCATCTCAATTGGTCGCACAGTATGCTAGCTATATGGGAAAGTTCAGGAAAAAGTAAACAAACAGATGTTACAATAATGTTTCTGTTGAAAAAAGTTACGTCACATGCTTCTGGCATAATGTGCTATGGTTGGTATTTATTTATTTATTTATTTATTTATATATACTTTATTGTACACCAGAAAATACATAGCGAAAATAAATAAATTGAACACTACAAAACATACAATGGGCGGCCTTATCGCTTTCTGCGATCTCTTCCAGGCAACCTTAGAATGGACAGTATTTGTGTATGTTTTGTGGCAAAACTTATGACATAGTATCACGCTGTACCTGTTCCCCCAAGTGTTGGACTCGATAAAACTGTGGGAGAGTTGAGAAGGGAGAAAATCATTCTCTATTACATGGGATTCAAACATAACTGGCGAAACGTATGTGGTGGGTGTACCATAGGTTCACCTCTTGTTTTTGAGGGTGGGAAATCATCAAATGACTTCTCCCGCTCTGGGCGGAGTGGAAGGGCGTGTCAGACTTTTATTAACTAAAACCCACCCGTGTTCCTTCAGTTGCCTGTTGCCAAGGTCCCGGTTTCCCTTTCGGACTTTCCCGCAAATAAGTTCACCTCCGCCTAACGAGGTGTGATGATCCAGCTGCCGACACTTAAAAGTAAAGTATATCCCTAGAAGAAATGCTCATGACTACAAATATCTTTGGGTAAAGTCCATGTTTAGCTCTGCACTCTAAACAAACAAAGTATTTGATGGATGCATGATGTCATGTTTTATTACCCAGTGATCGTCAAAGTTATAATTGGAACAGCTCTTTTATATGAGTGAGATGAGCCGTTTATTTTTATTATTTCTATCCTACTTGGTTGGACGTTAAGTAATAGATGAGTCGTTCGTTATATAGTCTGTCTTAAAATAGAACCTAGATTACGACAAATTGATGAGGACGTATTAATTCATTTTTTTATTATTTGCACGTTGTATGGGAATGGGGGTAAACATTGCATCATCTGTGATCTGTTTATTTTACTTTTAGGAATTAGATAATTGCATTGATTAAATGCTGAATCTAAAAATCTAGTTCTGAATGTTATTAGATACCTAGAGGTGATTATATTTTTAATGTTTGTTTAATATTATAATAATAAATAATTATTCAAAATGAACCGTAGGTATTATAATGAAAGGCCAGTGAAATCAAATGGGTTTTCACGAATTTTATATTAATTGTTACAAATCCATTTATGTTATTCAGTTACTTTTCAGATTCAATTAACGGTAGGTACAACCGCAAATTGAATTAATTTTCATTTGAACCTACAAACCATTATAATTTACTTTACCTACAATGTATAGCCTTGTTACCTAATATTCATAGTGTTTAAAAGCTTTTCATTACATTATTAATTTTAATTACATGTGTTGAAATAATTAACACCTCAAATATTATCTAACAACGCTTGGAGTCTGGGAGGTTGCAACATAAATCCCTTGATACAAAACTTTGCGATTTTTAGATCGTGTTTAGCATAATAAATATAATACCTACCTGTAATTCTCGGAGGGATAAGGCAAGGCAGATGTGTACCGTACCTATTACACCCACATTCCGCCAGTTATGTTTAAGTCCCATGTAATAGGGGGCGAGCCTATTGCAATCAATCGGGCACAAATCCTGAGAAACTCCAGATGGAAAACACTTTGCCAGACCCGGGAATCGAACTCAGGAGCTGATGATCAGCAGTATCGCTTGCGACCACTAGACTTACGAGGTACGAGAATAACTTATTAATGTATGGAAAATTACACTTACATTACATAAAAAATACTTGTAAAGTTTGTTATATTTTAGTGTTACATGTTTCCTTGAAGAGATGTGACAAAAAATGAGTACATAAGAGGAAGTCTGAAAGTGGCACCGGTGACTGAAAAGTTGTGCGGAAATCGGTTGTCATGGTATGGGCACGTGATGCGAAGGAATGAGGAAAATGTCCTGAGTAAAGCTTTGGGACTTTCGATGGCTATAAGAGTAGGGGAAGACCAAAGAAACTATGGATGGACTGTGTGCAAGATAATATGGCTAGAAAGGGGGTGACTACCGAGATGACGACTAATAGAGAAGTATGGAAGAAAAAGGCATGTTGCGCCGACTACAAATAAATTGAGATAAGAGTAGGAGAATGATGTTTACTTGAAGAAATCCAATTACATAATAATCAATCTTAACACGCGAGACGCGACTAATTGAATTAAAAACAGAATACAGGTTCTGAACATAAGTAGGTAGGTATCTACCTTCCTACCCAGAGTTTTACCGTCACATATTTTTGTGGAGGAGTACGAAAGGAGGAGGGACGGAGGCCTTGTCACGGCTATGCGGTTTTTGCCTTGCCACTAGTCAAATGAAAATGAAAAAAACTTATTTTACCAATATTACTATAAGGGCTGATTTCTAATGCCTGAAAACTTTACGCAAATAATAAATTGACTATTTTGTACAGTTTTTCTGTACTTACTAAAACTGTTAGACGTCAAAATACACAGAGTAAGTAGTACACACATTCTACATTCATAAACTCACGCCTTTTTCGCATGGGGTTAGGCAGAAGCTACAGAACATCTGCTACGATCGTTACATAGTCTTCAATAAATTTTATTCCACGGTTAAAATATATAGGGTACAATGTACTTATCATTGTGAAAAACTTTCACTACGGGAACAACAATGAAATCGCCAAAAAAAATCAGCTGTTCCCTACATTTATGTTAGCATAAGTCGTCAAAATGTAAGGAGCAGCTGATTTTTTTTTTGCGAATTCCACCCTTTATTTCTGACGTTAGAAGCAGCTCTTATTGTAGATCCATTACCTATCGTTTCGCCGATAACGTCCCGCCATTCCGTCACAAATAAAACAAAAAAAACGGTCTCGAATCACACAATTTACGTCTGACAACATTGCTCAACATTGATCTTCCGTTCCAGTCGCTCACATTATACCATTACTACCATTACGCATTTACTGGCAACATTGATGGATAGTTTTACAGAAACGGTAACATAAACCGTTGCCTCGAATACTCCACGTTTTATTACTGCCTGAGAATTTAAACACGCTACGTAAGAACAATTAAGTATTATTTGAAATTGTAATGTTGATTGTGGAGTTTGTTCCGTGAATTCGTGTTGTAATGCGTTTTTTTAACGTGTGTTTGGAGGCTGATACTAGTTACCTAGTTTTGTATGAAAGTGGGTTTCAATAGGTAGGTATGTTGTTTCATTCGTGTATCAATGTCAATTGCTGATCGATTTTGTTATGGTCGGTATTGAGGGAATTAGACAAGCTCGATCACGATTTACGATTCCTTCCTAGATACGCTAAGTTACTAAACCCAGACGTAGTGGGTAAAAAAGAATGCCTTTCAGCAAAGATTTTCCAGCGTTTCACCGGATTGAAGTAGGTATCGAGTTTTTCGTGAATTTTCTTGGAATGTTCTCGAATTTCTTTGGACCTTATGGTCGCTTTACAACTTTCAAAGAAAACGAGTTAAGGACTCGTCCGTATTTCAAGCCTCCTCTCTCCTTCTTGTAATTGATTATTTGCATTTCTCGTGTTTCCAAATTTCACCACTGCAAAAAAGATTCACGTTACAAAAAGAATCCAGATTGAAGAATACTTAATTGAATAAATAAACAAAAACTTATCTGATAGCAACATCAGGAAGGAAACCGTGATTTTATATAAGAACTCATTACCTTTCAGGAATCGTGCTAAAGAGCCCTCGTGGGACAGACCCCTCCAATTTCAAGGGATTTGGTCTAACGAACACTACAATTGAGAAAGAAACAATTCAATTGAACTGGAAATAATAAAGTCGACCCGTTTAAGTCGTCCTATTACTGAGGAGTGTGAAGGAATGGCGTCCTCGGCGCGAACAATAAACTGTTCATAGAGCAAATTGCGAGATGGAGGGAAAATTAAAGCGAACGATTTTTAAACGTCTGCAGTTTAAAATAGGGTCGGAAGTCAAACCCACCGCTGCAAAACACCTGTGACGTTTAAGGCGCTCCATAGACAACTGACAGCTTCCGTCAGTAATCAGGTCACGTTCCTTTTTTGAAATGCGCGCGGTTGTCGCGTTCGGTTCAGCGTAGAGGAATTCTATCGTGTGTGAGCCGCTTTGTGCGCTGTGTATGGGCTAGCCCAAAATAGATTTTATTAATTCCTAATACGATTTGCGCGTTACTTTCATAGAACGTAGGTAGAACACTTAACGCTGCGAAATAAACGAGTCAGTAGATTTAATTTAGTGAAATAGTGGAGAAAGGAAGTGGAGGCCTTGGTCGTTTTATTCTGATTTTATAAAATGCTCGTCTTACTCGGTTCGCCATTTTCCGCGCCAGTGCCTCCATCCGTGGTGACACAAAAGCTGTGAACGATTATGGACGTGGAGCGGAATTTCGCCGAGTGTAATGTAGTCCCAGTAGGTACCTACTTGAGACTGGGGAGCTGCGGAGGTTCAGTAATTGTCTAATTTTCGTCTTTTCCACTCAAATGAGCACTGGGAACAGCTGTTAGGGATATAATTTCAAATAGTTTCAGAAACGCCTTGAATATTTTAATAAGAATAAAGGAACAATGAGTTTCGAAAGGATTATGTTCGTTGTAGCAATTCTGAACAGAATTAAATGTAAATGAGAGCTCAATTTGTATTTTAAATTTAGAATTTTTGGCGGAATATGAACGGAGTTTTAGAAAATTAGAGCCTAAAATGCAAATCGTGTGGTAGGCCATTTTACCAGATTTCTGATTTCTTGATATTGTGGTTGTAGCCAATTTTGTAATAAAATGCAAACTGAGAGTTAAGCTAATTCCTTTATGATAAAAATAGAGCTCTTAATTCTGATACGTTTTCACCTAGTTATATAGTTATAGGGATTTAATTAAGTAATAAACAATGCTATTGATAAATTAAAAAGGAAATCTTAACTCAAAGTCACTTTCTTAATTAAACACAACTCACCAATATCTTCAGTCAACAGTTACTTTCTCAAACTAATTGTTTTCACTAAATGTAACGATGTGTTCGGAATATAAACAAACCTTGGTGCATTGACATACATACAACTTATGCGTGCATTCCTTTGCGTCCAAGAAAGTACAATTGACGTTTGACGTTTAATTTTTTTAAACCAGGTCGTCTGTCTGAAAATGATTGTCACATTGCCAATGACTGTTCTTTTTGGCGGTAGGGCTGTGGTTCTTGATATGAAAATAATAAATTAGTTAGTTATATTTGTTATTTGGAAAATTAACACTAACTAAGTTTAGTAAACAGAAGTTAATGAATAGGTACTAGTTATTTATTTCTCAAATATCGCTACGTGTTGGTGGGAAATTCTGTTTAAATAAATTAAAATAGACATGAATATTGTGGTTTTATTTTGGTTAGTGGATCATTTCCCGAATTACTATAATAAATTGTTACTCGTATGTATTTGCGACAAAATCATTAGATTCATTGCAATCAAATATTAATTATATTTTGTACTAACATTACCTAGTCGTTAAACTAAACAATCTTGAACACAAGTAAACGCTGTTAAATTCTCATCCCAACTTAAGACGTAGAAGCCGTGATATTATTACGACGTGTCTTTACGAGGTAGGCAAACTAGCAAGTGGAGGCATATTAAGTAATAACTTTGTACTCAAAGACTCAAGAATTTCAATAACTACTGCTAAAATAGAGGCTGTTAAACTGTCGCGAGGCAGCAGTGATCTTCCCTCCGTTGACTTTACTACTCGGCTCAAATCGGGGGGTTGCCAGCTTAAAACTTTACGGCATTTAAAACTTGGTGAATATTTTGTGAACGTTGTTGGGGAATTCTTTTATGTATAAGCAGGTGATAATGAGATGTTGATGTTTCTTTTATTTTCTCTTTTTGCTTTATTTATTTAAAATTGTATGTACACTACACACTTTAAAACAGACGGCTATGTAACATTTTATTGTAATGTACCTGCTACAGGCCCCTAGGCTACCTGGCAATGTCTCAATGGCCTGGGAATATAATCTTCTTACACCAAAGATTTGTTCAAGATTTTTATAAAGAAAGCTATGTCTAACTAAAAAAGCAATAAGAAATAAATCATTCCATGTATATCATACAACAACAAACCATAGACAAGGTAGAAGAAGAATGCTTGCTTTCGCAGTTACGATTACATTAGGCCACTTCTATGATTGGCGTAAATTATAATTAGGTACCTATACCTACCCACCCATCCTATGTGATACAGAGTAAAGGGTGGTAACATTGCCTGTGTAAGTAATTATGCCATGGGTTGCCATCCTATACATATTCATAGAATCCCGGAAGGGATCAGCAGAGTACCAATTAGCGCCGATTGTGCATTACACTTTTCATAAATGTGGAGAATTAATGGTTATGAAAGTCTTGTTTATCTCGGTAATCAAATATTAAATAATTTCTGTTTTAGAATTTTGAACAGGTAAAGTGAAGTGAGAATCAATAACTTTGAAAGTTTGCAAAAAACTGCACATTAATAGGAAGAAATCATAAATATGCATCTTATTTAATATAATAGGGGATTAGTCCCAGATTGTATCTAATAAATCATTATCATTTATCCTGTCATCTTGACAATTTATTTCGCTTCGGCTTTGCATGGTCCTCTTCTTCAATCGATCTCCATCATTTCAAAAAAAATATTGACTAAAAGAAGAAAAATCTTAAATCTTTCCCAAAGCGGATATTATCCGTACGAAATATTTTAAATCTTTCGTCAAACATCCACGGAGATGATTGACATGCTATTAAGTACCCCTCTGTTTACTAAAGGAATATAAATAAGCTCAGAAGATATAGGGAATTTTCCCATGAGCTCACGCTTAATTTTAGTTGATTCATTTCCTACCTACGTTTTCTTTGAGAAAAACGTAAGTATTTTAAAAGGCCAATCGACTTGTCAGAATTTAAGAAAGAAAGAAAAATTGTATAAGACGCGTGTAAAAAATAAACATAGTAGGTAACCAAAAGCCTCGTATTAAAGTATAAAATAATAAAAACAAAATGAGAAATTAAAAAGTTTTACAATATTATCTATTGTTAGAACTTGGGAGTGTTGACGTGTCCCTTGATAGTTCAAAAATAGGTTAATTATAAACTATACAAGTTCTGGAAAGTCCATAAGTGACATGCTTTTTAGTACTCATTAATTCTGTTAGCAAATTTATTATTTTGTCTAAGGTTTGAGGAAGCTTCTTAAGTATCACTCTCTAATTCAACTTAATTATTCGTATGAATATTAAAGGTATTAGCTTTTAAAAATACAGAAAAAACTGCGACAGAAGAAGCCTGAAAACATCCCCAAAGGATTAGTCCTCACTCCTTACCAGCGCGTCGTATTGCAATACCTACGTCTTGCCCGGGGATTTCGCACAGGCTTGCGCTGGAGACCGCAAACTTTGCGACACTCGCTATTGTATTTCACTGATAAGTCATGGATGTAGAGATGCATGGAGAACGCAAATGGTCTATTAAGTACTGCGTGCGTGAACGGACAGAGCAATGACTACTAAAATGAAAAGTAAATCAAGCTCAAGCAGTGCTTAATCATGGCTTGTTCAGTATAGGTACCTACGAGCGATCATTGAAAAAATATTCTTGTTTGACCATTTGTACCATTTGACCAGGTACCTTTACAAAAGAAAAGAATGCGCATTCCAATAATTACTGCCAAATTAGTCTATGAAAGAAAACGCGGCGAGAAAAACCGTACGAATTTTTGCATAAAATTTGCACGATCGTGCATTATCTATTCGTCCGTATATCGGTGTCGGAAACTTTACACTGTTGTTGCCAATATGTGGGGATTTGAAATGTAATGAAAAGCTAACTGAGTTAGTAAACAAATATGTATTGTGTTTTTAGCTTCTGATTCTAAAGGGAATAGGAGAATTCTAATTTAAAAAAAAATATTATGATATCTGTCATAATATTTTTTTTACTGATGAGAAATGTTCAATGTTAATTTAAAAGTTGATTTTTATGTATCTAATTAACTTGTATTGTTGTATGCTCTTGTTTCTGTGACAAATAAACATTGTATTTTTAATTCATTTGCCACATTAGAGGTAGTTATATTTCTGTTTTATTAATAATCGCAAAGTTATTTTGTAAGAAGGAAACGGTCCTGAGATCGAGTCAATAAAGAAAACTCCTGGATAAGTGTAGCTTCTACAAATAAATTAAACAGCACAATTAAATCCGTATAATCAATACAAGATTCTGGCACGGTTCTCCTTGTCCGTTGAAACTTTGGAAGGTAAGCCGTCAAACAAGTCAGGTATGAAGGCACGATCTGCTCATTATTTGTAAAAAATCTCTCAGTCTTGTCAAATTGATTGTCTATGGTCGACCAGTCCGGTTACTATTCCGTGGGTTGTAATAATTCATTGCCAAGGTTGCTTGTGCAAGATCAGAATCTATTTATTTACATTTATAAAAATAATAACAATAAGTTACATTAAATGTTATTAAATTAACTAAGTAAATTAAAACCAGAACATTTATTGTTTGGGGACTCGACATCCATACTTCCATACTAATATTATAAATTCGAAAGTAACTATATCTGTCTGTATGTTACCTTTTCACGCCTAAACCACTGAATTGATTTCGATAGGCAAGGAGATAGATGGCATCCCGGGGGAGGACATAGGCTACTTTTTATCGACATACCACGCGGGCGGAAGCTAGTAATTTTATAAACCAATCGGGATTTTCTAAATATATTATGACATGAGTATCCTTAAAAATAAATAGATAGATAGAATACTCTTTATTATGTACACCATAAAAATTACAGACATAAATTTGAAAATTTTACATAGGGTGACACAATACTGCAGGTAGTCAGTGGTGTACCGTTTACATATACAATAAATACATACACACATAAAGCATTATCTTATCTATATAAATATAACAATATATACAATATATACATAGTTAGATATATATATAACAATAAACACGAAACAAGAGCAAGGAATCTTTTTATGATGATGTTTAAGGAGAGAGGAAGTGTTTTTCACCAGAATTTTAAAAGTGGACAAAGATTGAGCACGCCTTATCGACACGGGCAAGGCATTCCATAACCGTACTGCTTGGATAGTAAAAGATTTGTCATAATAAAAAACTTATAAAAAAAACAAACAACCGACTTCCAAAAAAGTGATAAATAACTTTAATTTCGGAAGTCGGTGGCAAAAAACGTTAATTGTAAAGCAAAGACACCGACTTCCGAAATTAAAGTTATTTTTCACTTTTTTATTGTTTTTTTGGAAGTCGGTTGTTTTTTTTTGTAAAAAGTTTTTTATTTTTCACTTTTTAGTTGTGGTACCTACCCCACACAAATTCAAATACGTGCCTGCCTGTAAATATCAGTGACGGAGTCAAACAATATATCGTCCACATACACAAAGTGGGAAAAATACGTAATTATTGAAGCTAACTCAAAAACTACGCAAGCAAAGTTAATAAAATTTATATGGGACCACCTCTGAAGCATGACCTACCAAACAAAAAAAGAATCATCAAAATCGATTCATAATTGACGGAGTAATCGCGTAACATACACAAAAAAAAAAAAAAAACTTTCAGACGAATTGAGAACCTCCTCCTTTTTGAAGAAGTCGGTTAAAAACTGGTGGAATGCATCGGCATATCTAGCCTCAAGTTTTCCGATGACAGATATCTATTATGTGTGTCATGAAGGAACTTGAAAAATATGGCGCCAAGACCCTAGAAACTTTTACTCCTTTATAATAAACGCGGAGTAAAGTTACAACCAGTAACCAACTTCAGAATTACCATACATTTTCCAAGGTTTAATTTTGTCGTAACTTTACTACACGGTTAATTATTAATAATTGGTTTACAGTTTGAGGGCATCGTGGCTAACCGATAACGGATCGATCGAAGGTTAAGCAAGGCTAGCCACGGTCGGTTCATGAATGGGTGACCATCTATTAAATATTGAGACCCTCCGTGCTTTAGAAAGCACATTAAGCCGTTGGTTTCGGCTGTCATTCATCTTTGGCAGTCGTTACGGGTCGTCAGAAGCCCAAAAGTCTGATAACCAGTCTTACCAAATGGGTATAGCGTTACCCAGTAGGTATCTCGATTGTGGTGGTCAGATAGGCAGTCGCTGAAGTCGCTCCATGTAACATACAGGTATTCAGCTGCATCCAGTTAGACTGGAAGCCTAACCACACATAGTTGGGAAAAGACTAGGCAGATTTTTACTTTTTTATTGGTTTACATTTCCATCGTGTTCTAGCAAAATCTGCTATGAATTGGTCAATATAACGTTTTAATTTTGGACTAAGAAACCGGGCAATAGGTCCCAAAGAACTCATTATAAATGCATAATTTGATTCCAAATAGCAACTATTCCTATTAACATAGATAGAACTCTAACAAAACCCTGTTTACCTATCGCATTACTCCTAAGTCCGGTCAACAATTTGTGAGGGAGGAAACATTCCTTAATCCGTGTGCCGGAGAAAAACCGTTCCTATAGCCGGGAGAGCGGCGTAGTCCCGGATTAACTGAGCTAGTCACTACTGACTGAGTATTAATGAGACGAGCTTACAATGTGCATAAGGGAATACTTTAATATAGTCCGAACGAGAATTGCACATTTAAAAAACGCGATGGATATCTAACGGGAAAATACGATTATGGTAATTTAGTGCGGTGCCCGACCGCACTGAATTCAGAAGTGTTTTTGTCACCAACCTTAACAGATACAGTTTATGCGGTTTTCAAGAGTAGCGATAGTGCGTCACTCACAAAATAAATAACTAATGAAATTTTGCACAAAAAAAATAGGTATCTGGGCAGTGTTTGACCTCCATCTCATCTGATAGTGATGCGGTCAACAATGGTACACAGTTGTCTAAAAGTAATTTTAAATTCAGATTTAATGATTCCCAGGTTATTGTTATTTGTAAACATAGCCTCGGACGTGGAGTCATCACTACTTAGCGGTGGGTTCATCTCTACGGTTATAGTTGTTTAATCTCAACTCTAACTCTCTACTTCAATTGGCTGATCAATAATTTTCACAGTTGTTTTGATGGATTGATCCATATTTTTAACTTTATCTGTTGTTTGATCTGTATTAACCTTTTCTATAATTTTTTCGTGATGTTTTGGGTGATAGCTCACCATTTTTCTTTGCTATTTCAGATTTCTCAACCATCAATGTATCTGTAGTTCATCTCAACTTCTGCACTACAGACTCAAACTCAAACTCAAAGCATTTATTTCAAATAAACCAATTACAGGTACTTTTGAATTGTCAAGGGGTCGGTCAGTCAAAAAAATGAAGCTAGTTGCCCATTCCAAAGCGTAGTAGGTTCCTATGGAGAAGCACGGGCAAGAAACTCCACGGACACTCTTTTAAATCAAAATTTTGTTACAATATATTGGTTACATCATTCATTTGAAATTAAACATGTGAGAACAATGTAAAAAAGAAAAAAAAAAGAGACGTGCACGTTAAAAGCGTCCGTAAAGATAAAAAACAATTCAAAAATTAAAATAAATTAAAAATAAGCCGTGGCAGCTTAGAGATGACCAGTCCCTACTGGCGGCGCCCGTTCACGAACATGACGCATGGATCAGCACCATTCAGCTCAACCATTTTGAAGGGAACTTAATGATCCAACACACACGCCACCACCAGCGAGACATTTGAGTGAGCATGACATACTCAGGTCACATTGTCCCTCTATGTCCTCATTCATACTCCATCCCTCGTCGCACCAGCAGTAAGTCTGAGCGAACTAATGCGACGACAAGTTGACGCGTTCAGTGATGGCTGCGGTGCCATTAATTTGTTTTTTCAATCGAGTTTCCAGTTTAATTGGGACTAGAATAGATGTGGGTGTGTTTGGGTTTCGTGTTGGAATAGTTCGTTTCATTGTTTTGAAAGGGTTGTGGGATAGTTATAAGTTGTTTAGGTTAGGTTTCGTATATGTTGCTGAATCGTTCAGATTATGCGGACCTATTCTGTTGTTCTCTGAGTGAGTTCACAAAGAATGCTTTATTTGTAATAAGTTACAAAATTTAATAGGATAAGAATTAGATAAGTACACTATCGCAATAGCCCTGTAATGATAGATGTAAGTTGGAAATAAATAAATAAAAATAAATATCTGGGGGTAATATCCAGTAGGTACCTATGTATGTTTAATTATATCATAATTGGTTAGTTGATTAATAAATAGTTGTGCTACTTATTGAACAGACAGACGTAAAGGAAATTGCAATATCTACTAATATCATATATTTTACACCATACTTTGCAACAAAATGGACATTGATTCATAACCTAAAGCCTTCTTTAACATTCAATTCGTCCAAACCACCACATCTAAGCCACTCCCACGCACAATTTTCTCATTTCAGCTGCCATCCCCTCCATCCTCCATCCCCCTACTAATCCTTTCATCCACATCTCCATTGACAGGTTTAGACAGATTATCCACCGGCGGAAAGTTGAGGGATTCGGCTTATGAGCTCCGATTGTTATCAACATCTTTTAATGAAAACATTTTAATTAAAGATGTGCTTTAACAATACATGCGGTGTGTTTATGAGTTTGTTATTAGACTTGTTGAGGTGTGCCTCCATGTTTGTTTTTGATAGGTATTTGTTTTCTTGTTCGAAGTTTGAATTTGTTGGAGTTTTGTTGCTTTGATGTTGTTTTGATTATTTTACTTTACATACCTACCTTTATTGATTGTGTTGCTATTAGCGTGATTTGGTTCATTTTCTAAACAGTTTCTTTATTTCCCTTGAAAGAAACACTACTTATTAAGTTATCAAGCTATTCTACCAATAATTTATTAATTCCTACATACATTACATGCGTAGGTATATCATTCAGAATTTCCTCTTTATTTTTATTTTTTTGAGAGAAAATACAACCATTTTATTTTAAATGCTCTCAAGATCATCCAACAGCATTAATTTCTAGAATCATTTGCTTTCAATAACGATCGACTCGACAACTTCAAGGTTTCACCATTTGCTATCTAGCCTGAACTATAACACGAATGTCTAAACTATCCCAAAATATAATACAGCGAGGCTAGAACTAGTCTGAATATTTTGACCCAGGACTTCAGTTCGGCTTGACAGGCGGAATTTCATTATCCGCTGAGTTATTCGCTTTGTAGGATTCCGCGCAACTGCTCAACTATTTGGCTAAACGTGTGGAGATATTAATATCTAGCGATGGTTGGTCATCGCGGAATGACTGCTTTCACAATGCCAACCAGCGTCTGACGGTCCAATGGTTCCATCTATCCTTACTAATATTATAAATGCGAAAGTAACTTTGTCTGTCTGAACCGACTTAAATGAAATTTGGTACACGGATAGTCTAGACTTCTAGAGCCTGAGAAAGGATATAGGCTACTTTTTATCGACATACCACGCGGTTCGGCCGCGGGCGGAAACTAGTTATTCATAATTATTTATTTATGAACACACAAAACCTTTGTAGAGAAAAATACGTAAAGATAGAAGAAAACAAAGGCCATGCCAGGCCAAGTTAGTATTAAGAAAAAGTTTGTTCAGAAGGTTATTAACGAAAGGCATTAACGGATCAATAGTTACAGTAGTAAGAGACTCTTGTTATTCGTGGGGGTAGGCATCCATCGTGTTGCACAGTAACTGGGTTGTTAAAGTCAGATTGGCAGTCGCTCGCTCCATGTATTCAGCTGCATCCGGTACACTGGAAGTCCACCCCAACATGGTTGACAAAAGGCTAGGCAAATGATGATGATGAAGATGAAAGCCTCTTAATAAAACCTGCTGGGCGAAAGCATCTATGTTTCAAATAGAAAAACAAAGACTTCCCAAGAAACCTTTGTGAACAGCTATCAACACTTTTTCACAAGCATCCAACCCAACTTCCTCTCCCAAAAATCTCGCTTACCCAAGGATAAAGACCTATTATGAAACAACGGGGACCTCCCAAAAGTTGAGCAAACAATGCTATTAATACAGTAATTGTGTAGGACCCTTCGGTTCGTTTGTATGCTGACGGGCACCTAATTAAATGTAAGGGTGGCCGGTGCCGTTACATGAATTAAACAATGTACATGGTGCTGATTTTTGACGATGTTTTTAGGGGTATAAATAAGATGAATGTTGGATTATGCAGGATTTAGTGGGTTAGATGGGACGTTTGCATGTTGGAAGCAAGGCAGGCTGGGATGGATATGGAAATATAAAAGCCTGTGTTCAAACAACTTTGCAGTTAGACAGGAACCTCTCAGATAGATTGGGCACTCATTCTTCAAAGTCCTAACTTTTATATTTCGATGTTAATCAAATTAAGGAAAAGTCTGTTTTTTAATCGCGTTGGCTAATTTGACGTTTCAAGTGATTCTTGTTTGTTTTTTCAATTTGGAGTTTGACATTTGCACCTGTCAAAATAATCTACGAGATTAAAAAACAGACCTGAGAGCGCTTTACAAACTAAAACTTGTTATACCTACATTGAAAAGTACTTTTGAAAATAAGTACACTTGGTTTATTCTTTCATAAACTTTAAAGCATTAACACCAAAGTACTAATGTATTTAATACTAATGCTATACATCACACAACTAAATTACGAGTAACTTTGTAATACAACTTGACACTCAATTTCGGTGAGAACACATTAGCAAAATGATATTATGTACAAACACTCAGGGTTGCCAGACATGAATGATACATAGAATTTGTATTAACATACTTTACACTGACGATAAAAAACAGCGAGTAACAAATTTTCCTAATTTGCACCCTGGCAGCTTGGTCTGTTCGAATGAAAATCGTGTACACGGCAACCTTGACAACACGTGATAGACATTACGGGTTCAATTTTAAACATAACAGTAATAATATTTAGTGTACAACTCATTTTGTGTCTGGAGGGTCACGGGGAGGTTAATGTGACACACCACGTGTTGTGATAAGTTCTACAACATATATAAAAGATTAGGCTTCGTAACGTTTACGGGGTCAAAATAAATTAGCTAATGAAACTCCGACTCCGCAGACCGAATAAAAAAGATTTGATGATAATTTTTGAGGTCAATGACCGCTGGTAGAGTTGTTACTTGAAGTATGAGTTAAGAAAATCAGATTTTTCATTTTATCATGTTTAGATATCCCATCACGTTTGCGGAGTTTCGCTAGCTAATTTTATTTGACCCTGTATATTCATTAGGATTTTCCCATAAAATAGGCGTCTGTATCCAGCGTCATCGGAAGCTACTGAGTATTTTACTCGGAAGGACTGCGATCTGACCTGCCCAATACAATTACTAGAAAATACCGATATCCTACAGGTTAATCAGGCTTGTAGGCTTCTGATTTCCCGTATCGATCATGGAACCGACTGTAAGGCACTGTAGTTACCTACATATGTACGTCTCAGATACCAGCAAGTAACCGAAACATTTTGCCGTTATTGAAACACATTATTAACTGTACATATAGATCTACATAACAACACGCGGCACATCGCATAGTTGTAAATTCATTTTAATGCAAAACCGAGTCTTGATCCAGTCGCCAGTCGTGTCGTGGCAGACAGAACATTTGAACAGAAGGCTCACTTTGAGAAGTGGTGGCCCAGTGGTAACGGCCGCGACTTACGAGTTGTAGGTCGTAGGTTCGAACCCTGACAGGCGCTTCACTTTGTGTAAATTATTTCATCACCACTGCTCTCAAAACGGTGAAGGAAAACATCGTGAGGAAACCGGCATGTCCTAGAACCAAAAATTCGAAGACATGTGACGTCTACCAACCCGCACTGGGCCCCCGTGGTGGATTACGGCCCACACCCTCTCACAGAGAGGAGGTCTGTGTCCCAGCAGTGGGAACATTATAGGCTGATTGAGCCCACTTCCATGCGTCATTACTAGACTCTCTTGCGTACAGAAATAGAATATATTGCTATACTATAACGGGTGTAACTATCATTGTTGTTCGATTTATTCATACTAGTTTGAATACTTCGATTTAAAATTATACTAAACTTAATATACCGGCGTGGATGTATTAACGTAAACGAGGCACAAGGAGTATTTAAGGATCGTAGCAGATGACGTTCTGTAGTTTCTGCCAACCCCCATGGGAGGAAGGCGTGAGTTTATGTATGTATGTACATGTAAACTTTATAATACTTTATCTCATAAATGTTCGTGGTCGTCGGTCCGTGGATGGGTGACCATATTTACATATCGAAACTCCTCCGTGCCTCGGAAAGCACGTTAAGCCGTTGGTCCCGGCTGTCATTCGTGGATCTTTGACAGTCGTTAAGGGTCGTCAGAAGCCCGAAAGTCTGACAACCAAGGGGTATCGTACCCAGTTACTAGGTTGTGGAGTTCAGATAGGCAGTCGCATCCATGTAAAATACTGGTATTCAGCTGCATCCGGTTAGACTGGAAGCCGACCCAACATACTTGGGAAAAGGCTAGGCAGATGATCTCATAAATGTATTTATGAGATAAAGGGGATTGCTATTTGAACGATTTTAGAAAGCAAAACCACACTAATAATTATTTTTGCTGTTGTGATAATTTCCCATCCGTGCAAAAATACTGAGAACAGCCACATTCTGGCCTCCTGTTTTCCGCAGGTGAGGGTGTCCGTGTTAAAAAGGGTCCACGACTAATGACTCTGTGGCAGCATCTACATCGCCACATGCGAACTACGCATCATAGATCTGACGTCACAAAAAATCCTGACGTCACAAAAAATCCTGACGTCACATAAAATCCTGCATCGCGCAATTAGAGTTTACCACACGATGAACATATATACAAGATTCCAACATCAATCGTAGGGCAGTTGCCCGCCAGACACAACACCCGTCTGGTCGGAGGAACCTCCCTTTACTATAGAGGATGAGTGAACTTTATGTCCTGTTCCTCATACCTCTAAATTGGTGACCCCCAAGTGATTTGAACACTGAAAATCTACATCTTTAAAGTTTTTGCGAATATTCTTGTTTGAAACGTCATCATGATCATTTGCCTGTATCTTAATTAATTTAGGGCCGTCGCAGCATGTTCTTCTTCCATTCCTCTATTATCCGTCATCTAGTTCAAACGAGATCGCGAGACTTTTGTTTTGTGCCGGAGCAGGCCTTCTGGTGCTCCTGTGCATGTCAGTCAGAAGCCAGGCAAGTGCCTCAAGTGGTCAGGTCAACCGCGGCGTATAATTAGGATCATCTCCTCGACACGCCACGCTATGATTGGCGCCGCTAAGCCCGACTTTATTAACGTACCATTTCCTGTAATTCATATTTTTATTTAATTAAATATTTTTTAACCTCTCTTTACTTATTTACTTCTAAAATTACGTTGAAAATATACTTATTTTCTCGGAAACTTATTTGAGAATTCGTGAAAGTGATTAAAAAATTGGTTGTTTTTGCTATCCAACGAAAATCTGTAAAAGAGAGTCTTATCTAGTTGTGAATAAGTAATCGATCCTGATATAACCACATGAGACTGTTCCTGCCTAAAATACCCCAGAACTAGTAAAATGTTCGTTTTAATTCAGTCAATTAATGATAGGATCGGTTTCCCCTTCAGTTTGCTTAAGCGTGTCCCTTAAAACGAAACTTCCAATCTGCAGCCAGTTTGCAAACCCTGTACAGTATCTATCACAAGATTGGGTCAATTAATTGCTTTCCTGTCACCCTTGCCTCTCAAAGATAAGGGATGAAATTGAACCGATTAGACAGGCCAACCCAACAAGCTAATTACAATTTGTACAAGGCTAGATGCTCCCGAGACGAAATGGGAAGATATTTGGACTGAAAATATTATATATTTTAATTAGAAACCACTCTGTTCTCTTCCTCCTGCAATTGTCTGAATTTATTTAGGTTAGCAGCATATCTTTTTCTTCCATACAAATATCCTCCATCTTTGTTTAATATTCTTCTATCTTTATAATATACTAGCTAATGCCCGCGGCTTCGCCCACTTGACAAATTACATACTTAAACCTTCTTCGAGAACCACTCTATCCATTGGTGAAAACAGCGTGAAAATCGGTGCAGTAGTTTTTGGGTTTATCGCGAATAGACAGACAGACGCGGTGGAGGACTTTGTTTTATAATATGTAGTGATAGTCACATCTTTCACAAAACCTAGATATCCATCTCATACTGATTTGAAGTTTTATTTATTTTATGTAAGCTTATCATTTATTTATACACAATATTTACAGAACACTACTAACTTTTTACATAAAAAACTAAATCTAATCTCATACTCAATTTTTTCCTCATGAAAACAAATGCGCAGTTTCTGTTTGATACACAAACTGAAACTGCGCTGTTGCTAACAGAAAGACATACCCACGCACTATAATATTATGAAGCTTAGATATGTGCTCTTAATAATAGTCAATATTTTGTTAAGTGCTGTATCACCTTGCATTAAACCAAAGCGTGAATAAAACAAATAAGTCTAAACCGTTTAACCTTCGATCATTATTTTGTTAATCAATTGCCAAGCAATCTATTTGCGGCATTAATTATTAACGTTTGAATCAGTTTCAATGACATTCGCTCGCGATGTAACAATATTTGCAAATCTTAGTCGCAATATTTATGAATTCACTTACCTTCAGCTGCATCCGGTTAGACTGGAAGCCGACCCCAAAATACTTGGGAAAAGGCTAGACAGATTGATTTTGACTTACATAAACAAACAATTTTCTACCTTGCCGGTTCGACTATGCAAATGAATAAGTAAACCAGTTCATATAGAAAATGTACTTTTCACAATCGAATTAATGATTCCTATCAACGTTTCATGCTAGATATCCCCTTAGTTGCAAGTACGACAACATTCGCTCCTTAGCCATCCCCATCCAATTTACTTTACCTTAATAATATGCAAATCTCTACAAAGATCCGCTCTTGACACCCAAAGATTTAACAATTCATACTTGAAAAAGGCACCCCAAAGAAAACTTACGTAAGCTGAGCATTTTCCTTTCACCAGCACGTTCGCCGAGTAAAAAAGGGATCAGAGAAGTCGGGTCTTCAGCAAAACTTTTCTCACCTTCAAACAAATATCGAGGAATCCGGCTAAATAAAGCGATCTACGATAAAATGCCTGACGTTTTTACCCGACTGCCCCAGAAGGAGGATAACGTTTTTCGAGAGTACCTATATACCTAATATGTATGGTAACGGCTTGATGGATTTTAACATACGAGGAGTCATTAGGTTCGTATTAATTGTGAGAGTGGCATAGGCTATATAATTTGTATATATATTTCATCTGAAAATACAAAAAAAAAAATACAAAAAAATCAACAATATTGGTATCAAATAAAAGCTAGTAATGAGTCAATTCTTAATATATATATTAATAAAACTAAAAAGCTTGAAATAAAACAAATTACTTCAAAAACAAAAAACGTTTCTGCAAAAACACATAACTGAAAAGAGAAAGACAAGCATTGAACTCTTTTTTATGTTTTTCGGTCGTGTTTTTTGTTTTTTAAATCATGTGTTTTATTACATGCTCTATTTTAATACAAACTTTCTGGCTTTCGGGGATCTTCGGGGGCCTTCGGAAGTATCCGAGGGAACATTAAAAGTGTCTCGTACTGCCACCTGTCCCACGTGTGGACAATAAAAACGGACAAAAGTGGATATTGCGGATGCCAAGCATTCAATGCCGTGGCCCAGCGTGGCCCACATTCGTATGTACTCCTTTCTTTGCCCCCCGACCCGCTATATTACTCTTTTTATTTGCTCACGTCGAAATAAAACATTTGTCTTATTTATAGTGTATGGAATTGGGGAAGCTGAAGTTATTATAGTGTCCGGTGCTTTTTGACCAATGTAATCTTATGGTTTCATAAAATCTAATAGGTATTTATGATCTAGGAGTGAGAAAAATACTTCCGATTCTTTTTTTAGTTTTTTTCTAATAAGATATGTCAACCCCATCGTGTCTTTTAACATTGTAACATTAATACTTATAATTAACATACAAACTTTAATAAACAATTAAACAAAGGTAGAACTAACCGATGAAGGACTATTGTTAAGTGACATATCTTTTTGGCACCTTCTGAAGTTGGTTGGGATAAAATTCATTGTATTGAATCCCACGTAGCCCTCAGAACAATAACGTAGCCTATTTAAGTCTAATTCTCTCAAAAGTGGCTCCCTCTTGCGCCTTTTGCGGACATAATCCATCAGCAAGCCTTTCTAGGATTTCCTGTGCTTTGGTCATTACCGCAACAGTTTTTAAGCATCCCAGCTTAATATATTCAGCAGAAAGTTTGTTGTTATTATCTGACTGGAGAACGCTGCTGATCCTCTTGACATAATCCCTCATCATTCGCGATTACCACATAGAACCACACATATTTCCCTGGATAGTAAAAAAAGTTTTTATACAAAACTTTTGTTCAAAGTTTATTTTGCTTGGCTTCATTCTAGGATGAACTCTAATCCGTTCTTGAAGAGAAACTTGAAGGTAATAACTTGAAAAAAACTTAGTAGCTACATCAGCTACTTGCGCTTCGTAAGTTGTAACAACAGACTTACAACTTGTTTCGAATGAAGTGTAGCTTCTAAAGGACACTGATTAGGTTTGTATAGAGAGGATACTAATTAAGGATACTATTTTTATTTTATTCATTAGGGAAAATAAACAGTTATACATAAATCTTATAACTAGTTATAGCTAAACAAGAGATATAAATGTATAACCGACGACATTTTCCACAACATATAAAAAGTTATATCTAATAGTGCGCTACTCTAAGTTGTTAAAACAGAAAAATAGTAAAACGTGAACTTAAATATAGACAGGCATGCAAACAATAGTGAAAGAGAGAGGGAGAGAGAATTAACAATTATTAAACTAACTATTGTAATCTAAGATTATTTTATAGACAAGACCTTTAAATTTTTGAGCAGAGACCGAAAAGAAGTAAATGTCTTCAAATATGTTGTTGTATTGGTTGGTAAGGCGGCGTAGAGGTGCTCGCAAGCCAGCGTTTGTAGGACAAGAAATAACTGCGAATAAAGGTCTAGCACGCACCCCACGGCTTATGGTTGATCTGGGTACTACGTAACTAATTTTATTGCGGATATCGATACAATCATAAGTATTGCACAGATCAAACAAGAACATAGTTTCCAACATAATTCGTCTAGACTTTAAACTTTGCAGATTATACTTTTTCAATAGGTCATTGTAGGATGCATAAGAACATGCAACGAAAATGCATGGCCTTTAAAACTTCTTTGTACTTTTTCGACCATATCGGAATATTTACCATAGTGGGGACTCCATACCGAAACAGCATACTCCAGCTGAGAGCGAACCAACGATTTATATAGGTACAAATAGGTAGAAGATCTGGTAAATACTGTAGCCGTTCTCATAATAAAACCGAACATACGGAAGGCATTATTAACAATTTTGTGAATATGGGAATCTAAATGGAGTTTGTCATCCAACTATACTATGGTTATGAATATGGAATATTGGATTTGGATACGGATAAACAAAAAAATATTATACCGATTACAGATATTAAATTATTTCGGATTATCCGTTAGTTTCGGTTACGGATATTAGGTTTTTAAGAAATTGTCTTAAAAAATAAAAAAAAACATGCTACTGACGCGCGCGGTACGTGTGTCGGCTCTGGCGGGCAGAAAAACTTGTCACGTGTCTTATAGACTCCGCCCGCCCCTATCCGAAATCATCCGAAACTTTTATATCGGATTCGGTTACGGTTACGGAGCTTCTAAACATCCCTAATACTAATAAAGGATAATGTTTTTTTGTAGGTAAGTACCTAATCATCTAAACTTGTAACATAATGCTTTTGTCTGTCTTATATCATCGTTTGGTTAAAAGTATTTAGTATTGATTATATCAAGCTAGATAAGGTTGCCTCTAAGTCTAAACCGATTTTCTCTAAATTTTTCCTACACCACAACTCAACAGTAATAAGACTCACTGAAAATCACTTACGAGAACTTAGTGTCAAGTGTGAACCTTCCATAAAAAGGTCGGGTCCTTCAAACCGTCGATATTGTCGTAACTCGTAGAGTGACTTTATTGCCGAATGAAGCAGAAACTCCGTCATACATGCAAAATATGGCGTCGTTTTTATTCTCTCACTAAAATGTTTTATGGTGTTTTTATTGCGGATAGATTTCGGATTATAAAGCTCAGATGTCAGGTTTATCACCTGCTTTTCATGGCGTGTGATCTGGCGGTGTATTGATTGCTTTTACACCTGAAAAAGATGCGAGAGATTAATGTCTCAGATTTGCCTTCAAAGAAGAATGAGCCTCTGCTTATGGGGTTCTGCCCTGAAGCCCAATAAAAATTAGATATATACCAATGGAAAGAGCTTTCCATGGAGAACCTTTACTACTAACATGACTTTTGCTAATTGTCAGTCAGTTTGGAGCTAATGACCTAAATAAATGTGACTACTGGGAAACCGAAGTTAAGGAATTTTCTTAACCCAATAGCCATAAGATATACACCAATGGAAAGAGCTTTTCAAGGGGAACCTTTCCTACTAACACGACTTTTGCCGATTGTTAGTCAGTTCGGAGTAAATGACCCAAATGGGTGTGAATACTCGGGCATCGAAGTTAAGGAATATTCTTGGCCCAATAGCCATAAGATATACATCAATGGCTTTAACTTTTTGAGGGGAACCTTTTATACTAACATGACTATTGCCAATTATTGTTAGTCAGTTCGGAGTTAATGGCATAAATAGGTGACTACTGGGGCACCGAAGTTAAGGAATTTTGTTGGCCCAATAGCCATAAGATATACACCAATGAGAAGAGCTTTCCAAGGAGACCCTTTGCTACTAACACGACTTTTGCTAATTATCAGTCAGTTTGGAGTTAATGACCTAAATAAGTGTTACTACTGGGGCACCGAAGTTAAGGAATTTTCTTGACCCAATAGCCATAAGATATACACCAATGAAAAGAGCTTTTCGAAGAGAACCCTCGCTTCTTACATAATGTTGCCAATTGTTAGTCAGTTCGAAGATAATGACCTAAATAGGTAATTAATTGCGCACCGAAGTTAAGGAATTCTTGGCGTCCAATAGCCATAAGACATATACCACTGAAAAGAGCTTTTCAGGGATAGCCTTTGCGACATCCACGACTTTTGCCTATTATTAGTCAGTTCAGAGGTAATGACCCAAATAGATGATGAATTTCAATAATGCGTAATTACTCACATTTAGAGCTCTGTAGCTCCTTTCGTACTAACAATCGAGAGAAACGTCCTATCCGTCATTCCTTTGAAGAGATCTTTCCATTGGCATATATCTTAACTCTATTGGAGGATGCGGCAGGCTTAACGAAGGCTTAACGATCTGTACGGCCGATCGACTCTTAAAAACATTGTTTCCAAAACGGCATCTAGGAGGCCAACGTTTTAAAATGTCGGTTTATAGGTTTGCAAGGCTCAAAGTTAATAAAAGTTATTTAATTGTCTAAATACCTGAATTTCACTAATGGTTAATTACTCACATTTAGAGCTCTGTAGCTCCTTTCGTACTAACAATCGAGAGAAGCGTGCTGTCACAAAATATTAGCCTTGAAGAGATCTTCCCATTGGTGTATATCTCAACTCTATTGGGGTAACCGTCAGGCTTAACGATCCGTTCCATTGGTATATATCTTAACGCTATTGGGCTCCAGGGCAGAAACGCCCAATCTCCTTTCACATTAGCAAAAGGATCTTCACGAATTTTTACTGAGGATTGTTTTTGTGAAATCCATAAGAGGGCCACTTCTCTTACTTAAAAAAACGTTAACATTTAAGTCGCAATCTGTCAAACTTGTCAAAAATGTTAGTAAACTGGTTTTTTGACAGATTGCGAATGAGATGCGAATGTGTTCGTTCGTTCGTCGAACGTTCTTAAAAATAAGGGAATTGCACCGTAGTTTTAAAGTATCCTTTAAAGTAATAAATTAAAAATACTCGTATTCCCTCGGAATTAGGTATGCTGAAAAGATGCGGGTGCAGTGAATAAAACCATACATCCTCAAACAAAATGATATGGCTAAACGTTGTCGATTTGCATTACCTTTCCTCGCCATTTACAAATTCCTCCTCTTTACAACTCCTCATTTACAAATTGACATTATTGAATATTCTATACAAAATTACATTATTACTTTGTAAAGTATTTTATTATTGTGAATGTGAGGACTATGTGAATTTTTTTTTTTTTCGTTCTCAGTTAATTTTATCGATGGTCTGGCAATTTGAGAATTTTATGCGGCCTACCCAAATGTCCTTTCTTTGGTATTGTTCGTCGAGTCGTTGAGCTCCTTAAGTTCTGAGTAGAGCTCCACCATTACTGACAAATGCTTGCACTGACTGGACAGGTCCACTCAAATCTGTGTGGTTCTTTCCTCAAAAGACCATTTCAGACTCGAATTTACATGGTCCTCATATGGCTTGACCAAGATTATGTCTGGACTTTAAAAGAGACTGTGACCTCTGAGTTTCTTTCGGCCTTTCTTCTCAGAGTAGTCAGATAGGAAACGCCGACCTCATCTAGCTTATTTTTAATATTTTTTAATATGACGTGTAAAAGTGATTCCAATATCCTATTTACAGAATAAACAATTTCATTTCATTTCCATTTCATTTCATTTCGCCAAAATGTATAATGATTTCTTGTAAGTGGTCTCAGTTTTCAGACTAACTCAAAATACTCTATTTATAACTGTTGTGTAACAATATAACCAATAACCACACACCCACATAACAAGTACAATACAGATGCGGTTAGCGGATTGTATTGCGATCTACCGGCCGACCAGACTGACCGCTTTCCATCCAACAGACCTGTCACTTTCTACCGCCAGGAATTGAATCACACCTTCCTACCTTCTCTGTAGTCTGTACGTGACTTCCATATTAATGGGCAGTTGGTCGTTGAAACAGAAACGTAAATCGAAAGATCATTTACTTGACCCGGGCAATGCCAGATCATTGAGATCATAAATTGGAAAGACCTCAGTTGATGCTTTATTTACCATTTCCTGAGTGTCTTACATGGGAACTAGAAATGTTGTAATAAACTTCCCAGCAACCAAAAACTTGATCAACCATATCAATTCGTAATTTTTGATGCCGTATGATTCCTTCCCGTCTTTTTTGATACATGAAATGAAATGAAATTGTTTATTCTGTAAATAAGATATTGGAATCACTTTTACACGTCATATTAAAAAATATTAAAAATAAGCTAGATGAGGTCGGCGTTTCCTATCTGACTACTCTGAGAAGAAAGGCCGAAAGAAACTCAGAGGTCTCTTTTAAAGTCCAGACATAATCTTGGTCAAGCCATATGAGGACCATGTAAATTCGATATATATGTTGTACTTATATATTTTATGTAAATATCTTGTGTGAAAATAAAATTAATTCATGATTTCCATTGCGTGCTACATCTGCATGGCAACAACATTACTGCTTGCTCATAGAAACAGAATATATTTATTACAAAAAAATGCTTTCAGACACAAATCACGAATGTGGAAGCCCAAATACAAATAATCCAATCAGACAAATATATCGTCCTAATACCCAAATCCTCTTCAAACGTTGTATTATTTCCAATACAAAACCAACTCGCGAGACATAACAGTCTGTTAATTATAAAATTCAATTATCAAACTCCATTATATTCTGGATTCGGTTACACAAAACGTTTTAGACTCTTTCTGTCCGCAATAAATGATAATTTGGATTATGAGGATGGACTCTCATGGCTGGTAAACGGTATACTGCTGAACATGAACCGTGGAATTGCCATCACAATGATCATTGGGGACAATGATGATCACTTTATTTATAACCTAGTAAAATTTCTTATTTTTAATTAGGTAACCGACTTCAAAAAGGATGAGGTTCTCAATTCGTCTTTATGTTTTTATTTGTGTGTTTGTAACGCGATTTCCCCGCCAATTATGAATTGATTCTGATGATTCTTTTTTTGTTTGGTAGGTCATGCTTCAGAGGTGGTCCCATTTACATTTTATTAACTTTGCTTGCGTAGTTTTTGAGTTAGCTTCAATATTACGTATTTTTGCCCGCTTAGTCTATATGGACGATGTTTTAAGTTACTCCGTCACTGTTATTTACCCCACACAAATTCGAATACCACAACTAATAAGTGAAAAATAAAAACTTTTTGTGTTATCTTTCTAAATACTGCTGCTAGGAGCTACTTTCAGGCTGAGTCTTCTCTTCTTAACTCTGTCTTGCCTGTATTATATATATAAAGCTTAATCTAAAAAACGACAGCATATTCATTAAAATAAGTGCTTTTGGAACGTCATTATAATAACAGCTTCAACCAACCTTCGTCTATATATTTCGTTATTTTTTAAAGTATGTCATAGACAATATTGTCTCGCTGTGTCTAGTTTTCTTGTATTGTTTTTTTTTGTATTTTGGCATTTTGTAGCTATTATTATTTAACCGTGCTTTTGTAGGTTGTGTTGTCTTTTGTATGCACCAAATAAACGTTTTATCAATCTATCTATCTATCTATCTATATCTTCAAAACATACTTCGGTCATTTCGTGTCCTTCATAGAATTTTACTACTAGCTACGTACTTACTACTGCTATCCATATCCTTAATGCTTGCCATACTCTACATATTACTTGAATTACTTAGTAGAGTTGTGTTGTATCAAGTATATCGATAGAATTACTAAGTACTGTAATCTATAGCACTTAACAATATAGCTTCTTCATGAACATTCCATTCCCTATTTACTCACCTAACTATATTTCTGATACCATTAGAAAAAATTAAAACACCATCATTCAAAGTATATACGACAGTGTATAAAGACTCGAAACGGTGATGTAACTATGTACGCGTAACATATAATATAAAGATGGTACATTAGCACAGGTTGACCTTAGCCCACGCGATGGCGCATGAGTCATACGGTCATACGCAGCATAAACAATGTTATAGTAATTGTTATTTGTTACCGCTGTGTTTTAGTGAGACTGGTTTTTGTTAGGACGTGATGTGGATTATATCATATTGATTAGGTAGTAGGTAATATAAAACTATGCCTTGAGGCTTATTGTAACATTCTTGCATTCACACTTGCTTACGTTTTCTCTTTGAATCCGGATTGCCTTTTGTACAATCACTGATTGACCATTTGGTCACCTCGCTACACTATCTTATGAGCGTTTTTAGCAGCTATTGTAAACAGTAGTACGTATATATCAAACTGTTGCAACTATTACATCAAACTGTTAAATAAACTTCCATCAGTAGAATTTAATCTCATAATGGTTTTAAATATACATTGGTACGACACTGGGAAGTTATCCTAATTAAATTAACTTTCTTATCACCTTCAGATCCTCCAAAACGAACTTCAAACGTCTTATCAAACTTATTCAATTGAGAATCAGGTCTTGAGTTAATGTAATCTACACCTTCAGTTACTATAGCATCTTCAAGAAGTCGATGTCAATTGATTCAGTACTTGCTACGGAAATCCTTATTATTCTAACAGTGGAAAGTTGTTCCTTGTGAATAGAATGCAGTCAGCTGTGTACTGATAAGAGTTTTGGGGGTATCTGTGTTCCCAGGGGTCACGAGGTCATCCTGTGTTTATTGATCCACCATAATTGGGAGGGGAAGTAATGGTGCGTGGAATTTGCCTGGTGTTTATCTTGTGCTCTAATACTAGTCTGTTCAGAAAGAGATTGTCTGAGGAAGGTACTTACTTTAGTGAGGTTGGCTTCAGGTGTTGGTAAAGTAACCATCACATGTATTTTCAACTTTGTCCTTAATAGATTCTTGAATCATCATCATCATCATTTTCTTGCCCTTATCCCAATTTATTTGTCGGCGCAACATGACTTTTTCTTCCATACTTCTCTATTAGTCGTTATCTTGGTCAGTCACCCCATTAAATAACCAGTCCCTAATAGATTCATGAATGAACCAATAAATTACTCTTTGAAGCAGGTATACTACATAATAAGGTCGTCTTAATTCTGTGATCTGATTGGATAATACAATATGTTCATTAGCTCCTAGGCTTCTGACAAACTGTAGGTATATGACTTCATTTAGGTTCATGTTATCAGGTTTAACCCGAACCTGTTCACGAACTCGTCCCGTGACCACCACTTCATTCTGGTCTCCGCAACTACTCGGAAAATCCCAATGAAAACCTCGTAAGCAAAGCTACACGTACCGCTAAAAATGTTCATTATATTATGCACATCTATTCACTGTATAAATAGAGAACTTCCCCTCACCAGCGATAACGTCAAAATTAATTTGTCGTCACTTCCGAAGGCGTAAAGCAAGTTCTAAAGGTTAAGCCTCGCGAAGGAAACGGAACATGTTTCGGCCTATAAAGGTTAACCGCGGCGACCTGTGGATCAAACTTTAACTCATAATGTTACCTGTTTATTACTCAATGTTTCAAGTTGTTATGTGGTTTAATGGTGGAATAGTTACGTTTAAGCATGCCTTTAACTTATGTTTTTGGTAAGACCGCTATTGTTCCCTTGAGCATACCTGACTTTGTATCTACTTCGCATGTGTTATGGTATGGTGAATAAGAAAGCATAATAATATATATAATACCATCTTTCTCTATGAGAGCGTTAGTAAAGATATGGCAATATATGTCAAGACATACGTACCACTGTCTTATTCTCTCTATCTTTTTAAAACACTTTCATGGCTAACTGCAGAGCCAATTATAGTGAATTATGGCGAAAGGTTTGAACTTTGGAGAGGAATGTATATTTCAGGAAAATCTTAGTAAAACATCAAGTCATATGGAATATTTACAACAGCTTTAAAAATAGCTACTTTTTGTATGTAGATTAAAAAGAACAGTAATCAGCATTGCTGGCAGATGGAACTTATGGTAATATTTTTGCTGTAGCGTTTGGCATACCAGCCTACGATAAAGTTGGCACGTTACTACAGCTCGCAGCTTTAATGTTTTCAAAGCGACTTTACGAAAGCTTTCGGTAAAGCTCGTCATACACGTCAAAGGCAGAACGAGGCTCTTTTTTGTAAAGTTCTAGGAATAGTGTAACGTGTTCCACAGGGTACTATCGTGGGACCTGACGGATTCATGGAAAATGTCCTTTAATCGGCTTTTAGTCAGCTGATGCTCCATATCGGATTATGAAAAAGGTTTTTAGCTGTGAATTTCAGGTTTCACAATGTTAATTAGTGTTTGATAAACACGAGTACCAAAGGTAACACTTTTCTCAATTAAGATTTTAATTATGTTATCGCATAATTAGGTATGTGAACATGTTCGTAATAGTAAATCGTGTTTTATTGCGTTTTAATTTAATATCCTGCTCGAGAAATAGCTAGTTTTACATTTGAGCATGATGTCTAAGTTATTAATATACAAATGAAAACAATGTAGAAATATGTAAAGCAAATGATCACCATATAGTTATTTCAGACGCCAAAATAAAGTCCCACATAGACTATGAAAATAAATCTAGATCTTTGAAATAAGGTTGAATTAGACCCAGACATTTAACGCTTCAAAGGTCAAAGTTCGTTTCCCACATTATCTGAACAATGTACCCGGTCTAGATCGGGCCCAGTCCCGTGTAATCAGCTGACATTTAGTGCCCTTTGAATTGTTTCAACTTTTCACTTTAAAGGCCCGACATAAGCGGCTGATTGGCTCATTCCAACTTGGACATATGACGTTCGGGCTGTCTCGGATCAAATCAACAGGGTGCGGAATATGGTTTGTTAGAAGTAGGGTTCTGTTTTGTGACCGATCACAAAATAGAGATATATACTTCAATATAGAGTTGGACAACTTTATTACATTAATCGAGAGTTAAATGTAAGTAATGTGATTGGTAGACAATTTGCAAATTAATTGTTTTGCATATTGACTACTGTCATTCTGTGACAGTTGTATGAAATAGCTATTAGACGACCAGTTGGCGTAGTGTGTCAATTTGATAAACAATTCATTTCTCAAACTATAGGTAATACTTTTTGTTTGTATGTGTTAGTTCAACATCTTCTTTACATCTCTAACTGATAAGGTAAACACGTTCAATTACAAACTATCGAAGAACAAGCTACTCTAAACACATTTGGCAGCCACCCAACTACATACGATAGATTCAAAGTTTCAAACATCTGACGCACCTGATGCTTTCGTTACCATGATACTATGAAAGTAGGATTTTACGTGCATATTGAAAATTTATGATAAGCTAACCCTCAACCATTAAACATACAACATAGATTCTAAAGGCTTCATCATTTGGCCTTAAGTTCTGAGTTGAGCTCCACGATTACTGAAAAACGCTTGCAATGACTGGACAGGTCCACTCAAATCTGTGCGGTTCTTTCCTCAAAATACCCTATTATACAACGTTATTTTTTCTTTATGCTAAACCCGAAAAGGGGTCATTGTACTCATCATTTTGAACAACTTTTTCTATGGGACCAACATTGAAATCGCGAAAAAAAAATAAGCTGGACCATACATTTTGTCGATTCAAGTGAACACAAATGTAGGGAACAGCTGATTTTTTTTTATACATGGTCCTCATATGGCCTGACCAAGATTAAGTTTAACCTTTAAAAGAGCTTATTTCAATTTATTTTTATATATGACCGTGTAAAAGTGATTCCGCCTATTTACAGAATAAACAATTTCATTTCAATATTATTCAAAGAATGAAAGGACGTTTCTACGACATGTAAAAGGTGCAAAATCAATATTGACTTCACTCACTACCCCAATAATTCTCTTCACTATTATTAAACCTACTTCCATCTTCCATAAACCATTATATACAGTCGTCTGGCTTCCGCAACACCGTGAAACATCCCAGTAATTAGGTTACGAGTTTATTCTTTTAAACGTGTTTAGTCTATAAAACAGTATGTTGTAATTTTTATTAAAACAATAAACTTTATGCCAGGTTGCGTTCACAAAATCTGTTCATACACTTACAATGCAGGTCAACGACCGGCTACCTGTCACATAAAACTATGCTTATCCCTCTCTAGCGTGTTAATTTCTCCATCGCCTATCCCCCTCTTTCCTTGACGTAGACTGTGTAACTGACAAGCATTGTTAGGAGTTCTTAATCGTTGTTTTCCAACAAGATACTTAGTTGCATGCTTAGTTGGCGGTTTATTCGGCGGCTGTGTGAGAATTGGCACCGTGTCAATTTAATATCGGACACGGTGTGACTCTGATTGTGTGTATTAGTAGTAAGCCTTTGGATTGATCGCTTACCGTTCACAAGTTGTTTTGTCCTTTGCGTTTGAAGTCTAATTATTTCTTAGTCATGCTACTCTGAATTTGAAAGAGAATGTTGTGGCCTGAAGTTGAAGTCATTTTATAACGGGTTTTGTAGTACGCAGAAGTTATGGTAGTAACTTGTCACTTTAGAACAATTTTGTTACTGTAACTATGTTTCTTGTAGCGGTACCGCGCGGCACTGACGTATGTTTTGGTACCGTTTGGTACTTTACATACAATGTGTTATTGCGATTTTGTATGTTAAGGAAGGATAGGAATTTAAGTTTGTACTTCCCTCATGCAGTTAGGTACAGTGTAGGCCCGATAACCAAACTGAAATTTGACAAACCCAACAATTTTACATCTTATATGAGGTTCATGAGATACAGCCCTCTGACGGATAGACGGACAGCGGAGGCTTAGTAATGGGTTCCATAGTATCTTGGTTATTCTTCTGTTTCTTTATTTAGCTTATTTTCTGAAGAATAACCAAGATACTATGGAACCCTATTCCTAAGCCTCTGCTATCCGTCTGTCTGTCAGAGGGCTGTATCTCATGAACCGTAATAGGTAGACAGTTGTTTGATCACAGATTGTGTATTTCTATTGCCGCTATAACAACAAATAATACAAAAATTAAGGGGTCCACATATAAGAAACGTGTTTTTTTAAACAAAAGTATTTAAAAAAATGTAGTGTTATTTATTGTACGGTGGTACGGAACACTTTGTATGCGAGTTCCACTCGGACTTGGCCGGTTTTGTGGCTGTGACAAGAGGATGGGCAGTAGCAACTTTAAAGAAGATTACCCATACTCCATTTGAAATAAGATTAGACGTATAGATAGCCTTTTTTACATTCCTTTCAACCGATTTTGAATTCTATTGCGTTGGTGGCATGACAAATGGCAGCCGCAGTAGATAGTTGGTATTGTGTAATTTTTTTTGCTTTTAATGCTATCCTTATGCCTACGGTACACAAGTCAAAATCGGCTGAACGGACAACAAAAAGGGTTTGTTGTAATGTCTAATCTTATTCCAAATGAGGTATAGGTATAGTAATTTAGGTACTCGGAAGTCTCATTCTCAGTTGTGAACGTTTATCCACTTATTACGATTATGACAGTCTGTGTTGGACCTATTATCTGGTACAGTGCACTTGGTCTTGACTTTTGGAAGTATGAATTTACAATCTAGTCGCGTAGATGTTGAGAAAAGTTTTCTTGTTGTGTGCTTTCGGAAGACAACAAATGTAGGTTTTTATTATATCCTGCACATAATTTTAACTTCTAACAGATTCTTAGAAACATGTCTATATTTTAATTAAGTAATACCTTTGTATTATTTCATTAATAATAATGGCAGGAACGTCATAATTTCATTATCAAATAATATTCTTCTGGCTTCAGCAACCCGTATTATGTTAATTAAGTTAATGAATTAGTTTGGCTCTGCGGTAATGGGGAGCCATTTTAAATAATGAATTGTAATGTAATGTTTTAATAGTTATTTAATAATTAGGTATTAAAACACTCATGTGATACTATTATCACATTCGGCTTCGACTCATGTGATAAACACACATTCGGCTTCTCCTCATGTGATAAACACACATTCGTGTTTTAATACCCTTTATTATATAACAGTTGCATACAAGACTTTATCTACACCCATGATATGAATCCTCTATAAAAGGTACTTTGCAATACTAATATCAACAAAAATGGAGGGATATGACG
This sequence comes from Lithophane ornitopus, assembly GCA_948473465.1. NCBI lineage: Eukaryota > Metazoa > Arthropoda > Insecta > Lepidoptera > Noctuidae > Lithophane > Lithophane ornitopus. Next base: position 15,911,607 of record OX419626.1, read on the forward strand.
CACGTGAATTCGAATTGTTTCGAATTCGAATAACATAGATGTATTTTTTGTTTTTTTTTAATTACGGTGCTTTGTTAGTGAAACGCGCCTGCATGACAATGTTCTTTTTTTGAAATTAGTTGTATTATAAAATTTAGTACAACATTATAACACCCGTTTGGATGATATTATGGTTACTATGACAACATTAAAACAACCTGTGTTTTAAAGTTCGCAATAAGCTAACTGTTTCAGAAACTTTTATAGAGGATTTATAGCATGGGTGTAGATAAAAATTTAAAAAAATAGCAACTTGTGCGTTGAATCTTATGCAGTGTATTACTAATGAAAACGGTTTGAATTACTTGCATATTCCCAATAAAATTGTAAATGTTAACTACACTGCCAATTTTATAATAATTTCTCCGTGATGTGTACTAAGTACTTAGATACGTTTTTCCTGTGATAGCAGTGATGGCGTGTGGGAGTGTGTGCACCTTTTAACAAGGTAAAACATTTAATACATAAAAGATGCTCATCCCATCCTCATAGTGTTTTAGTTCCGTACCAACGATTAACCAAACTATTTGTTTAGGGTGCCCTATCTAAGAGATGGGATATTTTACTACCGTGATCGTACACGCGGAAGTGTGGGTAGTTAATAATGTGTTGTTCAAACATAGGTACGTTGTTTATGTATGTATATTTGAACGGAAGAGGGATTAAGGGGATAGGTAGGTACAGTCAGCTTCGAAAACAATCTCTGTTGAATAATACATTGTAATAATGTGTAGCCACAAAATATACAACATTATTTTTTCTTTTTGCTAAACCCGAAAAGGGGTCATTGTACTCATCATTTTGAACAACTTTTTCTATGGGACCAACATTGAAATCGCGAAAAAAAAATCAGCTGTTCCATAAATTTTGTTGTTCAAAATGATGAGTACAATGACCCCTTTTCGGGTTTAGCATAAAGAAAAAATAATGTTGTTTATCACATTGGGTACTTTAAATTGTAGGTTCAAATTGATTTAAACTACATTCACGGGATCGAGACTTATACGGGTGAATTCGCGGGGCGCAGCTAGTAGTTAATATAAGTCTGAAATCGCCAACTCATCTTGAGCAAGCGTGGTGATCAATGCTTGCCTTCTGTATATGAGAAGAGGTCTTGCCCTGAAGAAGGACAAATAGGTTGGTATTAATTCCATAAATCAGCGTATCTACGATACACCCGGTTTCTGTTACGATAAAGATCGATATCTCAGACCAAATAAAAAACCAAGACAGAGCGTTGTTAACAGTGACGTGAGGCCGGTTTCGTAAACATGTGTGCACATATTTTGGTGTAGTTTGATTGTAAATGGTTGTAAATGCGTGCGTTTGAGCGTGTATGCACAGAGCGGTGGTGTAGTTTTGGCATGCTTCACTGTATTGTTCGCAGCGCTCTGTCTTGGTTTTTTATTTGGTCTGAGATCGATGTGTCAAAATTCAACGCAAGTCAAGTGATCCAATTGGCTGTTGATAATTCCGTCAACCAATCACAGCAGTTTCCGGGCGCTTGAAAATTCAATTCAAAATACAAACATTTTATTTCACATAAACCTACATGCCATTTATGAAACGTCAGAAGCTAGGTGCACGGTTCCAATTGGTCCTTTCCTATAGAGAAGAGCCGGTAAGAAACTCCACGGTTACTCTTTTTTAATCTGTTAGTTAATAATTTTTGGGTCGATTTTCGTTCTAGAAACCGTTCGTGAGTACCTATTATCGTTTGATGCTGTGCGACCGAGACAGGTGTCGCCAACTGGTGGCTTGGCGGTGCATAAATTATTGCACAGCGTTATTACGCAAGTGACAAGTGAATTATCGTGATAGACGCTTGATTAGCTATTCTGTAAACCTGTTACATTATCATACTAATTCATGTTATTAGGAGAGAAACGTGTTAAAAGTAAAGCTTATATAATTATCATTATTATGATAAGCATTTGTCTTTTAAGAGGAAATAGGGTCGGTCCCTCCCCATACAAACGCTCTCGCCTGTTTTCTCTCTGCTTTATGACCTTAGAGCAATGATTTTTTACAGTAAAATGAATATCAACTAGTTCTATGCCCCTATGTTTTCCGTTTTGATGATACATTATCCGTAGAAACACTACAACCCTCAGAAAATGCTTAAAATTGCCTGTTGAGACTGCTGTCATCAGATGCCTATTGTACACATTTGACAACTATTAATGAAAAAAGAAAAACATAGGGGCACAGAAATATCCTTCTTATTCAATTTATAAAATATCTTTCAATAGGACCAATATTGGAGGAGGAAATAGACGAGAGCCGAACCTCGAATTATGACTTTTTGTATGGAGAAAAGACTAACCCTAATTTATGGTACCGGGGTTTGAATTTACGGTGTCAAAAACGTTTTTCATGGAAACACAACTACTTAGTTTAATAAATAACGTATCAGTGACGTTATTCGACGGTAAATTGCTGACGCTATGTGGCAGCTACTGTAGATAGTCTTAGGAAACTAACTTTAGGATCGCTTTGATTTGACTAGTACACACGGCTACACATCAAGCTATACTATTCCAGTTTATGCCGATCTCGCATTGTATGCGATCTCCGTACAATGCGAGGTCAGCTTATACTGGAAATGTATAGCTTGATCTGTAGCCGTGTAAATCTAGTTAGTAGTACCTACCTAGTACACCACAGAGTACATTTTGGTTGACACACTTGACAATACTTTTATCCAAGGTTTATCGTTAGTGACAGATAAAAATGAAAGAAATCAAATACACGGGTATTTAAATTCCAATGAGCGCGGATTATCTTGAATTTTTATATTTTATTTAACGCAATCAAAGTAGAAATAAAAACGACAGATGAGATACAAATATGTTAAAAAAATATAAATTGGCGCGAATTGGAAATATGGCGTCGTTTAATCCGTCCACGTCGTACCAGAGACAATGGTTCTGGCGGGAGTTTTTATTGAAACAATTTACGGATTTCACGTCGAGCGGAGTGCTTGTCCGTAATCCTTCCTCGCTGAAATGTTGTTTTATTGAAATAAGCACAGTAAATTAATATTTAATGTTCCGGATGTTATTCAGATTATGTCCTTTTGATGTTTCTGTCTTTATTTCTATTTACTGTCGATCCAATTTATCAACCATCGTACCATTCTTAGCCTCCCAGATAATAACTTTCTTATACAGAAAAGTAACAAGCATTGAGAAGTACATTATAAACCATTCGTAATAACCTATTTCGAACAGTGCTATAAAATACGGCTGTTTAAACACCAGAAACAATATTGAATTACCAAGTTTCTGGTTCAACAGTCTGGTATTATATCCGACCCATTTATTCAAACCGACACGCTGCCGCTAAAGGTTATCTTACCCTACTTTCCAAAATAACCTAATCCCCACTTTATCGAGTGGGCAAAAAAGCGCGCGTAAACAAAATGCCATCGCTAAAATGGCGTCCATTTTCATTCATATTTCGTCCGTCGCGTTCCAACGATTACGGTTTGCGAGGCAACGGTTGGGTTCTTTTTTCGCGGCAATTTCGGCGGTATTTCCAGTGGACTTTTTGCGGCCAGTTTTAATCGGTGTTGCCATTTTAGAGAGCTCACCGACGAGGGCGTTTCATTTGTCTGTCCTTTTTTGAAGCTTTGTTGTTTGAATGTCTCGGATGCCTACCTGCTGTGGAATATTTTTAATTAATGTTTTTGCTTGATCTGTTTTTCCTTTATTTTCAGATGACCATAAGCTTAAATGTGATACGATGACGTGAAAGCGATGCTGCTGCAGCAGGCGTCGTCGTCGCCTGGTCCCAGCGGCACGGCGAGTCCTAAGCTAGCTCCCAGTCCCAGACCAAACCCAAGTCCAAGTTTTAATAGTAGAGCGACTGGTAGTCCAAGTTTGAGCGATGGAGCTTCGAGTTCGAACAGTCCCAAGTTGGGCGCCAATAGTCCTAAGTTGGGCGCCAGTCCCAAGTATGGCAGTCCAAGGTTGGGGACTGGGAGTCCGAAGCTGGGCCGGGCGGCGCTGGAAGACGAGGCCGCGCTGGAGAGGCTGCAGGCTGAATTGAAGGAGGGTTGGACGGTGCACACGGGGAGAGATGGCAGACTGTATTATTGCAAGTAAGTAGCTCTGTGCTGTGTTGTCTCTCCTTCTGTCTTTATCTATCCAAAGGTTGTCTTAATAAAAAGATTGCTTTTAGTGATAAGACCGCTCATTGTGTCACCCTATATAAAATTTCTATCTGTAATTCGTATGGTGGTCATAATAAAGAGTATATATTTCTTTCTGACCATAGCACGGCACAGCATTCAGTATTTCCATTTCGCATCCTGAAATAAATATTTATGTTTCGTACTGTTTGTGCGGACACTCAGTGTAATTACAGAAAGAATGAATAAACGAAAAAGCAAAATACAATTTTACAAGGACAATTTTTGTAAACATTTTATTACACGAAACATTTTTATTTGCGAAGTTATTTTATGGCGGACTATAAAATCCTTTGCATTAATTTTAAAACGACAATTTGGTTGATACAAGGGTCTTTAAACGTAAAATTTTAAGTACGAAGCTTATTGCTGCGTTGTTCATAAACGTTGAATATACTTAGCACATTAGCATTTGAAAATAAAAGGCAAAATTTATTTTCTATTTCCATTATGCAACATCTAGGATTATCTATACTAAGTATTACCAACTTGCCACTATGTAGTCTAGTAAAAAATTAATTGATAAGGTACCCTCTTAGAAATTACAACAAAAAACCAAATTCCAAAAAAAAAAAAATTTTATTTTATTTTTTAAGTTTTTATTTTTAACTTTTTAGTTGTGGTACCTTCCCCACACAAATTCGAATACCACTAGCTGATGTAAATAACAGTGAAGGAGTAAATGAAGTCATCGTCTAGATAAACTAATTGGGAAAAATACGTAATATTGAAGCTAACTCAAAAACTACGCAAGCAAAGTTAATAAAATTTATATGGGACCACCTCGGAAGCATGACCTACCATACAGAAGAATCATCAAAATTGATCGGCGGAGTAACCGCGTAACAAACATACAAAAAATAAATAAACATACAGACGAATTGAGAACCTCCTCCTTTTTGAAGAAGTCGGTTAAAAATTACAATTATTCCCGAGGTCCTGTAAGTAGCGACCAGTATATTAGGGCTAGTAATTAAAAAAATCCATTTGACATTGATCTCTATTAGACTTTCACTTATCAGAACATTGTTAGAAATTTTGTAATACCCTATTCTTATACAAATATCCTACATATTTGCTTCAATCATATCATATTATTCTTAGATCAATTTTACTCAGCTTGTTCCATTATAGAAAGCCGCATGTCTAAAGAGAGCTAGGATATCTGTTTGAACAGTGACAGTGTTCGAAGCCGAACAAGAGATCCAATTATCGAGGCGAATGCAACCGCACTCAACTTTCAAAGTTCAGGCACAAAGTAACAAGGGATAGTAAGACCACTAATGGTTGTCAGTAGATGTGAACTAAGTGATGTTAACCAGCAGGATGTAGTTAGTCTAAAGTCGACTCCAACATACTCGTATTTGAGAAAGTCTAGGGTGCTGAGGGAGATTTTAATTACAACCAATATTTTGAACATGATTCTCCGTAGGAACTTTCTACGCTTTGGAATGGCCCCATCTTTCTGATCGATCGAGTCTTGACCATTCAAAAGTCCCTTTTAATGATTTAATTCAAATAAATGATTTCAGTTTGAGTGTGAACATGCGATATGCAAATAAGATGAAGCAGTTTCGAACAAGAGTAGTCATTTGCATGACGTCCTTTACTATACTTGGCCAAGGACTTTTGTTCACTATAGGTACTGTATGGATTGATACTTCTGATGATTTAATTCTGTGGTTGGTATTTGCAACTCTATGCAATTTAACTTGCTCTTCAGTCGGTAGTCTGTCTAAGAATTCTGTCGAACTAAGCATACAATGTGAAGTAATGTTATCTGAATTGACACTGTCTATATTCTGCTTCTTAAAGAACTTTTCAAACCTGTGGAAACTTAACTTGAAAGTACCTTGTCTTAAGCAAAGTTGAATATAAGTACGAACACTTGATTTAATAGAGTAACTTTGAATACAACAGCAAAATGACATCTTTGGTAATGCTTCGGTAAAACTATTTCTATCATAGGTCTATTATTATCTATCCAACAAAAGACAGCAATATTTATTTGGAATCGGCAGTAAATGGAGGTCGAAGGAGCAGAATTTATTGGTTATTACCCGCGTATCGATGCTAGAGGATGATTTGATCGCAATAAGAGGTCGAACGTGTCACCAATATCGTATCGCACTTGCTTATGATACCAATATCGAATCGATTTATCTAGTAACATGGGCGATTTGAGCTGTTTTCGAAATTGGCTAGATTATATTTATAGATATGAAATGTTTTCGGTTTCTTTATGCGAATCTTTTAGTATCATTGACGAATGGGTATGATGGATGTAAAGTGAGGAAGAAAGATTTGCGGAAGCATGTATTTTTACATTAGCATTCTGCTAATGTAAAAATATTCCGCGACATTTATATTTTCGCAAATCATAATGCTGTATTTGTCAACCAACCATCAAGCTACCAAGGGTTTTTTTGCAAGAGAGATCACAGATTGGGAAGTTTTCTACCCGCTGGAGATAGAGATGAGACTATTTTGGACCTACCTATCTATCTCTTCACGGAAAGGTTCAAGACTATCTAAGCCCGTTTTGAATACTTACAAGATGTGTCATTAAATCATCATCATCAGCCTATAGCAGTCCACTGCTGGACATAGGCCTCTCCAATTCCACGCCATTCAGCTCGATTCTCGGCAGCTCTCATCCAGCTGCTACCAGCCACCCTGCGAAGATCGTCGCTCCACCTAGCCTGAGGGCCAAACCCCAACCCCAACGGTCATCGGTTCTACGGCTAATATGGCCGGCCCATTGCCACTTCTGCTTGCTTATTCTATGAGCTATGTCAACAACTTAGGTTCTCTGCCGGATTACCTCATTCCGGATTCTATGTCTCAGAGATACTCCAAGCATAACACGTTCCATAGCTCGCTGAGCGACCTTGAATTTTTGGACCAGCCGTACCGTGACTGTCCACGTTTCGGCTCCGTAAGTCATGACAGGCAGGACGCACTGATTGACTTTAGTAGAACTGAAGACTTTAGTAGTTAGATGTAATAGTGTTATTACATCTAACAAATAAACTTATGCATACACTATTAGTCGATACAGCGATGTCATCCTCATATCGATTCCGCACCACTAGTTTATAATAATCGAGTGCGTTGGACGGCCCGGCTCGCTCGCACAGAGGCGGAGCGCGGCTCTACAATGGCACAACTGCGTGGCCGTCGGCTGTGAACACGCGCTTGTGACGTCAATATTTTCCCGCCATTGTCAGCTGGTAGGGTTGCTAGTAATTAAAATAAAATTTTGAATGTATTTAGCCTTCTAAATCAATTATTATTTCAATTACTTATTTGGGAAAAGCATTTTCAGCAGTGGGCTATCTCAGCTTCCAGATTTGCAAGTATAACAAAAACAGGATTAAGTATTTTCAATAATCACTAAGTTGAACACAGACAATAACTAAAAGAAAACCTCCCCGAAGTTGCAAAAACTGAAAAGTTAAATCTGAGCGAAAAAACGCGACGAATTTTCACGACCGTAATTTCACTGCTCATTCTGTTCGTCCGGAAATGGGCTTTTCAGAACATTTTTACTTGATGCTTTTCTGCTTAGATTTGTCCCTATAATAATAAGTTTAGTCTAAAAAACCATTCATCATTTTAACAACGTCAGTGTCAGAAATAGATATTTTTTATGATTTTTTCAACATTGTACCGTACAAAATTACTTTCATACTGCTTAGATTAACATAGACATTAACAGCCCACCGTCATTAGGACAAAGACAATAAACAGAATTCCGTCAGCCAGTATATTAGTTCAGCACACAGCAGGCCAAGTGTTGGTACAAGATTTGAATGTCATTGCACGGATGCTCGGAGCTATTTCATTCAATTTGCATGCAAATACGCGTGTCTGTGAGTAAATAAACACGCATTGGTTGTCACTATGTGAGCTGTGGTTCCTTGGAGTGCGGTTATAGGACAAGAAAGTTTGTGTGGGAGTTGACGGTTAAGACTGATATTACTATGACAAAAATACAATAGACGAAGATATTATTTAGTAACCTATTACGCTTAGATATTCCTCAAAAAACCCTCATAGTCATAAAAACCCTGTAAGAAATCCCGCCTGAATCAATTAACTATCTGTGCAAATCAAGTGAAAGCCTAAATCTTCATTCAGTCGCTCATGTAGTGATTTAATCATTATTAAGAAGCTTAGTAGGACATTCTTATGCATCGGGGTACAAAATATATGATACCGTATTTGTTCTGGATTTTTTTCAAGCGTAGCAAATTAGGTTTAAATATAGCCAGTATTTATAAATCCTATCAGTCTTTCAACAATTTCTTTGATTCTCGATGATTGTAATGGTTTTTCTCATATTCGCGAAGCTACAACCCTAATACTAAGCCATCATGGCGGACGCGCGTCACTCGTTCCCGCCTTCATTAGACGGATTGAATTGAGACAATGTACGCGATATCCGCTTGTAAATTATACGCACACATCCGCCTATAGCTAAATAATACACTTTTGATTATAGTTTTCCTGCTGTGAAACAATGGGATAGTGATATACTCTCGTTAATTGCTGTGTTGCAAAAGTTGTTACGATGACAGATGACACATTGTCGAGACTCTGTGATTGCGCGGGAAAATTTTGGCGGCATATCGGCCATATTTTTTCACAGTGAATTTAAAAATGGTTTCGGCGAAAGTACGGCAGTTTAAATACGTTTATGTTTTTAACAAAAGGTGTCATTTAAACTTGTTAGCTGCGTTGGAAAGGTTATAGTGTTGACACATTGGCAGGTGTCGTAATTGACAAGGGAAAATGGCTGTATTTTTGGTTATGTGGGTTAAATTGGAAACAATATTTTAGTGACAAAGATGTGGATAGGTAACTTAAAGCATACGGAGGTAATTACGTAGGTATCTGGACTTTGCAAACATATTATCTGATTATCAAAGGTGTAATCATTCATCTTCTTGCCTTCAACATAATAAAAGTATCCTACGTTAAAATTTATTACTTCCGATTTTCTCACTTGAAGAGACGCATACAAAGCAATGCGAGAGGGATGCCAATTCATACTATCGCTAATGCAAATCTCAAAGGAAAATGTGAAAGACATGTTTTAATAGCAACGGCGCTTTGCGATCTTGTTTTTATTTTCGTTCTGAGATTTTTATTGAAATGAAAGCATCTGCCGTAACAAGAAAGCACAACCTTCTTACTTTCTTTCGATTTCCCAACGTTTCACGGATTTTACCTATTTTCTTGTTTATTACCGTTTACAGGAATTTAATTTTTCCTAAAGTTTTCATAATGCATCCAATAATCTACTCCTGTAAATTCATGTTATTTGACAAGTGTCCGAAGTTTGAACTCCGATTTGATGGGAACATTGGATACAAGAGAACTTAGGTACCTATAAATGGCCAATCATCAGGGTTGGTAGCGGAACCAATTGCCATTGCTCGGGGCGTGCCAGACTCATTTTGAACTGTTGTCCCAATTAATTGGACCCGTTTCAATCCAATACAAAATTCATTAACTCCTTGGATACTTTAGGCCAGAGTTGTACTAAATTACATATTGTCCCTCGTAGAATTTTAAGGCTGTCCAAAACCATTGTTTCTTGAAAATATAAGTATTAATATCATTTTTATATCGCTAAGAATATTCTAAAGATAGGCATTCTAATTTTAAACTCCACCATTATAGCATATCTAACAAAAAACATTAATGTAGTGAGGTATCGGAAAACGCTCTGAAACTGATATCTAGGCGGTTTTGCCACTAAACCGCGCCCGATTATGCAGGCTTGTTCATTTCGCCATGAAAAACGATATGTTTCGACCACACAAAGCTTAGGCTAGGGCTGTTTATTAATATTTTAATCGACAAAACGATTGGCGAACGGATAAAGCAAATATTTTCAACGGAATTGTGTTTAGATTATCATTTTCAATCAGATCTCGGCTTTGTAAAAAAATATAAATAATACGTGGCCGCCATTTATATATGACTAGAGACCCGCTGCTGCTCTGCACGGTTTTTACGACTTGACAAAACATCGAGATTTCTTTATTAACCGACTTCTTCAAAAAGGAGGAGGTTCTCAATTCGTCTGTATGTTTTTTTTTTTTTTTTGATTATTCTTTTTTAGGTCATGCTTCCGAGGTGGTCCCATATAAATTTTATTAACTTAGCGTGCGTAATTTTTGAGTTGGCTTCAATATTACGTATTTTTCCCACTTAGTTTATCTAGACGATATCCTGTTTGACTCCTTCACTGTTATTTTAATAGCAGGTAGTGGTATTCGGATTTGTGTGGGGTAGGTACCACAACTAAAAAGTGAAAAATAAAAACTTTTTACAAAAAAAAACAACCGACTTCCAAAAAAAACACAAAAAAAGTGAAAAATAACTTTAATATCGGAAGTCGGTGGCAAAAAACGGAAATTGAAAAGCAAAGACAGCGACTTCCGAAATTAAAGTTATTTGTGTTTAATTAAAGTTTAGTGTGCAGTTTAGAAGAAAAACGCCGTCATACAGACAGACACGAAAAGCGATTTTAATTTATAATTCCTATGTATAGATTTAGCCAAATTCAGAAGAGCAGATTTTTTTTTGTCTTTTGGCTGATTGCAGAACAATTAACTAAATCTAGAAAATTATTCCTTTATTTTCATTGAATATCCACACCCAACAATTAAAGCTACATAATTATAAAAAAAAACTGAAATTAGTCCAATGCTAATAAAATAAAATCCTTTTGTTTAACATTCTAAAAAAAATACAATTCCCTGTATTTACAGGGAATCCCTTTTTGCTAGATAGAATTATATTTATTCTTCCATCTGGCAATACCAGTTCGTATTTGGAGTGTTGCCAGTTAATTACCGCGTCGTGAACAGACGACACAATATGCTTATGTGCTGGATTTGCTGACGTTTCAATGTCGTTACCAAATCTCTGGGAGTTAAGGCTCGAGCTGATGATATATTAGGTACTAAAGTGCTTTGTGTGTCAATGACCTAGCCTTTCAGCGTATGGAGTTCAACGCTTACGGAAAGGGGGTGGGCGGGAACATCATCATACTGAACTAATTCCTACATGTCCAGCCGTTTGCAGAGTGTTGATTTCAGTTCTAATCTAACATTGACTTGTTTAACGTGCCTTCTTTGTTAGCGTGACTTACGGATAGGTACTTGCAAAACACCATGTGATATACTGTAAAGTTCACTTTAAACTTTAAACCTCATTCAAGTTTCCGCAAGCTAATCGATTTTTGATCAATCGTCAATCAATACGCAGTGAGTAAGCATAGTGTGGTGATCAATAGTTGTTCCTTTTCCATATATAAGGTGTATCTTTTCATATACGAAATCTCTTAAGGGGTCATTACTTCGCTCATTGTCGTACTCAACATTATGAAGAACTTTTACTATGGGACCTACTGCTGTTCTCAACATTTTGAAGAGTTATGCGAACATACATGTAGGGAACAGCTGGTTTTTTGCTACGATAACTCCCCGAAAAAATCATCTTTTTTTTTTGTTCTATCTTGCTTAGGTGTCGATATCCATGGCGTCTGCGTTTTAGTTTAGCTAGCTAATTTAAATTAACCCTGTACAATACAGTACACAGATCTTTCGGAGGCATAAAAGTCACTATAATAATGTTCAAGCTTCACTCAATTTTCACGCGCTCTGGAGTAGGGGTGTTAGTTAAAGAGGGGAGGGGGGGGGGGTAGGCTGTTTACAGATCGTTAATTAAATCTTTGATTGCTGTTATTACAATGAAAATAGTTGCCTTCGTAGCTTTATTAGTTTAGGCGTAGGCGTAGGCGCCAGAAGGTTTGTTAACTCGTAGATGAAAAATACTATCTTTATTGTCCCGTGATATTTTAGCTCAACGTAAATTCGGTCCAAGCAAAAAGGAGATACCTAAACAAAATGGCAATGTTGATGATACACACAGTAGTAGGTTCAGCTTTCCTCTTTTCACCTATTTTTTACAAAGCATATGTGCTCTTTTTTGACCAAATTTGCAATCCCTTTCTCTGGATTCGCTCGGAAATGGATACAGTGTCTATTTGGCCCAAATCCAACATTGGTGATTGTCATAATCATTAATGATTAAGTACTTATTGGTGATGTTCTTCAGAAAGGTATGACCAGATGGCCTAGACAAGTGACAATCGCTTCGAAAGCGTTTCTTATTTCTACAACGACTTTCAACAGGATTGACATAAGCTTTTCGATAGCTTATATCAGTCCTATCCTTTTTTGCCTTTTCTATCATCGTTATCGCTGATAGAATGTCACTTTGTGTAGGGCCTCAGATGTGTGAACGTAAACGATGCAAAAGGAGTATGTAATGATCGTAGCAGGCGTTCTGTAGTGTCTGCCTACCCTCATGGGACGAAGGCGTGAGTTTATGTATGAATGATTACTCTACAACATAGCTCTATTTTCTACTAACCTCAAGTACCGCCTTCGCATTGCTGCGAATAAATTCCTTCCCTTCAAATACAAATCGAAAGTTCGGAACCTATTCGATAACAATACAAAATGGTTGGCAGTGTTGGCACAATAAACGTGATATTTTTCCCGTTAGGGATACCTACTTCTCGGATACTCAGATTTCAAAATAGAAAGATACAGAAGGTCGGCTCCATACAACGAGCGCAAACGCACACACACAGACACGCTCGGCGTACAGCGAGTGCAAGCGCACTCGCAAACGGTATTCGTTTGAGATAGTTTGAAATCGCCGTCCCTACCACAGTATATAGATGACCAGTACATCAACTAAAGTTGTCGTCGTTTTAGCATGGCAACGGCGGTCATAATCATCCCTTTCCCCAATATCATTCCGTAAGAACCCAAACAATTAACTATGTACCTATGGTTTGTCGTTATTGGAACGTGTTGAAATCACGATATATATTGATTCAGGACGTTAATACCTACCAAACAGACTTTATTTCAGTTTTTGAAATAAAAAATGCTAGAAAATTATGGTGGGCCACTGACCGTTATTGCCATGCTAAAACGCGACCGCTCTATGCCCTTTTTGTGAAACAAAAACTACGCTTCAACGGGTGTTAGGCTACACGTAAGTGCCTATAAACCGTAACCACTTGTCTCGAAGCGACCACCCCCAACTTACTGGTTACCTGAAGCATGCTTAGATTTCATGTGTGTTGCGTGAAATACCGATTTTTTGTAGCCTGTACTCCTAATTGAAATACTTTCGGTTAGTCCGTATATATCTACTGTGCCTATAACTACGCGTTTATAATATGCGTTTGCGTACTCCTGTTTTCACTTGTTGCCTAATAATAATATTAATCCGATCCAGCCTGTCCTTCACTTCCCTGCGCCAGGGACTCCCTAAGCTGAGGTAGGTACCCCACAGAAGGTGCCCTTAGCGTGGGTCGCTTGGTTTATAAGTTTTATGCCCTGGTTGGAGGGCCTAATTTATTAAGGCATTCACAGGAAAGTCCGGTTAAGCAGCCGACAACCTCATGGGGTATCCTGCGAGATGCCAATCAAGAAAAAAAATCACTTGTTGTATAGAGTCGGCCTTCTGTAACTATCTATTTAGTGCCACAATAAAGCATTACAACATCTTTTCATCTCAGTATCAGCCGCGGTGACCCACATGTGTCAGGGAACGTATCCAATGACGTACGTCATAGTTTTGAGGTTATAACCAGAACGATGACGTGTGATCTATAAATGGAGGAAATTCTGTGTTAAATTGATAAGAGAGTCTTGGAATATTGCGTTGTGGTTTGGAATGAGGCTTGTAAATATAAGATTGATGCAACCAATTTGAATCTGGAGCATATAAATTATTTTTGCTATGCATTTTAATGATGTTTGTATTTTTAAGAAGTGTTCAATATAAAAGATGGGAAGACGAATTGAAGCTAACAGCGGGTGCAAGTTGGAGATGAGTTGCGAGAGGTAGGACTCAGTAGAAGTCGTTAGAGGAAGCCTTTGCCAAGAGGCACACTGAACTAAGAGACATTCTGTAAACTACTGATAAACAACACAACGAAATGATGTTCAGAATAAAAGGGCTTGTTATTATAGTTCAATGAGGCTGGCACAGTAGCGTGGGGATTGGATTGAAAGGTCCAGCAGTGGGTGAAGTTGGGTTGGGGTTGATGATGATGGTGACTAAGTTCAATTCATAAAGGTTATGAACTAAAATGAAGCTTCGGTTATTATGTGGTTTTGATTCACACATTCTTTCAGTACTGCAATGCAACAGACGTGGTTCGAACTTTTTAAAGCTTAGGGCTCCCTTCCAGCTCAGTCGCTCTCTAGCAATAACTACTACTCTCTAGCGATAAGGCGTCGAACTGATAGCAGTAACTGATAGCACCGAGCGACGCTTTAACTATATAACAATTGAGCTATTGCTTTAAGCTGAAGTGCATGATAATGCTAGAGGAAATAAAGCAGTCGAAGAAGTATTTAGTTCTCGTACCCCACATTCTAAAACCGTGTCACAATGGACGCGCACTTTTCGGAAGCTTTCATTCTATCAAGCGGTTTTGATTCAGTGCCGACACTCCCGTATCCAGAGAGTACTAGCGTGGGTACAATCAACCACACATCAGAAGGCTTTAATAACGTTCACATTCAAGACGCAATCTGTCATGCTTGTCAAATTTTTTTGTAAATTGATTGTATTTTTGACAGATTCCGAATGCGATGTGATTGCAAACGTTCTTAAAAAATTCGGGAATTGCTCCTCTGTTGTAACACTTGCACTACGAAAATCACCCTAAAGCCGATATCAGACGCTTCACTTGAGTGAAGGCGCGTTTAACGTTAATCGAACGTTCATCGTAACGTTCATCTGCTCCTTTCATTTCATTTTTCGATCATTCGGTAGGTGAGCGACAGATTCCGAAATCCAAAATCGTTGGATCGGTTCACTAATGAATTCATTTTTCACTTTTAATTCATCTAGTATTCAGACGTTTCACTTCGAGTGAAAGACAAAAATAAACAAAAAGTGAAGCGTTTGATAACGGATTTCCTGCTACGACATGAACATTTGACATTGACAGCGCCTGTAACCACTGATGTGCTGTTGATCGTACCTCCAAGCTATCCTACTCGATAGTAAGACGTTGTGTAAACTCACTCAGATGACGACGTATTGTGAATGGGGACTATTTATAGTAGTTAGTGGCAACAATGGAATCGTTTAGGATCGGAAGCGGTCGGGTTTGTTTGTGTTCGTTAATTTTGTGTAGATATTCTTTTTTCGAATCGGCTAATTGGGAATTTAAATCGGTATCTGTCTGTCTGCTACAGGCGATTTGTACCGAAAATAACAAATGGTTTTGATAAACAGAAACAGATTGATATCGGCAAAAGAAAACTGTATGTTTTTATGGCAAAAATCAAACAACACGACGACTTGCAGGTCTTCACAATCAAAGGCACAAAAAATATAAGCTTTTGATTGGCAATAAGTATCCTCTCATTCGTTTATTTTCAGCCTTATACTCAAGCACAAAATGAGATCTAATTAAAATGTAATTAATTAAGTAGCTGATCTAATTACATTTTAATTAGATCTCATTTTGTGCCTACTGTCTATTCTTATTTTTCTCCCGGTTTTTAAGTCCTTCTTTTCCATTACAGAATGTAGAAAGCAGATAAACATACTAAATCGATCGATTGATACATCGATTTCGATTGAGATAAACTACGAACATAAGTGAATGAAGGTTATTTATATCAGTTCAACAAACGGATCGCTCGTTACTATCCACCGTGCGTTTTATTTGTACTCGTCATCGGTCATTTTTAGACGGGTGAGATATGGGTTTAAGGCTCCTGCAGACAGGTGCAACGTGGCGGCGCTACGCGACTCTAGTGGAACATTTTTTATGAAAACTTCACTGAAATTGGAATTATGTACCTAGCTACGTACCAAAGTATGTAATTCCAAATAGGCAGGAGGGAATTTGGATTATAGATCGACACTTCTTACGCAAATCCGTCAGTTTAAGTTTTTTCCTAATCTTGTTTGAGAAGTAAATCTGATTCTGTGACAACCATTTGTGTAACACACTCACAATCACAATGCGTAATTAATGACTCAATTAATATAATTGAATCTTTATCACTTATACTGCTCAAACAAAAAAAAAACTTACACAGCTTTTCTCAAATACAGTCATTCCAAACTTTACACGCATCACTGAAATTACGCTAACCCACCAAAAAGTTGGTAAGCAGCATACCAGCCACTGTTGCCGGCAAAGCAATGAATAATTCATGGTCGTCGCGTTTGCCTCAACCCCTTACAATACTGTAATCCTGGTTATCTATGGGAGCACGCTGGGCTTATGTTAACAGAGGTTATGGCATAACGGAGAATGGACACATTCTCATACTCACAATGGCCAATGGAACGTTTTCTGGGAATTTAGGGTGATTTCACGGATGGATAGTTGAAAACTAGTTTGGCTTACCTAAAGTACAGTATAATAAAGTAACAGTATTATGTCTCGGCAGTGACACTAAAATAATTACCTGCCGCGCACTCGATACTGTTGCGTACTGATGTACACTTAGATTTTGAAGGGAGTTGTTTCGATGTGGGTGAACTTGGCAGATCATTTCCCAGCAGAGCATAAAAAAATGTGAGTTCTATTGGCATGCGGACGAGTTCTAGAGTTCCTTATACTTAAAAAGAATAGTTCTGGCTTTTTTGCCTCAGAAAACTCGAATGAAAATATGCTCTGCTAACTTCCGTCAGCAGATCAATTTTTCCAAAATTAAAATTTTAAAACTGATTTAGGTTAACAGTGGTGAGCTCTATAGTTCCTAATAGTTTTCCGAAAGAGTTCTGCCTTCCTAAATTTATAAAAAAATAAAACAACAATATTGACCAGTTACTAGAAAAAGGTAATCATTTTCAGAAAACAGCCGTGAATGACGTAATTTGTGGATTTTCGTAGAATTTTTGGGCTATAATAAGTAACCAAGATATCAGTAACAGAAAAAAAACTAAATGAATGCAGAAGTCTCACAAAAATATCAGCAGAGCCTTGTGAAAAAGATAGGTTAGAAGGAATCGAGATTTCATTCAGTGTTTAAGTTACAAGGATCAAAAAAGAATTTGACTGGAACTGAGGAGCAGAAACTCCTAGTTTCCTAATGCATCTATAAAAGAGGTATCCGAAAACATACAAAAATAAGCCAGAACTCTGACTCAGGTGTCAGAAGAGCATGGTTGAAAAGTAAGATTAGTAGAAATCGAGATAAAAATCAGAGTTTAAGTAAGAATGATAAAAAAAAAATTGAGTAGCTCTAAGAAACGAGAACTCCTCGCTTTCTGATACAACTATAATAGAGCTATCCGTAAACATGAAACAAAAACTCAGAACTCTCACTCAGATATCAGCAGAGCATGGGTGAAGGTTTGAGTAAGCAGAAATCGAGATTGAAAATAGTGTTCAATACTATATACAATAACAAGGATCATAAAAAAAAAATCAGAACATTGGATATGCTGGAACTTCTCGAAGTTAAGCATCCAAAAGTTTGTTTCAAAATCATTAAAAAAAAAACAAATGTTGGACATAAAACAATTGAATTTTTCGTAGATTTAAGCAGTAATTGTATTTAGTGTTTTACCTTTTTACGTCAATAAACTTTTATGTATTTATTATTATTTATAATTAAATAAAAAAATCATGAAACAAACACTTGTTTCACGTAGTTCCCAGACCCAGAACATCACAAGTGCTGTTGACGGGACAGAGAAAGAAAATAAAATATCCATTTTACTTTGAAAGCTTTACGATCACGGTCTCACTAATTACAAATGGAGACGCCAATTAATAGTGCCGTGCTTACCTATAATTTAGATATTTAGATACATGGGCGATCTATAATTATGACAAAGATTGTGGGTTAATGCTTTGTGTGTAGGTATTTAGTTGGTAAACCTTTATGGAAAAACAGTATACAAAATTAACAAACTATAACAATTAACACAACTTCCTATACCTACCCATTGTGGCCTCTAAGCAAGGTTTATATCTCTTCCTCGTCACGTCATAACAAGGCTCAAGCCGACATCCCTGTCATCCCTTGAGCACATCCCCTATACGTGAATAGACATGTTGAATGGATCGTGTGGTACGGCCCTAATCCAGGGTATTCAGTAATGTGAGAACATGGTCTTAACAGAATGTACCTAAATCGTACTGAGAACTAGCGTTTGATGTGTAACTGTTTAGAGGTGAATGATTTTTGAATTTAGATTGATTAAGGTAGAGTCATCAGAAAAGATGGATAGAGATTGTGTCAAGAATGGCTAGAAAGTGGTGAATGCTGTGATGACGGCTTGTAGAGATGAATGGAAGAACGATGAAGAAGTATCTTCGTCGTTTTCACACACATACACACACACACGTAGGTCAAAACATTTTATTTGATTTTGTATAAAGGCTAGGGCGCGAAAAGGGTAGGGCTGCCTGTCGCGCCCGTGATATCGCGCCAGTTTGCACATGCCTTAAAAGAGCAATTCTTGAAAAGAAGAGTTAAGGTGGATGCGCTAGGGTAGACCGCGAAATTCAAATTTTCTTACGCTTTTTGCAATTTGCAGGTCAGTATCAGGGTGTATGTTGATCTAAGTAGTATTAGCGGCCGTAACAGATGTGTACAAAGTGTATTGAATGAAAATTTCATGAAATCGTTAGTCAATACACTTACATGAACTTAGAGAGTTGTATTGCTGATTCTAATGTTTATAATTCTGTAAATCCATATTCGTTACGGCCGCTAATAGTATTTAGATCAACATACAACCTGATACTGACCTGCAAATTGCAAAAAAGTAAGAAAATTGAAATTGAAAAAAAATGAATTTCGCGGACCCTAGCGCATTAAGTACTCAGATCACCTTTGGTAAAGTAATTGTGGTTCTACATTTATTTTGTGTGTTATGTGTGCACAATTATCCTACATAACGTATAATGAGAGAGAATAAATACAAACATGCCCACGATTTTTTTAAATTAAATATTTATTTCGTATTGAGGATGTAAATGACAACATTATGATAGTATATCATAATGTTGTCATTTACATGTGCATATTCGTTTCCGCATTGCCTGAATAATATTTGCACAGGAAAGTGAGATGTCCATCAAGTATTGTTTTAAACTAATTTATACGAATTTTAAATATTTCTTTCATGAAATATTATGAAATAATTATCGAAAAGCTCGACTGTGCAAATGTAGATTTGGCGTGTATACTTTTCTCCCTCCTACGTGTTATTTTTGCGTATTTTTCTTTAATTTTGAATGCCATGTGGGCCGCCAGATAGAGAATTAGTATAACAAAGCGTTTCTTTATTCTCGTATAAAAACAGAGGTGATTTCCGTCGTTTTATTTGGCTGCTGCTGAGCCGAGCTTACAGGGGGACGAACTATGCCCCACTGTTCTGACAATGAGCCAAGTTGTATTGCGATGGTTTATCTGACACAGATGCCTTTGTTTTAGTATTGTTCCTATAGGTATAGACGGATGTAAGCAGAAAGTATAAAAGTTATGCGTATGGACTGTTCCGAAAGTATTGTCGAAAATGTAAACAAATAGATCAGAACACGTACTTCTGGATGCCAAATTGTATTGCCACTTACAAATTGAGTGCTTTAATTTGATTATTTCAATACTAATTAAATCACCTTATAGATATTTTTCATTTGACAATTGAGGTTAATTTTATTCTAACCTTAATTTCCGTCGATGATTTTTCAATCACCATTTAATAATGTTATTAAAACAATAATTGGTGGAAAAAGTGGTGATTTAAAGAGTTCAAATCTTCTTAATACAGATGAATTTGTTACTAATTCCCATTCGTAAGTGATTGCATAAGAATTTCGCCTGAAAAGGGTTTTGTTTATACTTTTATCCTTTTTCTTTTACCTTTAGAACAGAAAATATATACCTACTAGGATATTTAAATGCTACGTTGTTTTTATAGGTCTTTATAGGTCACAAATCTACACGAAGTATCCAGTACTTTTCATTTGGGCTAATGTGGTAGTGAAAGTCGTCCAATTCGTGGATGCAGGTTGTAGGATCACCTAATACCTATTTATATTACAGCTTGGTACGACCCTAATGAAAACCAATGGCGACAATTCATAGCCAAGTACATCGCACCGTCAACTGTGGCCCACGATACGCTACATACACTAGACGATTTTACAATTATTTCTACTAGAATAGCCACATAAACTTCTTATCAAGACCATAAATACTAGGCTTAAACTTTCTAGCCATACTAAATCAAACATGAACGACCCATTATAGGACTTACAAATGTATCAGTAGACATAGTTTCAGCGCTGAATTTTGTGAAAAAAAAAACCGAATCGGAAACTCATTTCGTCTAGCCTTGAAGGTCCAATATCCTGTTACCCTCTTAAATGGGGATGTCCTCTGGTATGTCACTAAATAGGGAGGTGAAGAAGGGCTATTTGAAACAAATTGTGTAATACCTCTTTTAAATGTTTAATGTTACGAAATCAGTGCCATGAGCTCTGCACAAAATAAGCTATGGCGATGCGATGTGGGGGCTAAATTCCCATTTTCTTATGAGAAGTGACTTTTTATTTATCAAGTATTCAAATTGCACGACTTTTTGCGGAGCCTAAACTATACCAGTGTGGCTTTTTCAGGACTTTCAAAGCATAAAATGGAAGTTTATTGGAAAAGTGATCTGAAATCAGTAAGTGATCATGGTGACTGATGCTCATTGGCTCAATCCTCTCTCTATTTGAAGAGGACATTGCCTTGCGTGAACTTGGTATTACAAGTCAAGTAATATCATTAACTGAGATCATAGTTTATTTTCGTATCTTCGTACAGAAGCTTTTAATTCTTGCAGCAAGGATTACTTTTTATTTTAATACAATAGCTGCTATTGGTGCCGATTCCCTTGTTCACAAACTAAACTAAATTTAAGTTCAGTGCATCTTTATCTTTCTATTTCCTTAAGAAAAGGACAGAAGATACATTTTAGTTTAGTCCTCTTCTTAATGAAATACAAAGAAAAAGATGCACAGAAGTTTAGTTTTATAAAATGGCACTTCTGCTGCCCCTCTACCTAGATGTAATACCCATGAGACCTCTTAATCTGTCTATCAGCGGGTCTGTAATGTCTCGGAGCATATTGATTGGCCATTCAACATGTTTCGGGCCACTATCAGCGTGTATGTTCTAGTATCTTTTTGTAATGTGTAGGAGCTCTTGGTTCTAGTGTGAGGAAAGTAAGCCTATTTTTCTGAGAAGGAGATTGCGGGTTGATAGTTTTTATTTAAATCTTTGCTTGTTTCCATGTCAGCAATTTTGAAGATGTCGTACGAGTTGACGATCGGATTACGTCAGAAGGATAAGCCATCTGACTGTCTGCTAATAACAACATAAAGAATCTTTTAGCGAGTGGCGTTGACAGGGTGGCGCTGTTGGTGAACATTTAGTGCGATTGATTTGTGAAATGTATTGAAAAACCAAGATGGTGGCGTTAGTTTAGGTTTTGGCCACGTGCCAAAAGATCTGTGTAATAACTACTGTGATCTTCAATCAGTCTGTTTGTGTGCCAATCGCTTCGAAAGCGTTTCGTATTTCTACAACGACTTTCAACAGGATTGACATAAGCTTTTGGATAGCTTATGTCAGTCTTTTATATTTTTGTCTTTTCCATCATCGTTATCGCTGATGGAATGTCACTTTGTCTAGGGCGTCTGGTTATTTCAGCAATTTATTATTTCCTCGTTCTTTGTAGTTATTCCATAATCGTATTTTCGTCTTAAATGCGGTGACTTTACATGGTGTTTTCTTATTGGGATTATACAAGACCTCTTTTTAAGTAATTTATGGCCGTTCTGAACCTATCGCATAAGTAGGTACAATTATATCGTAAACATTGTTTCTTTGTAACATAGTAGGTAAAACAATGCGTCGTTAGTACGTGTTATATTGATTGATTTGTTTTCCTTTGTGTGGAGTTCATCCACTTACATACAATCAAATATTACTGATTTCGAAAACAGATTGGAGTAGTTAAAGTCCAATTTAGTGGAGCCATAACGTTTGACGATGTAATTCTACATACCTATAAGTAAGTGTGACACACACTTGGTAGTAAGTACCTCTTCGAACCTTGGTGACTAGCAAACCTTTTTACTGCAAACGGTATTACACAGCAGTGAGTGGAACAAGGCTGCCAATTGGATGATGAGGTCTTCCCAGCAAGACTACCTGTGATCAGAACTTTAAGATAAACTAGAGCTCAAAAAGATATGTTTGGGAAAAAGTAAAGATAGTAATATTCTCTAAATATGGATTTAAAAATTAACCCTTCCTCCTCTCGGGCGATATCTTCCCGCGGCGATTTTTATTGGCGCACGTAATTTTCAACCCACTGTTTAGCGCAGACAGTTGAAAATATAACAGTGTATCTATTTGTTGACGCACTGGGATAATGAACTGTTGGATACTCAATCCTCGGCTTAACACCGAAAGTTGAAATTCAGTGCATGATAAAAATCGTTGCGAGAAAAAATCCTTAGTGGGTCCGAGGACTAAGTATCGCGATTAAGAATCTAACTTAATTTCACACTTCCAAAACTGCCGCCAAACAATAGATCCTATTAAGTCCTAAAGGTCAAACTGATATACAGTAAAGTGAACTATTACTTCGCAGATAACTGTAGTAATTTGACGTAACCGTAGCCCGGTCAAAGATAACAGCGGCAGTTTGTAATTGACGTTATCAGATCGGTCGGCTCCTCCTCTGTATCTTGAGTTTACGAAACTTCGTCGGAATTGAAAGTTATTTAGTTTAGATTGAAAGTGAACTGTTGTTTTATCAATTAAAACACAACATTTAATTAATTGAAATGCTTTCTTTGGAGATTAGGTAATTTGGTAATGGTGGTTTTAAATTGAGGGTAATTGTAGAGTTGTTACGAAGCCCGCTGCAGTCTAGTACAACCGATCGATTCTGTATAAATTTTACCGTGAAAACTAGGTGAACTGAGCTGTCAATAGTGTCTATCCCAAGCCTCAGATGGAATGACAATTCACTTCACCTAAGTTTTCACGGTGAGATTTTTACAGAATCGATCGGTTCTTATAAGAATTTTACAAAGGAGGGTCAAAATTACAATCGTCATCATATCTGTAAGATAAAAATAAGGCGCCATCTCCACAGACGCAGTAGATTCGGGTCAACATGGCTGTGACAGACGGACAAACAGACAGACAGCCAGACATATGAGTGATCCTATAAAAAAATCATAACAGAACTGTCATGAATTTATAATAATAAAAATAAAATAATAAAATCGGTTATTGACCAAATAAAGAATTGTTTATATTTCCTTACTATGATTACAAGTAAACTAAAATTATTGTCATAAAGGAAACATAATTTTAATATTTTAATTTGCGGACTCCATACTAAGTCGAGCCTGTCTCATGGAGTCGTATTTATAACAGAACTGCCAGGTGTTAACTATGTGTAATATATTATGTCTAACGTAATTTCCGGATTAAAACGATCGTATGTGTTAATCCGAACTGCTCATATTAAATTACTGAATTTGTATAGTTTTGTCGGATTATTGTACGGATTATTCGCGGAAATAAAGAGCTTTTGCATAAATAACTCCAGTAATCCGATATCCTCGACAGTATAGAAATCCGGAACCGCGGGGTGGTTTTACAAATAGGAACTTAAACGAGTAGGTAGAGCAATGAATAATATTAATATACATAAAATACACATGGCATGTGCTATTAATGCCTGTAAAACAATACAATAATCGGCTATACCTATTTATTCTTCTATCTAAGCAAGTTTACCATAGACCAATGCATAATGTCATGAAGTTAAAAAATTGGACAACTGCGAGTCGGATTCGCACACGAAGGGTTCTGTACCACCGCCCAGCGTTTTAAAACTACGTCTTTTTAATTTAGTAAATATTCTGTGAATATTTCAAGCGTCCACCTGTTGCAGTTATCAATATCGAGCAAAAAAATCCCTTAAATATTTATTGTATTCTGTTTTTTAGTATTTGTTGTTATAGCGGCAACAGAAATACATCATCTGTGAAAATTTCAACTGTCTAACTATCACGTTCATGAGATACAGCCTGGTGACGGACAGACAGACAGACAACGGAGCCTTAGTAATAGGGTCCTGTTTTAACGGTTTTACCCTTTGGGTACGGAACCCTAAAAAAGCTTAGGTTTCTTGTATGGGGATTTATTCCCATAATTTTTTTATATTTAATTTATTTTAATTACATATTGGTTGTTATAACGGCAATAGAAATACACACTCTGTGACAACTGTATACCAAAATCGGTTCATGAGATACAAAGCCCACTGACCGTTTGGGACCATCCGGGCGCGGAACCCTAAAAATCACATACTACATAATAATATTATTATCTGGCTTTTTACAGTTTCGGCTACCATCAAACATATTTATCCATATTCCGGGGGTTTAGGTATGGCGTGTTTTCCGCACAAAGTCTCCAACAAAAACAAGTCTACTATAAAATAAACCAACGCTAACATTTTCACTCAGAAAATTGGCAGCACGTCTTCACAATGGCGAAACAACATGAACCCTTTCAAGTCCAAACAATCTCATGCATTTAATCAGGTAGCCTACGTGCGGCGGGACTCGCCGGGTAGGCACCTAGGTAGTTAGCTAGTAGGTAAAGTCCGATTTACACTTGTGCAGTAGCGAGCTTGAGTTAACTTAACTTGAACATTTATGATTGAACAAGAAGTTAGAAGCTTCTAAATTGTAAATTGTTTGTATGTACCTATGTTAGAGGTAATCTTCGGATATACTAACCAGACAAAAAATACTGATAATAAAAATTTTTACAAAAAAAAAAACCGACTTCCAAAAAATACACTCAATACTGAAAAATAACTTTAATTTCGGAAGTCGGTGTCTTTGCTTTTCAATTTTCGTTTTTTGCCACCGACTTCCGAAATTAAAGTTATTTTTCAGTTTTGAGTGTTTTTTTTGGAAGTCGCTTTTTTTTTGTAAAAAGTTTTAATTTTTCACTTTTTAGTTGTGGTACCTACCCCACACAAATTCGAATACCACTAGCTGATGTAAATAACAGTGAAGGAGTAAATGAAAACATCGTCTAGATAAAATAAGTGGGAAAAATTCGTAATATTGAAGTTAACTCAAAAACTACGCAAGCAAAGTTAATAAAATTTATATGGGACCACCTCGGAAGCATGACCTTCCATACAAAAAAAGTATCAACAAAATCGATTCATAATTGGCGGAGTAATCAGGTAACAAACATACAAAAAAAAAACATACAGACGAATTGAGAACCTCCTCCTTTTTGAAGAAGTAGGTTAAAAAGTGACATTATTTCCAAGTGAGATAAGATACTTTTTATGCCATAAATTGGCATAAAAAATTCACGGCACTTGTGGAAATCTCGTGGGGCTTGGGCCCCGCGGGATTCATCACTTACTTTGCTCACACTTACGCAACGTTATCCGGATAACTAAACTGGGCAACGTTTAACTTATCGTGTTTGATCCATTGTCGTATCCACATAGTCGTCGGCAATCTAAGTTGGAAAAGCGCGAGAAGTGCGGGGTGGATACATCTTTAACTTGCCGACAACAGAGAAATTGCTGATTCTATTTTGCATCAACTTATCATCATGGCTGTCATTTGTGGATCTTTGACAGTCCTTACGGGTCGCCAGAACCCCGAAAGTCTGACAACCAGTCTTACCGAGGGGTATCGTACTACCCCGTTACTGGGTTGTGGAGGTCAGATAGGCAGTCGCTCCATGTAAAATACTGGTATTCAGCTGCATCCGGTTAGACTGGAAACCGACCCCAACATAGTTGGGAAAAGGCTAGGCAGATGATGATTTTGCATCAACTTATAACTTTACTTGTCGCTGTCATCCAAAGGTTGCCTTCTACTAAACTCGCCACAGAACTTGCTACTATACTTGCAGACATGTAAATATACCCTAAGGTAGGCAGGTAGGTGGGCAGGTAGGAGTGTAGGACATCGAGTGGTTTGTATTCATTAGGTCGTGGCTCGCCGTCCGATACTCCGTGACATACGGGTGTGTTAAACGGGGAGTATGGTTGTTTGGTGGTGTGGTGGCTAATTATGTGGGTAGGGACGGTTAGCGAGGGTTTAAGAGGGGAACGGGAAGTCCTTAAGGAAAGTCGTCTAAATTGCTAGTGTGCATTGTCCCTAAGTTTGATTTCGTGGTTCATTAGGTACGAATCTGTAGGTACAAATCTCGGAAATGATTTTTTTCACAGATTTGTACTCTTCTCTTCTTTTTAACCGACTTCTTCAAAAAGGTTCTCAATTCATCTGTGTTTTTTTTTTTTTGTGTGTTACGCGATTACTCCGCCAATTACGAAACGATTTTGATGATTCTTTTTTTGTTTGGTAGGTCATGCTTCAGAGGTGGTCCCATATAAATTTTATTAACTTTGCTTGCGTAGTTTTTGAGTTAGCTTCAATAATTACGTATTTTTCCCACTTAGTGTATGTAGACGATATATTGTTTGACTCCGCTACTGTTATTTACATAGCAGGTAGTGGTATTCGAATTTGTGTGGGGTAGGTACCACAACTAAAAAGAGAAAAATAAAAACTTTACAAAAAAAAAACAACCGACTTCCAAAAAAACACAAAAAACGTGAAAAATTGCTTTAATTTCGGAAGTCGGTGGCAAAAAACGAAAATTGTAAAGCAAAGACACCGACTTCCGAAATTAAAGTTATTTTTCAGTTTTGAGTGTTTTTTTTGGAAGTTGTTTTTTTTTTTGTAAAAAGTTTTTTGTGTGGTGTGTTCAGTGACTAACCTGGTGTCAGAGTTTCAATTCAGATTTGTACTGTACACATAGGATAGGTAAGTTTTTGCTTTTTGTAAGAGAAGTTTTCCCCGTTTCTGGGGTTTTTTTTGTTTTCATAGAGTCCGTGAGTCGCAGTCTGTGGCAGCAGTGGACGATGCTAATAACGATTCAAATACTCTGTCTACACTGTTGTACGACCAATACGAATACGCTGCGCCGTTAAGGCGCTAACTAAACGATCCGTTTTTAAAATTTAACAGTGGAGCTAACATTACGGCAAAGGAACTATTTGATGAAACGCTCTTTACCAACATTTTTATACAAAACAAAGTTAAGTACTACACGTGCGTAGCTCAGCCGTGGCCGCTGTGGAGCGATGCCTTTACCATTTCATCGTCTGTGTCCGTATCACCCGTATTTATAGCTGTAAATAAAATTACGCCATCCACGAAATTTTCAAACCAATGTTTATCATCCGTTACCCATCCTCCTAGCTCGTATAACCCGCATCAGCCCCGTCTACCACCCTTACTGCCACCCACCCATCCCCTAGAATTACCTGGATTCCCGTTCGAAAAGAAATTCTTCACTTTTCACAGTAAATTTAAATGATTTGATAAAGTTATGTCGAGTGCCCCAGACCCTTTCATTTGTACTCTTTTAAGTTCCAGTTTCGAGGGATTAAATATACAAGATTCTTTTTATTTTAACACTTTAGTTTGTAATCCTAACTAATATTATAAATGCGAAATTGAGTTTGTTTGTTTGTTACGCTTTCACGCTAAAACGGCTGAACGGATTTGGATGAAATGGCACATGGGTAGGCCATGACCTGGAATAGGATATAGGATACTTTTTATCCCGATATTCCCATGGGATTGAGACTTACGCGGGGCGTAGCTAGTAGGTTTTATATTTAAAACTAGCTTCCACCCGCGTGGTATGTCGATAAAAAGTAGCCTATGTCCTTCCCCAGGATGCCATCTGTCTCCTACCTATATGTTGTCGAAATCCCTTCAGTTTTTTAGGTGTGAAAAGGTAACATACAGACAGACCGAGTTACTTTCGAATTTATAATATTAGTACCTATGGATAGTATGGATGGCGATGGGCATGTCCTCTAGACAAGGGGAGAAATGTCAATGGAATGCGTGGGTTGGTCTTTATTGAACAAATGTTTCTTTATTGAATGCCTGTGTCAATTCCATCTTGTATATTTTAATTTAGGATCGTCTGCTGTTGTTTCAGTATGGGAAAATAATATATTCAAAGTGATCATTGGTTTAATTGGATTTTATAACGATTAACAAACTTTGCGAAGGCTTTACAAGATTGTGAGTTTTTTATTGCTTGATCTTTAGTGGTAAAACCTTTCATTGTTTCTTTATTTGTTTAACTAACTAGGTATTAGCTTTGTTTAAGTTTTATAATCTTTTGGACTTATTTCCAAACCAATACTCTTAAAAATATTCTTTGCAAACATGTCTTACGTTCAGATAAAATTGATAGTCAATTTCACCTGAATGGTTTTTATAGACCCTGGCAACCAATCTTAGTACTAAAACAAGTACTTGATTTCAAAGATAGTATAGAAAATTTTCATTTAGTCAACACCTCAAGTTTATTAAAGGCGCTGTCTTGTATTTTTAACGATAACAAGCAAACAAAATAAATATCTAATTAAGTTAATTATTGAAAAACTGAAGCTCTCCTTTGATAGAGATCGTTAGGGCAGTGGTACACGAGAGACAATTGGACAATTCATTTGGTTGACAATTAGATTTGATATAACATACCTACATAGCAAAATAAACGTCTATACAAAGTGTATTTTTTTCATCAGGCGCTCGAATCATTGTCGAAGTTTTGGTCGAGAAATGCAATTTATGAACATAGGTTCATTTGGATTATCTACTTAACATTACGTATTTATTAAAAAAAGATATATAATATAATTTTGAAATAATTGGAATGGCTGAGTCATGGTCGATTATTTTAAAATCCTGTGGTGTGTCTGTTTTATATCCAGTCGACTGAAGATCCAAAGATACAGTTTGTTTTTGTTAAAGAATATTTTACATTAAAGTTACACAATTTTATAATATATAGTTTGTTAGAAATCACTATCCTCTGCTATGCAAATATTTTACTACATATTTTACTTTCCAACTGAATTCTATTTTCGATTCTCTTCAAAATAAGCTTATGTTGGACCCAACTGTCCACTACACTCAATCAATCATTAATCCTATCAGTCAATCAGCATATTTATCAATCGACTGTCCGCTCTCAATTTGCGCCACAACACCCGACTGAGTTGATTGATTGCATCATTAGTTCTACTACTGTCGTGTCGACACGAGTAATAGGTACGAGAATAACTCGTGTTGTGGTGGAAAGATAAGCTTGTCAGCAAGGTTGGTGGTGAGTTCGTCGTGATGGCCCACTGGTTAATGCCTCGCATCTCATCTCATGCACGAGGTTGTGGCTTCAAATCCGGGCAGGTACCAATATGACTTTTTCAATTCATATGTACTTTCCGAGTTTATATTGGACACTGACATCGGTGAAGGAAACCATCATTCGTGGTTCTTTGACAGTCGTTACGAGTCGTCAGAATCTGAAAGTCTGACAACTAGTTTTACCAAGGGGTATCGTATTATCCAGTTATTGGTTTGTAGAGGTCAGATAGGCAGTCGCTCCATGTAAAATACTTGTATTCAGCCGCATCCGGTTAGACTGGAAGCCGACCCCAACATAGTTGGAAAAAGGCTAGGCAGATTGATTGGAGGCCGGAAGAACTGACTAGTGCCTCGCATCTGGGCTCTACATACTCTAATAAAAGTTGCCCCGTGTAAACAGTGTTTAGACAGTGCAAGTCATTTGTTTCTTCAATTTTATTGTATGCCACGGGCAAGAAATCTGCATCGTGTACACGGCTTGACGGTTAGGTCAGCAAGTAGGCTGCAAGCATCTTTAAGGTAGTGTGTATAAGAAAAAGGAAACAAGTCGTATACTTAGAAATGAGAAACTAGGATACAAGCACAGTTGGGTTCTGGCTAAGGCCTATATCACGGTTTTAGTGCACTACACTTCAGTAACATCCGTTTGAATGGAGAATTTGAAGTTGAGAACTTGGTTAAACTCTACTTTTCTTAACAAAATACTTATGAATTTGCTGGTTACATTGAAGGACCCAAGTAACACAACTGGGTGGTAAAATAGCTCCATATCAAATCTGTTTGTAACCTTGGGTGAAATATATAGGCATGAATAAGTTCTATATAGGTGGAGAGCACCCTTATGCAACCATTATAGAACCACGGGGAGAAAAATTGCAGCTTAATTTTGGTTCTAAATGAAATCCATAGGAGCTCTCACGATCACCTTAAGTGGCAATATGGGTTTAAGTTGTACGCAGTGAACGGTCGATTGAATGATATGACGTTTCAATTCATTCATTGAGTGACAAATGAAACGTAAAGTTCTTTTTAGGCTTTTGAGGCTGTGAACAGCCATTTCATTTTGGATTACATCTATTTGCTGAGTATTAAAACTTCACGTGTACTGATATAATGCAGGCATTGATTTACAGCACAAAATCCTTGCGAATGTTTTGTTACTGTGAAAGTATAGTATGGTTTCTTTGTAAATTTCGGAGCGCCTTCAATTTGATCAAGAACAATTAAATAAAGTGTGCTCAATCAATTGGCGAAATAATAGTATAAAAAAATAAAACTGTTAAAAACCTAACGTAATGGTTTTAGACTAAATATAATGTCAAAGTACATCAGTTACAATTAACAAAACTCAGTGATTATGCGTCAGTGTGATAAAACACTTTCAAAACAAAATATTTTCAAGGACAACCATTTTCTAAACATGGCGATGTTTATGGCATCTCATAGTTTTTATTTTCATTTATTTGTTCCCTATTTGGAACTGTAAGGTCTAAAAATCACTTATTTGTATGTTGCTAGTGGCTGACCAGTGGATGCTACTACCAGCAGTAATAAGTTGGTCTATTGTAAATCTCCCAGTGTAGACTTAAAGTACGTACAACCTGCCGATGATAACTACCACATCGCTTAATTTTTTTCCATTTCACGGAATTCATTTTTGATGACGTAGTTTAAACTATGAACTTTATAACAACAGAAACAAAAAATTCTATCAACAGAGTGACGCGCAGGACGATCTGACTTAAGTAATAATAGGTCACAATTATGTATTTTGGGAACTGTTACATCGTTAGTGGTTTCAATTAAGTGGAAATAGCTGCTGTTGGTTTTCAAGAACCCACTATTGAAATTTATTTACGCGTTGGAGTGGCATATTAGAGTACAATAGGCCTGAAAGATGCCATCACTTTAGGTTCCAAAAAGTTTACTAAATTATCCCTCTAGCCACTACAGGTGATATACTACTCTGTTATACTACTCGTTTGGAAATAGAAGTGCCAAATAAAGGTGTATTACAGCTTAAATGGAACAGTTGCTAACAAGAGATTTAAAGGCCTCATATACCACTGTTGCTTCTAAATTGGTAACAATTAAAACCCGTTTTCAACTTTAAGTAACAAAATCGACTCTATGCAACCATAAGAAATAAAGTATAAACAAAATACACTCTTATGCAACTACGAGTGATAGTAGGTACTCATATACAAATATGAGTAGTGTTTAAAGCTATAAGTTTTATCAAATACTGTTATACCACTCATTTACAACTTAAAGCTATAAGATAAGTTGCTAAATTCACTAATGTGCTACTTGGGGAATTAACTTAAGTAAGAGTTTGACAATATCAAATTCTCAATTCAGAAACCAAGAGTAAGAATAAAGTATCCTCACTGGGACTCTTTACTTGCATTTCAAAATCACTAGCATATGAAAAACTTACTCAGTTAATTGTCAAATCACTTGGTCATCTGCCGACCCTAATATTGCGAAAAACTGTAATAATAAGAATTGGCACAGTACCCCCTAATTCCATTAAACCCCTAACAGGTCGGCGGAATGTATCGGCTGGTTATCTTTTCGCATCAGCAAGAAGGGTGGCTAATGATGCCTGCAGGCTACGCGAACCTGTAGAGAATGAATACACAGAATAAGATATAGATACAGAAGGCGAACTACATTATAACGAGCGGAAACACACGCACACATAGACGCGTACCTACAGATACCGCAAGAAAAGTGTGCGCTTCCGGTTTTCATCGTTTATCTTCGGAAATACGAACCCTCGATGATGAGATCTATTATAGAGCTGTTATAATCATGAAAGTACCGACCTGTTTTTGTATTACCATTATTGCAAAGTCATAAAAACTTTTCAATTACGAAATGCAACCGGAGTAGGTAACCCGAGAGAAAACTTCATAAAAACGTGAAATGATAGGTGCACTACTACAAAACGCGCGGAAGCATTTATTGCCTCTGAGGGGGGTTACTCTGTCGTTCGTGCTAATTCGGAAGCACAAAGATTACCGAAGCGCTTACCTTTTCTGGTTTACCTTTCGTATGGTCAAAAAAATGTCGATCGCGAGTGCGCTTCGCACTCGCTGTATGTGAAGCGTATCTATGTGTGCGTGCGCTTTCGCTCATTATATGTAGCCGGCCTTCTGTACCTCTCTATTCTATGGTACAGGGGTGGTTCGCAGGTATAGGGGTGATGTGTAGGTATGTAACAGGAAAAGGTACATGGTATTAGTTCCGGTTGTGAGGGCGTAAATTGTGGAAAAGGAGTGCCGTGTTATTTGGTAGAATTGAATTAAGTGTGGCAGTGTTTGGTCCTAGTTTTGATTCTAAGATAACGGTACCACAACTATTTCAAGCTAGGGAAATGACTTAGTAAGGAAATCGACTACCAACTTAAATTATTCGTATATTAAATCGCAACTGTAATTTTTTGACAGTCGTTTGAAATAGCTATAACACGCCAAATTGATGTAGGGTGTCAACTTTAATAAATGTCCCTGAATGTACCTTAACACAGTTACCAAGTGGCTGACATGACATAGGTACTCATGATTGATCAGTCTTCCCGTCTGAACATGACAATCAAATAACATTTCTTGTATTTGAAAATATAGAAAAGATGGTATCTTGGCAGAAATTAGGATCTTAGCCCATAACAGAATTATCGGCCACCATTCATTCGAAGTAATGTTCTTTATAATTAAATAATTACAAGACCCAAATTAACGGCCATTTTAACTTCCAAAATGGTTAAATTATCTTTTCCCCGAAGAGGAAACTTAATGAAGTTCAGTCCATTTTCCCTTTATACCATCGTGAAACAAAACCAAAATCTAAAACTGAATTAAATCTATTATAATCTGTGGATGCTATCAGTCCTGCCAACTTTACCCAACTTGATTATAATTACGTTAATACCAACCAAACAATGGCGTAAAACAAATATTTTCAATGAATTTACAAAGTTTTTGACAAATTAATTTATCAGTTTCTATTACCTGGCTTGATGGAGTCGTAAAGGATTTAATATTTTGTGTTCGGGACATGGGATAAGCCTATAGCGTTTTGATTGGCGTGGACATAAACTTAGAGCGGAACGATTAGCATCCCACTAAAAAAATCTGCCTAGCCTTTTCCCAACTAATTTGGGGTCGGCTTCCTGTCTAACCGGATGCAGCTGAATACCAGTATTTTACATGGAGCGACTGCTATCTGACCTCCACAACCCAGTAACTGGGTAATACGATATCCCTTGGTAAGACTGGTTGTCAGTCTTTCGGGTTTCTGACGACCCGTAACGACTGTCAAAGATCCACGAAGGACAGCTGGGACCAACGGCTTAACGTGCTTTCCGAGGCACGGAGGAAACCCATCCACGGATCAACCCCGGCAAGCGTAGCTTAACCTGATGGATCGACCCGTGCAGCTGTTATTACTTATCCACGAGCTCCTCAAGATTGTAATATCCCACTAATTAATAAGAAATTTTTGTTCAAACCTTGACATTTACATTCGTATTAACATTTTTCTTTTCTTTTTCCAGGTAAGTGCCGTTCCAAGACATTTAAAGTACCTACCTATACCGACAGCGTCTCAGATTTTGGTAAAGTACATAGTCAATATTTTAATTAATACATTAATTTTAATAAAAAAAATTAAAAAAAATTGATTAATAAAAAATATTTTATTATAATAAATTATTAATTAATAAAATATATTTTATTATAATAAATTATTGATTCATAAAATATATTTTATTATAATAAATTATTGATTAATAAAATATCATCTCCATCATCATCAAGACCTTTTTCCAACTATGTTGGGGTCGGCTTCCAGTCTAACCGGATGCAGCAAAATACCTGTGTTTTACATGGAGCGACTGCTTATCTAACCTCCACAACCCAGTTAGTGGGTAACACGATACCTCTTGGTAAGACTGGTTGTCAGACTTTCGGGCTTCTGACGACCCATAACGACTGTCAAAGACGTACAAATGGCAGCCGGGACGGGACCAACGGCTGTACGTGCTTGCCGAGGCACGGCGGGGTCTCGGTATGTAAAGATGGTCACCCATTCACGGAGCAACCACGGCAAGCATATCTTAAACTGATTGATCGACCCGTACGGCTGTTATTAATTGATAACGAAATATACATATAATATTTAAAATAAAAAATAAAGAACATAATAATTCTAATTATTATAGATGAAACTATTGAAGGATGAAAGTATTCTAACAACAAAGAGACCGCAACACCTTCAACCACCGTAAGCAATAATCGCTCGTAACTTCAACCGCTCGTAACTTGTAACGCTGTGTTTTAAGTTTCCCCTAACTAATTTGCGTGACGACTTGACGAGATAGGATTAATAGAATTTGAGGGCGAGCCGCAATACAGTGTCGGGCGGCTACGGGGGTCTCGGAAAATGGAAGGACCCTCGGATATAATGGATTAAAAGTGAACTTGTGATTTTTATTTTTAAGGGATTAAGTTTGTGAGAGAAAATGGAGAGAAAGGAAGTTGTTCTTACTTTCTGTGTTTTTATTGCAGGGGTTTGTAGTTTTTGGTGACAAAAAGTTGGGATGTCAAGTGGTTCATTTGTATTTACTCAAGTATTATAAAGGCTCCCAGAAACAGAACAATTCCCATGAAGGTTTCATTGAAATTGTTCTACTAGAGTCGCGTCGCGTCTGTGTGCTGCCTCAGGCTAATCTGTGGCCCTTAATTCCGGCCCACAGATTCGTCTGGTTCCTTAAGCTCGGTTGAGGCGTTAATTTATTTGCGTACTTATTTCTGGAGTTATCGATTCGCCCACAAATAAATTAACTTCGTGAGAATCAACTCAAGAACAAAAAAAATGTCTAATTCGTGCGAATCAATCACTAAGCCATTTTCACTAAAAAAACTGCTAAGAATTACACCAGCACTCCATCAACTCAAGCTCCGATTCAATGTAACGAACGAACGTTCCGCCATCGCCTGTACAAACCGTTCAATACAAACTTCTACCAGCAGAGCATCAATAACATTTTTCCATTTATCCCACCATCCATCATGCTGTAATCCCGGCTAGGAATAGTCGAACAGACTCAAAGACGGCATATTAATTACACTTTGAGTACCTACTTAGATACGGACAGGATTCTAGAATCTGTCTGGTATTTCACTGCGTAGTATTGAGAGCTGATTTTGAGCTTATATATGTTATGGACCAAGTGATTATTAGGGCATTATAAAAAACGCCCGGGCAGTTTGAAAAATACCCATTACGAGAGGGCAGTATGATAACAACTATTGAAATAATCGAATCGACCGGGTATTTTTTATTATGCTGGTCATCTTTGGGACAGCACAATTAAAACCAGGTTTTATTACTATTATTTTGATTTCAAAGGTAGAATCAATATTTAAAATCAAATAAAAAATTTCCATTCATAGACACTCTGCTGACCTATGATGACTTTACCATAATTAAATGCCTGTGTACTATTAGATTGCCCAAAGACCATACGGCAATATTTATAATGACGAGGCAATGTGATAAATAAGGAAGTTCAAATTATAATTAATTATTTTGCCCTAAGTAGCTGGTCATTCATGATGCGCGGGCATTATCTAATTAGGTCCATAACATAATTATACATATTATATCGGGTGTAAGGGACAGCCCACCTCAAACTAATGGGATGAATTCAGCATATCATACTAAGATGGCCGGTACATGAAATTATTTCAGGAACGTTATGGGAATCCAATAAACCTGATTTGTTTTATTACCTAACACGCAATGTATCGTTACCGTTGGAAAAAATATACACGAATTATTTTTAGAGGTATACTATTATTATTATTATTACTATACTATTTAGGTATACTCATCATTATGAACAACTTTTGCTATGGAACCAAACTAGAAATTGTGAAAAAAAATCGGCTGTTGCCTACATTTTGACGAATTATGCGAAATACAATAGACGTAGATATATTTAGTAATCCTATTCCGCTTGACTATTCTTCAAGAGTCATAAAAAAACCCTGTAAGAAATCGACACGTGTTTCACCTCTCAACACAGCCTCCTCAGGATGACGATTGACCAATTGCATACCAGAACGCGACGTGTTACCACACCGAGCGTTGGATGCAAAGACTGCCAGCCTCCAGCCTTTGCGTCCAGCGCTCGGTGTGGTAACTTGTCTTGTCCTCCATATTCGTGTATGAATAGATACACCTTATTTATGGCTTGTACGAAATACAGACAGACGAACGTTAATACTAGTAGACCTACAAATATTTTATTATTCGTAGTCGTAGATACTACTAACCTCAAGAGAATAGTCATAATCGTAAGGAGCGCTCATCAACGTCACAAATATACTCTCCTCCGAGTGAAAGGAATAACCGGAGACGCCTCATTGGTCGGTGTATGTTACGTCACAGCTTCATACTGTAATAGGGGATTATCCCGCGGCCCCATCTCTACTTAGACCACTTTTGAGCCAGATTGATGATATCATTTACTCCCAGATGTGACATTTATTTGAGAGACAGAATAAGAAGAAAAATAACGAAATACTTGCCAAGTGCGAGTTGTAGGGACAATTGTATGGAGGGTTCCGTGATGAAATATCTATTCTCTATACATAATATATAATTAAAATAGTATCGAAGTCAAAACTAATTGTTACGAGGTGTGGGAACGAATATGATGCCGAAAATATAGTTTTTATTTATTTTTTCCGTTTGTCTGGTTGTTGTAATATCCGGATTGGCCCAAAAACGACTAAACAGATTTAGATACAGGTAGTTTATAACTTGGATTAACTCATAGGGTACTTTTTATCCCGGTAGTACGTTCCCGTGGAATATTTTCCGACATCCACGCGGACAAAGCCGCGGGCAAAAGTTAGTTTTGTTAATAAAACAACCAAACCTCAAACCTCAAAAAAGCAGCGCAATATTGTGGTCTCCAGAGGCAATAATTGGCAACTGAAATCCATTTAATAACGTTAATAATTAATATCATTAATTTACGTATGAATTTAATTGGTAATATTCAGAAGCATGTGATGAAGTGTGTCGATATAATAATTGTATAGTCAGTATTTGTTGTTTTACTTTTGATTTAAAACAATCATCATTAACCTGCAGGCTTAGTTACTTTATAAATTTGCGAATGGATGCATTTTTTGCCTGGAGATGTTAAAAGTTACTCTTCTTATCAAACGTATTTATTTTCTACTAGCTTCTGCCCTTGACTTCGTCTGCAATCCAGGATGAAAAGTAGCCTATGTCATTACCCGGGTCATGGTCTACCTATGTGCCAAATATCATTCAAATCCATTCATCCGTTTTAGCGTGAAAGCGAACAGACGCACTTAGCTATAATATTAGTTAGAATTGTCCAATATTCATTATAGCAGCATACAATTTGAAAATGTCAACTAGCTACCTGTTACTTATGCTGAGACAGAACCTTGTGGCAAACAGACATCGTTGGTTTAGGAATAAGGTTATAAAGTAGCCAAACTCTGGGTACGGAACCCCAAAAATAAAACTCAACCAGACGCTTTTAATTTCCGACGTTTGAGGTTTGGCCTCTTTACTTTAAATGATGAAAATAAACGTCTCCATTTTGCCGGAGTTCTTTTTAAGGATAATAAGATGGCTGAAATGTGGGTGTGTTTTTAAAACATGTTGAGAGGGCGATAAATAAGGATATTTCATGAGTTTTGTGAAGATTAAGTAATGTATAATGGTAATTCTGAGTAAGTTATGGAGCTAGGCTTCTCTAAAGTAAGTAGGTAATCCGTTTTCATTTCTTCTTTTACAACTGTGGTTCTGAATAAAGCCGTAGTTAATCGGTCTGTTCTGAGTTAGCTACGATGGAGTTAGGTCTTTCTAAGTAATTTGTTTTCTTAGTTTCTTTTACAATTTCTGTGGTTTAGAAAAAAAACTGTGGTAAATAACTGTTTTTGTTGATATCAGAGACAGTTATTGTTCTGAGTCAGTGACAGACTAGGTAATGATCTACGGTTCATTTACTTTAATGTGGACCTCTTTTGTTGAAAATTATGTGCATACAATTCTCAAGATGTCTGAGAGCGATGAACATGATTCGGAATGATTGAAAGATTCACCGATGAATGAGTTCAATGATGGCTCAATGCCATGGAATCTGATTAATAATA
The DNA here is from genome assembly GCA_948473465.1 of Lithophane ornitopus. NCBI lineage: Eukaryota > Metazoa > Arthropoda > Insecta > Lepidoptera > Noctuidae > Lithophane > Lithophane ornitopus. The sequence goes on from OX419626.1 coordinate 15,950,446, forward strand.
GCCTATCAAACCCTTATTGGTATTAATCAATTAATTTTTGAGTCACACTGTTTATCGAAGAAAATTTATCTGCAGTTACTGAGTTGTGGAGGTCAGATAGGAAGTCGCTCCATGTAAAATTCAGCTGCATCCGGTTAGACTGGAAGCCACATGGTTGGGAAAAGGCAAGGCAGATGATGATGTATCTGTAGTATGCCATGCATGATCCAGGCCAGTTTGCAACCTGCCAGGGTTGCGGGAAAGTCCGAAAGGGATAACGGGACCTTGGCAACAGGCAACTGAAGGAACACGGGTGGGTTTTAGTCAGTAAAAGTCTGACACGCCCTTCCGCTCCGCCCAGAGCAGGAGAAGTAACTTGATGATTTCCCAAACTCAAAAAAAAAAAAGGCCAGTTTGCATGGTACCCGATAGAACAGCTTTACACAGAGCTTTATAACTTTCGATCATCTTTCAATAAAACCTTTATTACTACAGATGACACAGAGACTTAACCCACACAGAATCACAACAAGCACAGTTGTAAGTACATATTATACAGTTCTTAGTAGATATTTTATCCAAACAGCGCAATTCCCCCGTCGCCGTACGTTTCGCATTGGAAGCGGAAGCCATCCGGACTTGTAATCAGCGGCTGTTGCCATAAATAAATATTTAAACTGCGTCCCCATCTCTTGGTGCCACCTGTAATGTTGCGGCACGGAGTATTGACAAATGAAGTGCTATGTTTTAGCTTGCAGGGTACTGCGACTCATGGAACAGCTATTTTGTAAGGTGCGTTTAGTTTGTGCAGAATAAACAATTTTTCTTTCTTTTCTATCGAGAATTAAATTGATATATTTAAATATGCACTGCAGTAACTTTTAGCAGAGTTGGATTTTATGAAGCATTTTTTAACTTACCTGAAAAGTCGAAGACTATACCTATTTAAATAGACAATATTTTAGTTTATAATCAATCTCGGTAAATTTGCAATAAGCGGTGACATCAGTCATTGGTTATTAAAAGCTGGCATTATATAGGGTTATTCGTAAAATACCAACAACCTCTTAAGGAGTCATTGTACTCATCATTATGAACAACTTTTACTATGGGAACAAAAATGAAATTGCAAAAAAAAAAGCTGTTCAGTACATTTATCTTCGCATAACTTGTCAAAATGTACGGAACAACTGTTTTTTTTTTCGCGATTTCATATTTGTTCCCATAGTAAAAGTTGTTCATAATGATGAGTACAATGACTCCTTAAGAGGTTGTTGGTGTTTTACCAATAACCTTGTATATGCAGTTATCCGCATATACCTTTGAAGAGCGTTTATCATTCCGATTGCTAACTAATCCGTGGTCGACAGTATTTGATTCGTGCCGGTTGGTTGTTGGACACCAAAGCATTAACGTTTGTTACCGTAAATTAAAATTACATCTGACTTTGTTTAGGGGTAAAGATTATCATTAATGATTATTAATTTCGAAAATACTCTTGTTTTCGTAGGTAAGTTCCATGGTTCTGATTGCTGAAGACCTGGTGTTATAAGGACTGTATGACAGCATTTTTTTTTTAATGTTTCAATTCTTGGAATAGGATTACCTCGAAGGCAACGTTACCTGAATATTTCCATGAATTCCAAGAAAAAGGAAACTTTTTCTTTCTTATTGAAAATATCTATACCTAAATTTATTTATGTTATGTTATCGAAAAGTTACTTTCACTTAGCTTCCGTTACTTCATCACATAGGCTTTTATTTCATTTCGTTTATCCTTTTCTGAAATAGATTCATTTTCCGGGAATCTCTCGGGAATGGAGAGTAGAAGTCAATCTTAATTTGTGTGTACAGGGGGATTAAAAGCTAAGCCTGGTTTGTAAGCAAGACGGAGATCTCTGGAACGTGTTGGCTTTTACGAAGTAACTTTGAGAATACAGAAGTTTAGCAGATTGGCACTGCCGGTACCCCGATGAATCAATTAAAAGTACCTACTGTGAAAGTTTTCCACCTTTCATTAGGTACATTTTCTTGGGTTAAACGAATAAAAGTGACATTTACTTGCTAAGAATGTTTACAAAACCTTGGGTATGACTGGAGTAATTACTTGTAGTTATTGTTAAATCGATTACTGTGAAACTAAACTTAATGCGTCGGGGTATGAGAACAAACAACTCATGTAGTAAATTAAAATAATTACTTGGATACTCACAATATCCATTAAGTAAACTTCTGAAATCTTTCATCTTTTCCTTAGATAATATTTATGTCCTCAAGCAATCCCAAGATACTCTCCGCGATTACAAAAAGAAAAAAACATATTTATTCAAATAAATCTGAGGAAAATTAGAAAATGCCCGGAGTCTGTACATCCGCTTCGTTATTATCGTTCACGCAATCGCAGATCGTTACGTTTCTGCAAACTGGGGGAAGCGAGGCAGACTCACCGGAGAACAGGCAGTGGCTCTCAAAGTTAGTTTAACACGACCCCCAGAGGGGATTTGGAAAGGAGTGAATAAATACTACTACTATGCTGTGCCCGATGGGGTCTATAATTGCACCATTAATTTTAACCTACCAACTATTTTTAACAACATTATGGAATGCAATAAAGAATTGAGAATTGAGAATTGAATTGTGTGCATAAAAATCACTCTGATAGCTGTTTTCATGTAGTTTTAGAAGGAGTTCTGAGAATTAAAAAAATACGCTTTCCAGATCGGCTTGACAAAGTAGTTATGATAGTTTAAATTATATACGAGTGTTTAAAGGTTGTGCATGTTTGGGGCATGATGACCCTAAGATACCGTTAGTAGAACGGTAACTGGAATTTACTAGTAGTAGTTAGTAGTTAAAGTAGTTGTAATAGTAACTACTTTAACACTACGCTACTACTTAATTATTTACTTTTTAGATAAGACTAGCTGCGCCCCGCGGTTTCACCCGCGTAAGTCTCAATCCCGTGGCAATATCAGGATAAAAAGTATCCTATGTGTTAATCCAGGTTATAAACGATCTGTTTGCCAAATTTCATCCAAATCCATTCAGCCGTTATTGCGTGATTGAGTAACAAACATCCATCCATCCATATTTACAAACTTTCGCGTTTATAATATTAGTTAGAAATTAGATAATAGATAATTTTAGAACACTGATTTTTTATTTGTGTCTAAAACTTTCGAATAAATGAAGAGATATGTAGACAGCGAAACTTTGAGCACCACTGCTGCAGACGATGAAATAAAAATATGATATATCTTTATTGGAGCGGCTTTGGTTACGTCGTTTGCGAATGTCACGTTTTTATTGGATCCTAGATAAACAAAGTTAATTTATTCCAAGATTATTGTATAATAGACTGACGATAAACGTTTTGTGATATTATTATAGTTCAGGCTAGATAAAGTTTTTGGTAAAGTGCTATATTTGTGATTAATGTTGTATAGACCTCTGTGTGAAACTTGAGGGACGTGTGTTGTCTTTTTTTGTGAAGGCCGATTCAGTGTCGCAAGGTATAAAGGTTCGTAACACTTACAAGTATGAGAAATGACCTAGCAAAATCAGTTTTGCGCGATATTTAGCCTTTAGGCTGTGTTATCATCAGTTATTATTATTACTAGCTGATCCAACAGACGCTGTCCTGTCCATTCGAAACTTTCATAGAAAAAGTACCTACTTTCAGTTTTGTTGGGCCACTTTTCCATTTTTTTCCCCCCCTAAAACCTCATTCGAAACATAACATAATCAGCCTATAATGTTCCCACTGCTGGGACACAGGCCTCCTCTCTGTGAGAGGGAGCGGGCCGTAATCTACCACGCGGGCCCAGTGCGGGTTGGTAGATGTCACATGTCTTCGAATTTTTGGTTCTAGGACATGCCGGTTTCCTCACGATGTTTTCCTTCACCGTTTTGAGAGCAGTGGCGATGAAATAATTTACACAAAGTAAAGCGCCTATCAGGGTTCGAACCTACAACCTACAACTCGTAAGTCGTGGCCGTTACCACTGGACTACCACTGCTCTCAAAACATAATGAAAATTTAAAAAAAAATACTTAGGTACCAAATTGTTCCAGCCGAAATTTCAAGTACCTAATGCGCTTATTAACGAATAGCATTTCATTTTTATTTATCTATTCTGTAGATTTATCACGACTAGTTTTTTATAAATCTCGACCCCTTGGTTAAAGTAACAGCGCCCCCTAAAGTCCATTATTAATAACACATATTTGACTTCCTTCACCTCAGCTGGTGTATCAGGCGCCCTCAACCCTCAGGGTCGCTAAAGAAAATAATTTATTTAAGAGCTGTTTGCCGACGAAATGAGGAAGCTGCGTTTCATTCACATCTTTTTCGTGATATTTAGGTAATATTCCAAATGTACTTTTGGAATATTACTTTTTACTTTTATTAATTATACTATATTCGGGTGAAAATAGAGAAAACGAATTTTCCCACGTTACATAACTAATTTGCTCATTTTTTATTATAGTAATAATTAATATTATTAGCTAACAAACACATCTATGTATTACTAGATAAAAAAAAACATTTAAAAATGAATTGCACTGTCTCAGAAAAAAAACGAGAGAAAAAAAAAACTGAATTTTTGTGAGCATTATTCTACATGTGAGTAATTTACTAGTTATAGAACCAACTAAAACATCAAGCTCAAAGATAAACTGCAAAGTAGTGAAAGGTATGGTACGTAAAGTAATTAGCGTGGGTTTGGCGCCGCGCCAGTACAGTACACTGCCTCTGGCTTGTTGCGGTACACCGGGAGATGGTATTAGTGATATTTGATGGAGACATGTACTACCCGCATTTATTTAAAAAGTAAATGGATGCACCCAGAGTTTACAGAGTTTTACAGAGTTGCGGATTAAATTATATTAATAATGAATATTATTTTATTTAGGAAGTCCGGGATTGGAAAGAGGCGGTAAGAGATTCTTCCTTGCTTCAATGCGATGCCCACGCATTTTAATTGATAAATATCCCAACAGATGTTGTCCTGTCAAATATAGTCTTAAGTTAAAAAATCCAATGAAAAAAGAACACAATTGGTTTTATCCCAAATTTTCCTATTTTCTGGGCATCTTTTCTTATTTTTCTTTACTTAACAACCTAATTCGGGCTTATACAAACATTTTAAAACAAAAAATAGCAAAATTGGCTAAGCCGATTTAAAGTGATGCGCTTACCAACGATCAGTATTTCATTTTCATTTATTGTCTCCACTATCAAATTAAACTTTGAATTCAAAGAACTTATTGTTTCCGTTTTTCTTACTTTACTTCATTGCTCGTGCTAAAGAGAGAATCGAAACCTCAACACACGTCACTAAACACATACACAGTTAATTACTTCCTCAGAAAAAGGGGAATGACCTTACAAGCAATGAAGTAATCTAGGTTCCACAGTAAAAACCACTCCCGTTACAGTTCCAACTAGTCACAGAACTAGGTAGAAGTCTAGATAAAAACCTAGGTTCACCTAAACTAGCTAGTATAAAGTGTCGCCGGCTTGGCTTGCGGCCAAGCGGTCACAGGTTTCATCGTCTTTGTTTTAGGTACGTCTATTAAATCAACATTTTGTTCGCGCTCGTGTTTTGTTTTGGCAACCCCCTGTAGTATGAGCGGTAATTCATGCATGTTTAAGGCTGAGTCCTAAGTGACGGCGCACCGCGGAATGAACGGCGGATAAAACAAAATGTTCGAGATGTTCGAACTTGTCCGGAGTGCGAGCGGGCACGCGCATTGCACGGCGCATTTGACGTTTCTCATTATGCATGCCGCGATAACTTTGTATGAACGTATACGTAAGAGATCGAAAAATCAAATTCATAATCCTCATTAATTACTATGTTATCTATACATTATAACAACGAGTATCATTCGAAAGCACTTTTTCATTTTAAATTGTAAAAATGCAATCAAAAACACGAATTAATCGTTGATTAATATTTTGACAGGACGTTATGACAATGCCATGTCTTTCGGTTCGTTGCTATGGCACTACCGTTGCCGTAGCAACAAACAACGGCGCGGCGCCGGTGCGACGTCACTCAGGACGCCCCGTCTGATAAATCCGCTCCGCAATCCGCCTGCGCGGTGCGCCGTCACTCAGGACTCAGCCTGAGGTGGGATTATGTTTACTGTTTGAGGGTAGTTTCGTTTTAAGTTTTGTGTCTGGGGTTGGTGTTGTTTCATTAGGATTGTGTTTATAATAAGGAAATTCAGTGTAACCCGTCAACAAGCTTCACAGTAAATTCAAGTAGAGCATTGAATTTTTTTTTTTGTTTCCCTCCTTCGCAGGTTTTCTCCTGTGTTAGGAGAAAATGGCATTGGCATCGGCACCATTGCCATAAATAAAAATAGAATAGTAAGGAAATTATGTCTTGTCTCGTTCTACTTGACCACTGACATAACATACCTACGGAGAATATTTTCATAGTCAAGAAATTTCTGGAACAAATTGCCAAGAAGATAAATACCTAGTAATACTATGCACCTTGCATAGATAATATAATATAATATAATATAGTCTTTGATATATAATTATGTACCTACATTTTGATTTATTTCCTGGTTCTAATATACCTTTTCCTCCTGTTATCCCTCATTTCGGACTTCATGATATAAATCTATCTATGATAGGCCAGTACCTTAATGTAAATCCACACGAAAGCTCGCGATGATTCGGACTTTATATTTATATTCTCGCTTGTTGAAAAAGGCTCGGCAAATATTGGTTAGTAGGCGGAATAAATAATATAAAATCAAAGAGAAGTATGTAATTATATTATATCCCGTGCAATAAAGTATTGATTTACCTACTAAAATAAAAAGAGTCTATATTGTTTATTTCACAAATATTTTAGCGGAAAGTTTAAATAGCGAGAGAGTGTAGCAAGAGCGTAGCTAAAGCGTAGCTTGGCGTGATGTGACGTAGTGCAGCGTAGCGTAACGTGGGGAAGCGCAGCGTAACGTGGCGTAGCGTAGCGTAACGTGGCTTAGCGCAGCGTAGAGTAACGTGGCGTAGCGTAACGTAGCGCAGCGTCAGTGTTTCATAATTTTTTGGGCGATTTTTACTTACAAAAAAAAAACATTAGAAGTTCTTCCACATGAATGGTGGTGACAGTTTCTGTTGTTCAAGAAAACTATGTAAATGCGTGATAAAGAACTATAATTTTAATGTATTTCATGTAAAGAAAGATGTTACAACAACTACACATGAAATAATTCCTAATTGATGCTAACAATAAATAACTCCATTTTAAAGCTTCGCATATCTCAAAGCTTGTACTATGCCCTAACATTAAAGGTCCCATTAACAACGCAAGTGTGAGCATGTTATGATGAGCATTCAATAAATTCACTACTTTACGTTTGTTTAGGTTTACGCCGGCGTTTATTTACGCAGCTTCGGTATAAAGCAGAACACATTATTATTTGTATGATTAAGTCATACATCAGATTTATGTGCTTATTATATAGGTTAATACCTAGTTGGTGTACAGGCAACTGCTTATTTTAACTGCAAAAATCGCCTTTGCTGCTATGGAATAGAGGCGCTGTCAATGTCAAATTGTTACAAGTACGTGCGGTTCACTGTACAATGTACAGTCGCGTTGTGTGGTCCGATGGGAATCGGGATTCAATGTTTTTGTGTTTGGATTTGTGAGCCTGTTTTTATAACAATGTGCTTACCTATATATATGTTTTTTTGGTGATGAATATATTATATAATTTTTAGTATGATTCCCGCTTTTCGCTGTTGTATGAACCTCCTACTGTCATTAGCGAAACACAATAGAATTTTAATTGTTTTCGGCCTTTAAAAGACCAATCGACAGTTGAGCGGATGAGCCAAATATGAGATTAAGGTTTTTTTCTTTTCAGAATTATGATTCATTTACTTATTATTTTTTGTATATTTTATTATTATAAATTCAGAAGGTAATGTGGTATATCTTCTTCAGTTCTTTCACAGTTCTTACACCTGCTTGTGCATGCTTCTTACACTGCCTAAAAAAAGAGTGTTATGATTTTTACCTCTGACAGGAACATTATAACAATGAGAATAAAGATCACTGTGATTGGAAATAGGAGGTAAAACAACTGCGAAAAGACTGAAGAAGGAAGGACACGTACATGCATATACAGGGTGTAAGGGTAAACACCGTTGTCACTCAAACCATGGGCAAAGAAAAAAGTTTCTATCCGACACCGTGCTCGCTAGCGAAACAGCTGACTGACTGAGGGAGGGGTCGCGCTCGCGGCCGTTTAGGTCACGTCCCGCGCCACCCGTGTTGAGATGTAAGTTCGTTCCCCTGGCGCCCTAGGGTGAAAGGGTGAAATACTCTTGCGGAAAAATGTAGATTTTCTTTAAAAAAAAATGTTGTCATTTTACATTGATTTTACGTTTTATAAATTAAACCAAACCACTGGTTTCAAGGATAACGGTGTTTTTCCCTAACACCCTGTATACATATATGTGTACATACATATTTCCATTAACATACTAGGTTGCCATACAAGACACAACACAGCCATTTAACTCCCCACCCCCACAATTAAACTCAACCTTCATCGCCAGAGTCGCGGTCAATTCAATGTCTACAGAGAAATTAATTTTCCGCTCCGAAGGAACCCGAAGTGGGCCGACGTTGGCCGAATCGTTTCAGAAGTTGAAGTAACAATGCTTGATGGACGGTTGTGTTTGATCGCACTAATTTGACCTTTTGAGGTAAATCTAGGTGAATGAAGAAAGGTCTTTTATTTAGAAATAAAGAGGTAAGTACACAATTGCAAGAGATTAAAAAAAAATGGAACCTTCCACCTTGATTCACCTTTTTTATGCGCCAAAGTTTCGGCTTTTCAAGTGCCTGAGTTGGGTCATCTAGACTAATATTACAGAGGTATAATTTGCGAGTTTGTGTGTAGGGGGTAATCTTCTGCGGGAAAGTCCGAAAGGGATACCGAGACCCTTGGCAACAGGCAGTGCAGACTTCTCCCGCTCTGGACGGAGCGATTTGATTATTTCCCACCATCAAAGAAAAAAAGGGGGGTAATCTTCGGAACTTCTGACCCGATTTCAATAATTCTTTCACTGATAGAAAGCTACGCTATTGCCGAGTGCCATAATGTTTCGTGTTAAAACCAGCGGGCGAAATCGAGTTTTAATTTCATAGTTTTTAACCAATCAATTGATTAATTTGTGACCTAATTTAAGTATTGAGCGTCTTATTTATAAACGTTGTTTAAAGTTAAGTAATGATTAGCGACTGTTTAACCGTACATTTTTGACTTAACTTTAAGCAACGTGCTGCTGTTTTTGCTGCCACAAAAACAAAACATTTTTTTAAGAAAAAGATTTATGTAGAAAACTAAGATAACAGTTTATATATTGAAACCTCATTTCTGCCCTTATCCCATGTGAGATTTATAAGTTTTTTGTTCAAAGAAATAGTTCTTTTGTATCCCCAGTATGAAATAAACCCAATAAATGACAATAGTTTGGTCCTAAGGGTTGGTAAGTAATGGGTTATAACCCAAGGGTAAGACATTCTAGAGCTTTGTGTATGATCTAATATGTTCTCCACAAAGTTTTTTACCTCCGAGACAAAAAATCTTCTCTAAAACGCCGGTGGGTTTGTTGAGAAATAGATCCTAACTTTACTTATGAAGTTATAGCTATCTAAAGACAATGTCTATTCTGATACATGAAAGATCTCGACTTATAATAAGTATTGGTCATAGTTTACCTACAGCACGCATAGCATGACAACCATAGAAACGGGTTTTGTCGACGGAAGAATAGACAAAATGACAGATTGCGTTTATCTGTCATTTTGTGCAGGTGTGGAGAAATTCTGAAGTCTCGGATCACGACTTAGGGCCGATTCAACCAAACCCAGATAACTTTTATACCGGGGATAAAATTGACGTCTGACAGTTTTTATGTATAGAAAATAGTCAAAAACTCGCTGGATTAGACTTATACTAGGGATAAAAGTTTGGTCGAATTCGCCCTTAGTAAGAGTCTAAGAGATAGTTCCATAGTAAGAGGGAACGGACGACGTATCACGAACGACCTGCCACACCTTCAGGCTGGACCGCGTTTCGCGATCTATCACTTTGGTTGGTAGAACAGAATATTCTATAAACACCTACTTTTCTGGACGTAAACATAACGTAAATTCGAATGATTTTTTAATCCAAAATAAAACTCTCCTATAACATTATGATTTATATTTCTATACGACAAGCACAATACGTATCACCCGTATATTAATAGTCTTAAAACAATGTGAAATCATGTGCGATACCAGTATTTTCAACAAAAAAAAGTTTTAGCCTTCGTTACGTCGAAGAGCTCGTAGCTACGAGAGTAATAACAACCGCGCGGGTCGATCCATCAGGTTAAGCTATGCTTGCCGGGGTTGTCCGGGGATGGGTGACCACCTCTACTTACCGATACTCCTCCGTATTTCGGAAAGCACGTTACGCCATAAGTCCCGGCTATCATACGTGGATCTTTGACAGTCGTCGTTACGAGTCGTCAGAAGCCTGAAAGTCTGACAAATAGTTTTACTTACTGGGTTGTGGAGCGTCAGATAGGCAGTCGCTCCATGTAAAACACTGGTATTCGCAGCTGCATCCGGTTAGACTGGAAGCCGACTCCAATATATTTGGGAAAAGGTTAGGCAGATTCATTGACATTTACTCCGCGCGTTCGTGCTCGTGCGCAGACCCGTGATTCGAGTACACAGCAAAATTGTAAAAAAATAACAGTTACCATCTTTCATATTGTTCAAACTCTGTTTTATAGTAAAAGATTCATGTTCCATTTGCAACTAAAAGATGGCAATATCTATCGCCGTCAGTGTATTCAATAGAAACGACACCGTTTTCTTTTATTGATAAACGCTCGCAACGCTGTGCTCGAGTGTACTTGTGTACCTACTTGTGCTTGCGAGCACAGACGTACACAAACACAGGTACACTTCGACACAACACAGTTTGAACAGATATCTTGCGAACTACCGGATGTGTTGCGCACTCGAGGAGATTGTCAGCAAATATTGTAAGTTGACTGTACTTGTTTACTTGCGTTGGATTGTAACTATTGTTGTGAGTTTCAGGAAAAATGTATTGGAATGAAAGTAAGCTTCGTTAAAAAAATATTAATTTCTATTGTTTTAATTGGAGTTAGGATTTCAATGTTATCCTGAATGTAATTAGGATACTGAAAAGTTCTGAAATCCCGTGAGTGGGGCAGGTCTATAGTGTAAAAAAGCATAACAGTAGCGTCATTTACAATCAATATTGCCAATAAATAAAACATTTTTTACAAAAAAAAAAAAAACAACCTACTTCCAAAAAAAACATAAAGTGAAAATTACTTAACTTTATTTCGGAATTTGGTGGCAAAAACGAAAATTCAAAACTAAAGGCACCGACTTCCAAAATTAAGGTATTTTTTACTTAGTAGTGTTTTTTTTTGTAAGTTGGTTGTTTATTTTTTGTAAAGAGTTATCAACATAAAGAAATCAACTAAAAATTACCAAGTTCTCCAAGTAAATGTTAATTGAAAAAAACTGAATTCTTCATGGCCTTGCCTTATCAAGTTATCACTTACGAAGTCTACTTCGTGCTGTACCTAGCACAATGTAGACGAATCGATACCAGAATATTGTCTGAGATCTCCAAGATATTGTTCACGTTTGCTCACGTGTCTATCTCAATGTTCCTCACAGCTGTGTTCACACGTGAGTCGCAACGTGACTGCGCCTCAGCTACTGGTTGTTTGTTGTATAAGGGCCCGTTCACACGTACCACAACCATACCACATCGCAGCGAAAACGAAGAAGCGAACATCGTTACCAAATTTATTCCATCCGGAACTCCAAAGTCGAAAGTATAAAGAGGGTGTTAGGGTAAGCACCGTTATCCTTGAAATTAGTGGTTTGGTTTCATTTATAGAACGTATAATCAATGGAAAACAACATTTTTTTTTAAAGACAATCTACTTTTTACCACAAGAGTATTTCACCTTTTCACCCTAGGGCGCTAGGGCAACGAACTTGCATCTCAACACGGGTGGGTGCGACCCCTCCCTCAGTCAGTCAGCTGTTTCGCTAGCGAGCACGGTGTCTGATAGAAGCTTTTTAAAATTTTAATGAAAATAAAGGTGTTTTTTGTTGTTACTCGGATTTATTTTTATTTTTATGTCAACTACCCATGGTTTGAGTGACAACGGTGTTTACTCTTACACCCTGTAGATTTTAACAAACTCCGACGTCGAAAGTATATAGATACCCACACGAACAAATCCTAACAATACACCCAGTTCCACATCGTCATAACACCCATACCTGCGAACGTTCCACGCAATATTGCCCAGAACTATGTAGCTCTGAAACTCAACGCTATGCGCGGTCCAGTTCCTCAACTATTTCAATCAGATAAGCTGGCGTGTTCCGGCGAAGAGTTTGTATGAAATGAGCGTATGTTTGGAGTTTCAGGTAAGTGGGAAGAGGATACCCACGTTTATGAAAGAATGCTTTTACTTTTAATGAAAATTGGAATAGAAAGTGTCTGGCACCCTGAGGGCCGACACAAAGTGACATTCTATCAGCGACCAAATCAAATCATTTTATTTCACATAAACCTACATGGGCACTTATGAAACGTCAGAAGCTAGGTGCACGGTTCCAATTGGTCGTTTCCTATGGAGAAGAGCCGGCAAGAAACTCCACGGTTACTCTTTTAAAAATAATTGGCTGTTACAATATTTTCGAATTACAGTGTTATTAGGTATGGGAGGACAGTGTAGGCCTTTCAAAAAGTACCAGGTAAGTACTTACCAAATTGGAAAATGTTCAACAAATCTACTACAGTCCACTAAGCCTACATCGTTCTCACATTCACAAGATGAAAAAGAATCTAAACAAGAGATAAGTAAGATAATAATATAGTTGAACCACGTCGGTGGTTGGGGTGGTTCAATTCACGGCGGGTCTAACCACTAGGTTATATCACCTGTCCCAGACGGGTGGTTCGATTCCCAGTGGGGGCAAAACTTTCGACCACCATCTTATCCAAGTCTGTTGCAATAACAACAATGTTAAAAGCATTGTTGTAGCTCGCTTCCACCTTCGGCCTGGTCATTACTTACCATCAGGTGAGATGCAGGGCAAGAGCTTCACCGTTGTGGTAAAACAAAAAAAGGTAGTGATGATGGAAAAGTAAAAAATGCATGGGACTAACATCAGCTACAGAAAATCTTATGTCCATCCCTGGTATGTAATAATATCAGGCAAAATGTTTTGTTCACTTGTCCCAATTTTTTGGGTTCCGTAGTAAACAAGGAACCCTTATAGTTTCGCCATGTCCGTCTGTCCGTCTGTCCACGGCTTAGCGCAGAGACCGTTGATACTAGAAAGCTGTAATTTGGTATTGATATACATATCAACGACGCCGACAAAGTGGTAAAAAAAAATACGTAGTACCTCCCCTACCCGTAAAGTGGGGATGGTTTTTTTTTTCTCGTCAATTCCATGGTGTGGGGTATCGTTGGAAAGGTCGTTTAAAAATAATGTGAGTTTGTGCAAACTATTTTTGGATGCAGGGATCCGTTTGCGGAATATTAAGCTTTAAAGTGCTAATTTTTGTTAGGGCCAAGTGTCCTCCCCCCTGCCAGCTAAATGGTTTGGTTTGGATATGTGAAAAAAATCACAGCCGAAGTATATATAACGAAATTAAAAGGAAAACTATCACCGCTACGTAGGCTCCACAAATTAATGAGTAATAATCGACCAACTTAAATTTGCAGCTGTAAAAACATTTCTTCATTCTTCCATAATGTCAATCAATAAACTAAACTAATAATAATAAACTTGTTCTCCGATACAGAATGTATCGGAGAACAAGTTTTTCAACTACAATGTTAAGTTTGTTTTATAAATTCACCCCAACTACGGAACCCTTCATTGTGCATGGTACGACATGCTCTTGGCCGGTTTTTATTAAAAATTTCTATGATTATATTTCTGCGTGATATTAGGTTATAAAGGACTCTCCCTTTAGTATCCTCATCATGAGAATAGGGTCATCTATTCTTATATCAATCTGCCTAATTATAGCATTGGGTATATTACGATAACCCAATATTGATTGTAGGATGACCTTGGACCTTTAAAGTACCTATTTCTAAAACCACCGCTCTGGGAACGGTCCTTTGTAATCTAGTAAGTATTCTATTAAGATTTTTTTATTGCAAAAACTTTTTACAAAAAAAAACAACCGACTTCCAAAAAAACACTAAAAACGTGAAAAATAACTTAATTTCGGAAGTCGGTGTCTTTGCTTTTCAATTTTCGTTTTTGCCACCGACTTCCGAAATAAAAGTTATTTTTCACGTTTTAGTGTTTTTTTGGAAGTCGGTTGTAATTTTTTTTGTAAAAGTTTTTTTTTTTTTTACCTTTTTGAAGAAGTCGGTTAAAAAGACTAATGCAAAAGAAAAGATTAGCCTCTGTTGAGTAGTGGTAAGACCGCCTGTCTTAGACCCAGAGGTCCCGGGGTTCGATTCCCAGCGCGGCAGCGGGGGCAACATTGTCTGCTCGGTTTGGTTGGTTTCAGGGCTTGTTCCAAGTCCGACTGGCTAGCTACCACTATCCACCATCTTATCTAAGTCAGTCGCCACAAGAACAATGTTCACAGTTTTGTTTGTGTTTCAGCAGATAGAGGTAAGATACCAGTTCCTCTGTGGTTGAGGATTCAGGGTGAAGCTCGGTTCCACCTTCAGCCTGAGCATTACTTACCATCAGGTGAGATGAAAGCCAAGAGTTTCCACGTTGTGGTTATAAAAAAACCGGCCAAGTACGAGTCGGACTCGCGCACGAAGGGTTCCGTACCATTATCTATAAAAACGGCAAAAAAATCACGTTTGTTGTATGGGACCCCTTACATATTTATTTTATTCTGTTTTTTTTGTATTTATTGTTATAGCGGCAACAGAAATACCTACATAATCTGTGAAAATTTCAACTGTCTAACTATCACGGTTCATGAGATACAGCCTGGTGACAGACAGACAGCGGAGTCTTAGTAATAGGGTCCCGTTTTACCCTTTGGGTACGGAACCCTAAAAACGACATCAAGTTTTATTATATTTCTAAACTGTTTAGGGTTAATATAATTAAAAATCTCTAATAAACTCTTCTCATCATTTATCATCGTCCAGCTCTCATCCCCATGTGGGCCCGTACATTATATCTTTTTCTTCATACGTCTCTTTCAGTAGTCATCATAGGATTTGCCCTCTTTTCAGCCATATTAATATCGTCATTCACACAAACCATTCATCCTTTCATTATTCTTCCCCGTTTCGCCTAAAAACCCCTCAATCAATCAATTCAATAAAATCAATATCAATTCAATCAATTTCAATTTTACGAACCACTTTCCACAAAATAAGGCTAAAACAAATCCTCCATCCTTCACCGTATCGTCTGAACAATTCCGTACAAATCCTCTAATATCGTTGATACCGGAAAATCGTCCGTGATCGGTGAAATCCGCATGAGTCCGCGACCCACTGATTGTACTGCGAGATATCTGGCCGTTTGGCCGTCTGACGGACTGTTATCGTGTTACTGGCAACGTATGCCATGCTGCTGGCAGATCCGAATTGAATTCTTATGAATATGGGTACGATTTCAATCTTTATAGGGGTTTGTGTGAGTTTGAATTTTGTAGAAGATTATCATAGGATCCGCCATATTAAGTAACAGTTAAGTTAATTGACTATCAACATAAAATGTCCGTATTTTTACCCGACTACGGCGAAGAAAAAAGGAGGGTAATGATTTTGACCGGTATGTATGTATGTATGTATGTATGTTCATCCGTTCCGTCATATCTTCTAAACGACTCATCACAATTTGACAAATGAGGTATCGTTGGAAGCGTCTTGATCGTCCGCTGGTTATAGGCTATGGGACGTCACATTAAATGGCGCCCTCTAGAGGACATAAAGTCAGGTACAACAAAAAAAATTGTTTAGTCGTACCATGTTGGGTATCAAATGGCTTAATGAGCACATTTCAAAAATATATATATTATTAAACCTCCGGAGAAAAAAATCCGGAGTCACACGTAATCTGTTCGATTTATGCCCTAACGCATGTGACTCCGGATTTTTAATTTGTCTGTCTGTGGGGTCTTGTTTATACCTTTTTAGTCGTAGTTGGGTTTTAGTTTTTATTACTTATTTTTTTTTAAATATATTTACTGTGTCGATTTACTTAATAAATAAACTCTCTGACTGTACTTGGATATTATTATAAACATCCGTATTATAGTTGGAAACATTAATTGTTAGGTACTAAATTATCCAAATCGGTAGGTACCAAACATTTTTATTTTTCCGTGAGGAAATCCTCATGGATACCGTCTGGGAAGAACGGAGGGTTCCTCTTCCTCATCAAAGATTTCAAAACTATTGTGGGTTATTTAATATTTAACATAAGATAAACATAACAGTATCACACCTGTTGTCCCCGAGCAGAGATATACCCATTTTCCCGCATTTCGCGTTTAATATTGAAGTCTAATCTTATTACATGTTTGGCGCAAAGCTCTACCCATATTAATCTGATAAATTAGTGTGATACTCCAGCTATAGGATATGCTAGTTATTTTAACATGAGGTAGCCTTCCGTGCACATGGAAAATGGTGATATTTACGTGAATATGTATGAGAATAGTCCCACTCCAAACTTATTTCAATTATAAATCCTATCAAAATTTTAAGTGGGGTTAAATTGCCCTCCTCCCCATTCTGTGTGTATGCAAATTATATTTTAATGAATCTCATCCACACTGAGGCAGGAAAATTATGGTTCTGTTAACAAATCCTTTGACTCTATGAGCGAAAGTGAGAATAAAAGAAAACGTACGAATCTTGATCCAAAATGCACGGAAATAAACGGAATCCGTGTGGAAATTGAGACATCGCAGTGAAACGTCGGAGTTGAGCTGATCCCAATTCCAGATATCTGCGATTACAACTGGACGGATGACTGTCCGGTGTCCGGGATATGTCCGGCTGTCGTCCGGGACACGTCCGGAAGCGTACGTACACGGAAAAAGTAGAGGCAGAAGTCTCGAACAATTTGGAAAGATAAAACCAAACAGGATAAAAAATTCACATCTCCTGGAACTTGAAAACATTATTTATTCAACTAAAAGTTTCTGAATATTTCCCGAGTAATGGAAAGGAAACGAGCTGATATTTATTAATGTTTAGATGGTCATTTTCAAAATAAATTATATGTATTTGATATACAAACGAGAGTTCCAAAATTATCCCACGGGAACGATCCCATAATCAAGATGAGTAGCAATTAGTATTTTTTCAAAAATATTACAGTTTCGATATCGTTACTATTTTATTATATGTATAGAGTATGGATTGTATGGATGTAGATTTGCAAGCAGATTCCATAGGGAATAGATTAGATGTTTGTAGGTGGGTTGATTTTAGAGTACCTAACTTGGTGGTAACCTTCGATAGACTCTCAAGGAATTTACTAATGCCTATCATAAAATCAAAGTTGAAATATCTGTAGTACCTTTCGAATGGCCACGTTTTTCATAATCGTGTTGAATGGAGTTTCTGGATTTAACAATTTAGTGGCTTGCAGTACAAATGGACTGCGGGGAATCTTTATAGATTTGACCTGAGATTCCGCCAGAGGGCCGCGGTTGGCAGATCAGACGAATTGACTGGCTTGTCGATTCGGCCCGACGCGACAGTTTGAGTAGCTTGGATTTACCTGCCGCGTTAATTTTCGTGATCCTCTTCTCGATTAAAATTTACCCTGTGAATTCTGTCATACCCTGTACATATTGGTAGAGCAGTGGTGGCCCAATGGTAACGGCCGCGAATTACGAGTTGTAGGTCGTAGGTACAAACCCTGACAGGCGCTTTCGTCACCGTTGCTCTCAAAACGGTGAAGTTAAACATCGCGAGGAAACCAGCATGTTCTAGAACCACAAATTAGAAGACATGCCAACCTGCACTGGGCCCGCGTGGCGGATTACTGCCCACTTCGTCCCAGCAGTGGGTCACATTATAGGCTGATTATGTAGATTACTGTCTTTTTCCATGGGTATTATAAACTTATCTTGTTTATTTATAACAGTAGCGCCATCAATGTTTCGCTTTGTGAAGTACCTATTTTAGGGAAGACAAGTCTAGGAAGGAGCTCCACTGTTTTTCATTTTCACGGACTAACTATGTGTTTGCGCTGGCGAAACACAACTAAACATGTTGAGTCTCTAGTTCCTGTCAAAAATTGTATGGAACATTGACAGAAAATAGAGATTTCAACATGTTTTGTTGTGAATGTTTCGTCAATGCACAGTAAGAGTGTCTAATGGATGTATTACTGAGTGTCATAAAAACGGATCATAAAAACGGATAATTTTAATGTTTACCTTCTCGGCAAAAGAGTTACTTAGAGGTCGGAATCATTATTCACTACTATTCAAATCTGACATTGTAAGTCCACAAAACTTGTAGAACGGATGCTCTTAAAAATACCGTCTTCTTTTCAAATAGCTACTAACATTTATCTAGCCAAGTCACTACTTAATTTGTACTCACAAGATAGGTCTTGTAAAGTACGAACTATCTAAGGATTTAGAGAAATGTTAGTCTATTGTCTAGTACTAATGGATCGCTGGAATCTCCGCAGTTTCAACTGAGGTTTGAGCTCCAAGCACTAAGTGATAGATTAGGGGATCTGTCGGCAGGCTTGTCGGGATTTCAGTTGATAGAACTAACGGCCTACAGTATTCCGTACGTAGGGGGTTTACACATATTTATTAGTTGTGTTAAGCCTCGTTCAGATATCGACGTTATCTGGGATATATGCGTATAACAATTTCTATGAAAACGCGCGCGACACTACGCACATGAACGACCAGTCGCGCCGCGACACAGAAAATACTTTCATATGTCTCTTGTGTATCGCGGTGATATCGCCGCGAAGCCATAAAAAAAATGTTCCTATGGTGCCGCCATGCCAGCGCGTCGCGATGCCTGTGGCGCCCGCGATATCATGGCGCGCTAGTGTGAAAGGTGTTGCGTGGCGACAATATCGCAGAATCGACACAAACTAGCACAGCATTAAGTTGATACAAATAACGTTAAGCACTAAAGTCCTCTGGGGATCAATAGTTGGCACATTGTGCAACTGTGAGCCAATTTTGTTTTAAAACAACTTTGCGTGCGATCGAGCCTGTCAGCAAGTTGTAGTGATGGGAATCTGCCTTGTCGTCTTGTCGATATTTAAGCTTCCTAACGCAGACATGTTGAATTAAAAGTAAACTGCAATAACTAAAATAAATAAATTCGTGAAAAATGGCGAAAAAAATTAAAGACTTCACCGGTGTACGTTTAGGTAGCCAGGACAATTAGGACAATTATAACGTTGCTCTTTCTTTAAATACTTTATGCTAACCCCGAAAGGGGGTCATTGTATACATAAAAAAAAACAGCTGTTCCATACATTTTGTCGATTTAAGTGAACGCAAATGTAAGGAACAGCAGATTTTATTTCGCGATTTCAATTTTGGTCCCATAGAAAAAGTTGTTCAAAATGATGAGTACAATGACCCCTTTTCGGGTTTAGCATAAAGAAAAAATAATGTTGTATAATCATAAGGTTATATTAACGTCATCATAAGTAGGTAAGTCGTCAATTGATAAACTACCACATACTAAGTTAATATTATAAGCGTACGTATATCTTCGTTCGTTAGTAGGTACGGTGCCGAATTAATCGAAAATCAATGCATGCAAGGCGCGTCGATTTATAGCAGAAGTTTTGGCGTTGAAAGTCGTCGCCATTTAAACTGCTGCACTTGTGAATAATGTATGGGGGTAAAGTTTTTAAATATTTAAAGAAAACTATGGGTACTTTTTATTTTTAGTTTTTTTTCACTGAAAATTTCTCAATGCTATGTATATTGGCCCACAAAACTGCTTACGCAGTTTAACTGTGAGATCGTTGAGTCTCTCTTACAGTAAACATAATATCAGGTACATCTATAACCTATAGGTATCTACCTACTTAACACGTTCACATAGAATCCAACAAATATTTTTTAAGAATACGTGCAAATTTTCTTCTTGTCTGATGTTAGCAGGCAAAGTATTCAATAAATGGGGAATGCGTTTTTTTAAAGTTCTGTCGCCATAGTAATTACTTACTTATATCTGTTATAGCATCTTTGTAAATGGTAGGTACTTACCTACCTATTCCAACCTATTCTGCACCTAATTATACTTATTTCTTTGTCTTATCTTTATCTCAATCTGACCGTGTTCGTATTTCTTATTTTAACATAAAATATATCCTATACACTCGGCCGCACTGTAGCTTACCATTATTAAAAGAATATCACGGAATTGGTCGTCCCAAGATTACCCCCCCTACATACAAACTCACCTTTATAATATTAGTATAGATTTTATTGCATCAAAATACTCGTTAAATTCTTGTTACAAAAACAATCGATACATCGACATTTTCCATCACTCTGTCGGTGTCGACAGTCAAGTATTTAGCGAGTTAAGGACTGCGCATCACTGATCGTCAGAATTTCAAGCGTTCGTTGGAACTTCATAGCTTTATCTATACAGACGTAGACATGCAGTCAGGTGCTTAAAGTATTCATACCTGTAGCGTAGTTTGCGTGCATGAGGTATCGTTTGCACATAGAATAGATACTTGATCTAAAATATTCGAGGATGTGGTGGCAACTGCAAAGAATCTTGCTAATACTTAGGAGAGTCGGTGAAATATTTACACAGCTTCTTTCAATACGTACCTATAATATTTTAAGTGATTATAATCATAGTATTAAGCATTATATAATATTGTAAGGTTTAAGGAAAAAAAAAAAAAACTCCTAACAACAAAAATGGTACCTCCTCCACCTGTCATGTCAAGGAACTTTGGTAAGCTTGGGGTCGGCTTCCAGTCTAACCGGATACAGCTGCTAACAGTATGTGGAGCGACTGCCTATCTGACCCCAGTCAGACAACCCAGTAACTGGGTAATACGATACCCCTTGGTACGACTGGTTGTCAGACGTTCGGGCTTCTGACGACCCGTAACGACAATCAAAGATTCACGAATGACAGCCGGGACCAACGGCTTAACGTGCTTTCCGAGGCACGGAGGAGTCTCGATATGTAAAGATGGTCACCCATCCACGGACCAACCCCGGCAAGCGTACCTTAACCTGATGGATCAACCCTCTTTAAATAAAACGGTTATTGTTAAATAATCTATTTCAGATTGCAGGTTTACACATTCAATAAAGGAAACAAAAAACCATATATATTCTGTAGGAAACCGCGCGTACTTCCACTCGTGGTCCCATAAAACACTATGTGAACAAAACTTAAGGTCAACCTGTTGCTTCAAGGATTCGACTTAATCTTTATGTCACAGACTATAAAGCTGGAATGATCCTTTAAAACATTGGTTTTAATTTTATTTTCTAGAGTTTCCAGATCACCGTGACTTCGGGAATAAATGATCTTCAGACCTCTTGGGTGCTCTTTAAAACTAAGGCTTTAATTAAAACTAATGATCTCTTGTTAAAAATGACATCACGTTTGTATCCCTTACGGGTCAGCTAGAGTTATACCTATAGTACAGTTACAAAAACTAGTATGTATTCACTTAGCAACTTTTAAAAGTGATTTTCTCGTATTGCATCGACTGTAATTTGATTTTATAACGAACATAGTATTTTGGGACCCATATTATTATAAAATATGTATCATCTCAAAGTTCA
Organism: Lithophane ornitopus; assembly: GCA_948473465.1. Classification (NCBI taxonomy): domain Eukaryota; kingdom Metazoa; phylum Arthropoda; class Insecta; order Lepidoptera; family Noctuidae; genus Lithophane; species Lithophane ornitopus. The sequence continues at coordinate 15,972,313 of OX419626.1, forward strand.
ACAACACAATCGTTATTCCACGTGAAAATCGATATTTTGCTGAGTGTATACATGTTTTTGCCCATCTATATTTCGCCAGTTATATTTAGGTAAGTCCCATGTAATGGGGGGCGAGCCTATTGCCATCAACCGGGTACAAATCCAGACTCCAGACTGCTACTGAGAAACTCTAGATGGAAAAACCCAACAACACTTCGCCCAACCCGCGAATCGAACCCAGCACCTCTTGCTCAGCCGTTTAAAGTGCTTGCGATCACTAGACCAACGAGGCTCTTGTAAAATAAAATAAAACAGTAAAGGGTTACAAATTACTCTTGAGTACAGTCTTTATGAGAAATCCCAAGATAACGATAGGTACAGTTAAAATTCTCCCCCCGTTTACAAAATAGCTGTATCCTGAATGCAAATAATTTGAAGAGCGTAGCTGTCTAAAGTATGGTTATAAAATATAAAATCTTTATAGTCTCGCAGGGACCCAATCCGATTGACGAGGAATTTGCTTGGAGACTGCCAAGCCTGTTTTGATTGAACACGTTAGTAACTTTTATTAAGAAAAATCTACTTTGTAAAACTTAAATTCACTGATAGACAGCGCACAGCCTAAACCGCTGGACCTTTATGCATGAAATTTTGCACAAAAGTTCCTTTTATAACGAAAATGAGCACCAAGGAAGGATGATAGGGGGATGGGGGGATAAAAGTTTGTAAGGAAGTTAGTCATTTTTATCGATGTGAAATTATCCCATCGGTAAAACAGCACACTGCTTGTTAGGTGTTAAATCTGGGTTTAGTTAAAGTGAATGACTGATACGGGAAGATGGTATTTTCTTTTTTCTGAAGAAAATATGAAATATGAAGGATGATAAATGGTTTAAGTGGGCAATTGGTCTGCGACTACCTATAGTTATCACGTTCTGTTTTTAATTGAAGCATATTTAAGGTTTCATAAAACACTAAAATAAAAATACACCTAACACGTTTGTATGGGACAGTTTTAAAGCGAACGATCATGATGCAGCAGAGGCAGGATCCAAAGTGACGAACCTAGTTTTAACGTATTTCTAGCCACAAATAATATACTTCCACTAATTGATTAAGAACTTGACGGCGCAGCCAGTGGCGCCATCTAGTTTAGTTACAGAGTTACTGGAATCATCGAAAAGTTCGGCTAAGAGTGACACTGGCAGGTGACAGGCACTCTAGCAGAGCGACATGGCGATGGTTGCTTGGCGGTCTTCTCCTGATGACAGAAATCAGAGATGAATACTACTTAGTCTGTGCAGAGATGATATGAAGGGTGTCGTACCACATCCACGATGAACTGTTATATTCCGTCGCCATCCTGATGTTATTGAATTTGCTGAACCCTCAGACCAAATAAAAAACCAAGACAGAGCACTGTCAACAGTGTCGTGAGGCCGGTTTCGTAATCATTGTGTGCACATATTTTGGTGTAGTTTGATTGTAAATGGTAGTAAATGTGTGCGTTTTAGCGTGTATGCACAGAGCGGTGGTGTAGTTTTGGCATGCTTCACTGTTTTGTTTATATTTGGTCTGAGGCGGACCCTAATACGATAACCAGTTCTGGTAAAGGTATTCTGGTAAAGGTATCCTGCACCGTTATACTTATTAGTAATGGCACTACTAGTCTTTATACTCATAAAAAAATTAATCGTAACCCAATTTGAAATTTACGTCACTTTAACGTTAAAATAATTCAGTTCGGGGGCTCAATCATAAAGTGGGGCTGTAAATATAAAATGTTATGTTCTCTGAGGGGCTCTCAATCGAAGGCCCCTGAACATTATTGCTGGAGAGTCAACCGCACAATACCGTTGTGACCACCCTTGCTTGGTGGGGTGCAAGTTATGAGAGAAAGCCCCATCTCGAACTGTGCTATAATATGTCAGGACTTTAGAGGTATGAGAAACAGGGTGTAAAGTTCACTTATCCTCTATATAAAGGGAGGATCCTCCGACCAGACGGGTTTTGTGTTTGGCGGGCAACTGCCCTACGATTGCGTCTTCGCGGGATCTTGTATATATTATGTTGATCGCGCGGTAAACACTAATTGCGCGATGTAGGATTTTGTGTGACGTCAGATGCATAGTTCTCATATGGCGATATAGATGCCGCCACAGGGCTTTATTTTGTGATTATCTGCCCTGACTCTAATAACCACTTATTGAATGTTCTACAATTTTTCAAACTTCCTTGCCGAATGCAAAGATACATTTTGCTTTCATTGTCAAATCTACTCTTACCTTTATCGTGTTCATTTCCTCTATTCGTTCATAAACATACCTAATAATTACCTTCAAAAATCTCTCTGCTCTCGCTCATAACTCGAACCATCTCGAGTCACATAAAGATGTGTATTAAGCCCACTTGTCCTTGCTGAAACGTTCCGTAACTCGGTAAGGCTGCAAAAGGCTTCTTTCTGTAAGCCCTAATGAATAGAATTCAGCATTTAATGACGAGGCAAATTAATGTGCCTTGTGTACGGGACGCCTTTTGTATGGTGTATGAAAACCGCCCAAATTAGGTGAAGGTTTGGGGCAGGTTATTTTGTTTACAAGAAATAAATGTGTGTATACAAACACAAAACGCGTGTGTGTTGTTAAAGAATTCCGGTAATTTATTTGCTTAGATTTTTTTAGCTGTTTATTGTTTGGAAAGTATCTTAAATGAGTAAAGAGTAAAATGACAGTAAATAGGGTTATCGGTAAATAAGCTTTGAAAGAGCTCATTTCATTGAACAAATATATAATTTGAATCGGTAGCAAGAGCTCAATTGTGTTTCAGGCCGCGTCCTAACCAAAGCGGTATTTTGTTTGGCGAACACGAACTCGTGGTCGCGCCTAAAGGGGTACCTTCCTGTTTTCCCAACAATTTGTGACATATGAACTCGACGATCGCGTATTCGCGAGAGGGGGTTCTATGACGCAACTGATCGCTTTGGTTAGTACGCAGAGTCTAAAATTCACTTTTGACATTTTTATGTAATTCGATTCGCCCCAAAAACTCGACTCTTCAGAGTAAAAATGTTTAAAACAAACGCGAAACTCCATAACCCAGTCCTATGGTAGTCGGTGCGAAATACCGCCGTCATTTAGAACCCTTCACTGGCAGTTCATTTAAACTTGTGAAATATTCGCACAACTTCATAAACTTCTGTTTTTCATTGAAAACACTCTCCCTGCGAGTTTCGTTTGTTTCATTAAGAAGGGCAATTTTTCGGGCCTGGCAGGGTTTTCAGGGTGTTGGAATTTGGGATAAGTTGGATTGAGAGGAAAAAAGTTTTAAACGATGCTTTGGGAAGTGTAATTAAAACCAAAAGGTGAAATACCACCGACTATGTCTGTTCTGTGCTCGTAGACGCATGTTGTTTATTTTATTTTTGTATTTTGAAGTGAAAACTTTTCGCGGGTTGAGTGATTTTTCTAATGGGATAAATTTATGGATCTGCGTCACCGACGCGCCGTAGTGCAGTACTATAGAATCTAGATGGCGCTAATACTAGTTTTAAGTTTTCACTTCTGTCGGCATCCATGACTACCATTTTTTTTTCTTTATTAGTTACTAGCTGTGCCACGCTGTTTCACCCTCATAAATCTCGATCCCATAGGAATATCGGGATAAAAAGTATTCTATGTCCTAACCCAGGTCATGGTCTACCTAATCGGTTCAGCCGTTTTAGCATTAAAGCGTAACAAACAAACAAACTCACTTTCGCATTTATAATAATTATTATAGTTAGAATTAAGATTTGACTTAACTTAATTATCTTTTCGTATGTCTTGTCTTTGTGACGAATTAACCTATTTTTCATGCGATAAACAAATGCCTATTTTATATTCTTTTGTAATAACATTTTTCTTTCCTTTTTCAGGTAAGTGAAGTTCCAAGTTAAATAAAGTATTGGCGTATGTAGGTAAGTCAGACGGTCAAGTCTTTTATACCTCCGTAAGATTGTCAGACTCTGTGACTGTCAGATTTTTAATCCGGTCTGACATGTAAATAAGTCGGATGAATGTTCTGTGGTATTGACATTACCACGGATTAAAAATGCTGAGTTGGTAAAGCAGATAAATTGCCTTTTTGTGACGAACATATTTTTACTGTGACTGTACACACGGCTACACATCAAGCTATACATTTCCAGTTCATGCTGATCTCGCATTGTATAGGATGTCCGTACAATGCGAGGTCAGCTTATACTGGAAATGTATAGCTTGATGTTTAGCCGTGTGTGTACATCGCGAGAATGCATTCTGGCCTTTGTACTACAGTACTTTGTAATAAGTGGCGTATTCATTAAAATAAATAAATAAAAATAAAAGCGGTGAATTCTTTTCCGTTATCAAATTCCAATAATGAAATACCCTTTTCTTTAATGAAATTCCATAAATTACTTGGAAAAACAATCAGACTGACATTGTATCCGTTCGTCGAGTTTTTGTCGATTTTTCTCGACACCCCCAATTTTCGCGGGGGGATTAATTCTCATTCATTTTTATTCTCATCCGGGTTTCAACCGGCACCAGGGACCCGGATAAATGATCGCCCTGGCTGGTACTAAAACGGTACTTTTTTTTTTTTTTTTGTAAAACCCTAATAATGTAGAGGCGTTGTAATGGCTAATTTTGACGACTTTTAGAGCTGACGATTATTTATATAATGGCCATACTTACTTTAGTAAATACAAAGAATAATCTAAATCGAATAATAATTAAAAGTAACTTTATATGTTAATAAAGTTGGTCAAAATTAAATGTTAACAAACCAACAACAATATACAACATTTTATTATATTCCCATCTTTGCCAAACTTTCACTACATGACAATAGAATTGTTCCCCTATACATAAGTAGGTTGCTCGCTTGAAGTTTTGGCTAGAGTCATAAAGTAAAAGTAAGTATATATAAATAAAGTAAGTAAATAATGTGAGACTTCATCTAAAATGTTTACAAAACTTTTACATTAAGCTATGCAAACGTTTTATTGAAAGCTTTAACAAAAACTTACGAGCCTGTAGACGATGCGACGGGGACGTTTTGTTGTGTGTAGTGTGGTGGTGGTGGTAGACATTGGTAGCGCCTTTATATAGTAATAAGGGTGCTTTTCATAGTGCTAGTGTAACCACTAATGTGCAGTTGACTGTATGTTTATCAAAACGTCAAGCAAGGTGACAACGACTTTTTTTTTTAATAACAATACTTTCAGAAATACTTTATTCAACCTATGAACAGTTTTGATTTCAAACTCTACACTGAAAATGACAATATTTTGAAACGTTTAAGCAAATTTTTTTTTTATAATATTATCGTAGCGTAGTCATATCGTGAATAATAAAAAGTTTATTTCGGCCATTAAATCTGCTTCGTAATCTGAGGAATACATCGTACAAGCTCGCAAAGAATTTTAATTCCCTTTATTATAAACGCCGCTAATATTTTAATTTTCAAAGTCACTTTAGCAAAACATAATTAGGTAAGCCGGCAACAAAATAAGCAATATTTCTTTATTAATGATTTAATTAATTAGCTTTAGTAATTAAGAACTGTAAAATATTGCTTCATTTTATAGGGAATTTATCTTGTGAACTTATAGGTTAAATTATTATGCTTTGAAAGTTCGATATTTGAATAATGACAGCTGTCAAACGCAACTTTTTTGTTCATTAATAATATTTTCGCTCAACCTCTAACTGTCATTAACAAGACAATAGAATTTTAATTGTTATCGGCCTTTAGAATGCCGATCGACAGTTGAGCGGAGTTGCACATTCGCGTTATGAGGCATAATGTACTGTTTTAATACAATTCAAAATTAGGTATTTGGGTTATCTAATCTAACTAATATTATAAACGCGAAAGTTTGTAAGTATGGATGGATGGATGGATGATTGTTACTCTTTCACGCAAAAACGACTGAACGGATTTGGATGAAATTTGGCACACAGATAGTTTATAACCTGGATTAACACATAGGACACTTTTCATCCCGATATTCCCACGGGATCGTGCCTTACGCGGGTGAAACCGCGGGGCGCAGCTAGTTTGAAATAAATGGTTTGAGTTCGAGTTTTGAGTTTGAATATTTGAAGCATTATTGACACACACATACAAACATAAATGTTTACAAAACAAAACACACATCGCGTCAAGAGCAGAAACAAATGAAAGTAATGAAACTTAAAAATCACGTGACGTGATTTTGTTTTTCCAATGTCGGCGAAATTATTTTTTTAGTAGTAAAACATCTCTTAAAACTTTTTAGCGTTCAATGCAGTTGCTAAATGAAAATAATTAATCGACTAAGCTGTTTTTGATCGGGACCTGTACTTTAAACATTTTTTACTTCGTTTTCGCCAGAGTTAATTAACATTTCATCAAAGTTTATTATTATTTAGCAAGCTCTAGCTAGAAGCTATTATTTATTGTAATTATAATAAAGGAGCCATGAGGTCCTGGGTTCGGTTCCTAGGTCAGACAAAGTGTTATTGGGTTTTTCCATCAGGAATTTTTAAGCAGGAGCCCGAAGCATGGATTTGTACCCGATTGATGGCAATAGGCTCGCCCCTATTACATGGGACTTTGTAACTGGCGAAATGTGGGTGTACTAGGTAGGTACACCTCTGCCTAACCCTTCGGGGATTACAGGCGTGATGTTTTATGTTATAATAAAGTTGTTAAGTTAACGTAATGATTTTAATATCTAGAAGAAATAAAAAAACAAATAATTAAAAAAAAATACAAAACTATACTTAAATATTTTTTATTTTGACAGGTCTTGTTTTTCATTTATTACAAAATCTTTCCGTTTTTCTAATAGTTGTCAGCTGTCACTTAAAAAGCTTGATACTAAAAACTTCCTAGTATTTTCCATTTCGTTTGTTCCTAAGGAACCCTGTGACTGTTTCTGAAAATGAGAAATGTAAATCTTCGTATTCCTCGTCTGGGTAAAGCAGAATTAATCTGAAATGAAACGAAACATATTTAACACGACTGATGTTCTCTGATTATCGTATTCTTGTTATTGATAATAGCAGCCTTTTTTCACACAAACTAAAGAGGTCCGATTCTGATGGAATAAATTCATCACAGATTTATTTTACAGTCACAAGCACTAATATGTATACACTTAGAAACTTTCAAAACTGATTTTATCCTACTGTATTAATTGTAATTATATGTTTGAACCCCGGTTAGTATGATATAGGTCTTATCTCAAAGTTGTAATCGCAATTCGGCGAGAAAATTGCTATTTAATTTTGCTTAGTGTATACATATTTTTGCTCGTGACTGTACCTACTTACAAAACTGAACCTATTTCTGGTCTGTACATTTTGAAAAATATATAATATATTCTCTTGTGAAAATACAATTAATTTTAAATTACACCGCAAATAAAAAACCGGTCAAGTGCGAGTCGGACTTGCGCACGAAATGTTTCGTACCATTATCTATAAAACGAGCAAAAATATCACGTTTGTTGTATGGCAGCCCCCTTAAATATTTATTTTATTCGGTTTTTTAGTATTTGTTGTTATAGCGGCAACAGAAATATCACGGTTCATGAGATACAGCCTGGTGACAGACAGACAGACAGACAGAGGAGCCTTAGTAATAGGGTCCGTTTTACCCTTTGGGCACGGAACCCTAAAAACGTTACCAACTTAGATACGCGCCACAAAAAGACAGGAAAACACAATGGCAATAAACAATAAAACACTTTTATGTTTGTTTTTTATAACACGCCTTCATTCCTTAATTTACTGACGAATACAATTTAACCTCAAGTAACCTTCAGTAAAATTTTCACGAGCAAACCTCTTCTATTTTAACGGTTATTGCATTGAAATATGGCGCCTGTCAGACCGAGTTTACCTCTAAAACTTCGCTATTGTTATTTCCATGTTATCTATTTTCATCGGTCGCTTCGCCTTTCAAACATTTTATAGATCTTACGACCTTTCGTACTTGGCTTTTAGTTTTCCCAATTTACTTGATGTTTTTAGGTTTACTTTGAAAGAATTTTAAGAAGGTAAACTTTCTCTTTGCCGTCGCGAAAACAGTTCGGGATTTATTTGAAACATAATCGGGTCAGGATGCGGAGGAGTATAAAATATTTAAGAGCGCTCATCCTAAAAGTTGGCAAAGTCGTCGCAAATAGCCGTCAAATATTTATGTGTTTTCATTAATTTGGCAATATTACTGAATGGTAATATGAAATATCGCTAACTAGTGAACTAGAATATTAATAATGAATACAGTGAAGCATGGTAAAACTAAACCTCCGCTCTGTGCATACACGCTCACACGCACACATTTACAACCAGTTACAATCATACTACACCTGATTACGAGCACACATGTTTATGGAACTGGCCTCACGTCACTGTTGACAGCGCTTTGTCTTAGTTTTTTATTTGGCCTGAGAACTCTAATGCCAATAAAACAAGGTTCAAAAACTTGAAAATAAAAGATACCAAATGGCTGAATGAAAGTTATGACAGTGTCAAAGTGTCAAATAGATATTTCCCTGTGTTTAAAAACACAATTCAATATGGACGCTTTATCCAAATTGTAAGGCCGCCGTTTGGGATCACTACATGATTGCTTAGTGCTCAAAATAACGGTGAATAGATAGATAGAAAACTTTTTATAATGTTCACACTTTTTAGAATGACAAATAATAAATGTAGAAATTTTACATACGGTGACATAATGGGCGGTCTTACCGCTAAAAGTTATCTTTTAAAGACAACTGTTGGATAGATGAAAGGGAGAAGGAGAGCCAATACTATACAACATTATTTTTTCTTTATGCTAAACCCGAAAAGAGGTCATTGTACTCATCATTTTGAAAAACTTTTTCTATGTCTTTAAATCGCGAAAAAAAAATAGCTGTTCTATACATTTGTGTTCACTGAAATCGACAAAATGTATGGAAAAGCTGATTTTTTTTTCGCGATTTCAATGTTGGTCCCATAGAAAAAGTTGTTCAAAATGATGAGTACAATGACCCCTTTTCGGGTTTAGCATAAAGAAAAAATAATGTTGTATAAAACAGTAAATACCTGCGCAACGGTATCTTCGCCATGAAGGTTCGCAGCTGGGTGGTGTACGGCAGCGCGAAGTTTTCCGCTGCGTCCACGTGTTGGACTACGTCGTATGCCCACTCAGACCATTGGAAAAGCTTAGCTGGGTGTTCAAAAGAAGGTTTAGGCAGGTTTTAATAGAACAGAATCATGAGAAAGTCATGAGCTCGAAAAGTCTGACAACCAGTCTAGGATTGTGGAGGAGAAAGAGGCAGTACCTACATGTACAATACTCATATTCTTGATCAGAATATAGATGGAAAAATCATAATATACCTACTTTTTATTTTCAAAAATATATAAAAAATTCTCAATTTTTTTTATTTTTTTATTCATCTATTTTCGTTCCACGTCAGTATTTGGGTTACAGAAATACCTACATTATCTTTCAATTTAATCGGTCCATTGGATTCAGAGCAACATACAGACGGACAGACAGAAACACGAGTGATCCTGTAAGGGTTCCGTTTTTTCCTTTTGAAGTACGGAACCATAAAAATGATGATAGTGACTCTTGACTTCGATAAGGGCATTTTTACAAACTCAAACTCGAAAGCATTTATTTCAATTAAACCTTTTACAGGTACTTTTGAATTGTCAAAGAGAGTTGAAGCTAGTTGCCCAATCCAAAACGTCGATCTCTAAGGAGAAGAACAGGCAAGAAACTCCAAGGACCCTCTTTTAAATAAGGATATAGATATTACAAAATCCTGGGTACAGTATTCTTGTTGCTTCTATACGTGAGAACAATGTCAAACAAAAAATAATCAAAAGAATTGATTAAAAATAAGCTCTGGCAAATAAGAGATGACCAGTCTCAAATGTCGGCACCATCCAGCTCCACCATTTTGTAGGGAACCGAACACACTCATTGTAACGCACTTACTTACCTTCAACTTCGCTATGCCTATTGAAGTGACTGAGGTCCGGGATGTCCAGGACGACATCCAGGTTCTCGTCCCCCAAGTACATGAAGGTCTGTCCCTTCTTCTTTTTCAGCTTATATGGGTACGTAATGCCGATAGTTGCTGGAAAATATAAAGACTACTGTAGTATGAAAGATCACCCCTCGACGGTAACACCGACTCAATGAGTCTGCCATCAAACAACCCCTCATCTGTAACTCGGGGTCGGATTTAATGCGAAATATTGCCAGTTTAAACTATACCTTTGCTGCTCTAACTTTAACAGAGTGTAGGGAAAATAACAGGAAAGGTATATTAACATCACATGTTAGAAATCTGTTCATCATTCTGTAAGTGTCTCCTGTTTACTACGGATAATTTTACAAAAAAAAACAACGTCAGTCGGTGGCAACAAACGAAAATGCAAAATCAAAGACACCGACTTCCGAAATTAAAGTTATGTTTCCCTTTTTAGTTGCGGTACCTACCCCACACAAATTCGGATGCCACTACCTGCTATATAAATAACAGTGACGGAGTAACTTAAAACATCGCCCAGATATACTAAGTGGGAAAAATACCTACGTAATATTGAAGCTAACTCAAAAACTACGCAAGCAAAGTTAATATATTATTTATATGGGACCTACCAAACGAAAAAGAATCATCAAAATCAATTCAAAATTGGAACATAAAAAAAAAACATACAGACGAATTTAGAATCTCCTCCTTTTTGAAGTCGGTTAAAAATACATCTAGCTGTACTGACATAATTGCACAAACTACTATTGGATCTAAAATATGTAATAGAATTCGGAATACATAATTAACAATCATTTACGTAGAGCTTCGGGCGATTGTTGTGTTGGTTCATTTTAGTAATTGCAAATGTTGATCAACATTTTCCAACTGGAATTAATTTTTGTGTTATTGTAAACAAACCAATGTGTACTTTTGATTTTTGAGTTTAATTTTGAGCGCCTGCATATTAATTTAGAAATAATTTTGTCCTATGTTATGGCAGGCCTATTATCTCTTATCTAGTCGTTTTTGGGGGTAGTAGGGGTAGGGGGTCACATTCTAACCAAACCTTTTTTGCGATTAAAATTATTAAATCTAATCTTACTAGTTCGTATTACTGGAAAATAGAAAAATTATTATGCTCTATTACATGTTTTTTCAATTATGCCTACCCTGCCTATCTACTCCATACGCCAAACTGACAACCTAAGTCAGCGCCGGCAGCCAATTCAGCAACCGGCGCCGGCAGCGGAGGCACTTCCATGTTTTTAACATTATTGTTTATATTAAAATAAAAATTAAATAAAATGTGTCCAGTTATCTGCGCGCTACAGGACCTGATGGACGCTACGGAAGGTGCCAAGCTCGTAGCCAAGTTCTGTGCTGACTACAAATTGCCATCGACATTTTCAATTTGCTTCTAATTATTGTTGTAGGTAACTATAGCGATGTGCAAAATTCTTGATTGCAAGATCTTCATGTTGGTCATTATTTGACGTATTCGCGTGACGATCGCTTTTAAATAGGACGCGGCCTGAACATTCTTAGAGGTCACACGTGCCTATTTGAAAATTAAGAACAATTTACATGTGTACAAATACGAATTATCAAATCACCCTACGACATACTTAAGGGATGTCCCTTAAGTATGTCGTAGGGTGATTTGATAATTCGTATTTTCGCAAAAACCCTAGGGATATTGCGAAAACCCGGATACTTAGAAAATGGTGAAAAAAAAATTGAAAAAAAAATTGGAAGTATGTAGGCAACGCGGTTTTTCACAGTTCTAATCTAACCTATTTCACCCAGTTTTTCACAATTTTCTTAATATCCGGGTTTTCGTAATATCCCTAGGGTTTTTGCGAAAATACGAATTATAAAATCACCCTACGACATGTACATATCCCAATATCCTCTTTCACAGAAGCTACGTATCACCTCTCATATCAAGTGTTAATCTTAACAAACTTGTTCAAGGATGCCCCGTACACTTGATAACAATGGGGCTTCTAAACAATAAGCCATGGAGGGCTGTAGGGCTCGCAAGACATTCACAGGGACCCATTGAACTGGCACCAATTAGTGCGTGGCTGAACACGAACGGTACATGTGCCTATAGTCATTGTACCTATGGTACTATAGGTACATGCTAGGGTGGAGTGGTATATGGATCATATGAAGATCGATGGAATTGTCAATGGGCTTGTATATTCGATAGTACTTATTTGTAAAAACGATGGTTTGGTTTCTTTGTCAATGCTGAAGTTGACACCTGAAAACCCTGGTAGTGGTATAGTTTAGTTTCTACTATAGTTTAGTAGCTTTAAAATTAGAGTTTAAAGTTAAATGCCATGGTCTTGCAGTACTGTAGATATAGGATAGGAAGGTAAAATTATTAAACCGGCCATAAAAATAGTATCAATGTGTCTGAGCTTTTTGCTTTCTGTTTCAGTAAAAAATATGACAAAAAAACCTCACGGAAGTGATGAAAAATTTATAAAAATTGAATTTGAAGAATTTTAGAATCTTCTCAAATTAAAATTGTTCTCACTTTCGGAAGCGTAAAATAATATAATAGATTTACTTGAGTTCGAGGAAAACGACCGCCTCGATTAAATTGAAATTGTACTTTGAGACTGTAGGTACCTGCCTGTATTATTATTGCTCAGAATATTGACTTTAATTTATATAAACATTATCTATTCGACAGGTAACTCTTAGTTAATTACTAAGTAATTAAAAACATTTACCATTTCCTGTGAACCTCATCAAGGGACCTGAAATGTACAAGACTATTTAATTACATAACATAACATTACGCCTGTAGTCCCCGAAGGGTTAGACAGAGGTGTTCCTATAGTACACATTTCGCCAGTTATGTTTAAGTTCCACGTAATAGGGACGGTGTAGACCCCGCTGGCCCCTTGGATCTTGCCCCTTTGATTAAAATGTCCCACTCGCCCCATTTTTTAATAATTTTGGTGTACTGACTCGCCCCTTAAGAAGGGTCGAGTGAAAAATTGACATTTAAATAATTATTTTGATGTACCGACTCGCCCCTTGCGGCATTTCCTTTGAAATTTAACCAAAAAAGGTACAGTTAGACAAAAATGCACACATGATGAATAACGCTATATTTGATTACTTTAATAACTCTATCTGTAATCTCACCAACTCGTGACACTTGTGATAGTTGTTGCTACCTGGCTTACCTATAATAACAAAAAGGAACCTTTTTCATAGGTCCAATAAACAAAACGTTTGGTAAAATATGTTACCCGTTGAGTAAATTGTATGAGAGTCGAATATATTGTGAATGCTTTCTCTTTCTATGTTCGTATTATAATGTGGAAAGGATGTGTTTTGCGATATTTGCTAATTCATTTATTACTTATTTCCAAGTGTAACTAAACGTGAATTTATGCAAGCCTAGTACTTTTTTGTTAGTTATAAACTATTTTTAATATTGGGATAATACTAATTAATGATTGTAATACTATCTTGATTTCATGCAAGCCTAGTACTTTTTGTTAGGTTTTGATTGAAGTTTTAAGAAAACAATATTTATTTTAATATTTAAAAACTTAGAGTGTTGACTGTACTTTTTACCCGACTACGGCGAAGAAAAAAGGAGGGTTATGATTTTTACCGGTATATATGTATGTATGTATGTATGTATGTTCATCTGTTCCCTCATATCTTGTAAACGACTCATCACAATTTGACAAATGATCGTCCGCTGGTTATAGGCTATGTGACGTCACATTAAATTAAAAATGGCGCCCTCTAGAGGACATAAAGTCAGGAACTATAAAAAAATATTGTTTAATCGTACCATGTTGGGTATCAAATGAAAGGGCTTACTTAATGAGCACATTTCAAAAATATAAATATTATAACCCCTAAAAGAATAAAAAAAATATTAAAGTAATAAAAACTAAAACCCAACTACGACTAAAAAGGTATAAACAAGACACCACAGACAGACAAATTAAAAATCCGGAGTCACACGTGTTGGGCATAAATCGAACAGATTACGTGTGACTCCGGATTTTTTATTTTAGTTTTTATTACTTTAATTTTTTAACCTACTAACAATCGGGGGCGACTGGGGCCATCTAATATTGAAAGGGGCGAGTGGGTCACTTAGGTAATTAGGGGCCAGATCCAAGGGGCGAGCGGGGCCTACACAATAGGGACTATTTAATTAATGGAAATTAAATATCAGCTGTTTTTATTTATTAGATCCAGTTAGCCTGTATAACGATACGACATTAATAGACTCACACGAAAATACTTAACAACACCCTCACGGATTGGTCAGGGTATTTTTTACATGTTGTATAAACAAAATCTTACCTTTCTGTGGTTTTTTGACGTAGAAAGCTGAAAAAAACAACATACTTCAAAATTATATAAATTAACATTAAGTACCTGGCTATGGTAAATAAATAGAAAAAAAAAACAAATTCAAATGTTTATTGTTCAACACAGTACATATACATAATCATACATTTCTAGATGTCAAGTGAATGCGCCGTCCATTGTGCTGCACTTGTTCAGGCATGCAAAATTATCATTAAAATTATACTACCTATGTCATAAGGTAGGTTAGGCTAGGTTGTCAGTTTAAACAGCCTTGTTTATCTTCATGATTAAAATGAATGAAAATAAGACAACAATTTAATTAAATCACTACACAATTACAATTTATATTAAATATTTGAATAAAAAAAACTTCAATTTTTGTTATGGTTTATCTATTTTTTTTAGTTTATTTTAAACGTACTTACTTAATTACAAAAGAAAAAAAAAATTTACAAAAATCACTTTGCTAAGGCTTAATTAATTTTATTTAATATCTTTTGTAATATTTTCTACACATCTGCTAAGAAGATCGCTTCTTTCTCATAAGCAACGTTTAGATACTCACCCAGCACCTACAAATAAGCTCGAGAATAAACGTGTTCATTCACTGGCAACATGTTCACATAGCAAAATTGAAAAGCGATTTACTCGTGTAATAAAAATAACCCTCCAATCAAAAATCCCCGAGGACAAAATGACAGTAGTAGAACCTGTATACCAAGTTTTGCCCAGGGGGCCAAGTCAAAAACTGATCATTGTGAGACCACTGACACGTTTGTAAATTAGTAGACTTGACCCCCAGATCGATTGTAAAATACAACCAGTTGTGCTATTCTGTAAAAATCTCACCGTGAAAACTTGGGTGAAGTGAGCTTGGAGTGTACTGACACTGCATTAGCGTCAGTAGGTATCGATAACAATGACAGACAATGACAGCTCACTCCACGCTCACTTCACTTAAGTTTTCACGATGAGATGATTACAGAATCACAATGCTGTAGAGGAGTACCAACAAACTGTCACACGAAAGCAAATTTTGCCAGACTTGAAGCAGAGACGCTTCGCTTGCTTCGCTCGCTCGGTCAACAAATTTCCGAAATACTCAACCTACCCGACCTATAAAAAAACTGTTGAGTCTGCACAAAGGGTATTGTCATACATAACTTACGTTTTTCAGGTTGGTCGCAAACCTTGATAGTGTCCTTCACTTGATGTATCCTCAGCGGAAGTTCTATCACCAGCGTCAATCTCTTCGCTGTACCTTCCATGCTGAAAGTTACATAAAAACGTTTTTAAATCGCTAGCCAAGGCACGGTCCATGGTAATTCACGGTCCTAAAGCAAGTCTTTAAAAGTAAAGAATTGACTTGTCAACTCTTGCATCGCATCGTAAAATATTTAAATAATAATAGTATGAACAACCTCAAGCTTGCTTGATAAACTTAGCAGGAGATTATGAAGATACATTTTAATAAGCTTACCAATAGCTTAGTTTTGAGAATATGTGGATGGCTGTAACAATAGGGGAAGACAAGACACGTTGCTTGACTGAATTGAGTGGAAGATGATATTATAGTTTGGAAGGCGGTTAATATTGAGATGACTGGTGATGTAGATGTTTGGATAGAAAATGTCGTAGATAATGTATTGGTATGAGGGTAAGAGGATCGTGATGATGCTAACGTGATAGCTGTAAGCTCGCTCGAAGACATAATGCATCTCATATTTGGGTATGCCTCTCGTTACCCAGCAGTAAATTACTTAATATACTCGCGTGATAGCGTCCAGTAGATATATAAGAAATTACGTCGTATAGCAAGAAATTAGTATATACGGGGAAGTTTGAAAGTGGCACCAGTGACAGAAAAGCTGAAAGGAAATCATTGACTTGGTATGGGCATGTAATGAGGAGGAATGAAACACGTTTGACTAAAAGAGTGATGAATATAAATGTTGAGGGTTGGAGGAAGGCCAAAGAAAAGATGGATGCATTGTATTAGGCATGATATAAAATAAAAGGGAGTGAATGTGTGGCGGCATCTACATCGCCACATGCCAACTACGCATCAAAGACCTGACGTCACACAAAAAATCTGATGTAACATAAATCCTGCATCGCGCAATTAGAGTTAACCGCGCGATGGACATATATACAGGATTCCGATATCAATCGTCGTGCTGTTGCCCGCCAGACACGACACCCGTCTGGTCCGAGGATCCTCTTTTTTCAACAGAGGATAAGTGAACTTTATACCCTGTTCCTCATACCCCTAAAAATGATAGCGTGACGGTTGATAGGGTAGAATGGAAGCCGGAAACGTGTAGCGGATCCCCATCAGACAAGGAAGACGATGACTCACGTGATAGCCGTGAGTTCGCTCTCTTGCAACCCTATCAGCTTGACGCAGGTGCCTCCACTATATGCGAACACATAGTGCTCATACGTGGGTATGTTGAACATGTCGTTACCCAGCAGGACATTGTCCCGCAGAGATATGTATTGCCGCTTGAAGCATTCGAAGTCAGTTGTGTGGCAGCTGATTATGTTGCGGTCTGGAATGAAACATAAGTAATAAGCATTAAATGAGGTTGGATAATGCATTATGGAAAGAAGAAGGGACCCTGGAGGCTGGAATGCATAAAAAAAACAAGTTACTTGATAATAGACAAATTTTGATCTAAGCTGTAGATTGAAAGATAGACTTTATTATTAGTATATACTTCATTGTAAAGTCAAGAATATTAATAGTGTAATTGATTACCAACTTAAATTGCCCGTATATTTGATTCACACAAAATCATACATTCGTCAAATTGACACTTGTAAGAAATAGCTATAACATTTTTCGTTTTCGGAGATTAGCCGGAACAAACAAATAGACAGACAAAAATTTTAAAAATGTTTTTTTTTTATATAAGTACCGTAATCTATATTTATAAAACACAAGGGTGACTGATTGATCTATCAACGCACAGCTCAAACAACCAAATGGATTAGGCTGAAATTTGGCACACAGATAGTTATTATGACGTAGGCGCGCACTAAGAACGGGTTTTTTGGAAATTCGACCTTTAAGGGGGTGAAAAGGGGGAATTTCGTTTGTATGAAAAATCTTATTCCTTGAGTTAATAGATTTGAAACTTGGCACGAATACTTATCGAAGCAAATGATATAGTTTGCCATTTTTAGTTTGTCTAAATGACCCCCTAAACGGGGATTGTCAAAGATTGTATAGAAGAATTTTAACGCGCGGTCCGATTAGATCGAAACTCAGTTTTTATACCTAAAACCAAAAATAAAAAATTAAGTGAATCAAAGTTTTTTTTAAATTTTACCCCTAACGGGGTGAAAAGGGGTAGTCTATATCAGACCTCAAACCACTGAACGGATTGGGCTAAAATTTGGCAAACAGATCGTTACTAGAACGTAAGCATCCACCAAGAAAGGGTTTTTAGAAATTCGACCTTTAAGGGGGTGAGAAGGGGGGTTTTGTTTGTATGAAAAATCTTATTCCTTGAGATAATAGACTTGAAACTTAGCACGAATACGTATCTAAGTAAATTATAAAGATTGTCATCTTCTGTTTTTCTAAACTACCCCCTAACCGGGGATTGGGGGTGTCAAAGTTTGTATAGAAAAATTTTATGCTAAAACCAAAAATAAAGAATAGTGTGTAGCAGGAATTTTCAAAAATCTACCCCTAACGGGGTGAAAAGGGGTAGTCTATATCAGACCTCAAACCACTGAACGAATTGGGCTGAAATTTGACACACAGATCGTTACTAGGACGTAGGCATCCACCAAGAAAGGGTTATTGGAAATTCGATCTATACAGGGGTGAAAAGGGGGAAAATATTATTCCTTGAGTTAATAGACTTGAAATTGCCACGAATACTTATCTAAGTAAATGATAAAGGTTGTCATTTTTAGTTTTTATAAACTACCCCCTTAACGGGGATTGAGGGGTGTAAAAGTTTGTATAGAAGAATTTTAGCGCGCGGTCCGATTACCTCGAAACTCAGTATTTATAATTTAAACCAAAAATAAAGAATAATGAGAACCAGGGTTTTTCAAAAATCTACCCCCAATGGGGTGAAAGGGGTAGTCTACATCACAGCTCAAACCACTGAACGGATTGGGGTTGGGCTGAAATTTGCCACACAGATAGTTATTATGGCGTAGACATCCACTAAGAAAGGGTTTTTGGAAATTCTTTTACCATAGATAAATAACGGGTTGTCAAACTAAGTAAGTAAAAATTTAACTAAAAAACTCGATACGGTTCCTATTAATACGGGGTTTTTCAAAAATCTGCTCCTAACGGGTGTAAAAGGGATAAAGTTTAAGGGGTAAAGATCGTAAATATTAATTTTCGAAAACTATTTTTCAAAGGGGGTAGAGGGGTTGTTGAAGTTTTTAGAGGGAAGTACGAAATCCACGCGGACGAAGTCGCGGGCAAAGTGCTAGTACATGCATATAGTAAAAGCTGTTATTTTGACAATACAAAAGATAATTACTTAAATTTTATTTATTTGTATGTATAGATTATTGGTACACCAACGGAATTTACTTGAATGAACAAGAGCGGTACAACTGACGATCTTTTAAATATATTACTAGACGCAGAAGATACTCGTAGTCTCGTATATTAATAGCGTGAAGATATTTTAAGGACACCTAAATTTAGACTATAATTAAGTTGTCTAGACGGTTCTAAGTGGGGGCCACTTGTCCCGTGTGCGTTGTGAGTGGGAGAGAATATGTCAGGTGGATGGCCACTTGGAAATTGAAACTTAAACAGTAGATAATTATAGCATAATCAGCGTATAATGTTCCCACTGCTGGGACACAGATCTCCTCGCTGTGAGAGGGAGTGGGCTGTAATCCACCACGTGGGCCCAGTGTGGGTTGGTAGATGTCACATGGCTTCGATTTTTGGTTCTAGGACATGCCGGTTTCCTCACAATGTTTTCCCTCACCGTTTTGAGAGCAGTGCTGATGAAATAATTTACACCAAGTAAATTGCTCGTAAGTGGCGGCCGTTACCACTGGGCCACTCCCTCTGTTGTTGCTGCTGCTCTCTGCTCTCAGTTAAGAGATAAATATAGATAAAGGTAAGCTCCGTTGCCCGTTCAACGGAATCCACAAGGAAGAAAGCTAACAACACTTTCATAAATCCCTTTCACAGTACTTCTAACATGCTAATAAAATCTTTGTCCATTCGTTCAGATCATTTCTTGGAAAGAATAATAATAATGATAATGAAAGATACAGTTTTGAAGCCGACTTTACTGGCCATCATTTAGGTGTCGATATTGTTCTGGATTGGAATTCACGACCATTTTAAAAGTTTTAGACATACGACATACAAAATGTGCAGGGTGGCTCGACTTAGGAGTTCTGAAGTTACTATACATAAAGTAATAAAAATTAAGACCCAACTACCACTAAAAAGGTATAAACAAGACACCACAGACAGACAAATTAAAAATCCGGAGTCACACGTAATCTGTTTGATTTATGCCCTAACACGTGTGACTCCGGATTTTTAATTTGTCTGTCTGTGGTGTCTTGTTTATACCTTTTTAGTCGTAGTTGGGTTTTAGTTTTTATTACTTTAATTTTTTTTTTATTCTTTTCGGGTTATAATATATATATTTTTGAAATGTGCTCATTAAGTATTTTTTTTAGTTCCTGACTTTATGTCCTCTAGAGGGCGCCATTTTTAATTTAGTGTGACGTCACTTAGCCTATAACCAGCGGACGATCAAGACGCTTCCAACGATAC
Source organism: Lithophane ornitopus (assembly GCA_948473465.1). Taxonomy (NCBI): domain Eukaryota; kingdom Metazoa; phylum Arthropoda; class Insecta; order Lepidoptera; family Noctuidae; genus Lithophane; species Lithophane ornitopus. The sequence goes on from OX419626.1 coordinate 15,992,502, forward strand.
CTCATTTGTGAAATTGTGATGAGTCGTTTAGAAGATATGAGGGAACAGATGAACATACATACATACATACATACATACATACTGGTCAAAATCATAACCCTCCTTTTTTCTTCGCCGTAGTCGGGTAAAAACAGATGAGAAATATACCTACTTATTACAAAAATACCTCGACAAAGAAACAAAATAATTACATAAAGAAAAACATTTCTAAGGATTGGAACTTGATATCAGGGATGAAAGTATTAGGTAAACATTTCTTCTGAAGACTGAAACATTTTGTATCTTAGACAATTATAATTATGTTTTGTTACGTATTGTAACCCTGGAAACGGGATGGAAGATTATAGGGGAGTCCTTTGTGTTTGTATCACAATGTTAGTGTAGAGTTGCAACTGTTATTTGTAATAGGAAACGGATGTGCTTTGAAAAACACAGACTGTGTTTGTTGCGTTTTAATTTGATGGTATTCGAACCTGGTGGGGATTGTTACTTATTTTTCCAAAAATCCACACTAAGCTGAGTTAATTAAACTAGTGGGGATTTCTGGAAAAAAAAAGTAACAATCCCCACTAGTAGGGATTTGTCTGTCTTTGAATAAATCGAATTGGGGTTGGATTTTGGTGTTCTAAAAGCATGGCTGTGCTTTTTTTAAATCTAACTAATATTATAAACGCGAAAGTTTGTAAGTATGGATAGAAGGATGTTTGTTACTCTTTCACGCAAAAACGGCTGAATGGATTGGGATGAATTTTAGCAAACAGATAGTTTATAACCTGGATTAACACATAGGATACTTTTTATCCCGATATTCCCACGGGATCGAGACATACGCGGGTGAAACCGCGGGCGATGGCGCAGCTAGTAACACATAAAGCATAGACATCGAATAACTTCATTGACCATCAACTACACTATCTCATCATCAGATTATGTAACTGAACACTGTTAGCCATAAGTGGATAGTCTTTTTTTCTTGCATGGATAGCTTCTGACGTCACTTGGTAGTCAGATTGATGATTGTAATAAAATGCTTCTAGATTAAAACCAGAAAGCTACGACTGTCCATCCTATTGATGTCGGCCCCATGTCGGCTTTTCGACACCTTCGAGCGACCGAGGAAATAAATGACTAAGGAATAATTAATTTATGTTCTCCCGAGAATTTACGTGTGACGACACACGACACTATATTGAATGTATTTCAAGGAACGAGAAACGAAAGTGTCAGTTTCGGTCGGTTAAGCTTTATGTATTTAATTATAATGTACAGTTCATTAAATTCACTTCATTATGCACTAACCACACTGAGGGCTTGTTCACATGTACCACAACCTAAACCACATCGCAGCGGTAAAATGTGGACAAGGAATTGTTATACCCCATTTGAAATAAGATTAGACATTAAAACAAACCCTTTTACAGTCCGTTCAACCGATTTTGACTTCTATACCGTAGGCATAAGGATAGCATTAAAAGCAAAAAAAGTTACACAATACCAACTATCTACTGCGGCTGCCATTTGTCATGCCACCAATGCAATAGAATTCAAAATTGGTTGAACGAAATGTAAAAAAGGCTTATCTATACGTCTAATCTTATTTCAAATGGAGTATAGTTGTGAATAGTGTCGTTGCAGCTTCTTGGACTTGCGTTGTGGCTAGTAGTTTCGATGTGGTTACTTTGTGGCTAGTGCTTGCAGACAGACAGGGGGCTTACAAAGGTCACTTTACCAGAATCATAATATGAAAATATTATGAATCATTGTAAAATGTCACAAACTGACCATTCATAATATGATCTGCGTGTAATTCATATTACGAAATAATTCATATGTTTGACAGATGGTCCACAAATGATGAATTGCTTTTATGTCAAATTAGAGGAATTGCTAATGACAGCTGGGATTCAGGAAATGAACTGCTTTTAGAGGAATTGCTAATGTGGCCGTTAAGTCCCGCAGATCGTTGTATATGCGACGTGGTTAGCCGCTAGTGCACGGTATCACTTGTGCGTTGTGGCTGCGACGTGGCATGAAACCTATCGCACACACGATTGATTTTGACAGCCAAATGTAGTCCGTATGAATGAAAGTATTCATTTTCATAAAAAAATTGCGTCCTTCCGTTGTGGTTGTGGCACGTGTGATCGGGCCTTTACAGTCTTCCTTTGTTTATTTTCTAACACAATCTCATCTCAGTCCGACATCCGATATGCGAGCTTACCATCTGTTCGTTGGTGTAGTAAGTAGTGCCCACGCGCAGAATCAACATTAGAACAAGTGTATTGTAAGTGATATGCTTGTATAATAGACTTATAATACAGGTTTATGTTATACACACATAATATTGTGAGAACAGAGCAGGATTGGATTTCTTTTCCTATAAATGGGAGAAGATAAGGGTCGCGGTTCTGTGCCAAGTCTTTGAGATAGGATTTACGTAGTTTAGCGATAAGGTGGGTTTAGACTAAACGAACATAGGACCAGAATAAGAGCTAGAGCATTATTTTGTTAATATTCTTGATATTTTAGAAGGGGGAGACCAACGAAGAAATGTCTAGTAAAGAATATCACTTGTGGTCTTATACCTTGTTAGAAATTGATTTGTACATAATTACACACACCTCATAGTAGTAGTTTAATAGTAGTAGTTCTGTGTTTAGTAATGGGCTTACCGATCCGGTGGCCAAACCTGATGGAGATGACAAATAGTTCATTAGTTCACTACTTACAAATTGCTGTGACATAAGTATTAAGATATATACATCCTGTATCTTATATCTTTAGTAAGTATACTTTAATTATTAAATGAGCAATATTTGTATAATATATACCTATATATTTATATTTGTAATCACGTTCTCGAAAACGGATCTAACGATTTCGATGAAATGTTGCAATGAAGGGGTTTACAGGAGCGAAAAATCGATCTAGCTAGGTCTCATATCTGGGAAAATTCGTTGTCTCTATTTTCACAGCCTCGGGGATGTGATACAACATTGGTATACCTGGATCATGTTTATCTATTTTCACCCGAGCAGAGCTTGGTCGACCAGGTACTAAATGAGAATTGTGCATACGAAAAACGGAATCAGCATCGAAATTATCTAGCTTAAACGTAACATAAAAATCCACCATAACATTGAAAATGTTGGCATTTTCAGCGCTCATTACTTCCCCTTTTCACTTTTAACGAAAAAACGGAAATTTTCCAAACGGGGTCAGAATGACACGCCGATAGATAATATCCTGTTTAAAAGGCGAAAAACAATCGCCTCACGAATTGAATAGAAGCTAACAAAGGGTGTGCTGAAATATAAAACAGCTCAGTACCAGTTACCGGTACTCATAAATATTTATTACTCGGGAATTTTTGATATCGGGACCAACGAGCCGAAGGACCAACTTCGTTTATCATTTCTGCCTTACTCCCTAAAGGGACAGATTAATAATACATGCTGCCAAATCCTGCCTACCTGTGCGTGCTTAAACTCAGATTATTTTAATTTACTAACCCTTTTCGTTTCTCGGTTTTGACGTGAAATATGTTGGTCAGGCTCAAGTGGCGGTAATCCCGTTTTTGTCTCGTTCGTCTTAGAGAATATGAAATTAAGGGATTGAGTTTTTAGGGTAGAATAATATTTTGTTTCGGCGACGGATTAATAATGGAAATGGTGGAAATATAGCTGAAGGGAAAATTATTGTTGATGAGAATTTTCTGAGCATTTTATGATTGAAGGGCGTTGATGCAGATTGTAGGTATGCTTGACAAACCAGTATTTTTTGACAGAAATGCAACAATACTCCGCTGGCGTTTTAGTAATTTTCTCAAGAGGAATGACAGCAGCATCCTGTCATCCCGTGTATGAGAAAAATCAAGCGCTTTCCAACCCACTTATCAAGCTTAGCGTAGATAGTTAACATGTTAATAAAAATATTTCATAAAAAAATATTGCCGCGATGTATGATCACTGGGGGTTTACCCCCAGTGATCATAGATCGCGGCAATAATTTTTTCAAACAGTCACTTTGGCACAATCATAATAGGAAAATATTATGAATCATCATAAAATGTCACAAACTGACAATTCATAATAATCAGCGTGCGATTCTTATTACGAAATAATTCATCTGTTAGTCAGTTTTCTATGGAGATTCGTAAAATGGTCCACATAATATGAATTGCTTTTGTGTCAAATTAGGGGAATTGCTAATGACAGCTGGACATTCAGGAAATGAAATGCTTTTAGACGAATTGCTAATGTGACCGATTTAGACCCATTGATCAGGCTTCTAATAAGACAAGATTTAAAATCTTGTACACGTTTATTCTTATAACTAACTAAGAAAGAAAGAAAGTAAATAAGTTCCTTATTAAAGTAAATAAGTTCAGTAAATAAGTTCAGTTAAAGTAAATAAGTTCCTTAGTTTAACCTTCTTAGGATAGTTTTCTAGCAAAAAACATACCTAACACTTTACAAAGATGAAGGTCAGAAACTATTCAGGGAAACTAGTTTATAGTTAACATGAAGTCCTAACAAAGTTATGTCCGAGATCGCCGTAACATTGTTAATGTCCTGACGGGGCATTTCGTGTCCTGCGTAATATACTTAAGTTATAAGATACAGGATGTATACATGTGTGTGTGTTACTTTGATTGAATGTAGGTATGTCACAGCAATTTGGTAAGTAGTGAACTTTTAGAGGTACGAGGAACAGGGTGTAAAATTCACTCATACTCTATAGAAAAGGGAGGATCATCCGACCAGACGGGTGTTGTGTCTGGCGGGCAACTGCCCAACGATTGATATCGGAATCTTGTATATATGTCTATCCCGCGGTAAAATTTAATTGCGCGATGCAGGATTTTTGTGACGTCAGGATTTTTGTGTGACGTCAGGTCTTTGATGCGTTCGCATGTGGCGATGTAGATGCCACCGCAGACTATTTGTCATCTCCATCAGGTTTGGCCAACGGATTGATAATCCCATTACTAGACGAGTGGTAGCTAGAATAAGTAGGTACTATCATTAGGTGTGTGTAATTATGTACAAATCAATTTCTAACAAGGTATAGGACCACAGCAGGTGAAGAACTAAGGGCTCTCTTACACATTCTGAATTCCTTTCTGAATTCAGAGTGGGAATTCATATTATTAAATTAAGAAAGCCCCAGAATTACATACAATTTAATTATGCTCCACACACATTCTGATTATGATTCCGAACAGAATGTGCGTGGAGCATAATTAAATTGTATGTAATTCTGGGCTTTCTTAATTTAATAATATGAATTCCGACTTTGAAGTCAGAAAGGAATTCAGAATGTGTCAGTCCAGCCTAAGTCCATTGAAAACAAGATAGCCTCTATAACTGCAAAAACGAAAGAGAAAAACATAAAAAATAACACTAGTGAAGCCTAGTTCTGTCCCAGTGAAAAGTTTTTAATTTTCCGGAATAAAACGTAGCCAATGTGCTCATACGGATGCCAAACTATCTCTTTATCAAATTGCAACAAAGTTGGTTCGATAGTCAACCCGCAAACAGTAGGAAAGAAAAACTGTAGGTAAAACTACAGTTCTGTTTTTTTACTCATTCCTATCTGCCTAGCCTTTTCCCAACTATGTTGGGGTCGGCTTCCAATCTAATCGGATGCAGCTGCGGATCGACCAAAACAGATTGAACAATATAAAATTATTGGGAAGTTCTGTCATGAACACGATACTATTTTATTTTTTCGTGTTTGTCTGAAGAAAGATCAAGATAAAATCCTGTTTATACAGGGGGGCTGTATAAACAGGATTTTACCATGAAACGTGGTACAAGAAAAAAATCTAGAAGCCTCTCTCCAAGGCCCTGTATGTTCAGCGATTATTTATAATTTAGGAGATGGTTTTAATTATTTTTTTGGGAAATTTTCACTTGACTTCAGACTTTTTTATTTACATCATTCAGAGTCGCATAATAAAAAATATCCTTAAATTATGATCTACGATCGATAAAACGTCTCCCAAAGAAACTAACTAATATAGCCGAGTATAGGAATAATGTCGTATAAATTACTCTGGGGTGGTCCTGTGTCATCTCTGATCTAATTTCGGCATACTGTCAGGAGTCAGGACGCGCGTCAGGACAATACAGCTCTAGGTAACTAACGGTTAAATGTCCTGGTAATTAATTGTGTTGGTTATAGATTGTCCCCCTTATTTGTAAACGTTTCTTAAATATAAGAGATGTTTAAATGTAAAAAAATATGGTTAAACAGACGCTAATTACTGCATTGCCTAAGGTGACAGCTACATAGCCTGCGAAATTACGTTTTTTTGCAATTTGCGGGTCAGTGGCTGCACGTTGATCAAAATATGATTCACGATACCTCAGCGCATCTTCATTAACTGTAAACAACGTTTATAAATATCATGCATTGTTTAACCAAGCTAGTAAATTCTCAAAGTTTGTCATCAGTAAATTTTCTGATAAATGTCATGGTAGCTATTGTGATTTGTTGGCAGAAATAACAATAGCCAATTGAATCAGCTGCTGGCATATTAAATTAGCTGTTAAACTGGTAAATCTTTTCGAATAATGACGAAAGGAGATAATTCATTTTGGGCTAAATGTGCCAGACAAAAAAAAAGATATACTTTCATATTCACGTAGAAAATTTGAATTTCGCGGGCCACCTTAGCGCATCCCCCAAGGGCCCCTCGATAAAAATTGCTACGGGCCCCGCGCTTGCTTAATCCGGCACTGTACATAATACAAGAACTTAATACATAATACAAGTATATAATACACATAAGTTCAAAGACAAGCTCAAACGTAGCCTCTAGAATCACCATAAAGCCATCAATCAAATCGCGAACTCCACCAAAATCTCACACACTCAACTATAACAATATCCTCCATTATTCTAGCAATTCAACACATAACCTTGAGCAATATTACAAGATTATTGCGTCGACATTGCTCCGGCCGAGCGAGGAATAATCTACCGGCGAGGATTAAAATGATTGCCCCGTGGTGGGCCGTGGTGGGCCGTGGTCGCGTTGGTACGGTCACCAACGCGGTATACAACATGTATCATAAAAGTGTGGTCAAAGTGGTACAGATCACCAAATTAATGTTTGATGTAAATGGTTTAGTTTGAGGGTCTGTAAAAAAAATCTGCTGTTCCCTACATTTATATTCGCATAGCTCATCAAAATGTAGGGAACGGCTGATTTTTTTCGCGATTTCGGGGTTGTTCCCATAGTTAAAGTTGTTCATCAAGATGAGTCCAGAGAATGATCCTTAAGGTGGATGGCGCTAGGGTGGCCCGCGAAATTCAAATTTTCTTACGTTTTTTGTAATGTGCAGGTCAGTATCAGGTTGTATGTTGATCTAAATATTATTAGCGGCTGTAACAAATATGGATTTACAGAATTATAAACATTAGAATCAGCAATACAACTCTCTAAGTTCATGTAAGTGCATTGAATGAGGATTTCATGAAATAGTCATTCAATGCACTTGCCATCTTAGCGCATCCACCTTAAGAGATTTCGGGTATGAAAAGATTCACCTTATATACTTACTTGATATAGAAGTGGTATTCGAAATGATTTTTACGAAAAGTTTTGTTTGAGAGAGAGATTTTACGAAACGGCTTAAGGTATTATAAAAACTTTTTACAAAAAAAAAAACAACCGACTTCCAAAAAAAAAACACTAAAAAAGTGAAAAATAACTTTAATTTCGGAAGTCGGTGTCTTTGCTTTTCAATTTCCGTTTTTTGCCACCGACTTCCGAAATTAAAGTAATTTTTCACTTTTTTAGTGTTTTTTTTGGAAGTCGGTTGTTTTTTTTTTTGTAAAAAGTTTTTATTTTTCACTTTTTAGTTGTGGTACCTACCCCACACAAATCCGAATACCACTACCTGCTATGTAAATAACAGTGAAGGAGTCAAACAGGATATCGTCTAGATAAACTAAGTGGGAAAAATACGTAATATTGAAGCTAACTCAAAAATTACGCAAGCAAAGTTAATAAAATTTATATGGGACTACCTCGGAAGCATGACCTACCAAACAAAAAAAGAATCATCAAAATCGATTCATAATTGGCGGAGTAATCGCGTAACAAACATACAAAAAAAAAAAAAAACATACAGACGAATTGAGAACCTCCTCCTTTTTGAAGAAGTCGGTTAAAAATACGAGTTGTTCTTCAGTTTTTGGTGATAGTAATCAGGGGAATGGATAGCAACAACATGTGCATACCTACTATATTGCAATAGATTGTTCGTAGATGGATAGGAGGATAAAAAGTCTGTAGAATTCTGATTCCTGTGAAACTGTGAACTAACGTTCGGCTTTTCGATTTTACCTTTTAACCAAGTATTCACGCTGAATAGGTATTATGAAAACATAAATAATCATAATTATTTGCCTAATTTTAAGGTACATTTTCGATGTTAATAAACAAAACATAGATAATCTTATTATTAATAATCTTATTTGCCAATTTTAAGGTAAGTAAATAAATTCAAGGCATTTAAGAATCCTAAAAAAAGTGACCAGAATATCTTGCTTCTCAATACTCCAACTATCACTAATTTAAAATGTAATTTTCATTGCACCGAACGTATAAAATAAACCGAATTTATCTGAAATTCTGATTTTTCAAATATCGAAATTGCCACTCACTAAGTTTATCAATGTAGTTGATGCGGGCACAGAATCCGACTGATAAGATGACTAGGAACCACACACGCATGCTTTCTCAACTGCATTAATTAACAAAATAAAAAAAACACAATTTTTTTTAAATGGCGCACCGTACCGTCTTATGCTAGTCACTAATAGTAAACTAATATTTTCCAATTGCATGGCACGACCGCTCTAACTACGGACTTAGGAAAAATTTCAACACTTTTGAGGTTATTTTTATTTCTATGCACAATTTTCTCGTGATTATTCGATCGCTGGTGTAGATTTTGTTTGTTTTAAAAGATTTATTCCATCAGTAGGTACGAACCAGTAATTTTCATGTTTTGCTAAAGTGTTTGTTTCATGATTTTCTAATTACGTAGGTTTTTTCTCAGAGAGACCTGTCTCCGGAACAGGCTATGTCAAACTCCTACCAAATAAAACTTTAATTTGGCTATCTCCGTGATATCTGGTAGAAACTCAATGCTATTTAGGCGTTAAACATGTCAAACATTGTAAAGAAGACAGGATGTAGAAAAAAAAAACATTGCCCTCATGTTTTTCTTTATCATTGAAAAGTAGTTTTTTTTTCACAGTAGATTATATACAGAGTACATTACTGTCGAAGCCTGCAACTGGGCTATTGATGGACGATCGTGAAAATTTGGGCAGAGGCGAAGCCGAGGCATACATACGTGAGTCCATCATGCCTGGTTGTGGCCAAGGCTTGTATAGTACTTTTCTCAAACAATGCGCGGAAATTCAAACTAAGTAAATTAATTATAATTTCCAGAATCTACGACCAACGATAATTTTTCACGTGCCAACACGTTCATTTGTTCAGCTCTAGTTGCAAGCTAAATCGAGATTTAAATAAAATTTTTGATAAGTTACCTCCTTGGTTGCCATGAGTAGAAGTAAGAAGTTCGTTCCATTTTTAAATAACACAACAGATATGAGTTTTCATAGTAATTTATTTGGCCGCTAAACACTACAGTTATGGATTTTCATAGTCACATTACCGGCCGCATCGTCACTTGTTTTTGACCAGTACAGCAATTTCGATTTATCTCGAAGAAGGTTGTCAAAATAATGCTCGAATTTCCAAGCATGTTTGAGAAAAAACAATTAGCTGGATTGTTCTCTAACCCAGCTCTACAAATCATCATAACAAGCTGCTACATGTACTCGACAAAATTAAAGTCAAACAAGGTCACTCCAGTAACACACACAAAATACTTCCTTCTAAATTGTCTTGAGAACTCCTTAAACAGTGACTATTAACTGACTAAGCAGGCAAGATGGGTTCCGAGATAATGTCAGTGTAAATTCTCTCCATAATATATGTAAATAGCGATCCCTTTCGTAATTGTGTGACATAAGGGAGGACACGGTCCGCATTCGAAGGGTGTGTCGAGAAACTTGGAGGAATTTGTGATTCTGACAGTTCACGAACGATTAGGGACGAGAAGTAGGATAAAAAGTATGATAATTTCAATGTTGGAATAACGACTTTCGAACAAAAATTCACCGAACTCGAGATCTTTTCTCAAAAAAAGTATGAATGAACTTTGGTAATGCAAAAATTGATGTAAATTATGCAAGGATTGATAAATAAAATGCTGATTCTTTTCTTCTTGCAAAGATTAAAGATAGGGACTGCGGTAGATATCCATACACCGCGTCTTAACCAAAGCCGGTAGTCGCATCATTTGTATGAATAGTAACGTACAAATATGACTTGATTGATCGTGCGAGTATATCATATCATACGCACATAAAAGAACGAGACTATCGCGTACTCGCGTGACTATCGCTTTTGGTCAGGACGCGGCCTACAATATTAAGATATTTTTCTATGGCTTGAAGTACAATCAGAGGACTTGCTTGTTGAATTTTAGACAAAACAAAAAAAAAATTGTTATTTTTGCCATCGTCGTGGTGAAGAAGATTGCTTGCTTGCTACTACATCTTTGAAGGTTCTGGTAATTTTCCAGGTATCGCTCATTTATCCATATATATCAATTAAAAATCTACCCCACTCCACACGCACAGTGATCCCCTCTGCGAATCGTATTGTGTATTCAAGAAGACAATAGCAATGATTCACTTATTCTATCAAGTCGTGTGGTCCGAGTTGAGGCAACCGGCCTCACTGGCAGGTAAACAATGCAGTCATACACTGCTTAATACTACGCTATCGTTCATTTCGTTAGGAATACCTACAATTTTTCAATCGTTCTCGTAACGTATTATCAATATTAATATTATAAATTCGAAAGTGTCTGTCTGTCTGTATGTTACCTTTTCACGCCTAAACCATCCATCTGCCTAGCCTTTTCCCAACTATATTGGGGTCGGCTTCCAGTCTAACCGGATGCAGCTGAATACCAGTATTTTACATGGAGCGACTGCCTATTTGACCTCCACAACCCAGTAACTGGGTAATACGATACCCCTTGGTTAGACTGGTTGTCAGACTTTCGAGCTTCTGACGACCCGTAACGACTGTCAAAGATCCACAAATGACAGCTGGGACCAACAGCTTAACGTGCTTTCCGAGGCACGGAGGAGTCTCGATATATGAAAATGGTCACCCATCCACGGACCAACCCCGGCAAGCGTAGCTTAACCTGATGGATCGTCCCGAGCGGCTTTAAAACTTAGCCACGAGCTCCTTTTCACGCCTAAACCACTGAACGGATTTCGATAAAATTTGGGCAGAGGCGAAGCCGAGGCATACATACGTGAGTCCATCATGCCTGGTTGTGGCCAAGGCTTGTATAGTACTTTTCTCAAACAATGCGCGGAAATTCAAACTAAGTAAATTAATTATAATTTCCAGAATCTACGACCAACGATAATTTTTCACGTGCCAACACGTTCATTTGTTCAGCTCTAGTTGCAAGCTAAATCGAGATTTAAATAAAAATTTTGATAAGTTACCTCCTTGGTTGCCATGAGTAGAAGTAAGAAGTTCGTTCCATTTTTAAATAACACAACAGATATGAGTTTTCATAGTAATTTATTTGGCCGCTAAACACTACAGTTATGGATTTTCATAGTCACATTACCGGCCGCATCGTCACTTGTTTTTGACCAGTACAGCAATTTCGATTTATCTCGAAGAAGGTTGTCAAAATAATGTTCGAATTTCCAAGCATGTTTGAGAAAAAACAATTAGCTGGATTGTTCTCTAACCCAGCTCTACAAATCATCATAACAAGCTGCTACATGTACTCGACAAAATTAAAGTCAAACAAGGTCACTCCAGTAACACACACAAAATACTTCCTTCTAAATTGTCTTGAGAACTCCTTAAACAGTGACTATTAACTGACTAAGCAGGCAAGATGGGTTCCGAGATAATGTCAGTGTAAATTCTCTCCATAATATATGTAAATTGCGATCCCTTTCGTAATTGTGTGACATAAGGGAGGACACGGTCCGCATTCGAAGGGTGTGTCGAGAAACTTGGAGGAATTTGTGATTCTGACAGTTCACGAACGATTAGGGACGAGAAGTAGGATAAAAAGTATGATAATTTCAATGTTGGAATAACGACTTTCGAACAAAAATTCACCGAACTCGAGATCTTTTCTCAAAAAAAGTATGAATGAACTTTGGTAATGCAAAAATTGATGTAAATTATGCAACGATTGATAAATAAAATGCTGATTCCTTTCTTCTTGCAAAGATTAAAGATAGGGACTGCGGTAGATATTCGTACACCGCGTCTTAACCAAAGCCGGTAGTCGCATCATTTGTATGAATAGTAACGTACAAATATGACTTGATTGATCGCGCGAGTATATCATATCATACGCACATAAAAGAACGCGACTATCGCGTACTCGCATGACTATCGCTTTTGGTCAGGACGCGGCTTACAATATTAAGATATTTTTCTATGGCTTGAAGTACAATCATAGGACTTGCTTGTTGAATTTTAGACAAAACAAAAAAAAATTTGTTATTTTTGCCATCGTCGTGGTGAAGAAGATTGCTTGCTTGCTACTACATCTTTGAAGGTTCTTGTAATTTTCCAGGTATCGCTCATTTAAACATATATATCAATTAAAAATCTACCCCACTCCACACGCACAGTGATTCCCTCTGCGAATCGTATTGTGTTTTCAAGAAGACAATAGCAATGATTCACTTATTCTATCAAGTCGTGTGGTCCGAGTTGAGGCAGCCGGCAGTAAACAATGCAGTCATACACTGCTTAATACTACGCGAACGTTAATTTCGTTAGGAATACGATTTTTGAATCGTTCTCGTAACATATTATCAATACTTAATATTATAAATTCGAAAGTGTCTGTCTGTCTGTATGTTACCTTTTCACGCCTAAATCATCCATCTACCTAGCCTTTTCCCATTTATATTGGGGTCGGCTTCCAGTCTAACTGGATGCTTACATGGAGCGACTGCCTATTTGACCTCCACAACCCAGTAACTGGGTAATAGGATACCCATTGGTTAGACTGGTTGTCAGACTTTCGAGCTTCTGACGACCCGTAACGACTGTCAAAGATCCACAAATGACAGCCGGGACCAACAGCTTAACGTGCTTTCCGAGGCACGGAGGAGTTTCGGCATGTGAAAATGGTCACCCATCCACGGACCAACCCCGGCAAGCGTAGCTTAACCTGATGGATCGTCCCGAGCGGCTTTAAAACTTAGCCACGAGCTCCTTTTCACGCCTAAACCACTGAACGGATTTCGATAAAATTTGGCAAGGCGATAGATGGCATCGTAGGGAAGGACATAGGGTACTTTTTATCGACATACCACGCGGGCGAAGCGAAATTAATTACCTACTACATTTGAATCTGGTATGCAGCTCCAGATGCTCGATCCTTTCATCTTGGCTAAACTCGTCTTCAATATTATATCTGTTCGTCAGCGTTGCATTTAATTTCTCGGATGATTAAACAAGGTATTAATCTAATGACTTTAATATCCTAAATAGTTGTAGCGAGAGCATAGTGCAATAACGTCTCAAGTGAATAGCGAGGTAGGTATATATGGTACATAGGTACCACCGATATATAATTAATTATACAGGGATATTAATTAGATGACCAATGGTGGCTCAGTGGCAATGGCCGCGACCTACAAGTTGTGGGAAGCTTCGACCACTTTTTTTTTTGGGCGTTGGAACTCTTCAAATGACTTCTCCCGCTCTGGGCGGAGCGGTAGGGCGTGTCAGACTTTTACTGACTAAAACCCACCCGTGTTCCTTCAGTTGCCTATTGCCAAGGGCCCCGGTATCCCTTTCGGACTTTCCCGCAACCCTGGCAGGCATCTGTCCCTTTAGCGGACCCTGCCAATTGTGCTGACAAGCTTCGACTCCTGACAGGCGCGTCACTTTGTGTAAATAATGCACTGCTTTCAAAACGGTGAAGGAAACCATGGTAAGGAAACCGGCATGTCCTAGAACCAAAAATTCGAAGACATGTGACATCTACCAACCCGCACTGGGCCTGCGCGTGGTGGATTACGGCCCACACCCTCTCACAAAGAGGAGGCCTGTGTCCCAGTTATCACATTATAGGCTGATTATGCTATTCATTATATTATAATAATAATTATGTTTGTGTATTAAATTAGCTAGCAAAACTGCCGCAACCGTGATGGGTATTGATAACTAAATGTGATAAAACAAAGTTGTATAAATCTGACTGCCAAATTGTCAGTTTTTCTATAAAAAAAACTGTCAGACATCAATTTTATTGTACGGAGAAATAATATACATTTATTATAAATTAAAGTCGCTTCTCGTGTCTGTCTGTGTGATTGCGTTGTTCGTCTACACTACGCAACGGTTTCACCGTCATGAGATAATGTATTCCCGGAGGTTTATGTATATAATACCTACTCTAATATTAAACTTAAATATAATGAAGTAATTTCAATGTTTAGTCAAGTCGAAAAATCTTACGAAGTAAGGGCGGGTCGCTAGTTGAGATAGAATATATGTTTTCCACGGACATAAGACTGGTAAATATGTTTATTTTTATTTTTTTATTTCTATGTGACGTAAACGTTGGGTTTCCTCCCAAATATCAAATTTCACAGCCTGTCAAAATTCCATTAGTAGGTAATATTGCGCGACGTTGAGTATTTTTACTTTTCGCTCATAGAAGCCGAACATTTTAATAACATAGATTCCTAGAAAATGTTACACGTAGTAGCTTTATTGGTAGTTACACTTTATTTATAACTATATTACTATACTTTATTTATTAACCTATTACACAGTGGGTTCTTAATTGTAGTCATATACATTGATTATCTATCAATGTATATACTGGGTGTTAGGGTAGACACCGTTATCCTTGAAACTAGTGCTTTGGTGTCACCTATAATATGCTTTTTCTATGGCACCAACCTTGAAATCGCGAAAAAAAAAATCAGCTGTTCCATACATTTGTGTTCACTTAAATCGACAAAATGTATGGAATAGCAGATTTTTTGTTTTGCGATTTCAATGTTGGTCCCATAGAAAAACTATATTATAGTTGACACCAAACCACTAGTTTCAAGGATAACGGTGTCTACCCTAACATCCTGTATATATATATATGTTCTTGTTGATCCATGATAAAAAAAAAAAACACTTATATTGGATAACTAAAAAGCAAAGTAAAATCGTTTATTTCAAAATTCAAAATTACAATTTGGAGGTATCGTTGGTCCCAAACTAGGCACGGCCTGTATCTTGGGCACCATTAACAAGTAACAAAATTGTATTAATTTTTAAACAATAAATAACTGGTTCACTAGTTATAATCATTCCAACGGACATACAGACAGAGATATATTGAATTTTATAATTTGTAAGGATGAGCACAAGAACTGTAGTGCTATTTGCCAAGTGCCAAGTGCTTGCTGCAGCTCATACTTTGAGTAATATGTTGTAATCAATGGATGCTTGGCGGAGCTATATTTCAATCCAAGTTGCTTGTCCAAGTTAGCGACGCTAATAACTTACGACTTGACAGGGGCGAACTTGGCATCGGTATGTTAGGGTGTGGACACACTGCGGGTGCAATGGCTATGAGTTTTTTTATATGTAACATCTGAAATTATACGTAATATCTCTATGTAGTCTGTGCTGCTATCTGTGGTAGTGATTACGTGAAAAGCGACGGAAGTGTGTTACAGGAAGCCGGGGAAGCGCGCGCTATTTGGTTTGACCAATGAGCGCGCGCGGTGCTGTAGTTGCAGGCGCGGTCCGAGGGGAGGGGTCCTGGGGGTCATGACCCCCCCCCCCAAAATCATTCAAGCTGTCGAAAGACTGAATGATTTACGAACTTATCAATTATCCATTTCCCTAAAAATATTCCTCGGTATCAATGGAGACCCCCGAAATCTTAGGCTGCGATCGCGCCCGTGTAGCTGTCAGATTGTACTTCCAGCCCATTTTCCGAGAGGTTGGTACCTACTGTCAGCCAAGACGTAAGATGTTAACTACTCGAAGGCTCGCTCGTCTTTTTTTTATGTGATTAGAAGTGATTAGAAGCCTTTGGAAAAGCTAAATGAGTTAAGCAATCAGCTTTTTAAAAGGTAAATAAAAGGCAGATATGTAGATGTTTACCAACTTGGTCATCGGCTTGTTATTTTACCCATTTAGTGTTTTTCATGTCTAAGATCATTTTACAACAATATACAGTTTACACGCACTAGTTCGAAGTTTTCTTTTTAGTAAAGTATCCTGACAACTCATACAACACACACACAAAAATCACGAAATCCTGTTTTATCTAGATAATACAAGATAAGCTCTGAAAAGTATAATAAACTGAAGAGATTGTAGCTCCACCGGAGACAAACAAATGCTTTTCCATGAATAATAAAGAAAACAGACTCTTATTGTAAGTTATATCATGTAAAGTGCTCTCGACGCACATAGACGTCAGTGCAATGTTTTCTACCCTAACCCCGTGGCCACGAGCTACACGCCCAAGCGACGAGCGTCTTGCGACAGTGATTGCGGAGAAAATAAGTGAAAGAAGGGGTTTTGAGCATGCTACGAAATAGAGGCCCTATAGGTACAAAGTGACATTCTATCAGCGATAACGATGATGGAAAAGGCAAAAAAAATTTAGGACTGACATAAGCTATCGAAAAGCTTATGTCAATCTTGTTGAAAGGCGTTGTAGAACTACGAAACGCTTTCGAAGCGATTGTCACTTGTCTAGGCCCTCTGGTGACGCGCGCGAGTGTCGCTTAACGCAAGTCGCAAGTCGCATCGCTCGAAGCCGTGAACGGTAATAAGGAATGTTTGTACTTATGTTAGTATACGCTAAACTGTTTAGATTAATGCAAGTTATACTTGTTCCGGGAGCGTAGTTTTAGGTAAAATATGTATAAAGATTTAAGTTTATTGAATAATGGGGAGGTATGTAAATGCATGGTGCTGCGAGTTTCAAAAAGTAGTCTATACTTTCTTGATGTGGTTTTTACAGGATCTAATACAGTTAGGTAGCATTTCTTTTGGAACCACGCAACGCTCGTATTTTGTGCTCAAAGATGATAAAAAAGTTGGTATAACAAGACCATAAAAAGTTGACATCAATTTGTTTTTCTAGTTGTGTACAGTTCAACTATTTTCTAACTTCGTGTTTCGCCAGTCGTCGGATTTCTAGCAGTTGCCCTTTGCACTTGGTTCAGACCAGTATTTTACATGGAGCGACTGCTTGTCTGACCTCCAAAACCAAGTAACTGTGTAATAATACCCCTTGGTAAGACTGGTTGTCAGACTTTCGGCTTTCTGATGACCCGTGACGACTGTCAAAGATCCACGAATGACAGCCGGAACCAACGGCTTATCGTGCTTTCCGAGGCACGGAGGAGTTTAATATGTAAAGATGGTCACCCATCCACGGACCGACCCCGGCAAGCGTAGCTTAACCTCATGGATCGACCCGTGCAGCTCTTATTACTTAGCCACGAGCTCCTCTAGAACATGGCCGTACCTTAATATTGAAACACTCCAGTCTCTCAGTTTTAAACTGTTGAGCAAATTAACAGTACTTGTTGTTGTTGTTCCGGGCTCCGCAGTTTAGGGTTATGTACACAATGTATGTAGGTATATGTGACGGGTTATGCGATGAGTGCCGAGTTATTAGGTACTTGATAAACGGGAAGTGTATTGGGAAATACAGGTACAAGTTGTGTAGCAGAACACTTATGCTATTCTGACTAGATTTATTTGGTAGTCAGGATGTATGAGCGAATTATAGAGTTACTAGCTGTTGTTTCACCCGCGTAAGTCTCGATCCCGTGGGAATATCGGCATTAAAATTATACTATGTCCTATTCCAGGTTACGGTCTACCCATGTGCCAAATTTCATCCAAATCCGTTCAGCCGTTTTAGCGTGAAAGCGTAACAAACAAACAAACCCATTTTCGCATTTATAATATTTTATTATATACAGCATCTAACAAAAACAGGACATGGTTTTTGTTACACGCTGTATATAGATAGGATAATGTTTTTTTTTAAATAATAGCTTGCTGACGAGTTTCATCGGCTAGCAAAAGATGGTTTCATGAAGGCATTGAATTCAAATTAAGCATGGTTTACACTGGAGTAAACTAGATTTGATTTATACGAATTGCGCTAGATAAAAATCCTTTACTCGTAATTTTTTAAAGAAGATGCCTTATCTATGCAATGACTTACTGATAACCTAGGCGAAGAATAATATATACAATAAGTTTATTAAATGTACGGCTCGTTTCATTCCAGTGAAAACTAGCAAAAAAGAGATAATACTTACACCTAAAAAATATGAAGAACTTTTCTTGCTCTAAGAATATCAACGTATAGGTATGTGGTTGATTACTCACGCCTTACTGCGTCTGAGCAGAATTCCAAGCAGAGTTGACATGAAACGTATTAACGCCTCCGAGTGACGAATACGGATAACGTGTCGCGAATAATGTAAGGGGAAACCACGTTTTTACGCGTTTAGTTTATTTTGTTAATGGAAGGAAAAATAGCTACTTTTCTACGTGAAACGATTGAGGATGAAAGTTTTACCGGTATGTAGCCTTTTTTTCCTTTTTTGCGCCTGACGTCGTATCGTAGCAGGTATCAATTAAATAAGGTTTTTGTGACAACAATTGAAAAGAGTATGCTTGAATGGTTTGGTCATGTTGAGAAGATAAATGAAAGGCGAAAAACAAAATGGTATTTAGAAGGCAGATATGACTGGAAACGGAGGGGGAGGGTACGCCCTAGGAGGATATATAGCCACAGATTATACAGCGACCATATTCGGTGAGAGGAGCTCGTAGCTAAGTAATAACAGCCGCACGGGTCGATCCATCAGGTTAAGCTACGCTTGCCGGGGTTGGTCCGTGGATGGGTGACCATCTTTACATTCCGATACTCGGAAAGCACGTTAAGCCGTTGGTCCATTCGTGGATCTTAGACAGTCGATACGGGTCGTCAGAAGCCCGAAAGTCTGACAACCAGACTTACCAAGGGGTATCGTATTAACCAGTTACTGGGTTGTGGAGGTCAGATAGGCAGTCGCTCCATGTAAAATACAGGTGCTCAGCTGCATCTGGTAAGACTGGAAACCGACCCCAACACAGTTGGGAAAAGGCTTCTTTTCCCAACTTTCTTCAAAAATGGTCAGGTGCGAAGTACTCGCAACCGGCGTGCGTGTGTGACCAGATGTATGAACGTAAATGAGGCAAAAGGAGTATGTAAGGATCGTAGCAGGTGGCGTTCTGTAGTGTCTGCCTACCCTAATAGGAAGAAGGCGTAAGTTTATGTATGTATGTGTAAGGTTTTAAAACGAAACCTATAACGGGTGTAAAATGACGCTTGACGAAGCCGAGAATCACTTACCTATTCTTCCCGTATATTCAGATATTTTTTTTGTACGAGACCTGGGAACCTTATAGATTTTTTTTTAGAGGGTGGGAAATCATCAAATGACTTCTCCCGCTCTGGGCGGAGCGGGAGGGCGTATCAGACTTTTACTGACTAAAACCCACCCGTGTTCCTTCACTTGCCTATTGCCAAGGTCCCGGTATCCCTGTCGGACTTTTCCGCAACCCTGGCAGGAACCTTCTGGCTACGGAGATATTGAAGGCCAAAGGTTTTTTGACGCTTTTTTTAGGAAAACAAGTTTTAAATAATGTTCTAGGTAACCTAACCTAAAATACCCCCACGACTCCTGTTGCATGTAAACAGCGATTTTTCACACCATAAATAAAAGTAAAGTAATCATTTATGACAACCAGTAGGTCCTACGTTCAATGCTACAAACTAACAACAACTAAACTAGGTCTGTGGGTAATGTGTACTGATAACTTTCAGAACAAAACTCTTATCCTTACTTACATATAGACACAGTACATACTAACTCCATGACTCTAAAAGACGCATAAAAGAATAGAGCGTAATTTCCCTTACAACCATGACACGAATATCGACTCCAAAATCGAAAACCAAGAGAAGCTCAAGTAAAAATCTATCAAAGCTCGATTGTGTATGCATGGAAAAATTCTAATATTCTCGGAGAAAGAGATGGCGAAGAAAAAATATTAAAATGTATACTTGGAGACGCTTCAATAGGTTGGTGCGCAGTCTAGGGTTGTGAGGAGCTCTTCAGCTAAGGGCATGTGATTCATACATATTTATGTCGTACATTATGATGCATCATTGCGTAACACATAATAAAATGATCCTTATCAGATGTAAATAAGGTATAAAAATAGATGTCGGACAACACAAGGTCAATAATAAACAGATTTTAAAAGGGGTTTAAAAATATTACATATTTTAACTAACTGTTGCCCGTGACTTCGACTCCGGCCGGAGTCGTGGCCGTCTAGTGCTCAAGATCCCTAATTCAATCGTAGGTACACAACGCTCAGGCTAAACTTCTGGGTTTAGAAGCATAAAATCCTGCGTAAGAGTTCTTTATACATCGTGTAACAAAAACCCTGCCCGATACTCGAGGGTGTTGTTAATAATACTGAGAGTCTATTTACGTAGTTTTTTTTTTATTAGAAAGAAGTTTTTTTTTTTTTTCAATTGGGAATTTTACCGGGTTATTACATGGGGCGCGGCCGGCTGTCGTCTAGCGGGTGTCTACAAGTCATAACTTATTACCGCTGCAGATATGCTAATTTATAATGAAATTAATGAAATAAAACCGTGAATTTTAAATAGTAATAACTTTCTTATTTTCACAAAAAATATTTTTTTAATTACTTTTTAGTAATATACTAGTTTTTATTGCGGTACCTAGGCGCCACCTTTCGGGTCGAACAGGGTTTTTGTTGAATAGCAAAGTGAGTACTAAGGAATGATTTTTGGAAGTTTGTATGAAAGTACATAATTTTTGTCGATGCCAAAAATCTCATCGGGTTGTCTTAAAATAATACTAGTACTACTACAGCAAAGCAACTCTTTCACGAACGGGCAACTCTTGAAGCTGAAAAGGGTGTAAAATAATTTAGTTTTGCAACAGCAATCCGTTTAGCTCGACTCCTCTATACGCAGCAAATGGCGTTTACGACGTAAAATGAAATTACGTTCGCATCCAAGTCGCTTTATGTCAAGCGAACTAAATTATATAATGGAGTTATGTGCGGCAGTATGGCTGGAACTGTGTGATAATCCTTACACAGTTGGTATAAAGAATAGCGAATATTTTCAGTAATAATTTTACTAGCTACGCCCCGCGGTTTCACCGACATAAGTCTCGATTCCGTGGGAATGTTATTCTCTGTAATAAAATGAACTCACTTTCGAATTTATAATCCTTACTAATATTATAAATGCGAAAGTAACTGTCTGTCTGTCGCGCTTTCACGCCAAAACTACTGAACCGATTTAAATGAAATTTGGTACCCAGATAGTCTAGAGCCTGAGAAAGGACATAGGCTACTTTTTATCGACATATCACGCGGGCGAAGACACGGGCGGAAGCTAGTATTAATATAAGTTAGGATTCTTTTCTCATTATTATTCTGACAACCACATTCACCTTCACTTACCGCACACAACCTTCATATGCTATCCAAAGTCTTTGCTCGCAATATGGCAACCGAGTGATAATCTGTTTACGAGCGGAATCCCGCGGATACGGCGGATATTCGTGGTAAACGGCCCGTAGGCGGTTATTAGCTTCCCTGTTCCAGCTAGAAGGTAAGAGAGGGTTATCGCGGATACTAAGTAGGGGGATACAGAAGGGTTAGTTCCTATGTGGTGAGAGAAGAAATAGAATGGAAAATTATGTTATTACTTGCATAGGTATTTTGATGGATTGCAGTAAATAGGTGAAAACATCGTGAGGAAACCGGCATGCCCGAGAGATATTTCTCGACGACATGTGAAGCCAAGTCAGAGTCCCTTGGGCGGCTTTAAAACTCTGTCACCAGGGTAGTCACTAACAGGCATAGACTGGATGAGGTGCACCGTTGCCTCTGTAAATTATACAATATCTCTCAGTATCATTCTGTTTTTTAATCTCGTAAACTAATTTGACATTTCAAGTGATTGTTGTCTGCTATTTTCAATTCGGAGTTTGACATTTGCACCTGTCAAATTAGTCTACGAGATTAGTAATTCTCCATATGTTGCATTAATCATAATGTTCCCATAATGTTAACTTTGCTGTGCGTAGATATTATCTATGAAGGTATAAGTTTGCCTTCTGTATTTTTCCGTACATCTGTACAGGGAAGCACCGCCGCCGATGTGAAGTGTTGAGTGCGTAAACTCCATGCTTGTACGGAATCAAGCACGTAATAAGCAGGTGATCACATGCCATGCTGCTTTGAGGATAAGGCTGTGTAGCCGACGGTGCCAGTTACGGAACTGTGATTTGGGAGAAGAGGAAGTTCAAATTATTGGGTCTAACGACAAAGCTACCAAGTAAATGAGAGTGTATTTTTAAGAGACAAAATGAAATCACGTATTTCAATTAGGTAATTAAAACAACAGCAGAAAGTAAAATGAAAAGTAAACTTATTCTAAATTGTAATTTTTCCTTGTGTATTATCCTATCCTCTTCTAAACTATATCAATTTAAATCAAATAATAGACATGTCAGAGACGGTCATCAGAACGGTCGCTAAACGAGGCGCGGCACGTGACCCGAGTGGTGGCAGCACTAACACGCGGCTAACTTCGAGCTACGATGGAGCCTAGCTGACGGAGGGGCGCTAGGGCGAGCTCTCTTGCCTGCTGACCGTCCTGGAGAGCAGAACCTCCAGTCTAGGAACTGTCTTTCGTTTCGTTTGGCTTTAGGTTATTGTGATTTATTGTAATTTGTGGCTATAGTATCAATTTGTAATTTTAATAAACGCCGTGTATCGCACCCAGTGTGTCTTCATTGCACGAAATCCATCTTCCACCCACATGATGTCTGATTCCAACGGAATAAATCCTGACGATCTCCGACAAACATTAAAAAAATATTCTATCAGGAATCAAGGGTCTAGGAATAAGAAACAAATAACCAGCGCTCCAGAAAAAAATGAGGAACTGTACCGTTTAAAGATCCACTTCCTGATAGAATTATGGCTTCCTTTAAGATTTAAATCAGGAACCCCAGTTCCAAAATGTCAGCAATCTGACTGCAAAATCCCTACCACAATATGACCCAAAATCTCTGCTCCGACCTCCATTGTGAGCTCGATCTACACACCATGAATCTCTAAAAGACATCCCTGAAATATTCCCGTCGCCCGCCTCGTAGGTAAATTACGACTACATAAATTACTGTCGGAGATACGTCCTGTCAAGGTTTCGTGATGTGTAAATCGACACTCGTATCAATGGAATGGATGTACCATGATGCTACGGATCAGGTGAGTTAATAGGGTAAAAATCAGACTGTTTTCAAGGCTTGGGAGTGACGATGAATATCTGTTATCCGTACCCAGGATTTTGTAATATCTATATCCATATTTAAAAGAGTGTCCTTGGAGTTTCTTGCCCTTTCTTCTCCATAGAGATCTACGTTTTGGAATGGGCAACTAGCTTCAACTTTCTGACTAACTGAATGACTCTTTGACAATTCAAAAGTGCATGTAAATGGTTTAATTGAAATAAATGCTTTGAGTTTGAATTTGAGTTTGAGTTTGAGATAAGTACAGAAGGTTCTGGATTCTTCCTTAGTTTTTTTTTAAATATACTTAAAGGACATTAACCTCTATTAGTTTAGTCATTAAAGCTGTTTTGGCACCGTAATCTAAAACATTAACTTCCTAAAAAGTTATCAAAGCAACCTATTACTACAGATAGATTGAAAACTGGATACAGGCTCATATTTTTCATCTTCAAAGTCCACACAAACAAGAACAAAAAAAAAACAATTTTGCAGTTCCTTTTTAATTAATTCGCTCTGCGGTCGTGTTGCAGCGTCGCGGCGATCCGTCTGCCGTACAGTCGGCGACAAAAATCGCTTATCATTTCGGAATTTATTTTGATTCGGCACCCGTTTACTTACATCCTATCCTTTATCCACTTCATTATAAGCCTAGTAGGATTACAAATGTGGAAGTGTATTTTTTGATTTGTTCTTCTACCACACACGAACGCAGCAACGGATCGGGGTGATTTTTTGCATGGAGATAGTTTGCCGACAAACTTTCTTGTAGTTTGGCACATATTGCTTACTGTTACGTGTACTCTATAAAATTTTGGAAAACAATAAACAAACATGGACAAATGTCTTAAGAAAAATAATATAATTTGTTTATTTCTATTCAATAACTAGTTATAACAAACAAAACAAACGCTAGCCAGATTTCATTCTTAAACCTCTTCTGAAACTTTCGTTGCTGACGGTACAGTGGGGTTGTAATATACCCCGTAATTAAGAGTTCTGGCACCCCTGCCTTTCCGTACATTTATCAGGGAAGTTCAACCTTCGTACGACCCTCACAATCATCACGGTATTGCAGCAAGCAGGTAATTAGTTTCAGACTTGATTGTAGCGGTTCATTCTGGTTGTTTACGTACTGTATGGTGTAATTAGAAAGGGTGAATATTAATGTATGGTGTACAGAAGAGATACTCAAGTAGGTAGGTACCTACTGCATCTGCCTTTTGAGTTGTGTGTGCTGAGTGGAACAATCTTTGCGAACAGCCTGAGTGTGTGTACATTTCAGAAGGTAGTTGAATTTTATCACTTACTCTTTGACAGTTACCTACGCATAGCATCATCTGCCTAGCCTTTTCCCAAGTATGTTGGGGTCGCCTTCCAGTCTTACCGGATACAGCTGAAAACCAGTATTTTACATGGAGCGTCTGCCTATCTGACCTCCACAACCCAGTAACTGGGTAATACGATACCCCTTGGTAAGACTGGTTTTTGAGTTTATCGCGTTCAGAAAGACAGACGCGGCGGGCCTTGTTTTATAATATGTTGTGAAAAGCAGTCTCTCTTTCAGGAGCTCGAAGTGTCATATTCATACTCGGCGCAAACAAAACCTCTTTATTAAATCTTTGGAAAACTATAAAGTAAAGCTAGCCAAAGACCGGGTCTTGTCTACAAACAGAAACTTAGCCACTCTTTACACAGACGAGGAGGCGAGGACAGATGGAAAAACTTGGCGCAACTTGGAATGGCCTTCCTGCAGCGGGATCATATTTCCTTGTGTACTTCAATGGAGATTGCTTTCACAGTGCCTTTTCTTTATTTACGATGTTTTGCTTGTAAGTTGGCACATATTTTTCTTAATAAGCTTCGCTTCACTTTGCTCTAAATATCATACTATAGTCTGTTTTTATTTAAACTCGGAGACTAACTTGACATTTCAAGTGATTGTTGTTCATTTTTTCAATTTGGAGATTGACATTTGTAGCTGTCAAATTAGTCAACGAGATTAAACAACAGAGTTTAGTTCGCCTGATTTTGTAACTATTGTTAAAAAAACTCTTACGAGCGAAGTAATTTAGTGAAAAGCTTGTCAAAAAAATAATTAAGGTGTCCTGTATTCCTGTCATTCGCATTTCGCAGCTCCGATGACCCTCCATGTAAATAGACTACTACATAATGTCGCCAATATAAGTAGTTATAAAAGTTAGTTACATAATGACTATGACTATCCGGATCGAAGGACCATATTTCATTTAATCTTGGGTTCTCTACCGAATGATAACTTTAGGTTCCACAGGTGCAATTAGTAAGTTGTTTTCTGTATGTCCACGTTGTTCTTCTAAACCACGCACCAAATTTGGATGAGGTTTTAATTCGGTTTATGAGTTACATAATATAACTAAGAAATCATCATATTTTATCAAGTTGTAAAAACCGTGCGAAGTAGGAGCTGGTCGCTAGTTATAGATATTTTATGATACTTTCATAGTACACAGTAATCGCGAAAAATTATCAACTGTCCCATACAAATCTTCAATACATACTCGACCCAAATAAATGTATGGGACGGCTGATTATTCTTTCGCGATTACAAGGTTAAGTAAATGCAGTTTTTTTTTTTTTTTTTTTTTATAAACGTTGCCCCACACTAGGAATTTCTTCCTGTATCGTGGGTGCGTTTACAAACATATAAACTCACATATACTAACACCCAGACCCGGAACAACTACTTGCAGATCATACAAATATTTGTACCGTGCGGGGATCGAACCCGCGACACGTTGCGCAGCCGTCCATCGCTCAGCCACTGCGCCAACCGTGTCGTCAAAGTTACTACACTGTTGGACATATATATCTATCCGTCGTACAATGTATTTATCAGCACAGCCTAATTCAATTATCGACGAAATCCAAACCTTTGTTGAGGTTTCCAGCGCTCCTTTAAACGTTTATCGAGAAAAGTTTACCTAGTTAAGATTGTAACAAACTTAACTTTGCAAATTGAAAAACAGTATCTTATCCAACTCAATAAGGAAAACACGAACAAGTTTATTTGTTAAACTTGTTCTTATTTAGGCATCGACTGACTCACTTAGTAGGAGAACTTGTAGAAAACGGTTCAATTTCAGTAAACTTCCTTATTTTTAACTGACTTCTTGAAAAAGGAGGAGGTTTTCAATTCGTCTGTATGTTTTTTTTTGTATGTATGTTACTCCCTTGCTCCGCCAATTATGAATCGATTTTGATGATTCTTTTTTTGTTTGGTAGGTCATGCTTCAGAAGTAGTACTTTGCTTGCGTGGTTTTTGAGTTAGCATTAAATTACGTATTTTTTCCCACTTAGTGTATGTAGACGATATTGTTTGACTCCTTAACTGTGATTTACATAGCAGGTAGCGGTATTCGAGTTTGTGTGGGGTAGGTACCACAACTAAAAAGTGAAAAATAAAAACTTTTTACAAAAAAAAACAACTGAATTCCAAAAAAAAACAAAAAGGTGTAAAAACACAAATAACTTTAATTTCGGAAGTCGGTGGCAAAAATACGAAAAAAATTAAAAGCAAAGACACCGACTTCCGAAATTAAAGTTATTTATCACTTTTTGGTGTTTTTTTTG
The DNA here is from genome assembly GCA_948473465.1 of Lithophane ornitopus. Lineage (NCBI taxonomy): Eukaryota > Metazoa > Arthropoda > Insecta > Lepidoptera > Noctuidae > Lithophane > Lithophane ornitopus. Next base: position 16,019,679 of record OX419626.1, read on the forward strand.
GAAGTCGGTTGTTTTTAAGGTTAAAAACAAAACGAATACAGATATTTTGCAAACGCTCCAGTTTATTTAAAAGCTCCTCGGTGGCATCCAAGTAACAGGCATCTATGCACTGTGTGTGTTCAGGAATGTATATATTGTATAATCAGCCTATAATGTTCCCACTGCTGGGACACAGATCTCCTCTCTGCGAGAGGGAGTGCATCTACCAACCCGCACTGGGCCCGCGTGGTAGATACGCGGGCCCAGTGCGGGTTGGTAGATTTCACATGTGTTGGAATTTTTGGTTCTAGGACATGCCGGTTTCCTCACGATGTTTTCCTTCACCGTTTTGAGAACAGTGGTGATGAAATTATTTACACAAAGTAAAGGCCGGGTTTGAACCCATTAGCTACAACTCGGAAGTCGTGGTCGTTATACCAGTGGGCTACCACTAACACTGCTCACCAGGAATTTACTTTTATAATTGACTTAAACATAACTGGCGAAATGTGGATGTACTATATTCTGCTTAACCCTCCGGGGATTGCAGGCGTGATGTTATGATACTAATTTATTTACGAGCTACACACTCGAAATTCAATGTTTCATGATCATAACATTCACTACTTTCTACTGAACATAAGCCACCCAATAGATTTCTAAATCAATCAGTTCCGACCCGTTTCAATCCCAAAAATCTTCCAGCACCACTATTTCCAATAAAGGTGCGGCCACACTATCGCGGTGCGTCTCGTTGACGCGGGTACGCGGCGCGTCACGGTGTAATGAATAGTTCCAGCAAATCACGCACCGAACGGGCCCGCAGTCATGTCCAGTATTAGTCGGGAGATACGGGATATTGAGTGGGAACGGATTTTTGTTGAACGGATTTATATTTTCCAGCGTATTTTTTGTGGTCTATGTTTTATAGCTTCGTGTTGTTGGCGTGTTGGTGCGCGGTTTGTGTTATAGTTTAGTCAGATTTTAGGAAAGTGACTATCGATGACTACGAATGAATATTGACGTATATCGACATCTATGTCGTGTATACGCATGATAAACGTTTTATTCATAGACTTTATATTGAAGACAAGTTTTACAATATTTATCACAACTAACTATTAATTGTCGTGTTAATATGTCGACATCCACGTCGTGTTAGTCGTAGTGTGATGAGTTAAAAATCTTCCTATTTCATAAACTGATGGTACGGCTAATATCTCAAGGAGAAACGCTTAAGTGTCAATTAGACCAATTTTTCATTTTAATTATACATATTATACGTCATCTTATCCCAATTTATTTGGGGTCGAAGCAACAATGACTTCCACACATCTCTATTAGTCGTCATCTGAGTAGTCCCCCCCTTTCTAGCCATATCGTCTTTCACACAGTCCATTCACCAAGTTCATCTATTTCAGTTAATACGCTTCATAAGTCTACGCTGAAACAGTGATTTTCCTATGTTTCCATGTCCACAACCGACAAGGGATGTCCTCTCATGTGTAATGAATAACTGCGCTGCATGAGACCGCGCGCTGTATTATTAAAAGCGGCCATTATGTAGCTATTATAATCAAGTATGGAGACCGCCTCATGATTTAATGATAGCTGTAGTACTTAGTAGAGCTACTTCTGAAAAGTGTTATCCGGTAACTACCGTTCTGCAAAGCCGTGTTCGTTTTGAAAAGTCAAATAATTTATTTCAAATAGACTCATAAAAGGCACTTTTGAACGTCAAAAACAGAGAAATAGAACTGATTCTATTTGCCCCTTCCAAAAGGTAGTTTTCGTATGGAGAAGAATGGGCAAGAAACTACACCGTTACTCTTTTAAAAAATGTTTTACAATATTTTGTATACATGAATTATATAATTATATGTGAAGACGATGCACCTACAATAGGATTACTATAACACAAAAAGGTAAAAAGAATTATAAATGGAGCAATGACAAGGAAAAGTAAAATGATTGTGAAATAGCAGCTGGTTTTCAACTTTGCCTAAAGTTGGCGCCTCATCAGTCTTTTTAAAGATAAAGATAAAGATATTTTATTTTGGAAATATGGGTACAATACAAGGTGAAATAGGGAATAGGTTCAGCCATATTTTACCAGTAGGCATGCAGAAGTTACAAAATATTATATACTAAATCCACTAAACTATCTACCTACTAAATTTTAACAAACAGAAAAAAAGCAACACAAAAACCAACCATAATTCTTATTTTATTGACGTTACAGTCTAGGTTACAAAATTTTATTCGCATAGGAATTAAAATCAAATCATTTATTTCTTTGCAAACATGGCTAATTCGCACATAGATTATAATTTTTGATAAAGTGTATTATTTACATAATTTAAAAAAGCTAACCGTCTACAAATAATATATACTATTAAGTACAAGTATACAAAAAGGGAGGGGAAAGAATCCTAGAGCACCTGTCAACAGGAAATGTGCCCAAAAATCTGGGAATCATTGCCACGTTGTATGGTAATGCGGATTCTTTGGCCAAATTATTGGTTAGTTTGTTGGTTTTAAATTGGTTTCTATTTGGGATTCTCACGGACAGATCTAACAAATGACTATGAAATGTATTCTTTTCGGGGTCTAATGAAAAATATGCTAACTAAGTAAAAGATTTTATCCCACCAACATAAAACGTCAAATAATAAATTCCTTGCTAATCTCTTTCAAATCTTCCTTTTTTCTTTTTAAAAGGATTATATCCGACGTCTTTATGTTCACGGCTTTGCAAGCAATTAAAAGTTTCACTTAAGATAACCGAGTACCGGTGTCCGGGAGTCCGGGGTCCGGGGTGTCGGACTGTTCTGAGTAAGTGCCGGACGCGACTTTTAGCGACTTTACACTTTAGGCGCCTCGCATAATGTGGAGGTGGGTTTTAAATAGACTTTGGAAATGGTGTGTCTTAGAATATTTAACTTTTTACATGTCAATGCACTTTCTCAAGTTAGTTCGATTCATTCAATCGATTACCTAATTATTAAAATAAGTTTACCACAACATTTTCTCTATCCACAACCAATATTTTCCACCTATATTTTTAGGACATTACGAACAACGATGTTCATTTTCCGAACTGTCAACGATGTTCATTTTCCGAACTGTCAACGATGTTCATTCTTCCGACTGTCAATTTGCATTTTGACTTATTGACAACCGTTCGAATTATAATTGCAGACTTTTATCGTGTCCTTGTCGGTCTTTCGACACACATTTTAAACCTGCTACGACCAGCATTCTTTGAGCTTATTATCCAAACAGGTTATGTCAATACCCACTACCTACCCTATATTATTGGTTTTGAAAGCCGTGTAAATCAAATAAATAAATAAATCTTATCCTTCCCTGAAATCCCGGATATTATAAAAAAAAACTTTGCCTTTATCACGAAATAGAAGACTTGAGAATGACACTGCAGTTTTTTCTTGCCAAGAAAAACTGCAGTGTCCCATTATAGTTTTTTGTGAAATGTTGTTTGCGTGTTAATGCAATAAGGATTACTTATTGTTCATGGGATCGATATTCAGCGTCGCAGTGCGCATTATGGTGCATGCGACCGTTAGAACATGGTGTTCTAATGCTGGAATAATTAGTGAAGTGATTTATTAAGTGGGACCGTCTCACTAGCAATTAGGTACCTAGCTGGTGAATAATATTGTTAGTGGCAAAGAGTTTAACATCAATGTCAAGGTGATATTTTGTCATTCTTTTGCGGTTTTTGGGATTTTAAGCCGATTATGGCATACAGAACGCT